>CM057384.1:109240000-109840000 GCA_030015415.1 Cynopterus sphinx
GTTGAGCAGGGAGTGAAGCTCGTGAATTTATTTTATGAAAAGCTCTCCTAGGTGATGGGAATGAAGGCTTAAGTTTAGGATCTACTTGCTAGAACCTCTGAATTACTTTCCTAGTTGTTTTATAAGGATATCATGAAGGTTAAATAAGGTAATGTATGGGAAAGGGCATTAGAAATAGGAAAAACAAATGCAATACAAGGCATTATGAATCAATATTTTTGTGGGCTTTAGAACAGAATAAGTTCATTATCAGTCATTTCTGCAGCAGCCGCTACACACAGAGAATTAGAAACAAGCATATCAACACTAAAGATTTTCTGAAATGTTTGCAGTCTAAAATCTTAGGGTATACCAGAACACAAGTTTAAAAACATTTTAAAGGGATTTTAAAACCAACAGACAAAATGTTTTTACTGCACTTTAAAATAAAAAGGTCTAAAAATAAATTTTACCCTTTCTGACTTCTTGAATTACATTAAGACTTTATTGTGGGAATTGGCTTCTCAAAAACCCAGTCTTCTAGAAAACCAGAGAAACATTGAAACTCTCTGAAGCCAAATGAAAAGAAAGAAAATTGATGTGCAGATATCGGTCTCTGTCTTTTTGCCTGAGTTGTTTCCTGGAGCTATAATAAATGAGATGCTAAGAGAGATTTACTAATTTGGCCCCCATTTTGTGTATTTTGTGTTGCGGGGGGATAAATGATATTCTAATGGCCTGGAGAAAATATTGCAGGAAATTGTGAGCCCTAGAGACTTTCTAATTCCTTATAATTTCCGGAATAAAATGTTCACCTACAACTTTGAAGTTCTCAGAGGGTTTAATCTACGTAAGCTAATGCAAACAGAGAGGATGGTAGAAAGGGACTATTATTCTAACATGATTGCAATTATCATGGTATGAACACCATCGGCTTTACACTCAATCCATCAAAGACATTTAAGTTTCCTCTTTCATTAAAATCGAGACAGTTGAAGTTTATTTTTTCACTCCTGGAGAAAATATAACCTAATAAGCTTGTATCCTAAAATCATAACCTGTGATCCATAATTTAAGCTCATTTGTTCAACAACACTTGCATTTTCTGGTTCCTGTAGCCCCTTAGAATTCTTTTCTCCAAACACCCTTCATTCCATATGGAATGCTTGTATTTTTTGTTTGTTTCTGGCGCATGCAGAAGTGACCTGGTGCATGCAGAAACGATGTCATAAGCACCCTGTCATCACCCATTCTCTTTCTTGTCTGTGGAAATTCCTTTAGCAACTTCTCATACTTCAAAATTCAGCTCAAGCATCCACTCTCCCCTGGCTTGATTTAGTTGGCCCCCAGCCTGATTTAGCTGCTTCTCCTTTAGCATTTCCTATCATCCTAGGCACACCTCTGCCTTCAGAACACAATAGAGACAAAAACAATTTCCATGTCTCTCCCACACACTAGATTCTTAGGTCCTTCGGGACTGTGCCTGATTTGTCTTTGTATCCATAGCACTTAGCTCAGGGCCTAAGGCTTAGCAGGTGCTACAGATGTTGGTTGAAAGAATTAATGTAAATGAGTCAATGATGTGTTCTAAAGATATTTTACATAAAATCTCAGAGAATCAATTATGTCACTTGCAAGCATTGCAATAACTATATATTTTCTAATTTATTATATAGCCAGATTTTTTTTTCTGAGGTGGAAGAAGGTGAACTCCACCTCTTTGATAAGCAAGTAGGTAATATAAGGAGTCACCTTGGATCATTTTCCTTATTCTTTAAAGAGTCATTTGAATCATTCTTACATGTTACACGAATGTAAATGAAGCTTCACTGCCTACAGAAAAAACCATATGGAGACTATTCCCCTTTGGCATCCAAAATTTCAAGGAGTGAACTTTCTTGCATAGGATCCCTGGACTTTAGGAGATAATAAAATTTGAGGATAGAAAGATACTGTAATTGTTGGATGAACCAGGACTGAACTGATAGAGAAGAGCAACAGGAATCATGAGTTGAGAGATGGCATATGCCAGAGCTGCCTCAACATGGCCTCAGGGCACATTTGCTCCCTGGGCATTAGCTACATATGAACCAAAAGAGTTGGTCATTAAGAGCTGTAATAGAGGAACCCAGGCCTTCACTTGGCATGAAGCAGCTTCTCAGTGGCGTGCTTGTGGGTCTCCTCACTGCTATGACTGGGGCATGTCTTCAAACCAGCACCAACAAGAAAAATTCAATAGTCATAGCCCACTCCCTCTTTTCCTACTATAGCTCCTGTGCCGGAAGCTATGGATCAATTACACTCTTTTCTCTTGCTGTTTCCCACTGTAGAGGTTAGAAAATCAAAGATAAGACCTGCTCCCCTGTTCTTTTGCAGGTAGGGGTAGCTATGTGGTCCAGCTCTTGCTCAAGCATGAGACAGACGTAGGCAGAAGTCTCCCAGGGAACTTCTGATTAAGCTTTTGTTTTCTTTATAAAATGGTGAAAGACGTATCTGGCTCTTCCCTCTCTCCTGCCTTCCTGCCTTGAATATATGCTAGTTGCTTGAGCTTCAGCAAGTATCTTGCAGTCAAGAGTAAACAAGCTATCATATTATATATGGCAAAGCAAAAAGACAGAACCTAGGATATTGATACTATCATGGAGATGCTATATCTTCAGACTTTTTGTCACTTAAATAAAATAAAAAACTACTTTCTTTTTTTTTTGTTTAAGCAGTTAGATTGTCTGCTACATGCAATTAAAGCATTCTTAGCTGATATAACATTCATACTGGCATCAGGCATCAGTAACCACAAGTGGTACCTAGACACATGAGGGAGGCAACCTGCTGAGGAGCAGGACACCCAGTTGAGTGCTACTCAGTACAAAATGGTGCTCTCACGTGCTATACCCTCTGGGACACCACACGTATGTTCTTTTCAGCCAAACAAAGGAAACTAGGTATAAGTATGTTAATTTTTAAAATTCAGATTTGAAGAGCAAAGCCCAGTATAAAAAAGCAACTAAGGACCACATTATCAATTAAATGAGACAATTCTTTCACAGCCTCTCTCCTTCTTGGTGTGAATGATAAATATGCACTTAATACCAGAAAGAAAAGGCAAATTTTTTAATGTTATATGTGGAAAGAAAATGTAAATTGAATTAAAAAAAAATCTACTGACATAGGCATCTCAAACTCTAAGAATAAGTAGTAAAATATTTAGGTCAAATACAAACCAAATTGTTAATAGTGATTATCACTTGACTGTAATTAGAGCTGGAAGCAAATGAGGCAGCAATTACTTTTTTTTTTTTTTGTATATTTCTATATTCTTTTAATTCTTGTTACAAGAATGTATTACTTTGCTAACAGGATAAAATTTCTAATAAGTGAACCCACCTCTAAGACTACGTTTATCAAAGGCTTACTATAAATTTTCCTGTTTATTCCTCAGCACTATGTGGTGAGCAGTGTTTTCAGTACTGAAGAAACAAGGATGTAAAGATTGTTAGTAACTTTACAGTATCATACAGAGAATTTGAAAAATTAGGACTTAAAGATTCAGTCCGAACCCAAAGCCCATTCTCTAACCACTCTGCAATACTGCCTCTCCCTGATGATTCTGGATATGTAACTAGTCTTAATTATCTTTACCAAACATGAGAGTTTCTTTGAATTACATTTTCTACTATTTTTAAGAAAGCTCTCTTCCAATAGCTTTCTCCCCCCAGTCCTGCCCCAAGTATATCTTTAGAAACAAGAATAATCCTACCTTCTTTTAGAGTCTCATTAGGGATTTATGTACTGTTCACATTGGCTAAGACCATTTAGGGCTGGTGTGTCCATAGAGCCCAGTGGGGAAGAGATTTAAACGCATTAGTCACTCTCAGGACAATTAAACAGACATTCAGAAGGAGTTTCATGGCACAGAGAACTGGATAGCTGGTTATGTTGTGTCTCTAACAAGGAAATACGTTTAAATGTGAGGAAAATTAATTCTTCAAAAACAGGCTTCCTAACTGTATTAAATATCCCCATGAGGAACAGAAAACCCAGACTGCATCTAATGTCAAAGGAAATGAGTGCTTTATTTGATTAAAAGGCTGACATGAAATTTCACCTACTGTAAGTCAGGAGGGCTGTCTGGAATATTTCACAAGACTCCAGATTCTGCACCTTTTTTTTTTTAATAGCTCTTGAGGCCTTTATAAGGACTTGACTGAGTTATCCAAAAGGAATCTTGGATAAGCTTCTATTAATGTATCATATTTAAAAAAAAATAAAGCTGATTTTAAGGGACTATGAAGTTATAATCTACAACCATAAAGTGTTAGAACATAGATCAGCTCTAAGTGGGAGAGATGTTTTAATTCTCTGCTTATTCAATAATTCAGTAATAAACCATTTTAGTATGATTTTTGCATATTGTATATATTTAATTGCCAATGCAGAAAGAAATATTTTGAACAGAAAAGACTTCTTATGTTGTCAACCCATGAAGTGGATGTGAAGGAGACTCAAGTTTCATTCCAAGTTTAGCCATTAATATTCTTTATGACTCCCAGATTTTAATCTCAAGCTTAGTGTTGCATACCCAGTTCCTTAATGGTGCATTTCTAGCTATTGTGTTAGTATCGATTTCTAGATTAGTAGCACTGGTGATCAGAAAACATGTTCTTTATGATTTTAGTCCTTTAACAATTACTGAGACTTGCTTTATGACTCAGCATGTCAACTTTTATAAATGTTCTGGGTGTGCTAGAAAATGTTCTGTGTGTGCTAGAAAATGTTCTGTGTGTGCTAGAAAATGTTCAGTGTGTGCTAGAAAAGAATGTGCATTCTGCAGTATGATAAATTTATCAATAGCACTTTTAAAATCTTTGATTAACTTTTCTTATTTTTTTCTGCTGGCTCTATTAATTACTTAGGTACTTAAAAATCTAATATGATGGTAAAGTTATGAACTTCTATTATGTTTTTTGCTGAACATAATTTGAAACTGTTATTAGGTAATTACAAATTTATAACTATTATAGTTACTGGTGAATTCAACATTTATCATAGTGAAGTGACCTTTCATCTTTTTGCCTTAAATTCTTTCTATCTTATCTGACCAGCTTTCTCTTACTTAGAAATTGAATGATATACCTTTTTCTATTCTTTTACTTTGAGCCTTTTTGTATATTTAAGTTTAACATATATCTCTTACAAATTTTGTACAATTAACATTTCTTGATCCTGCGTGACGATCATTTAATTGGAATATTTGATCCATTGCACTTATTTACTGGCATTTCAGTTCGAGTTGCTGTCTTATTTTGTGCTATTTATTCAACCTGTTCTAAGTTTTCTTTATTTTCCTTTCTTGCCTTCTTTGGGTTATTTTTTATAGGTACAATTTTTTTTCTCTCATAGTTCCAAAGTTTATTCTTTTTGTGGTTACCCTAGAAATTACAATGTATATCCTTATTGCCTTTTATAACCTAAATTAATAATTTTATTCTTGTTCATTAGCTTTATTGACTCCTTTTCTTACTTATATATTATTGTTGTATATTGTGATTTGATCATGTTTGCTTTTTAATACCCCAGTTTTGTTTTATGCATTCAGTGTTCATTCTGATTTACCCACATCCATACCACTTTGCTCCCCATTCCTCTTTGCCTCTCTGGAATCTAATCATCTGGGATCTCTTTCCTTCTATGTAGCCTGGATCTCCTTATTTTGCTGATGGCAACTCTGCTTCTACTATTCTGAAATACCTTTACCTTACTCTTTGTTTTAAAAAATGTTTTCACTAGATGTAAAATTCTGGGTTAGCAATTATTTTTCTTTCAGTCTATTGATGATACCATTGCCCTGTCTTCTGGTTCAGTTACCTGTTGCCTAACTGCCATGACTTTGAATGTAATCTTTCTCCAGCTCCTTTTAAGATTGCCTTTGCTTTTGATGTTTTCTAGTTTCACTGCATATCTAGTGTGGATTTCTTTTTATTTCATCTGCTTAGGAATTTATAAGCTTCCTGAATTTGTAAACTGGTATCTTTCATCATCCTGGAAAATTCTCAGTAATCGCCTCCTGGTGTGTCTTCTCTGCCCCGTTCTCTCTTCTCCTTCTAAAACTATTAACGTGTTAATTTTTCTCACTCCGTCTTCCGGGACTTTTAATCCTTTTTCTACATTTTTTTTTACCTATTTGTCACTTTGTTATATTCTGAATAATTTTTATCATTAATCTTTTAGTTACCTCTCTTTTCAGCTGTATTTAATTTGAAATTTCTATTTTAGTTATTGTAATTTTTCTAACAGTTTTATTTGGTTCTTTTTCAGATCAGCTCTGGTGACTTTCATAGCTGCCTATTTTCTGCAGATATGTTTAAGCTTGCCTTTTATTTCTTGAAACATAGTAAGCATAATTGTTTCTCATAATTTTAATATCTGAAGTCTTTATTGATTTGTTTTTACTGTTAATTCATGCTAGTTCTCACTCATGGTGTGCTTATTTTTGGACCATGTAGGTTATGTCAGTTTGTTTTGCAAATCTTCTCCAGGGCTGAATGTAGTTCCAGGTTCTCAGGGATGGTTTTGCTTTTTGTTTTTCCTTTGCTTTATGTGGCATCAAAATATCTTACCTTGGAGATGAGCATTCAGACATAGAGAGGTGTCGTCATTTTTTTCTAGTTCACTTGTACCTCACAAGTAGAGCCCTTTGGAGTCCCAACTTTCCATCTTGGGTGGGCCCTGGGCTTTGACTTTGGTCCCCATGTCAAAGCTGAAGTTCAAGTTCATACACATAAGCAAATGTGTTTAGGGGGAAGCACCTAATGTGCTTCTTTTACCTCTCTTATTTCCTGCTTTCACTTAGATTTTGGCCTGGTAACTTTTTAGTCTTTTGTCAGCCCCGCAATCCTTTTTTAAAAAGTTTTTAAAAGTATCTAGCATTGAAAATTTTCAATAACAGGATTGATTCAAATGACATAGGCTGCCATATTACTAGAACCACTTGGTAGTAATTGTTTTCAATTGCATTTGCTTCAGGCATTTGATTTGTGACTACTTTTGGTGAATTCTGAATGCCTTAGATGACACTCTGGTCCAATGGTATTATGGACATGTCAGTGGGCCCTTCATTTAACCGTTGGCCAAATTGTACACAAAGTATTATCACTATTACATTATTACCAGCAAATAGTTTTACATGGAGTCTTACAGGAAGTTGGACTGGTCTTCCAACTTAGAAAAGAGAAATTCAAATGGAGCAAGGATCTCTTTTGTGCTGTTACAGAAATTTTAATTTGGGTACCAAGAAGGACAATGACATTTAGAGGTGATAATCAGATCTGCAGTGGAGGGGAAAAGCCCACTTTCTGGGAGAAACATACCACTTGCTGTGGCAATTCCTGAAAGTGGCAGGAAGGAATAATTTTGAGCGGAACTGTGTAGTAACACTTGTATTGTCTACAACATGGCTGCCTATTGTCTACACCTCTGGGAATGAGAAATAAAGTTCTGGGATAGAAAAGCTGAGTTATTTTGAAAGAACAAGTTTAATAAAAGATTTGCAAGATAAGAGATATATTAAAGACATGGAGTCAGAAGACACCTCTGTGCAGGTTTAGTAAACATAATTTTAATATAAATGGGTAGAAGGCCCTTTCTTGCTCTCTCCTTTATTTCAGAACAGTGATTAGATCAGATGAACAACTAGAACTCCAAAAAAGGAAATGGAATGAGAACCAACATTAAAATATCCCAGATAAACTGTGGTAATGATAGAACAGGAAGACCTTCTGGGTGCTTAGAATTTGCCACTGCAAGACGAGGGCAGAAAAGGGTAGGAATGTGCAGAGAACTGGAGTTCTGCCTCAGAAACTGCTATTATTCTGATCCAACCAATCGTAGTGTGACCTTCAAGACTGGCATGTCCTTAAAGCCAGTAACATCAAACTCCACAGAGAACAAAATTCTGACAGAAGCAGGTCTTTCCTTTTGGCTTCCTTCAGGGGAACTCCATGAATCACAGAAGAAATGAATTAGGTCTTCAGAAATATGTTAACATTTTAAGACTAAAACTCCCACACACAACTTCTAGAAAGGACACTAGCTCATCAACCATATCATGACCTTCAATCCATTGCTATAACCACTTTCTCACTTTCTATTTATACTCTTCTTGTGTCCATTTACCTATTTATCTGACTTAGATTCCACAGGCCATCATTTAGTCACTAACTAATATAAGCTCTCAACTAGTCATTTTCCATCACCCCCTACTTTATTCTCCCACTCTTACCCCGTCATGCTTGCTTGACAAAGCTGGAAAAATTCAAGCATCTGCCTTTTGTCATTAAGTACCCTGACAGCTGAGCACAGCTGGAGAAAAATCACAAGACAGAATAAATTCATGTTAAGTTCATAATTCAACTTCAAATGGGCTTTTAATACAGCCCATCAAACCAACTGTTTCTCTAGTTTCTTGCTCTCAAAAGTGACTATGCTTTCTTTTCTCCTCAAATTTGCCCTGTCTCATTTTTAGCTTATGACCCTGCATACTTTGTTGACAACATAGAATAAACTGGGCAGACACCATCCTTACTATGCAAAGCCAACTGTGTCCACACCCATCTTCTCCTTAGAAAGTGGCTCTCCTCTATGGAAGAGCAATCCTTCCACCAAAAAGATGTATTCCAGTCCCAGCCCCAGCCCCTTTATAAAAGACTTCCCTCTTTTGATCATCCCCTTCTATACTGAAGTATCTCCCATTCTGAAACAATTACCCTGGCTTCATATGCCTCTCTAGCCACTGCTCAATATTTCTGCTTATCTTAATAGCAAAATGTCCGGAAAGTTGCCCATTCAGTATCTGTTCTTCCCTTCCAATTCACATCTCGGCCCTCTCTAATCTGGCTTCTCCCCACAACTTCTACACTGAAACTGCTTGTTTTGAGGTCACCAGCCACTCTTGCTACCAAATCTTTTTTTTTGCATCTTGCTCTCTCAGCCTTTTCTGATATAAACGAATACTCAGTCTTCATGAGACACTCCTGTCTCTTGTCTAAAGGCACTAAAGTGAGAGCATATTCTCTTGGGTTGCCTCCACCTCTCTGGTAGCTGCTTAAAATGCTTGGGTTCCCAGGATTCAATCTCTTCATTCTACATTCCTACTCCAATCAAATGTGATTTAAACAACATCCACATGCTGAGGACTCCCAAATTGCTCTCTCTGGCTCAAACCAGTCCCCTTTGCTAGTACCTCATCTCTCTGACCCCTAAATGTTGGCATACTTGAGGTTTAGTCATTGAAATGTTTTGTTGTACCTGCCTTGAGATCCTTGTGTTCTCACTCAGTCTTATGGCTTTAAATATTGCCTGTACTCTGGCACCTCCCAAATTACACCTCCAGATCAGACCTCTCCTTTCAACTCTTGATTTGTTTAGTCTTTGACTACTTGATATTGCTGCCTGAAAGCCTAATAGACACCTTAACCTTAACAGGTTAAACTCCTGATGCCCTGTCCTACCTCCCAACCTGTTCTTACTATTTATCCTGTCTGTTAATAGTAGTTGCATTCTTCCAGTTGCTCAGCCCAAAATTCTTAGGTGTCATTCTTGACTTGTCTCTTTCTTTCATATTTCATATTTAATCCATCAGCAAATCAATCAGCTATACTTTCAAAATATATCCAGAATCCTCACTACCTTGATCATCCTAGGCCAAGTCATACTCTCAGCTCTCATGTGGATGGTTGCAATAGCCTTCTAACTATTCTGCCTCTGTCCTTATCTACAGTCTATTCTCAGCCCACCAGATAAAGTGATCACTCTGAATGAAAAATTCAGGTCGTATATCTCTCCTGGACACACAAAACCATCTAACGGGTTCCTATCACACTTAGAATGTGAGGTCCTTGCCATGGTTAACAAGGTCTTCAATGATAGAACCTTCAGCTACATATCCAACTTCATTTTCTACTATTTTTCCCTTAGGGGGAAGCACCTAATGTGCTTCTTTTACCTCTCTTATTTCCTGCTTTCACTTAGATTTTGGCCTGGTAACTTTTTAGTCTTTTGTCAGCCCCGCAATCCTTTTTTAAAAAGTTTTTAAAAGTATCTAGCATTGAAAATTTTCAATAACAGGATTGATTCAAATGACATAGGCTGCCATATTACTAGAACCACTTGGTAGTAATTGTTTTCAATTGCATTTGCTTCAGGCAATGACTTCCTTGGTGTTCTTCAAACACCAGCCTTTTGCCCACCTCAGGCCCTCTACACTTGCTAGTCCCTCTGTCTAGAACTGTTTTTTTCCTCCCACAAAGAACCCAAAGGCTTGCTCCTTTCTTTAAATTTTTGCTCAAATATCCTAACAATGAGGCTTTCCTTAACCACTTCCTATTTTTAAAAAATCTGCCATACCACATTCTAATTCCTTTTGACTTACTCTTCTTCATAGTGGTTATCATTGTCTGTGTGTTTACTTATTTATTTTCTATCTCACATGTACTAGAATGTAAATTCCATGAAAGAAGGGGCTACATTTTATCCACATTGCCGAAAACAGTTCTAGACATTTTTTTCTCTCACAATTCCTGTGAGTCAGGAGTTCAGTTATAAATTTACTATGTCCTCTGCTCAGGGTTTTACAAGCTGTGTTCTCATCTGGAGGCTTGATGAGGATGAATCCATTTCCAAACTCATTCAGATTGTTGGCAGAATTGATTTCCTTGTGCTACATGACTGAGGGCCCCAGGTTTTTTGCAGACTCCTGACCAGTCTCCTTCAGATCCTAGAGGCTGCTTGCAATGCTTAGAAGATTCCTATTTACTTCATTAAGCCAGTAAAGAAAATATGTAAATCCATGCTAGCAAGATGGATATGTATTCTATACACATATTGTAATGTAATTGTGGGAGTGACATTCATTGCCATATTCTGTTGTTTGGAAGCAAGCTACAGGTCCCACCCACTCAAGCAGAGAGGATTATGTAGAGTATGAGCATGGTGACTGCCCTAGGTTCTGTCTACCAAATCAAGTATACAGTAGATTCAACTATAATCAATTTATTTACAAGAGATCTTTAATCCACAGAGTCCCTCTTTGCTCAAAGATAAGCCATCAAATACAAATTATTTTGACATTCTACGTTTCCCACAGTGGTCTATGCAATTTATGTTTTGGGAAAACACAAATGACTTGTCTGTGTTTGTGAAGTCACAATTGCCAAGATAAACAACTTTCCCATATTTCTAAAATGTCAGAGTATTTTGCTGACTTAATAGATTCGACTGTGGAAAAAGGGCAATTTCTCTTATGTCCTTAAAATCATCATGGTTTTGTTTCCCCTTTCCCCTAATTCAGCAGGCTTAGTAGTCACTCTGACAGTTGCCATATTGAAAAATAAATCCATTGTCAGTTAAGAATATATTTGATGATACAGTAAAATTATTAACTTGATTGATTGTACTGAATTTTGAACCTTGGGTACATGTCTTTTTAATGTTGTGATAAAATGGGAAGTGCACACAGAGGACCTCTGTGGTATCATGAAGTATTACGTTTATCTTCAGAAAAAGAATTGTGTGACTGCATTAAGAGCTAAACTAGCTGTTTGTTTTTTGTTTTTTCATAGAATACCATTTTTACTGGAAAGAACAAACTATGGTTATTTAGACTTGGGCATTTGGCAGACATTTTCTAAAATATTAATGAAGTAAGTCTGACAATATTGAGTCAACCTTGCATCCTTGATACAAACTCTTCTTAGTCATGATGTGTTATCTTTTTCATACATTGTTGGATTAGATTTAGTATTTGTTTAAAATTTTGTGTGCCTGTCTATGAAGGACATTGGTTGTTTCTTCTCTTATAATAAATCTGGGTTTGTCTGTCTGGGTTTGGTTTCAGAGTAATACATGCCAAGTATATCCTCCTTCAATTTTTTTTTTTTTAAGATTGTGTGTAAAATTTTCATTATTTTTCCTTAAATGTTTGGTTTGCTTAAAAAACCATCTGGGACTGGAGCCTTCTTTGTGAAGTTTTTAATTACAAGCTAAATTTTCAATAGATATGGGTAATTAATGTTAACTATTTCTTCTTGAGTGAGATTAAGAAGGAATTTTGAAGGAATTTGATTAAATCACCTAAACCAGGGGTTGACAAACTTTTTCTTAAAGTGCTAGACAATATATATTTTAGACTTGTGAGATATAATCTCTGCTGACTCATTCAACTCAAACACTGCCTGATTCTCTTGTGACTTATTTGATCCAAGATTATTTAGAAGTATGTTGATTTCCAAAAATTTGGGAAGTTTCCAGATATCTATTAATTTCCATTTGAATTCTGCTGTGACCAGAGAGCAAAGTTTGTATCACTTAAATCTCTTCAATTAGTTTGAATTTAGTGTGTGGTCCACAATATCATCTACTTTGGTGAAATTTCTATGTACACTTGAAAAAGAATGTATATTCTTCTGGTGTTGAGAGGAATGTCCTACAAATATCAACTAGGTAAAGTTGACATTGTTCAGGTCTTTTATATCTTTATAGATTTTGTTATATCAATTACTGAATGTTGATGTTTCCAAAAATTTAATAGGTTTGTCTATTTCTCCTTGCAGGTCTATCAGCTTTTAAAGGTCTCCTTTTAGAAATATGCACACTTAGACTTGTTACATCTCCTGATGAATTGACATCTTTATCTATTACGCCTCTTTATCCCTAATAGTCCTTGTTCTGAAGTCTATTTTGTCTGTTAATATAGCTACCACTCTAGCTATCTTTTGATTAGTGTTTGTAAGATATCTTTTTTCTCATTCTTTTATTTTTAATCTATATTTTCATGTTTAGAGATTTGGGGTTTTTTGGTAGAGATTATATAATTCTTTTAAAATTTTGTCTACAGTGTCTGGTCCTATTTGGGGTGTGTAGACCATTAATATAACTTGTGCTATGGGTGGATTTAAGTTTACCATTTTGTTAAGTGTTTCCTATTTGTGCCATTTTTGTCATTGTCATGTCTTCTTTTGGAATGAGTTTTTATGGTTCCATTTTATTTCCACTATTAACTAGTTATAATTTTTTATTTTTAGTGATTGCTAAGGGCTTACATACATCTTTAACTTATCACAATTTACCACCAGTGTTGATATCACTTCACATAAAGACCCTTACTACAGTATACTTCTATTTCTTGCCTCCTGTTCTTTGTACTGTTGTTACTGCCTTAGATTTTACCTTGATATTTGTATGAAGCTCACAGTATATTGTTCCAGCTTTGGCTTAGATGAGGGGATGGCAAGTTATGACCACCAGGCCAAATCCAGCACATGGCCTGTTTCTGTATGACCCCTGAGGTAAGAATGGCATTTATATTTCTTAAAGGGTTGTGGAAAAGAGTGAGAAAGCAAGCAAGATAGGAAAATGGGAATGTTTCTTTGTTCTGACTATCTTCAAGATCTTCTCTTCATCTTTGGTTTTTAGTCATTTGACTATATCCTGGTGTTATTTTTAAATTATCCTAGTTGGGCTTCTCTGAGCATCTTAATGTAATTTATTGTCGTTCATTAATTTTTGAAATTCCTCAGCCATTATCTCTTAGGTACTTCTGTTTTCTCTCTCTTCTGGAATTCCAACTGCATGTTATGTTAGACTAATATTATCCACAGCTTTTGAATTGTCATTTTATTCATTCATTTTTTTTCTCTCTGTATTTCACTTTGGATAATTTCCATTGACTTATAAAAAGTTCAGATTCTTTCCTCAGCTGTGCCAAGACTATTGATGAGTTCACCAAAGGCACTGTTCATTGCTGTTGTCATGTTTCTTTTTCTAGCATTTCCATCACAGCTGAAATCCCCCAATTGTTCATGTAGGGTTCCCACCTCTTCCACTAAATCCTTTAACACATTAATCATAGTTAAAGTTTCTGTCTCCCAATATCTGGGTCATCTCTGAGTTTTGCTGTTATTTGTTTCATATTTTGACATTAGATTGTTTTCTGTTATCTTTTTTCTTAGTCTTACAATTTTGGACGGAATGCCACACATCTTATGGAAAATAATAGACAGATACATAATATTTACACTTGGCCATTAGTGTGAGAACTGAGTAAATCTAGTCAAAGTTACTTTTACCTTTGGTACACCAGTCTACATGTTCCTACAGGGATTGGCTGCTATTACTTTGTACTTAAGAGTTGGACCTGGGTGTCAGTTTTCTGGCTACATCCTCAACTTTCAGCAAGTCCTGCTTACCTGTGTTGTTCCACATTCTTGTGCTTCTCAAAGTGGTAAACTGCTGTTGTTCATTATTTGATGTTGTGTTGACGATGGGTGCAGATAGTTCTTGGTTCTCCATTTCTATTCTCAGACTTAGAGCCTGTACACCTGGGCCCTAGGGTGGTGCCTTCTCAGAATTTCTACCTCCAGACCCACGGAGGCTAAACATGGTTATTTCTCACAGCTGTTGAACAGGAGAGAAGTTCCTGCAACATTTCCTAGTAATACCAGCTCTTCACTTGATATTGGTGCAGGATCCTGGGCCCAAGAGGTTTTCTGCCTCTCCCTTGGGGCAAAAGGGTTTTACATTTACCCCTTCCCCAGAGGCAATAAATCTTTGCATGGGCCCTGGAGATAGTGGCTTCTATAGTGACTAATGGCTTTTATTCATACGAGAGAAAGGTATGAGGAAGTGCTTTAATCTGTCACCTAGTATCATTTTATGAACCATTACCTGTATGCCTATGTCATGGAGGGATCTCTTCTCACCAGGCAACTACCTAAATCGTTCTCATTAGCATCCAGTGGAGGCTGTGGAAAGGAACCCCCAAATAAATGTGAACTACTGTCATGTCAGAGCTTCCACTTATTCTAAGCTACTTAGTCCACACTTGGCCTATAAAAAATTCTTTAAAAATGTAGCTGGTTTATGTTAGGAGACCATTATTCCTGGGTCTCTCATGTTCCTGAATGATTTGTAATAGAGGCACTGCCTGCCTTTGTTCTGGACTATCTTTTCAGCCTGTAAAAAGAGAGACGCCATCTCTCTCTAGAAGAAAGCCAGGTTGATTACTCTCCACTAGAATAAATGTCTCCCTCTAGAGCAAAAGGAAGGCATTACTAATACTCATTATAAAATAATTAGGTTCCCTGAGCTCAGAGTTCTTCCCCTGGTATGCAACCCACTGCATTTATAGGTGTCACCTGGTCTTTTTCTCACTGCATTGTTGGGGACTGGGGAATCAGGAAACCAGCACAAATACTGACTCTGAGCAATGCTTTATTCCTTTGTTTCCAGTTCAGGAAATTGTGGCAAGCCAACATAACTTACAGGTAGGATAAAATCTTAAACTCATTTAAGTTCTTGATAATTTCTTCTTACTTGCTTTAGTGGCAGCCTCCTATTCTCTACCAAATGTGAAACAGTTCATATATTCTGTCTCTTCTTGAAAGGGCTTGTCACTCTGGAATTGTTTCTTTGATAGCCTTCTTTGATGGGTTTACGTTATGATTTCTTTTCTTGTCAGGATGAGTAACATTCTCTTGCAGCTTTCTACATATTAAGTGGAAGCACAGATCCCAAAGTGATTTCTTTCCATTATCAAAGATAGGTACTTACTGATCTCCAAACTCTTATTGTTCAACATATACACATTTAGTTTTTGAACAAATCATAAACATAAGTAATAAATTCTAGGAGTTTTGTAAAAATAGCTCACAGAATATTTCATCACAAGGGCTGAAAGCAATGGACTAAAGATATTTATCATCCTGCATACATGATGCAGGAGAGGGTAAAAGAATCTGATTCATGAGAGACAAATATTACACAAACTGCGCATAAGCACTGGCCAACAAGTCTTAACAAGGATCAGGGGACATATGGGAAAACTACAACCATATGGGGGTAAAGAAAGGGCTTTTGAAGCTCTCAACAATGAACAGGGGAATGTGACAAAAAGACCTGAAAAGTATACAAAGGACAGAAGGACAGCAAATGGCACTGTGAAGACAACTACTTCCTTGGTCACACTTTTTCCTCCCCTCCACATTGTCTCACTTTTTCTAGTAAACATAATCTAGATTTCTTTTATGAGGCTTACCTCTTCTACACTGTGGAAGTCTGGTTAGGGCTACCAGAGTGCTTACTCTTCCACTAACTAACTTTCTCAGGACTCTCTAAATCGCAAAAACATTTGGAAGTAATTCATCACTGAGCTGTTGGTTCTTGCTACATAAAACCAGCATCCTTGGTTCTTCTTTTCAAAGCATGGCTTAATTCTTCTCCTAACTCTGTGAATTATCCAATACAGTTGGCCCTCCATACCCATAGATTTTGCATCCACAGATTCAACCAACCACAGATCAAAGAAACTCCAGAAAATTTCAAAAAGCAAAACTTGAATTTGCAACATGCCAAGCACTATGTGGAATCTACAAGAATGAAGTGATATGTAAGAACACCCTGATGTAGCCTATATACAAATAGAGGTTACATGCAAATACTATGCCATTTTATAGAAGAGACTTGAGCATCCTCCGACTTCGGTATCTGTAGGGAGGGAGGGGTCCTGAAACCAATCCCCCTCAGATACCAAGGAACAACTAACTGTATTCCCATTTTGCTTAAGTTAACCAGGGTTGAATCTGTGTTGCTTGCAACCAAAAAACCCCAACTGATACAGGGTAACCACTTCAATACAGGCCATGACCAAAGCCAAAGGAAGTTTTTGAAGGTAACCTGAAATCCAGTTACTTTTTTTCAAATTGCTAAAAGAACATATATTAACAACTGTCAAAACTGTTGACATGGTACAGTGACTAATCAATTTCATGTTTCTATATGCTTATAGTTATTAGCATTATCTAATGGTTAGGCTGGTAATGTTTTATTACTACAGACTATATTTAGAGTTCACTCTCATATCTCCCATTGTTAGAAATA
Organism: Cynopterus sphinx; assembly: GCA_030015415.1. NCBI lineage: Eukaryota > Metazoa > Chordata > Mammalia > Chiroptera > Pteropodidae > Cynopterus > Cynopterus sphinx. The sequence goes on from CM057384.1 coordinate 109,256,909, forward strand.
AAAACAAATGAGAATGAACTGAAAGAATACACATTGCATGTAAGTTATAGAAGAAAACTGAAGAGGGGCAGCCAAGAGTAGCAAATGATCTATGTTACAAATTTATTTAAATTTAGCTGTTTATTTTTTAAATTCATTATGAAAGTCATTTATACTAGGCAAACCAATGTAGAGAAAAATTTTAAGACCAAAATATACCAAGTAGATATTATAAGGAGAAATACAGTGGAGTACCAAGTAGGATGTTCTCAACAAATGTCTGAAAAAATATAGTACAAACAGATCAGCCTGACACGTTCTGCTGGAATGAAAAATCAATTTTTGGCTAATCTTGCCCTCTCATACATCAATGAGGCCCAACATCCCAGGGAGACCAACTGATTTGTCCAAAGCTTACAAGGGTAGATTTCACACATAGTTCTCTTTTTTGTGAGAATGGAAGAATGTTTAACTCCTGTTCAGATTGAAAATTAACAATATACCTTATAGAAATAAGAGGTTTTCTAAGATTCTCATATATATACTTTTATATATGAGAACTTTCATTCTGTTATCATACTTCTCTATATACAGAATATGTAACATATATAACACAACATATATTTTAATACACAGTTATCTATATTATGTTACATATATATTTCATTGAGGCCTATTTAGGGTTATTTTATTACTTTTTACAAATGTTATAAAAATAATTTATAAGATAAGGCTGTGTCCAGATAATAATTAGAATAAGTCTACCTAATATTTATCTTTAATATCCAAGATTTTTTCGAACACTACAACTGAGAAGAATGAGATAATTCAGGGAGTCTGCTCTGCCACGAGTTAGTTTAGCATATTGACTGGGTTACTCAACCTTGGCGCTATTAACATTTGGGCAGGATAATTCTTTGTTGTGGACTATCCAATGTATAGCAGGGTGTTTAAGCAGCATTCCTAGCCTCTACCCTCTAAATGTCAGTAGTATTCCTAACTGAAAATGTCCCTTGACATTGCCAAAAGTCCCCTGGGGTACAAATCTGCTCCTTAGTTAAAAAGGGCCAACTGAACCATTTTGGGTATACTTAGTAAAATACATTAATTTCACCTGATTTTTACCTGTTTTAATGTGGCTACTAGACTATTCTAAATTACATATATGGCTCACATTATATTTTTATTGAACAGCACTGGTCTAGAAACTTGAAATGACTTAGTATTATTTTTAATGAAATAAATTCTTAAGTCTATCAATCAAATAAGCCAAAAAGACTTTGGAAAGCTTTCTACAGCCCTATGAAAATAGCTCACTTTTAAACATCATAATTCTTTATTATCATGCCTAAATGATTTTTCTGCTTTAAATACATTACTTCTATTCCAGCGCTTTATTCTCAATGTCTCAATTGGTTCTTTTCTGATTGTTGATTTATCTTCATGTTGTTCTTTATCATTCTCCAGAACATCAGTTTCTTTCATACACTCAGGACCTTTCCTAGCAAGATGGTGAGATGATGCTGCAGCATCCATCATACGTAGAAAATTGTAAGCGGGAAGAGGAGGTTTCCATTCCTGGGCAGGTAAAATTGCTAGAAAAAAGATACATACGATCAAGGGATAAAGATGAACAGATTTAAAAAATCATATTTAAGAAACTTGATACATTTCTCATTATTAGCAATTTTCATTTTTTATATTATATTTGCAATCTATTATATTCTAAATAAAGGTTAGTATTAATAAGGAAAATGAAAGGTCCATAATCTTCCTCAGTTAACTCTCACTGAGGTTTTAAAAAGCAGCAATATGTTTATGAGATTACCACACAGATACATGTTAAAATGAAAAAGTTTTCTGCTTCCCTCCCTACTCCTATCTTTATCACAAAGAACTGGTGCTGTTTCTTATGAATCATTCCAAAAAAAGTTTTTGGCATATACGTATTTCTTATTTTATTATTTAGACAAGTATTTACTTACTTTTAACAAGGATTTTCTGTTTTTGAAGCTTTTGACTGACATCCTTTGCACACACTTTATGAAAACAAGTTCATTTTATAAAAGTAATTATAGACAGGAATACTTAAAAATTGCTATGGAATCAACTGTATTATAAATATAGGCATTGAACAATTTCTTAGATGGGCTTCATGGTAGTGAATCTAAACATCATTTGAAAACATTGGCCATCAGAAGAAGAAAACTGATTTAAGCTTGATAATATGATAATATATAATAACATGAGATAAATTAGATAACTTTTCTCCATTTAGTAAACAAATTTTACAAAATAATTAAAAATTTTAATTGTCCATTTAAAATACTATTTTGAGAAATAAATATAAGGAAATTTGCAAAGTAAACCTTTAAAAAATAAATTCCAGTGAGAGATGTTACATGAAAAAAATGAACTTACATGAAAATGAACTTCTATAAAAAAAAGCTCACAAAATACAAGCTTAAGCATTTCTTGCAAATCATATAAATTTCTTTAAAAACCTAGGAAATTCATATAAATTCTAATTTCCTAAATTAAAATTCAAACAAAAATCTGCATAAACACATATGCAGTATATCTATACTCACTGATATATATATTTCTTCACTTGGACTCAATTATACAAAATTTGAGTGCCTGGAACATCAGCAGGGTATTAACTTTAAGCTACCTCTGTACCTGATGTTTCAAATTACTATTACCCAGGTTAGCAGATTTAAAAGTGATAAGGAGATAAAATATTTTCTTGAATATAATGAATGGGCAGGAGGTAAGAATAACTGTAGTTTGCAATATACAGATAAAGTATCTTTATTAATTTAAAGTATTTTAAAGAAAAGTTCAATTTAAAACATAAGACATATTTAGCAGTATTTTTTAAAGTGGACACTGTAGCCTAGTATTCTGAGATGATAACAAAATACCTAAAACTGGACACAAATTAGTAATGATAATAATAGCTAACATTTATTGAGCCTTTACAATATACAAGGCATTATCCAATTAATCCTTAAAACCTCATTACTTAAGTACAATTATTGTCCCAATTTTAAAAATGAGAAAACCAAGGCCTAAAAAAGATCTTCGCCAAAATTAAGTGTAATTCTCAACTAAAAATAGCCAGTGGTCACAACTTTACAGAAATTAAGAGATGTAGCAATCAAGGTGAGGTAGACTGCTGTGACACCATGCACAGATTAGAGCTATTCCAGGAGTAGTTGCAAGACCCTCATCTCATATCCATCTCCCAAAGAGTGGTGAGGATAGGTCATGTTGGCACAGAAAACAGGACTCAATGCAGACAAGTGCTGTTTGGTCTGCTTCTTCCCTGCTGCAGAGGCTGCATGAATTACATAAGACTAGGAGCAGGGATACCAAGAAATAACGGAAACCCCTCAAAGCGAGTTGGCAATGGCATTCGTGAACAAAACTGCAATGAAGATATTCCAGTTTCTCAGGAAACTTATAACAATAATTCTATTTTTTTCCTCTTGGCAATGGTTTAAGTTGAGAAATCAAAGGCTCCCAAGATGCTTCTTGTAGGAAAGGAGCTTTACATGAATCATGATAATGTTTTATATTTTACACTTTACAAAGTACTTTTGTATATAAAATTTGATTGTTTAAAATAAATATGTGACATCATAGTAATCTCATTTTACAGTTGTAAAGGAGGAAACAAAGTCATGTATAGGAGCCACACAGTAATCAAGGAGGCTCAGGTTTGTGTGTCTTTGAAAATTACTAACTTTTTAAAAGCAATTCTGTTTAAGAGGTACTCTGGCCCTAGCTTCATAATCCTATTTGACTTATTCAGTCCAGGGGGCCTGAATCATAGCAGCTGGAAAATGATAATACTCATTTAACTCTATAAAATAGCAATGAAGATAGAGAAGTGATTAGACTATCTTTAGAGGTCAAGAGCTACAACTGAAAGACCCCTATACTGGGTGGCTAGAATGAAGAAGTCAGAGATGAGTAATAACCACAGAAAGGTCTCTTTCCAGATTATGAGTTAAAAATTAGCTCAGAAAATTGAGACTTAAAAATATCATCTAAAACTACACAAAAGAGACAAAATAATCATGGAAATAAAGAACGAACTTGGAGGAATCAAATATCTCAATTTTAAATCTACAAAGCTGAAGTATTGAAAACAGTGTGGTACTGGCATGAGGCACCTGTGTATTGACAGAATTAAAACATGTACATAAAATAATGCTGCATTATTATAATAACCAAAAGGTGGAGATAATCTAAATGCCCATCAACTAATGAATGGAGAAACAAAGTGTGGTATATCCATACAATTGAATATTAGTCATCCACAAAAATGAACTACTGAGATAGATGATCCTTGAAAACCTATGCTATGATTCTATTTACATGAAATGTCCACATTAGGCAAATCCATAAAGACAAAGTAAACTAGTGGTTGCTAAGCGTTGGAAGTAGGGGATAATGTGTATGAGATTTCTTTTTGGGGTGATGAAAATATGAATTTAATAGTAGTAACAGTTACAGAGCCTTGTGAATATTCTAAAAACCTCTGAACTATATACTTTGAAAAGGTGAATTTTAAAGTATGTGAATTATATTTCAATAAAAAAATGCTATCTATAGGCTAAACATAATGTAGTTAAACTGCCTAACTTAATAGAAACAGACTACCTGGGAAGAAGAGGTGAGCTACAGTGACTGACACTTAAAGTATTTGGTTAAATATATACAAATATACACTATGCATACTGGCTAAGAAACAATATAACACTGGAGTTTGTAAACCAGAACTGTGTGTGTAAACTTATACATATATATTCACATATATTTCAGGATTCTATTATGGGACAGTGTCAAAACATTATAATATAGTTTATCTGGTATCTAATAACGAAATCTTTGGATAGTTCCTTAGAAGACTTGTCATTACATCAAATTTCACACTATATCCTCAATATACTAAAGATCTAAGTTATTACACATTACCTTATAAATTATAGCAAAAGGCCTGTTGTTGCCTATTGTATATAAATTAACATATGCATGTATACCACAAGGATAAATTCACATATGTTTTAGAAAAATGGAAGTTATGGCATGTGATAAGCTAGCATCATAAATTTTATACATCAAGATCTATTTTTTGGTGGTTCAAAATTCTGGCTCTGGAGTAAAAGACATCCAGGTTGGAATCTAAGTTTCCTTATTTACTGGTTAATTATATGACATTTAACTAGTTACTTAACTCTTCTATTGGTAACCATACTTCATATGATTCCTGTGAAAATGAAATGAGATAATGCATGTTAAATCACTTAGCATCGTACTAGATAACTAGTAAACATTCAATAAGTCTTAGCTATTAGTAAGTTTAATACAATGGTACTTATTTTCTGCGGGTAGTAACACCTACCACATAGGAGACTGTCCCATAGACAATGCTATCAACATATTAACATTTAGGATACTTAAAAATATTACAATTCATTAGCTATAATTCAAATCTAAAAATTTATAAAACAAAATACAGAACTGTGTATATTAACAACACTTACTGATAGGACTTTCTAGTCCCGCTTCTAACTTCTTAAGCCACAATAAAAGGTTTTGTTCAGTTACAGCCTGGTCTGAAGGAAACGCAAATACTTGACCACCTGAATGCAGATTCACAACAACAAGAAGAGGAAGGGGAGGCAGAACATCAAAATATGCCTGCAAAATTCCTCTCCCCACAGGAGTATTCTTCCTACAAAAGGCAGAAATTGAACATGTTAATTGATATTTCTTTCGGTAACAAAATAATGAAAGCAATAGTTTGTAGAACACTACCTTTAAATAGTGTTATGCTAGTAAGTTTATTTTATGAAAAATGTCCTAAAAAACCATGAGGTCTATATTAAAAAGTTTCTTTTAACATAGGGCACTGTGTTTTTCCAAGGAGAAAAAAAGGCAGCCAGAGTTTTAATGAAAAACAGGCTTGACAATTAATACAATCAATAGGTGCTTTCCAAAGTTTACCCAAGTACTTAATCACATGTTAGTTAAAAAATTAAATGGTTGCAAACTATAAAATAACAAGATATAATACTTCTTTTCCAAATAAAATCATTTTTCTTTGAAGAAAAAGAATCTCAAATTAAAAATATTTTTAAAATCATGTTTATACAAGGAAACCATAAGTTTAAGAACCTAGTTTTCCTAATACAGCACATTCCACATTATGGAAAATACTATTTTACTCTGACATACCTACAAGGATAATAACCTGAAAAAATTCTGTCTCAAGCAGTAGATTAAACTGTTAGTGAACTCTTCACAGCAAAAACGCATACTGCCCCATTCTTGTAATTTTTCAAATGAGTTAAAAGTATCTTTCATCTGATGAGTCTGAAGATTGGATAGTGTGTATGTATATATGCAAACTATGTTCACAGACATTAAATGTAACAAAAGCCATATATCTAGAAAATATATCCAAAAAGCTATTGGTGAATACACTGAAAACTTTCTGTAACATTTTAGGCTACATTTCAAAAATACAGAGAAACAAAAAAATGAAGAAAAATGCCAAAATATCACAATGTTTATTTTTCTGTATTTGCCAAAATATTCTCAATGGACAATCAGAAAAAAAATTTCAATCAGAAAAATTATTATGTTTAAAATTCACCGTATGACACCGAAAGCAAAATAAACAAGTGAAACTACAAAACAAAATGAAAAGCCAACCTTCACAATAGGAGAAAATATTTGCAAATCATATCTGATTAGGGGTTAAAATCCAAAATAACCAAAGAATTCATAAATGACAAAAACCAAACAATCTAATTTAATAACAGGCAGAAGAACTTAATAAATATTATGAGAAGACATACAAATGGCCAAAGGGTACATGAAAAGATTCTTAACATCACTAATAATCAGGGAAATGCAAATTAAAACCATTATTAGCTATCACCTCTCACCTATTTGAATGACAATCGTCAAAACTACAGAAGATAAGTGTTAGTGAGGATGCAGAGAAAAGGAAACCCTTGTGCACTGTTGGTAGGAATACAAATTGGTGCAGCCCCTATGAGGTTCCTCAAAAAATTAAAAATAAGGTTACCATATGATCCAGGAAAGAAATGGAAATGGGATTATCAAAGAGAACAGATATCTGCATAACTATATTCACTGCAACATTATGAATAAAGCAGATATAGTCTGTGTGTATATGTGCATATACACACACATACACACACCAAAAAGAAGGAAATCCTGCCATTTGCTACAACATAGATAGACAGGCATTATGTTAAATAAGTCAAAGACAAATACTGCATAGTATCTTGTATGTGTGGAGTGTATAAAAAAAAAAAAATCAAACCCATAGAAACAGTAGAAGGTGATTGCCAGAGATTGGGGGTTGGGGAAAATAGGCAGAGGTTGGGAAAAGGGTACAAACTTTCACCTGTAAGATGGTTAAGGTCTGAAAATGTATAATTTGCTGATTGTAGTTGATAACGCTATATTATATAATTGAAATTTGCTGAGAATAGGACTTAAATGTTCTCATCCCCCAAAAAAATTCAGATGTATGTATGAACAGGTGATGTGATGGATGTGTTAATTACCTAGATGGAGGAATCTTTTCACGATGTATACATATATCAGTCATCACAATGTATACTTTAAATATCTTACAATTTTGTCAATTATGCCTCAATAAATCTTAAAAAATACTAGAAAGAAAAAAATTATTATAGAACAGAATTAATCTAGAACAAGATCATTTAGACCATCTGAGGGAGTTCTGTTACTAAAATTTCATGATGACATATCCATTGGTCCCAAAATATAAACTATGAAGGTAGAGAGCTTCATTTCCTACTGAAATTATGATAATTATGTTTTATCTTTTAAATATTAATAAAAATATACTTACAGATTTAGCCAGCAAGGGGTAACTAAATCCAAGTGTTTCCCTTTTACCAGTGTCAATACTGCTTTTTTATGCTGAGGGTTTATGCTGCCATCACTGAATAAAATAAGTAATGGTTTCTGAAGCTTTAAATAAGTGGGAAGATTTTCCACAGTGATTTCTGGCTGTGAAAACAACAACATGAAGAGCAATGATATATAAAATAGAAAATATGTTCAAATCCCTCTTGCAATTTTAGTTTGTAAGTGTAATTCAAACATATTTTCATTTAAGGAGAGATATGCTATACAAATAATTATATCTTGAGTTTTTATTTAAGCCTACTTTATCTTAATAATGAATTAGTTATTTTCAAAATAAAACTACTAATAGAATTTGAAAGTAAATTAATTTAAAGGAGCTCCCCATTTTACAAGGATATAACACTTCTAATGATTTCTTATGCTAAGATCTGGACTAGACTAGCTATCATACATACACAAGACAAAACTCTTGTTATATTTTTCATCTAACAAAATTTTTGAAAAAATATAAGCGAGCTTTAAAGATATCTTTTAACATTTATGATTACTTAAAACAAAAATAAAATCTTATGTTTCAATATCATGGATTTTTAGCATAATTAAAATAACCAAAAATATGCTAAAACAGTCACTTATTTTGGGGTTTAAATAAAAGAAAATTAATAAAAAAAATAAGAAATCTAATCCTTTTAATCTTAATTAAAAGTAACCATTTCTTATATGGTTATAAAAGACAATGTATTATTGACAAGAATTAGAAAGAGCATCTAACAATGTCAATATATTTAGAATTAAAAATAGCTATGACTTAGAATATTAAAGTCTACCATTTTTCATTTTTTAGTTCCATATCTATTATTTCATCTTCTGGATATACTATGAGCTAGATTTAATCATTCTTTATTAGATAAATAATCCCCAGCTGACAGATGAGGAAACCAACAAAGAGAAGCTGACTTGCTAGAGTCACAGGGCTAATAGAAGAGTTGAAACTAGTGCCTAGGTACCCTGCTCATCAGCTTCACCTTTCATTGGATCCCACTAGAAATCCCATTAAGCAATTTTATTTTTTTCATGGTGCCAACCACCACTGAATACACTACTAGTTCATCATCCTAAAACATTAAAATCTGTTTTCAAAGCCATTTTCCTCTGCCAATTCTTATTTTCTTCAAATTCTTTTTCTCCTACGCTTAAAAATTTCTCACACCTTCCTCTTTCATGACTTAAATCTTAGATCCCTTCTACAAATTCTTCTATATTGTCTTCTTGTGTTAACCATCAATCTTTAACCTTCTAGTGAGCTATATGCTCTTCCTAAAAGGGACAGATCTTATCAAGCCAGCAGATCTCCTCACTCACCAGATTTGAAACATCAGGTTAAACTCAAGTTACCACTGCTCAATTCAACCATTTACTAAGAACGACAAAATTCAAAATGTTTTGCTAGGTACTGAACCAAAACAAAATAAAATATTTTCCCTGTCCTCAAAGAATTCATTCTTTAGAGGAGACAGGTATACAAACTGTTGTGATTAAATAAAAAAATTAATGTATAAAAATAAGGAAATCTATCAGCTCAAAATTAAGCTAAAAAACCTACAAGGATGATCCCTGAATAAAGCAAAACTGAAGACAACTTAGCTATCCATCAACAGAAAACTGATTAAATTGTTTTTAGTACAACAGAATATTAGGCAGATATTAAAAAAAACAATATACCTATCTTTATTTCCTAATAAAAATACCCCTTAATATAGAAAGATAAACACATATACACACAGAATTTTTCTAAAGTCTGGGAAAATATATCCCCAAATTTAAACTTAAAGAGGTTATGGTTGATTCCAACTTTCTTCTTTATAGTTTTCTATATTATCTGGAAAAAACCGTTGAAAGCTTACAATAATTCTAAAAATCACACTATGTATATGCTAAAAAATATCCATTTAATAACATGTTATTAAAGACAAAATTGTTACTTTACTAAGGAATTTATAAAACTACATCCTGAAAATATTAATAATTTGATTAATTATAACCTGTAACTTTAATTGGTGGGGGTGGTGAGGGAACAGAGCCAAGGTGACAAAAGACTTAACGTTTAGAACTATAGTCATTTATTTGAGCCTAAACTATGTCATTTAGATCATCATGACAAAAAAACATAAAAATAAGATATTCATTCAGTATTTATAGCTAATAGTGCTCCTTATGTCACTTTATAAATGCATAAAAGTGTAAATTTATAATAATCTAGCTATGTTTAATATAAACACAAACCAACTGAAATGAAGAAATGCAGATTATATATTTGTGCTCCTTAATCCACTGTTATACATAGTAAGCATTGAAAAGAGGGACTTTCATTAAGTCAACATTTTGTTCTAAAACTGTGTGAATAAGAATAGTAGCTAACCTTTGTTGAATGGTTATCAGGGGCCAAACACTGAACATATGCACTGTACACATACCTCTTTTAGTCCTTACACTAACTCTCGGTAGCAGGTGCTATTAACAACATTTTTACACATATGGAAACTGAGCCACAGAAAAGTTACACATAAAGCCAGTAAGAAATCAGGCAAGGATTTAAAGCTGAGCGGTCTTACTCTCAGGAATCCATGTACTTTATATAAATTTTCTGCCTAGATTAAGTACTTCAACGGGCTATCAGCTACACTAGTCTCAGCAATAAAAATAATCCAAAGACATGTAAACTTTTGGCAATGGACTATAGGAGCTGTACGCACAGTGAGTGAATAATAAGAGAGCAACCCAATAAATCCTCAGCTCACAAACATCATGCCCTATACCAACAGAAGCTGGCAAATCACATATTAAACTACCTTTCACTGATCTAGATATCTTATTTCAAATAACACCCTTATTAAAAGATATACTCACAAATGTTTCCAGTAATGAATTTGTTATTATTTGAACTATGTCTTGCACATGGGTGTTAGCTAATGGAATGCTCTCTACTTTGCCTTCTTTGTGTCTGGCTAGCAGCAGGGCTGGAAGAGTTGCAGTATATTTATTTGACCTATGGAGAAATATAGTATTAAAATTTTCAACTAAAATATAGCAAGTCATCAAAAACATGAACAATGAGGCCAAGAGGTCACAGTGGGAGGCAGCAAATTAAAAGCCCTACTACTAAAAAACAAAAAAACAAAAAAACCCCTAAATTTACAGACAAATTTATCTTCTGCAGCCTTGACAACCTAGCTTAAAAGAAAGCAACAGATAATAATCCAGTCAGATTCTTTTTTCTAGACAACCTACTCAAGAAAATATCTAAACAGAATAGGGAACAAACTGAATGGTTCTCAACCTTTTTGGACTGCTTGCCATATGCTGAGCAGGGAGACTACATTTATTAGAAAACTATATGCAGGGACTACGCCAGGTGCTTTTAGTTAAGGTTTTATTTAACCCTCAGAACAGCCCTTTGAAAGAGCCACTCTCACCCCCATTTTACAGATAAGGAAAACAGGACTCAGAGAGTGATAAATAGCAGAGAGAGAAGTCAAACTGAGGTACACCAGATAAAGAGTCTATGCTCTCTCCACTGAAACAGAGCCCAAATCTGCAGCCTCCTATCACTACTTTTGCTAACTAAACCTCAAAGAACATCCCTAATTAGGATAAAAAAATGCTTTGTGTGAAATTATCAGTGAAGTGGTCACATTTACATCATAAAAACTTAATTCATGCTAGAACAAAGTACAGACATTATAAAATAAACATGAACAGAGAGGCCAGTCATCAGACTATCTACAGGACTCTTAGTTGACCAGTGAGTTATAAACAAAACACACCCTGAAAACTACTTATCTGGTTGCTTGGGCCACAATTAAATGCACAATGACAGCACAAAGGAAGAAAGTAGGTGATTGTCCATGTGTAGGTGAATAAGTCATATTTACCAAAGATCTGGAGTTCAGTATTTACTTTTAAAAAATTACTAACTTCATGGATAGAACAGGAGCTTGATCATCAAAAGCATGTATGTCACCAGTGCTCAAGATGAAAGGTTTAAGGTTGGAAATCATAATTAGGAATATTACAATCAGCAGGTAAAAAAGACAAACTAATGGGCTTAACAACTCCACTTGCTTCTGAAAATGAGCCATTTAAAGCAGATTAATCATAATCTCCAAATTTTCAGTTCAGTCATTCATTCTGCAGTAACTAAAATATTTGGTAGTTCAAAGGAACACTCAATTCAACAAATAAAGCAATTTAAGTGGCCAAAACCACTAAGTGTATGTTATCAATAACTTAAAATTAGGCAGGACTATACAGTATAGTTGCAACTAAAATTCTGGGAGAAATCTGGAAATATGGAAAGATTTTGATTTTTACACACACACACACACACACACACACACACACACACACACACACCCCTGGGTGGCAAATCAAAACTCAAACACTCAAGAAGCAAAATTACCCCTCACCTGCCCAAAATCTGACAACTCCAAAGAATCAAATTTCAGGTAACAGAACACGAAAAAGAAAAATTTTATAGGAAGATGAAGTAATATAAATCCAAGGTTGCCCCTGTAGGGGCTCTAGCCTAAAGTAAAAGAATATCTAAAAATTCTAAATAGCTCGGTGGCACTTCCCAGAGAAGGAAATTAAAAATTTAGTTATGTTGCTGCCCTATCTTCTTCATCAACCGTGTAAAGACAAGCAATATATTATTTTACAAAGTCCTTCCTCCCTAAAATTAGAAGACCAATACACTTACAGTATTGAAACATCATCTTCAGAATAAATTCCAGTGACAACATATCCTTTTAGGTACTTTCCTGCTTCAATGAAGTCTTCTTTTGCTATCAATACACAGACAAAAATATGAAAACTTTAAAATTATGTGTACCGTTCAACTGATGAACAGATTTATAAATGATAGCGCTTTGTTAATTATAAAGATAAATATTATAACCAAGATAGCAAGTGTGAATTAAATAGTTGTAGACTAATGAGAAAAGAGCAGGGAGGACTTATATAAATGATGTGTTCTTACCAAGTGAAGGCCAAATGATGGCTCAGCTTGCTGCAAGAAAGGGTCACAGAAGTTCAAATACAAAAACAATGATGGAAGATTTGAGTCATAAAGCACCTAGCAGTCTGGGCATGCTGAATCCAAAATATCTGCACCTTAGCATTCAGGATGTGAGCATCCACAGTGTTAACATCAGATAACCACAAGATTATTTTCTTTAAAAAGGATGAATACTTTCCACAAGATTGAGAAACACTGTCTGTAGTAGGAAAGCAAACTTGCTGGAGTGGCTCAATCAGCCAGTAGGAAGCACTGAGAGCTCATTTATAATCATGAATTTAATGAGAAATTATTAACTCATGAAAATATTTTCTTTATCCTGTGCTATACCAAAGCAGAAAAGATTCATAAGAAAATTAGTGACAAGAAAGGACTGAGTTCCTATACTTTCATTTCTAAGAGGAAAAAGGACTAAATTCTGGTCAATACTTGATAATCATGATCTAAAGCAATTACATAATAGAATCTGTTTCAGCTTTTTTATAAAGTAACTGAAAAAATTAAGCTAATACTTCTATATAATTTCCACATATAGAAGCCTCTCTACTCATGAATATTTCTTAAAATGCTCTTCATGAATCCACTTGTTCATAAATCCTAAGTTATCTGTGGGATAGGAGCATTTAACAATGCAGACCTCAAATGCATATCCATTTCCACTATATCAGAGTGTAAATTTTCCACTGAATGTTTAAAACCAGGAATATTCTCCTCCTTGATGAAAACTGCATATATGTCAGGAATGTATGGCAACCCCAAATATAAGGACATAATCTGTTATCTAAATAAAAAGTTTTAACCACTATAAATATGTTTAGGATGTAATATTAATGGTGACCTACAATATTTAGTTATTTAACTATAAATATATTTTAATTGCATAAAAACACATTAATTTAGTAATATTGCTTTTTTTCTCCTGTCACATATTATTGAATAGCTATACATATATATACACACATAGATCTGTTTTTTAACTCTGGCAGCAAGAGTTGAGAAGCAAGAACACTCCAGTAACTAAAAGCACTACTAATCTCTAGATCTTGCTTTCTAAATTCAGTGTCTCACTAAAAGGAACCTGGACTCCTTAGAGAAATATTTGATTCCAGGAATAGGGCTGGGAATATCTTGGGCCAAAAGGACATATTCAAAGAATGATGGGGACATGGCAAAAAAGACTAAGAGTCAGACTGAAGGGGCTCCCATTGACCTAATTTGAGCAAATAGTGATAGCAACTGACTATAAACCATTGAATAAAATAAGAATTCAGGCATCTACCCTAATAAACAAATGATAAGGGAAAGCTCTTACAGCTAATAAGTGTAGAAAGAATAATGGAGTTAGAAATTTTCCACTTGGCAACCCTCATAGTTATAGTTACTTCAGGCAATGAATTCTAAAACTAAAGTACAAAAGTATAATGAGAAACAGGACATTTACAGTTTTAAATTATATCCCCATAAGGTATTTATTAATTACAAAGGAAAAAATAGTAACTTTCCAGTAGAGGGAACTGGCAGATATATCAGTAAACAAAGAAGAAATTTCAGCCCTTATGAAATTTACATTATAAGTCGTCCAACCATTAGAATCTATATAAATGACAAATTGATATCTGATACAAAATTAGTGCTCAGTAAATGTCAGTAGTTAGTTTTTATGAATAAAATACAAATGTACATGAAAATTAATGAATTCATAATAGCCTTTTATTGTTACACATTTTCTCAATTAATATATGTTGAAAGTCCAGTAACTGTCTTGTGAATGTCTACAAAAAGTAAAAACAACAAAAAGGAACTAATACCTGCCTAAAATAGTTGGGAATAGTCAATCCAGTGAAATAATAAAAAAGCATCATATCCAGGTTGTATCATTTTGACACACCAGAACTGCCTGTATATAATTTAACATTACACTTTTGACTTTTTTTTTGAGATATAATTACTTGTAAATTTTATAATTTGTGTAGAAATATAATCATTACAGTGTTCCTTATGTTCATCTCTTACGTAAAAAACAGTATGAAAAATTCCTCCTCAGCATTTACAATCAGGAGAAAGTTTTCTCTATGGGTGAGTCAGCATCCTAACTTGGTAAGATGGAAAAAAATTTCATCTTTATGTTTCTGATACTACAAGATTGCTTAGGGTTAAGTTTTATGATTAACTGCAGTGTTTTCTAGATGTTCTACATAATTATACCCCACTCTTGTATTGCTTAATCTTATCCTTGTTTTAATGATTTTATTGTATTTGTGCTTTTTATTATCTGAAGACTAATTCTTTTTGGAAGGAGGCCCAGTGTAAGTAATAAATGAGAACTTCAGGGCACCAGGCACCTGAGGTAGACAGAAGTCAACAGTGGGAGCAAAAACATTAGAAAGAGAAAAACAAAGGAGTAAAATACAGACTCATTCACTTCACCATTTTTCATAAAGAAAATACAAATTAAAAAGCTATGCTCTCTAGTATTTTACTTTTAAGAGGATAAGCCACAAAGCACACATTAACATTCTTAATATTTCTTTGCAGTAAGTTCTTTTGGCTTTTATTTTTAAAGATTTTGAAGAAAAAGCAGAAGGAAATAATTACTACACAGAAATGCATAGAAAGCAAAATTTAATAAGTAGTTGACAGTATCTACTATATACAAATATTATGCTAGATACTGGAATCCTTTTCCTATACAAATATTCTTAAAAGATTTCATTCAGAATTTGAAATTCATCTTAATGAAATAAAAAATATGGGGAGTTTGCTAGATAAGTGGCAATTGTGTGTGATGAAGAAAACACTAAAGCTAAGGATTTTATTACCCAGTTAAGAGGCTATCCGTATGCAAAGGCAAGAGAATAACATTCTAATCAATATTATTGGTCAGAAAAAAATTCCCTGTGTACCTTTCCCTTAAAATTTAATGAAAGAAACATTCTTATGAAGCAAGAAAGAAATGAAGACCCAGAGTTTAAAAATAGAGTTGTAATATTATATAGTCTGATACTATGGTACAATTATAAAGTAAAATTAATTGCTATAAAAGTACTGTATCAAGGCTGAAAGCAAAAATAATTTGAAATGCATCAAAAATAAAATCAATTAATTGATGGAGGGAGGGAGGGATAGATGTGTAGGTATGTGCTAAAGCAAGTAGGGTTGAAATACTGTTGGTAGGAATGTAAAATGGTACAGCCACTATGGGAAACAGTATGGTGGTTCCTCAAAAAATTAAAAATATAATTACCATATGACCCAGCAATTCCACTTGTGTATATCCAAAAGAACTGAAAGCGGGGTCTGGAGAGAGTTGCACACCAATATTCACAACAGCATTATTCATAATAGCCAAGAGGCAGAAACAATGCAAGTATCCGTCAAAATATGAATGGATAAATATGTTATATACATACAATGGAATATTAAGCCTTTAAAAGGAAATTCTGACACATGCTACAACATAGATGAATCTTGAAGACATTATGCTAAATGAAGTAAGCCAATCAGAAAAAGACAAATGCTATATAATTCCACTGACATGAGGTACTTAGAATAGTCAACCTCAGAAAGACAGCAAGTAGAATGATGGTTGCCAGGGGCTAGAGAAAATACAGAGTTGTTTAATGGGTTTGGTTTCAGTTTTGCAAGTTAAAGTTCTGGAGATTAGTTGCACAACAATGTAAATATACTTAACATTAGTTAACTATACACTTAAAATTCGTTAAAATGGTAAACTTTATGTTATGTGTATTTTATCAAAAAAGCAAAAAATGGATATATATAAATAAAATATAAATAAAGCAAGAAGAAAATACAAGTGAATATTAACTGATAATGAATATAAAAATTTTCTACAGCTAAAAGCACTGGAAGAAATCTCAAAATCAATAAATTTGAAAACAATTTTTAATCTGCTATGTATGAAATTATTAAGTTAAAAAGCAAACAGCAAACTGGGGGAAAAGAATTAGAGCAAAATGATAAAAGCTTAATATTCTTAATATATAAAATCTCAGTAATTTATTGGAGAAGTACTAAAATTGCATTTTAAAAACATTTTATGAAAGACAAAGTTATTCCTTTATTGGGACTTATACTCATTAAATATATTAAAATCCACGCAAAGACTCATAATAAAAATCTCTATATGCAGCAAAAAGACCAAAAAAACCCTAACAAATATTATTGGCAGTTAAACAAATTATGGTAGAGTCATCCAATCAAATATTATACAGCCATGATGTTTCTGAAGACTACTACTCACAGGGAAAAAATGCACCCAGGTAAACAAAAACAGCAAGAAACTAACCTAGATACACAGTACTAGCCCAATTACATTAAAACATATATAAATACATAATACATAGTTATACAGAAAAAGAGGAAAGGAATTATATCGAAATTTAACAACTCTAATTACACATTTTTTTCTTCAAATTTCTCTTTATTTTCAAAATCCTGTATGAGTTCTCCATAATTTAACAAAGATAGTAATTCTTAAAAAAAAAAAAAAAACAATTAGTAAATGAAGTTTTAACTATGTATTATATAATTTAAAAGTTCAATTCTGTCTATGGCTATGCCACCTTGAACATGTCCGATTTCATCTGTTCTCAGAAACTAGGCAGGGTTGGGCCTGGTTAGTACTTGGATGCGAAACCACCTAGAAATACTGGGTGCTGTAGGCACTAAAAAAAAAAAAAATCAATTCTACTTACCTATTGTCATGCTTGGACTAAATAGTCCCAATATTGACACGCTAGCATAGGAGATCAGGTCTTTATATAATTCCCCACTTAAATATTCTTCTGCTTCTCGGACAGATGTTATATTCACTGGACATGATATCCTGTTGCTAGATGAATATATAGCTATATTCAAAATTAATTTTTAAAGATACTTTTCAGCTTATATGTATATATATAAAATACTGAACTTAGCAAACACTATATTCCTCAGGATAAACATTTGACAAAATAAAGACAAATACCATTCCATTCTAAACAAAAAAAATCACCCTCATTAAACAAAATTTCTGTCTCCCCAACAGTGATAGAACGTGAATGAGCTCTCTTCATCAATGCTTATCCTGTGATCTCAATTCTATTATCCTCCTTAACCTATTCAAAGTGTGTCAACAACATATATAATTAGAAGTTTTACAGACCTAAAAGTTTAAAAATCTTAGGGTGAAGGTGAATACTTACAGTTGGATAAATTTTAGGAGATCTTCTGTTCCTAACATACCAGCATAAGATACTGGGTTCTTGCCTTCCTTGTACATCTTTACAACCGGAAATTCAGTAACATTTTGCTTAGTACATACATCAGACCAATCTGCACAGTTTATTCTAGTAAGCAGCATAGTGGATGTGCCTAAATAAAGGAAAATGAACATTTTATAATTATTAATGTAGAAAATTCAGTTGCTGAGAATTGTTAATATTTTTATATCCCATTCTTATCTGAACCTCTCAGCACCATGACACTGCTGCTGAACACTGTTCCCTTGGTTTTTGCAATATTTTCCTCTACTGGCTTTTCTCCCACCTCTCATGCTGCTCCTTCTTGGTCCCTTTTGCAGGCTCTTCTGCCAGTAAAGAGGGAATTCCTCAAGCCTTAGTTTATGCTGCCTTCTCTACTTGCTCTTCACTTTTATCCTAGACAATCCCCCAAACCGCCAACAATCTAATGAATCCTACATGTATATCTTTGACCCAGGTTCCTCCAGACCCATGTATCCTTACAGACTTCTCTATATCCCTTTGTAATGCAAACATTCTTAAACTCAGTTATGTCTAAAACCAAATACGGTTTCCTTCCTAGACATATTGGTGGACACAGCCCAATTCTTGTACAACTCAAAAAACAAAGCATCATCTTTTGTCTATGGCCATGCCACCCTGAACATGCCCGATCTTGTCTGATCTCAGGAGCTAAGCAGCGTCGAGCCTAGTTAGTACTTGGCTGGGAGACCACCTAGAAACACTGCAGGAGTTTTAAAAAAATATATCATCTTTCATGCCTTCCCATTCCTATGCTCCCCAATGTCTACTCAAATCAATCAGCATATCCTTTTAATTTTACCACTCAAATTTGAAATATCTTTTTTACCTGTCCATTTCTCTTTACTGCCACTACTCTAGTCAATTTTTTTCCTGTAGGTAACCAGGAAAGGCTTCTAATTCATCTCCCTGAATTCTGTTATGACTCTACCCTGAGGCTAAAGGTATCTTCAAAATTCAAATCTGTTTTGTTACAACCCCACCCCCACCAACCTTTGTAGAGTTGTCTTTCTCATCCCTTGAGATCTCTACATATGTGCCTATTTCAAGGAAGCCTTCTTGGACACCCTGATCTATATCAGGCTTGCCCTTACAGAATCAAGCTCCTTTCTTTATCTTGTCAAGTAATTACTGTGTGTTTATCTGATTAATGTCTGTTTCTACCAAGAGAGCTCCTAGAGAGTAGGGACTGTGTCTGTTTTACTCATCATTGATTTTCTAGCATTTAGAGCAGTGCTTGCACATGAAACACCTTAGATGTGTGTGTGAACAAATGATGCATATGAAACTCATTCTGGTCTAGGGGTATCCACCCTGTCTAAATAGTACAATTTCTTTTCAGCCTAAGAAAACATGGTGGAATACCAAAAAGAAATTCCTACTTGTTCTATAATAATTTATGTAAAGTTCTCCAAAACTTGTAAATCATTAGGTTTCTGGAAAGAGATCAAAAACCAAATAAAACAAGCACGACACAGTTCAGCTACGAAAGAAAAGAATAAATTCTAATAGAAAACTTTAATACATGAAAGGAGGAATCTTTGTATATCAGGTTAGGATATATTTAATTTAGGATGCAATCTAACCATATGATTAAAATTGTGAAATGCAATATTTTAATATTTTAGCAAGTTTTTAGTACTACAAATTCACTTTTATATTTTAAATGATTCCAGATTACACCACATAGATACAATAACTTATTGCTAGATTAATGTTAGCAATCTGTCTGATAATAGTTTGTCTTATTCACCACTATATTCCCACTACCTAGCATAATACTGGTTACACAGTAAGTATCCAATAAAAATTTGTGGAATGTGCCCTAATATTTCTTTATGAACAAATTTTTCTTCATGAATCTGTATATGTATTTGTTTATATGTATAAACATATAAACAAAGATAAATCCTTATTCCTTCTAAAATTAGATCTGCTGACTTCTCTGCAAAGTTTTCCTATCCTTTATTTTAATTATTTAGTCAATAAATATCTGGTGATACTTGTTCATACATAGTACCATGTTATACACTGCTACCCAAATATGGAATTTATTGCTTTTACAAATATAGTTCTTTCCCTTCAATAAGCATCCTCAATGGGTCTACCACTGCTAATAATGTCATTATTCCTTTCTCCCTAAATTCCAAGTAGAAAACTGATGTTATCTTTAACACTGAAAAAAAGAATATTGATACCTATCATTAAACACTGTAAGGGCTACCTATACTAAAGTTACCAATTTAAAAGTTTTATTTTCTTATAGATGGTTTTAATATTTAATCCTGTTTCAACTGGAACAGTCTAATATTCTAAGATGCTTGTATTATATCCCATACACTTTATCAAAACAGTAATTTCAAATAAAGTTCCTAATTTAAAGAAAAAGATTCTTTAGCTACAGATATTATGTTAAGTATAAAAACTTGACATTTACTGCCACCTTGTGACTGAGTGGAAAATATTCTTCATCATCTTGAACTAAAAGATGACAAGTGACTTTTACCAAGTCAATGTGAAAAATTATAGAACTAAATGCCCAGAGTATTACAATATTGTCCTAATTTACAAAGTTATAGCTTGGCCTTCAACATAGACACAAAACACTATAGTTACCTATATTTTGCATTTCTACATTAAGCCCCCTTAACTTCCAAAAATCTGTTTATCTGATATTTAACTACTAAAATAACTGCTACTCATAAAGAACATATTAGGTGAAAAGGGAAATGAAGTCATGGGTCGGTAATCTGCTTTCTTATTCTACAAACACATACAACTCAGAATTCTTGCACTGAGGAGTCAGATAGTCTCTCTATTTGGTCATTAATAGAGAAGAAAGGAAGGAAATTTTTTTCCATTTTCATTTGGTAACTAACCAAATAGGCTGGGGGTGTTAATTCTATTATTTAGTGACATTAGCCAATTACTATTTCATTTTAGTTTATATTTAACTCTCCATTTTTCCTTTCTTCTAATAATTTTCCAATAAGATTAGAGAACCTAAAAGATGAAACTTAAATCTATTCAGAAATTGCAAAGGATAGCCTGAAAGAGAACAAGATCTGCTTTAACAAAACAAAACAAAAAATTAGGAATCCCAGTACCTAAAAACTTAATCACCTCTCTACTTTCTTAGGTAATGAAATAATAAAAAGTTGAATTAAATGTTATTGAGAAATGACTCCTGGAGAAACAGTTCAAAAATGATTGTCAAATTTCTGCTGTTTTTATTACTAGAGAACATGTTAAATTAGCTCTGACTTTCTGGAATCAATTTCTTGAGTTCACCAAAGTCTCCAATATTTAAATAAGTTGTACACCAATACATATTTTCTATTAAATATAATAAAATTTATGAAACTCTATATTAGCTTATTCATTTATTCAACAATTATTAAAAACCAATAATTCAACACTAAAATTATGGCAACATGTCAAGTCTAGTGAGCTATGTATAAGGCACAAGACCTGCCCATTAGGAACTTACTAAATAATGAGTGAGCCTGTTAAACAGTGCCCCCAAAACTAAATGGTGGATACATTCCTAGAGTGTCCAAGAACAAGCCTATTTGACTATAATTGCTTCTATTTACCAAAAAAAAAAAGAAAAGGAAAAAAAAGTAGGTAGAAATTTTATTTCAGATATAAAACATGATATATTGCCTTGTTCAAATGATTATAAAACATTATCCTAACCCATCATTATCTATTACTAGCAGGACTCCCTACTTCTCCCTGTGTCTTTGCTAGGATGGTAGTATAGACATTTTGAGTTAAAGTCCATTCCTTGGGTTCTTATTTGCCTATCAATGGATCAGGTTTCATAGAATAGTTAAAATAAAAAGATCCTAGCTATTTAGAAATATCCTAGTCCATGAGAAACTGACTATATAGCTTTCAAGATCCTACCTCTTTGATTAGACTGTAAGAATGAATCTTGTCTGCTAAATGTTTATTTGTACTTAGTGTTTATTTAATAATATTTAATAGTAACTGACACAGAATAGGCACTCAATAAATATTTGTTGAATTTAGCCATAAAGGTTATAGATTTTGTGGCCACAAGTACTCAATACATGACTTTAAATGTTCTACTAAAGACAGTTCCATGAAGATTTAAATAAATACTTCTGAGCATTTTTGAAACTCGTGGTTCATTAACTTAACCTTAGAGAGAAAAACATAATAACGTGAAATTTTATGTGGTTTTCTTCATCTTTAGCATGACCCAGTTTTAAAAATAGCTACAGCTCAGAATCAGGAAAATAATCAAGCATGCCACAGTACAATACCTTTCAATTTAACTGCCAAATCGATATAAGACTGCAGAAATGCCATGGATACTGCTTGCCCTACATTAAAATTAAAAATTCAACAGATATTACAACATGTATATCTCCAAAGCACCCATATTTATACATAAAAAACATATAGATTTATGGGGTTTCCCAAAATTGTTAATCAGTAATATTCTAGAATACAGTACTCAATATTGTTCCAAACATTTAAGAGGGTTACAAATGCAACTACTAATTTTCTACATACATACTGCAAGGAATACAGTTAAAGGGCTATTATTTGAAGATAAAGTAATATGCTTCCTATATTGTTCCTAAATCTATAAGAACTGTAATACATTAAAATAATTATCTTGAACCACAATAATTTTTGCAAATTAATAAACTGAATATCTTGTTTAATCATTAACCTTCAATTTGTAGGTCAGATATATATAATCAGTTTTAAGACCCCAGAATGAGCTAAAGGTGATTCATTATGTGCAATCTACCTGGAACATATGAAAGCTATGTCATTTTACAATGTGCAATATTCAGAATGCAAAAATAAAATTTGGCTACTTTAAATGTCCAAATATGTAAGTGTTTCCACTAAAGGCTCATACTCACAACCAGCATAGAAAAGCACTATGCTGTCAGAAGCCGTTACTGTCGCATTAAATGTCTCTTCTGTTAGTTCCACTGCGAGTTCCAAAGGTAACTGTCTCTTCCTGTCTCTGTAAACAGTTTCTGCTACTTCATCATCTTGAATTCCTAAAACATTTGAAAAGAAACTATATAAATGTATAATTAAAATATTTAAGCTCTTTTCCCAGGTGAACACATGAAAATTTGGTATTTTATAAAAACTCTGAATTCACACTATTTTATTAGTTAAAATGCATGATACTTAGAAACTTTCTGGTTGGCCTGGCTTCCTGTCCTAAATGACTCTGGGATGGTTCCTGACTCAGAAACTGTGATGTTTTAGTCGAGTCCAGAGCATTTAACTTGTCTAGAAAGAATATGTCTATTTCGTTTCTAATAAAATGTTAATTTCTAAGCCAAAAAGGTTCTACCATATATATATGACAGTGTTTATTTAGCTTCCACTATACAACAAGCACTGTGATAGACCCTAAGGACAGTGGTAAACAAAACAGATATAGTCCCTAAAACATGATGCTCCTATCTACAGAAAGGTCAGACAATAACCTGTCCACTGAATAAATATATAATTATAAATTACGATCAGTTTAAGAAAGGAAGAGGATACAGTGACAGATTTTAACAGAGAGAATTAGACTGGGAGATCCAAAGTCTTCTGGGTAGAGAATCAAGAAAAGAATATCTTGGGCAAAAACAATAACATATGCAAACTCGGAGACAAAAGAGACATAAAAGAGCTTAATTTAGATAGAAAGACTGACTGACCAACCGACTGACCAACCAACCAACCCATCCATCCATCCCTCCCTCCCTCCCTCCCTCCCTCCCTCCCTCCCTCCCTCCATCCAAGTATGTGGTAAAAAACACATATGAATTTGCAAGTATTTTGCTAGAATTTTGTATAGATTATATGGTAACAATGAAGAGGCTTCTAACTTGATTAGAGAGACAAAGCTTCCTAGAAGAGTTGACACTAGCTGAATATTAAAAGAAAATAAAACTTAGGAAGTAAAGGCTGGCAGTGGAGGCATACAGAACAAAAGGAACAGCATGTGCAAAGGAATAGTGTCATGAAAGAGCATGACAATTGCCAAGTGCAAATACTGACTGCATATCTGATGGTAGGTATTAAAGATTATTGGTAAATTTCTTAGATGTAGTAATGGCAATAATTATGTTAATTTTAAAAGAATTCTTATATCTGAAACACATGGAAATATTAATGGATGAAATTATATATTTTGTATTTGCTACAAAATAATAAGGGGTAGCAGTGATTAGAACAGGATAGCCATGGAATGATGGTTGTTGGGTAGGGCCAGGTAATGGACACCAGATTTGTTCTATCCTGTCTACTTTATGGTAAGTTCATAGTTGCCTGTAATAACATAATAAAAAGAAAGAAAGGGAGGAAGACAACTAAAGTATTATTTTGCATAGGATTTCTAGTACTATAACATAAAATACTAGATCTGAATGTCAGTACATATCAGCAATTCTCAACTGTGTAATGCCAGTCAATCATGTAACTCTCTGGGCCTCAGTGTTCAAATCTGTAAAACATAAGAATTGCACTATATCAAATTTGACATACTTTTAAATACCAAAGTGCCCTCAATACCCAAAGTAATAAAGGCTTATTTTCTTAGTTACTATATTTTTTTTTCATTTTCCTGCCAGTCCTTTCTTACTTCTCAGTCCATCCTTTCTTCTCTTATCTTGTTCCAATACCTTCTTTCCTTTTTTATTCTTTCTTAATAATCTACCTCACTTGTAAATTTAGTCACTCCTAAGTATACCTTTCATCTATCCATCAATATATACATTCTTTTTTAAGCCATACATGTTTATTTTTCTGTCCTTCTGTAGAACTTGGTTGACTTTAATCTAATGCATCTTGTGCCCATTTCCTTTGAAGGACATTTTTCTTTATATTCCACTCTTAACATGGTAACAAACTCTTTTCTAACCTTTATCTGTTTTGCCTACATAAATTGGAATGAAATGGGGGAGGGGATAATTATGCAAGTGGACATGACATCACAAAATACTATGAGCCAATATGCATTACAGACACAGAAAATTAAGACAAAAAAAATCAGAACAAAACAAAAAATGAAAGATAGCACTGTAAAAGAAATACTAGAATTAGGCTGGTAGAATCAGAAAAGGCAGTGCAAAAGGTCAAACTAAGGCCAGAGAATTGGGAAGCAATAGTGGGTGTAAAAACAGGAAATCCTGAAATAGGCAACTCCCAGTGAGGACAGAAATCTTACTAAACTGACACTGGGCAGTTCCCCTGACTCTAAAAGTTGGAACACATGGGACATGATAGGAATAAAGCACGGAGCAAGTGACCAAGGACACAGAACAAGGGGTCTATCTCTGTAATGGCTTAAACCACGAGCAATTCGAACCTCTGCATATCAGAAAAGGACTAAAACATACCTCAAACCATGAAACTGGTCACTGGTAACAGCTAAAGCTCACAGCCCTTATTACATTTATAATATAGATTTTGATCATAATGATGATGAACCTCATAAAAAATAGGCAAATTCCTTTCTTCTTGGGATTCACGATAACAGTACTATATAAAACACATAAAATATTAAGTATTTACTAAATGAGATACAAGAACAGAGAAGACCTAAACCCTTAGAGGTATTATAGACTAGTGGAGAAGAGAGAAAAGTAAATGAGCAATTACAGAATACGACTGATGTTATGAAAGAAGTATCGGGAATGATAATGATCATAAATAAGGTTTCAAGTCAGAATGCTTCATTTCTAATCCAGGATCTAGAACATGCCACTTGTGTAACTTTGGGCAGGTCATTTTAACTACTAAAACAAAGATTCATCTACAAAATCAAGATGACATCAGCTAACTCAGAGGATAACACAGTAAATAATGTATAAAGAAACAGCCTTAAAAACTATAGAATATTTCAAAAATGTAAGCAATGACAACAATAAAAAGAAAAACATGTTTAAAAGCATTCAAATGTTATTAAAATTTGCTCCTCATAATGTTAACAGTCAGATTTATTTACAACTACAAATTCAGCAGTATTTGTTAGAATTTCACTTCCTAATAATAATAATAAAAGTAAAATATGTAAATATGTTATGGTTCCTGGGTCATCCTTAAACATGGAATAGGCAAACAGGGCTGAAAGAACTGATTTGGAAGATAAAGACACAGATGTGGAAAGCTAGAAACCTGACACGTAACAATGAAAGGTAGCACACTCAACAAAATACAGCAACCTTACATCTTTTCACCTAATCAACTTGATAAAATATGATTCAAAATAAACTTTTTCAGGTTTCTTCATAATTTTGAATGTGAATACATTCTATGAAAAAGTTAATTCATTGAAATTTCACTGACCTTATGGGTGCTGGGCAGGAATAGGGGGAGGTTATCATCACAAAACATATTACCCATATCTGGACCTTCCATGTCATCATCTTCATCTTCTTGTACTTCCTCAATGTACACATTATTTTCCACATGGGATATTACTAAATCAATATCATGAAACACCAAATATTCCACTGGCATTCCCTAGAAATACATTTAAAAAGTAACTAAAATATAACAAAGCATTTTTATATGAAAATGTTTTATTTGTTTGACACTAAAATGAAACTAAACATTTTTTAAATAAATTTATTTATTTAAATTAGTTTCAAACAGTGCATTGGTTAGACATCTATAATGCTCATAAAATGATCCCCCCAATTGCTCCCTTCCTCCCCTGGCCCTCCACTTCCTTTTGACTTCGATTTTAAAATTAAATAAAAATAAAAGAGGAAATTAACTCCATGGTTACTCTGAAAAGTATCCAAAGCATACTTTATATAAAAAGATGGCCAAAAAGGAGGAATTGAAAGTCTCACTTGCTTCTTGTCACCATTACATTATACTGAAGTTTGAACTATCTCATGTGTAACAATTAAGTACTACCTCAATATAAAATGAAAGTATACAATTTATTGCAAACAGAGCCAATCAAAATTGTTTTGAATATCCCACAGACATATTCAAAATAATACCTCATCTAAAATAATCCCACTAAAAAAGTTCAACTGCCTGTTTAGCTATGAACATAAAAATACTCTTACCCCCAGATATTTTAAGAACACCAAATTCTATTCCAACTGAGATTATTCCATTAAAATAATCTTTCTTTCACTAATACCTGGTTATCGCATTTTTAAAAACATGAAATTTTAGGCCAATAGATTATTTTAGCAAATTATCCCTGACTGTAACTATAAATTACAATAAATCTATAAAAGAGCTTTAAGTGTCTCTTCTTTGATAGCACATATCTTCATAGTTTTATTATATTCTAAGCAAGCAATCTTTTACTCCTATAGAAACTAATGGAGCTAAAAAAAGAATCAAAATCAATCCAACTAAATTTATTCCAAATATACATAAAAATTATTGTGGTAAATTTTTTATTGAAGTCTAACATTCAAACAGAAAAGAACACAAAGTTTAAGCACATAGTTAAATAAATTTTTACAAAGTAGATATACTTATGTCACTACCACACAGATTATGATAGAATATTACCCAGAAGCCATCTTCTTTCTTGTCACTATCCTCCCCCAAAGGTAATGATTACTCTGATTTTTAGCATCACCTATAAATTTTGCCAGTTTTAAAATGTATATAATAGAACTATACTCTTTGTACTCTTTTTGTGACTACTTCATTTGCTCAATATTGTTTGTTAATTTGATCCACGTCGTTACATATAAATGCAGTTTATTCTTTTTCAATCCTGTAGATGTATTCATTATACAAATATACTAGTGTTTATATATTTGTTTATCCATTCAATTGCTCATAGACATATGTTATGAACATTACTGTAGCTGTCTTTTGATGCACACATATACATATTTCTGTATTTATGAATGAAATTGCTGGTTCATATGACATACATAGTTTCAACTTCAATAAGCACTGCCAAATACTTTTCCAATTTTCATTGTACCAATTTTCACTCTTAACAGCAGAATCTGAAAGTTCTTATAACTCTACATCCTTGTTTACACTTGGTACTGTTATTTTTTAAAATTTTAGCCATTTTTGTGGGTATTTCATAATTTTAATTGCAATTCTACCTCCAGTTTATTTGCTAATTGAAAAGGGAGAAATGCATCTTATGAAGGAATTAGCTGTCTCTACTTTAACTCAGTGATCAAATGTAGCATCAATAAGTGAGAAAAACAGATATTTTGCACTTTAGGATAAGATGGAACATTCTTATCCAAAATGTTTAAGGAAGCATTATTTTTACCCAAAATGTTTAAGGAAGCTAAGCAATAATAAATCTAACTTCCAATCTTATATAAACAATCTTATATAAACAATATAAGGGAGCAGAGGAACAAAACAGACAACAAAAAGAAATAGGCAAATCCAGAATATAGAAAAAGTGGCCCCATTCATCCCAAAAGTCACTGTCATGAGGAAAAGTGGGAAGGAAGAGGTAAGATATTAATAAATAAGAAACATAGCAAATGCAATTATAATTTGACAGAATTTTGGTTGCCAAAAACTATCTGTAGATAACAATTGTAGTATGAAAAAATTTGAATATAAACTTGCTATGAGATTAGGCTATGGTATTAAAGATTATTAGTTTTGTTAAGTATGATAATGAGATAGTATGTATAGGAGAATTAGTCATTTTTAGAGATTCATGCTAAGTATGAATAAAATGTCCTACCTGCAACATTCTTTGCA
This sequence comes from Cynopterus sphinx, assembly GCA_030015415.1. Lineage (NCBI taxonomy): Eukaryota > Metazoa > Chordata > Mammalia > Chiroptera > Pteropodidae > Cynopterus > Cynopterus sphinx. The sequence continues at coordinate 109,285,922 of CM057384.1, forward strand.
ATGTTCCAAAAAAAATTATAAATGAAGCAAATATGACAATATGTTAATTATTAAATCTAAGTAGTAGGTATATGGTGTTTATTTTTATTCCTACTTTTCAGTGTTTTTTTTCATAATAAAGCATTTAAGAAAGAATAATAAAGGGCTTTTAAAAACTCAGATACTATGAAAGATCCTAGATATTAATACTATTACTCATGCTATTATGTCAATAAACAAAAGCCCACTCCTCTGCTCAGGGCCTCTTCACTTGTGTTCTCTACCTAGAATCCTCTCTCCCCATTTAGCCACATGCTCGTTCCTTTGCTTATTGTCACTTATCAGTGAGATCTTCTATCACTACTCTCTAACCTTAACGTGTTTTCTTTTCATTGCCCTTAATACCATCTGACATTCTTGCTATTTTTGTTTTGTATTTGTCTCCTGCAAGTAGCATATTAGCTTCATAAGGGCAAAACCTTGGTTTGGTTCACTGTTATAGCCTCAAAGCCTATTAACTGTGCCTAGAACAAAGCAGGTACATAATAGACACTTACTGAATGAATAAATGAATATTGGTCAATATTTATAGAGCACCTATAATGTGGTGGCCTCTGTACAATGTAAGCACTTTACATTATTTCTTTTACTATACTGACCAACAACTCTTTAAAGTAAATATTATTACCCTCAGTTTACAATGGGAAAAAAGTCAAGAGCTATAAAGCAGAATTTGAACCAGGCAGTAAGATTCTATAGCATAAACTCTTAACATTATATTGCTAATCACTGCCATAGGACAAAAATAATTAATCAAGTAATACATTACTAACAAGTATTTTATAATTCTTACTATATACGGTTTGTGATATGCTAATATAAATATACAATACTATCTGTGCAACCAATACTAGTACTTTAAGGGAGCCTCAAACCCTATGTCTGGAGAGGTACAAGAAAAGAAGAGAGAAAGGATGAATATACAATACCAGGATCAACATTACTGCCCTGATGAATAAGTAAGAAAAGATTTGCTCTGAATTTGATAAAGAAATGCCTACCCTATCCTTAACAGAAAACATCTTTGCAGAAACAGCTAAGATATGACCTATCTTACCTTACACTAGACAAATTAGTTGTCTTTCAACAATTGAGCCATCAAAACTGAGAAACCAGCATTAACTTTAATTCTTCTCTAAACCTAATTCTCAATAACAGATATTGTAATTTTTCATTTAAGGACCTTATCTACTAGAAAAAAAAAAAAAAGAAAGGAAAGAAAAAAAAAAACCTTCAGGAAGTATTCTTTCAATTACCTGGCCAAAAAGCAGAGCACTCTAGCTGTATACTACACATATCTGAAAATACTACAGTTTTCAAAGTATTTTCCTATTTGGTCTTCAAATCTTCTTGTAAGTTAGAAGAGAAAGTTATAGGACTATTTCACAAATGAGAAAACTGAGTTTGGAGATGTTAATTTATTTTTCTGATCCCAGAACAAGAGGTACAGAATCCAAGTCTTCTGACTCTTAACCCATATAGACTTAGGCAATAGAACTTAAGTTTAAACTAGCAGTTTGTAAACATATCAATTTTTTAGCATATGTATATATTTAGAAGATGTTCAGAATTAAAGTGTTCTTAATAATTAGAAAAATTAAGAACTATTTAAGGAAAATAGTGACATTAAGAGAAATTTACAAAGGAAATATAAATGGCCAAGAAATCTCCAAAAGTTCAACCTCACTAGTAATCAAAGACATACAAATCAAAAACAAGAACATTTTCTGTCTAAAGAAAAGATAAAAAAAAAAAAAAGATAAGTACTCAGTATTGGCAAAGATATATGAGAAACAAGGAATTCCAAACCCTTCCAGTAAAGTATAACCTTTCTGGAAGGCAGGCAATATGACGATTTATTTTAAAAGTCTTAAAAAAAATTCTCATTGTCTGACAAATTTCACTTTAAAAAATTCAGCCAAAAGAATCAGTGATGTTCAAAACAGTATACAAAGGCAGACATCAAAGCACAATAAAAAGTCATTAAGTATAATTTTAGGTGAAAAGATATATAATATAGCATGATCCCAATTTTCATAATATACATATATTTATGAATATGAAAAAAGACTAACAAAAGCGGGGGGAGCACATACCAAAACATTAATAGCAATTATCTTTGCATAGTGGCAATTTACAGAATTTTTCTATGATAAGCATATATTACTTTAGGACCACATACATTTTCCTTAAATAAGCAGACATCACAGACCAATACACAAAACGACTAACCTCTTCTCGTTTGAAGACCACATTAGCCTGCTGAGGAATGTCCACTTCCAAAGAGTCCCTTTTTCAAAATGGAAACAAATGAATTATGTTGCTAATTTGAATAAGTCATCCAGGATGTCAATCTAAAATAGAACTATAAGTTCATATACTAAAAAAGTTTTATGAAAAAATTTACAATTTAGTGAGTCAGAAATTTTACACATAAATGCAGACCAGATTTTCTACTCTCTATCTTAATCACAATTTCAATTAGCAAAGCTCAAAGGCTTAAATTCTAATCAAGCTAATAATTAATGTATAGATTTTAGCTCAGCAACTTGTTCTAATATTAGAATTTATTAAAAAGCTGAGTTTATTTACAAGTGAATAGACTACCATATTTAAATATGAGAAAAATATTAGTGTTTGGTAAACATAGTGAATATTTCATGTTTACGATACCTTAACAAGAGCAGAACTCCTGCTTTTCCAAGAAGACGCCAAGCAACCCATTCTGCAGTTCTTCTATCAGCTTCATATGTAGCTTGTTGACTAACAATAAAAACCAGTGGTAATCCAAGTTGGAGATGAATAGTTGAAACCTGTTGAGGATCTTCAGCAACTTCAGTCTTCATTGAAAAATGGAAAAAATGTCTTTACTGTGTGATAATGACATTTCAACATGTAGATTTAAACTCTGCTAATTTTTATCAATAAAGTCATGAGTTAAAAACCAAGTATGTGAAATAAGTCCAACATTAACATAAATGGTCTCATAATTTTCTCAGTTTAATGCTCCCAATGTGCCTATACGGATAAAGCATTATAAAACTAAAACATTTTATAAGAAATCAAACATAGAATTATAACCATAAGGAATAAGCATGTTATAAAGAAAAATAAATAAAACAGTGTGGTACTGATAAATGAGATAGATATTTCAAATGAAATTGAACAGGTAACTAAAGAATACTTTCTTTCATATAAGGATTTAACACACAACGACACATTACAGAACAATGAGGAATCTGAGTTAAGATGCAGTTTGAATACACACTTCTAATTTCACTTCCCCCAAATATTCCAGGAAAACTATAGCAGGAAGATTTTTAAAAAGAGATAAACATACATCTGTGAAGAAACGAAAAGAGAAAAGGCAGCAAAATTTTGGAGGCTGGAGAACAGAATAACTGACTCTACAAAGCAAAACTCTTAAGCCATGAGAGGGAAAGCTAAGAAATGATTTAATTATAACTGCAGAATCCTAAAATTGCTTAGGAATTGTCAGTGTCTGGTATCTCTGGAACTGGGAGAGAAATAATCTAAAAGCTTTGGAGAAGCAGTTCGATCCCTAGATACCCAACTCCATTCACAGAGGCAACTGCCCCTCTTCCATACCAGGAGAGATCTGGGGGGCACTTCAAGAACAGCTGAGAGTGTGACTATCATACCAAAAGCAGGGAAGTCAAGTAGCCCAATGCTGAGACACTTCCCAGAGTCCTCCCCACTCAGTTCCCAGAATGCTAACAGCCAGAATCTTGTCCTCCAGCAGACGACTAGAAGGTCGTTTTCTGGGCATCTTGAGTCACCCTGAGGAACCCTGGGTCAGTCCACTATTCTGTGCATCCCGGACTGCCAAGCCTTTCTAGGCAGACACCAAGGTTTAGATAATCAGCTTGTTCTCCAATAGGGTATTGATCTTCAAGCTTGCCTTTCACGTTTTTCTTGGCGCTGTGCTACTTGCCATTTCACCTATCTCAGTGTCTACCCCATGCTTCTGGAACCTCTTCCTGAAACCTATATCCCAGTTCCACAGCTATCTTGGAAAAAAGAGTTGTGTGAGTGTTGAAACAAACCACACTTCAGGAGGGAATTTGATTGTCAAATCTCCTTTTTGGGTAAACACTGCCATTGCGCAATTCAAGGAAGCACCATTCCCACTGTTGTTTATAAAATGTATGTTAAGGGGCTGCCATTCACAAAAATGACAATATAAATGGTGCCCTTGATTTTTTGCCAGCCACACAATTAAATCCCAAGTCATTATAAAGTCGCAAAAGTTCTCATTTTTAATTTCAAAATATTACATAATTTCTGGTAAGTAAAGGAAAGTATTATCTAAAAAACAAACAAACAAAAAAAACTTTTTAAAAGCAGCAAAAGAAAATTCATGACCAGAAGTTTTAAGAAAGATGCTCAACTTCAAGCCAGAATGTTAGAGCCAAAGAATAAAACAGAAGGTTTTTAGTAAAGCTAGGGATGAGTCCTAATCCTGCACCCAAAGGCAAAAATGGTACTGGTAAGTAGACAAAATCCTGAAAATTCTTAATAATATCTCAATATTGGAAGAAAAGAAAATGAGGCTGGAAAGAAATGGTAAAGAACTGTCCAGTAAATTGTCATCTCTCAGGGTTCTATGCTGAAATGAGAGATCAAAACAAATTCATAGGGTATTCTCCCTGTGGGAATAAGATAAATGCCCTTCTTCTATATGAAAGAAAAGGAAAAAGACAAAAATACTGACTTTTTAAAAAACTGTTTGAAGCTGAAATCAAAACAAACAAAAACTGACTCAAAGAATTTAGGAATAAAGCCAGTAGAATTAGGGCTGGTGAGCTCTAAATCTATTTAAATGTAGAAGCAAGACTTTAAAAAAAAAAGTTGGAATTATGGTTACAGAACACAATATAAACATTGCAAACCTTAACAATGTAAAAATAACACAAAACTGACCAAAATCAGCAGGGTAAGAGAAACTGAGATGGAAATAAAGGTATAAAGTTAATTTTCTCATCTTTCACAGCAAGGGTTAAATCAATACAATCTAAAATGGAAACATGTAGTTTTTGCAAATTAATGATTTTAGTTTCTTAATGTTTTCAAAATCATTTTTAACACAAGACAATATATCCTGAGCCCTCTAATGAAATGTTTTATCAAAAGTTCCATAATCCCTCTAGTTTCATATGTTTTTTTCCTTATAGTAAATCAAATAAGATTAAACATAATGGCTTCTTATTATAAAGTAGTACATGCAATGTGATATGTCCATTAATTCATCCATCCCTCTATTTGTGTCTTTATGGGTGCAGAGATGACTGGGTCAGTTCATTTCTGAGTGATGGGATTGGGTAGCTTTAAAATATTTTTTCTTCATACTTTACTGCACTGGTTAAATTATTTATAATACGTATGCACTATTTTTATTTAAAAAGGATACACCAAATGAAAAGGCCTAGTGAGGGTTTTACACATGAGCAGGACAACCCTTCAGACTTTTGGAGAGAAAAGTATGCTGATCACCATCACCTACTGAGTCTATAAAATTCTTCTGGGCTCATTCTAAGGAAAATGGAGCACCAGAAATACTATAGTTCCAATATTTACCAACTTCTAAAACAGTGATGAAAATATTCACAGAAGAGGTCTTTTCTTGACCATGATGTGGTCTCTTTAATCTTACAGTGAACACAGACATTATAACTACCACAGGATACTTCCACTACACAAGACTATATTTGAGTTTCAGTATAATAATGGCACTTCAAGACATTAAAGTTATCATTTATGAAGTTTACCTTCCATTCTACCTTGAATAAGTAACTACTCCTAAATCCTTCTAAATTAAAGATACATGTCCAAGGAAAGGAGAAAACACAGCTCATCTAAGTAACATACATATCTGTGAATCAAAACTTAATAAATGTATGAGTTATCTAATATATTAAAATAAGACACATACCAGCAGCGGTGCTTCCACTGACTTAATAAATCGATAAATGTTCAATGTAGTCAAAGGCTGTCCCATTAGTGTTCTTCTACATTGCTGGGTCAAGTCCAACACTGGTTTACAATGAAAAAAGTAGAGATGCGCATATTCTATATCCTCCATGCTGCAAATTAAAAATTAGAGACAGATCCATTTGAAGTCCAATGTGTGAACCTTCTTCCATCATCCAGAAAGACATAATAATAAATCTCTTTGTATTTCGAACTGCTGTTTTAGTAAAAGCCTGGAAGAGTATAACATTAAAAAAAAAAAGGGCTAGGCAAGAAAAGAAGATATAGAATATTAATGAAAATTAACCGTAATATTTTTTAAAAACCATGTGAGTTATATAAGCAATTTTTCCCCTGGATTCTTTCATTTGGTAGCTTCTAAATTAGGTTATAGGCAGATGTACATAATTTTTTAAAAAATAAAAGGCTGTCACCTTGAGGACAATAAGATTATCTTCAAATATGATTTTTCTAGAGCTATGCTAAATAAGGCATTGTAACACAAATTTTCTAGGTTTAATTTAAACCCAAATCTGTTTTGAATAAACTTCAGCCAAAACATGCCTTAAGATAGAAACCATGTGACACTTTGTGGGAGTTTGTGAGTTTGTATCTGAAATATTACAAAACTCAGTAAATATGGCTTATAATTTCAGTTTTGGCATTCCCTTCAACATGAGAATTCGAAGATAAACTTATAGTGAGTAAGATTTACCAAAATTAAAATAGCATTTAAAAAAAAATCTCCAGATGGCATTAGTAGGATTTGGCAAAATACTGCAATTTTTTTATTTTTAAAATGCTATTTTAATTCTTGACACATGTTTAAACTAAGCTCCAAGGTTCACCAATTTCAAATTTAATTATAAAGTAATGTCTCATAGAGTCAATGATTAAATAAATCATCAAAGATTTACTTAATACCTACTGTGTGTGTTAGGCTCTATGCTAAAATACAAAAGACTAAGATGAATAAGACAATTCAAATACATGAGGGGCTTAAACTAGAAGAGATGTATTTAGTGAAACATTTAAAATGTAGTTTATAAGTGCTATAATATACAAAATGCTATGAGAAACAAATATTTCATTCTGCCTCAAGTTGAGAGGAGAAGGAAAGAAAAGGTTCAGGAAGATCGCCATGGAGATTAAAAATAGTAAGGGAGAGAAAGACTTCTCCAAGAAGATAGGATAAATGGGTATTTCAGACAAAAGGAATATAGCCAAGGCAGAAAATACAAAACTCTTTGAGAGGAACCCTAAGTAGTCACATATTACTGAAAGGAAAGTGTTGAGAGCAGAAGGACCCAGCTAAGGTTGAAACTCATACCATAAACTCTGAAATAATAAAATAATGTTGTAAAGTTAATCAGGAATCATTTGATTATAGATAACAGAAACCAAAAAGAGGGATTGGGGAAAAATACTTACTGGACATTTAGAAGAGTATCTCACAGACTACAAATAAAATTCAAGTAGCTGGATCAGAGAGTAAATGTAGAGATCTGAACAGCAAGAGTTCAGAGAACTTCATTTCACCATTAACACTTTTCAGCTCCCGATTCTATGTAAAGACAACTCTCTCCGCTTTAGTTCTACATGGGCAAAAATTCCTATGAGCAAGAGAGCCACAACTGTATAATAGTTTTTCTATGCCCAATTTTAAGTTCCTGGGAGAGTGGATATCATTTGCTCAGGTAAGCCAATGTCCCTAAGTCTGCCCCTGATTTAACTGACTGTGATATGTACGGGATGAGGGTAACACCCTTCTTCACCTACACACAGATTCTTTAAGAAGAGAATTTGGGGAGGTTGTAGAAAGTACTGGTGCCTCCATGGCATGCTACCTCTTTTACTACCTGTCAATATACATCCTTCTTAACTGACATATAGGTTCAAACATAGTTAGGCCAAACATTATATAGCAATTAACATACTAGCCTCATCCAATGTTATAGCCCCAGCAACTGGAATAGTGCCTAGCACATAGAAAGCATTCAGTAAATGCTTAGTAAATTAAAGAATGAACACATAAATGAAAAAAAAGTACATTCACCTTTACCCCATTAGGAGACAACCCAAAGTTATAGCCAACTACTTCATGCAGAAGTAATGTCAAGGACTACTATATTTTGAATCCACATCAGATTCTGGTATGAACCATGAATAAATGAGAATTCAAACATCTCTAATACATCATAAACTCAAAAGTATATGGAAAATGGGATAATTGTACATAATTTTTAATTCCCATTTTAAAAATGGAGAAAAAACTCTTCCAGAACATTACTGTGTTTGATCATAGGTAAAAAAAAATACATACACACACACACACATGCACAGAGTATATCTTGCTGAACAGGATTTGTAAGGTAAATGATAGGACCTACATATACTCCGCTAATAAATAAGCACCCCTTGTGTTTTAAGTATGTCACTGTTATTTGCAACTATTCATTACCTGAAAAATAAAAAGTATAAACAACTAACCTTCAAAGAGACTGTGGGGTCCCCACTAAATCACCATAGGATGGAGAATAACAAGGCCTCCCCAATTCCAAGATAAGAAACTGGCAGTTGGGAGTAGCAAAGTAGTGGCTAAATGCGTGCTTATTATATCTTGAGACTCAGCAATAACTTCTAGCTCACAATTTTAGACTCAGTAAATCTTTATAGTACTGTCAGCATAACCCTCAAATTGTTAAAAACATTAAAATTCTTGTATGAATAGCAAATATCCATCAAAGTTTTATTTAACTTATTAATGAGGGAACCAGCAGAAAGACAGTTCAATAAGAAGAGATTAATGGAAAAGGAATGCTGGTTGTCATACAGAGCAATGAAAACATAGCTTCTCTTTACAGGAACTTTATTTTTTGCATATCCATTCCCCCCAAAAAATCATTGCACTTTATCAGTGTTCTATGCACTAACCTCCAAATTTACAGAGTTGTAAAATGTCTGGCATTTAATTAATTGTGTGTGGTGTATCAAATAGTCGTTTTCTGAGAGGCTGGCAAGAGGACTCATTAAAATTATTCTCTTGCATAGTATAAAAAGGTCACATGATCACCATTTTGCCTTGCTTTGGGTTAAAGCTCCTAAAGAACATTTTAAAGCCAAACTTAAAGTCTTTAAAATGCACTAGTTATTAATTGGGGGTCCAGTCTATAAGACTAAAATAAAGAAAAACTTTAACCCTCGGTTGCCTAGACAACAGTCAAAAGAGGGCCTCTACCTAAAACTGTAAGCTAGAAGTAAACAAAAAAAGAAACATCTAAAACACCCTGTTCAAAAACTGTACCTACATATATTTAAGATTATTATGAAAAAGTAACTTATAGAACTCTTAGAATTTCTGGAGCTTAATTATGAAAGCTGTTATTTTATCACCTATCTTATCAGGGAGATCTTTTCCTAAAATATACTTGGCCACTCATAGGATCACATCTGTGGCTTATCCATATTGTCTTCATTCATCTTAGTCTAATATCAATTCTGCATATTTAAATTCATTTTCAGACTGCAGTACAGATGATAGTAATGAAGGGGATTTCAGGTTCCATTTATATGTTCATATCTGCTTATGATTTCTCTTAGACAAGTCCATGCTGTGAGAGTATAATGGAAATGTTGAATAAGTAATGTGGAGTAAGTGAACTTAAAATTGCTGACATGTGCCTCTTATACATACCCAATACTTCTCAAAAGGGCAATTTCTGTGGTTAAGACAAACTGGTATGTGGTCCCATACACGAAAGCAGCTTCCATGACTGCCCTGTGCTCTGAAGAAGAGATAAGGGAGTTGGGAAAGAAGAGTTAGTTTGTGTGACTCTACATAAATTTCTATTCTGAATACTCTCCTACATCTTTTTATGCTTTATTGTATTTAAAGAAAAATCCTTTGTATGGATCCCAGTTGTGAAAATGAAGACAGTTAAAGAAGTTATGAAAAGTCTATTCGAGGTAAGAGAAGAATTAAGAGAAAGTAGAAAATTAGTTTTACCTAAGATTATAACATGAAAAATCTGTGACAGTTTCTTCCTAGTGATAGGGAAGAAAATATGAAGCCACCATACAATTGTCATATGTTATATTTTATATATGTATATGTCTTGTATTCTTTCTGGCTTAGTTACTTTTTAATAAAACTTATTCTTAAATACAGTTTAAAGAGACAAATCATTCTACAATAAGAAAAACAATAGTTCTTCTACCCCATATCCAATTTCAAGGGAAAACTTTCAACTCTCACCGTTTCTTTGGGTAATTGCCTCCAAGTCTTTAAATGACAGTCTTATACTCATTTCCTAAGTTTTTGAAGTGTTAGTATTACCTACTGACCTTCCACTTTGGAAGATGATAAATTGGCTCTCTTTTCCAAAACCCCACTCCACAAATGTACACATTTCTATTACCTCAACTTTCCCAATATAGTTCTAATTTTTATTAGATCAATAGTCAGTATTTACATCATTACGGCTCAGTAAATACTATTTACAAATGAGCCATGCAGTATAAAGTGAACACTTTTCCTTTTTCAAACTTTTAATTCACTATAGTCATACCTATCTCTTTATTTTTGTGTAGATTTCTTCCTAATTTATTCCTAAACTCTTGCAGTTGTCTAACCCTCTTAATACTTCAAACATATCAGGTATACTATTGATTTCCTCTTCTTGGAGACATTCCTGCAGAAATGTCCCACACTGACTATTGATGCTTGACATGCTACACTACTTTCATCCTAAGAACTCACTTCATCATCCAAGGGATCTCTAATTCTCTCATGTGTTTGATCCTCTGGCCTGTTAAATACATACATACATACATACATACATACACACACACACACACACACACAGATACACACACACATTTTTTTTTACAATTCAACCTTAAGGTGTGTGTGTGTACATATATATATATAGTATTGTGTGTTCAATGCTATAGTTAGATTTGTCACTACATATTTGACTCCTTTTACTCCATCTACCTCCCTCCTCCCCCCACCCTCTGATAACCACTAGTCTACTATCCATGAGTCTCTGTTTGTCCTATTTGTTGCTTTTAGCTTTGTATCCCACATATAAATGATACTTTCAGGAATCATTTCTATAGTTGATATGCATATTTTTTGATTGATTTGCTCCCTTGCTCCCATTCTCTAGCACCTTCCTATGACAGGATATATGAAATACACATTTTTGCAACCTCCCACTTCTAGAAGTAGCTTAATTCTACTTTCATAACTAACTAGTTGTAGTTGTCTGAGTATAGAATTCAAGGTTCAAGTCATTTCTCCTGAGAATTTTGGAAGCATTGCTCATTTTCTTCAATTTACAGGGCTGCAATTGAGAAGTCCAATACCATTTTGATTTTTGATCCTTTAACTGCAAACTCATTTTTTCCTTCTGGAAGATTTTAGAATAATATTTGTTTCCAATATTCTCAAATTTCAAAATGAGATGCTTTAGTGTGGCTCTATCGTCATTTGCAATGCTGGGACTCAATGAACCCTTTCAGTCTGGAAGCCCAAATTCTTCAGTTCTGGAAAATTTTCTGAAAGTGCTTCTTTGAAGATTCTCTCCCTTTCATATTTTATTTTCCTTTTTCTCCTCACTGTCATTTCAATAGGTATCTTCCCCTTAACCTACCCACTTAACCTACCACTCATATTACATATCATCAGATTACTTCATTCACCATTCTGCCTTGTTGGAGTCTCCTACTCCAGCCAAGGTCACTCCCTCTCATTACACAAAGATTTTAGTTTTTGTTACATTGTCACTTTCTCCAAAACTACTCCTGTCATATATAATCTTGGTGATTTTCATTATCCCCACAGATAATTCTTTCAAAACCTTAGGCTCTTGGTCCTTGGCCTTCTCTATGGATGCCAATGACTCTCTTCAACCCTATCTTAAACACTCACTGCTATGATCTCATTGCAGGCCTTGTAAGTACCAACTACTGCAAACTCTTCTATAATCGAAATGTCCAGCATCATTCCACCCAAATAGACACATACACATCCCTATCAGACTAAGTTACTATGCCTAGTACATAACTCTAACTTTCCAGGACCTATAATCCTCCTACTTTTCACTGTCAGTCACCCCTCTCAGGTCCCCTCTTTCCTCTTAATCCATCTTAAATGCCATGGTCAATTTTTATTATCACTCCCCTGACCATTTGGCTACAACACATTCCAGGTTAAATCAAATTCTACCTATTCTGTACTTATACCCACAAAAGCAAATACGGTTAAAGGGGTAAAAAAAAAAAGAAAACAAAACAAAACCCTGCTGGTATCACCATGCTAATGGTCTCACTTTACATTACTGACAACTATTAATGCTACCTAGCAATCATTCTTTATTTCCAGGACTCCTAAACAACTATTTCTTCTATCCTCTCCTCAAACTACCTGATAACTTCATTTCTATTTAATTAAGAAAATATAACCAGTTAAAAAAACAAAAAAACAAAACAAAACAATTTCCGCAAGTTCTCAGCACTGTATCTACCCACTTACTTAAATTAATGCCCATATTCTGTCTTCTCTCCTATTACCATATATAAACTTGCTGTGCTCCCAGAAAAGAACCGCCCCCTCTTGTCTAACTCAAATATGTTGTTGCAGTTATTCTCCCCTCTTTTTCATACATGATGCATTTTCCTATTTCTACTGGATCATTCTCATCAACATACAAATATGCTTCTTAAAAAATTCTTCACCCATTTTCTCTTTCCCTTAGTAGCAAAACTTCACAAATGAATCTCTATATTCAGTCTTCGACTTTCTGTATGTTCTCTTTTATATCCCTATCAAACACTTTCCCCTACCACTCTAGAAACTATGTTGTCAACTTCACCAATAACTTCTACATTGCTAGCATAGCGACCACTGGGCAGTTCTTATCTTAATCAGCTGTTCAGCATCATTTGACACAATTGTTCCTATCTCTTCCTTAAAGCCCTGTCCTCACTTTGCTTGCAAGACACTCCTCCCACATAAGCTATACCTTGTCACCATGACCAGTTCCTCTCTACCTCGCTGATCCAAAAATGTTCAAGTAAGAGTTCAGTCTTCTTCCCATTTAGTCTCACTCCTTCATATCTCTCTGGACTCCTAGTTTTATCTCACAAATTTATATCTCTAGTCTGTAGTCCTACCATAAAATGAAGATTAGTAATATCCAACTACCTTATTGATAACTCTACTTGGATATCTAGTGGATATTTGGCAAGTTATATGTCCAAAAGTGAATTCCCAGAGCTTCCTCTCCAAACTGTTTATTTCTGGTCTTCCCTATCTTAGTTATAAACAAGTTCACCTTTCAAGTAGCTCAGGCAAAAACTCCAAACTCACCCTTGTTTCTGCTATTTTTCTTTCACTGCACATCCAGTATACCAGGAAATTCACTAAGTTCTACATCTAAAATACTGCTAAATTTTTTTAAAGTTATTGACATCTCTATCACTAACACACTGGTCCAAGCCACTTACCATCATTTCTTGCCTGCATTATTGCAACAACTTCCTAATTTTCTCCCTTATTTTACCATTGCTCTTTCCAGTTTATTCCAAACATAGAAGTCAGATTGATCCTGTTAATATGTCAGAGGGTTCTGATTCATATCACAGTGTAAGCCCTCTATCGCTCATCCCTCTCATATTGATTATAATTATATAATAATACAATAACCCGGACAAAATATAACAATCTAAGGTTCCTGAAAAGGAAACAAAAACAGGCTGACTGAGGAATATTATTTCACAAGTGTATAAAGTTAGTGGCATGTTATGTATCCATCAAGGTTTATATTTATAAAAACTGAGATTTCCAATAAGTAATGTTCTTTCATAGAGCATATATAATTTTTAAAATGTCTTTAATGTTTTATACTCATATGGCCAAGTTATAACTATTAACAAATAAAAGCACTACAATTTGCTCATAAAATGTTTATAAACTTCATGACAAAATTAGATATTAATGCTCAAGGTGATGCTGTCAAAATCAATGTTTTAAAATTTTTTTAAATGTCATAAACAGAAAATACCAAAATATTTAAAAAGAAAGCCACTGAGTCAACAATATTTACTAAAGACTATAAACTACTATACCATGTACCATGAAGTCTATAAGGAAATAAAAAGTTACAGTGAACTTGCAAAGCACCTACTGTATGCCAGAAACCATTTTAATTATTCAAAGTCATCTGGTCCTCCCAGTAACATTAAGGTTATTTTCACCATGTTAGTGACTAGGAAACAGGTTAAATAAGTTGTCCAAAGTCACACTATAAGTAATTAATTATAAGTAATTAATAAAGCAGGGAGTTTAATCTAAGCAGTCTGGCTCCAGAGTTATTGTTCAGCCACTATGCTATGCTGCCTATTTAAAAAGAGAAAACATAATAGTAAACATACTATAAATTTATTTTAAAGTATTAAGATTGTGGTCAAAAATCACCATTTTTTGATATAATCACATAAGTACAAATGCACAGCAAAATTAAAAGTTAATAAATACCTGGTGTTCCAATGGCTCTTACATATGAAAATGCAATATTTGCTTTTCCTTTCAGAGCATTTTCTATATTCTGAAGGTCTTCCAGAGTGGTAATATATTTTACTTCATTGAAAAGAAGAGCACTAAAATAAACAGATGTAATTAGTAGAAAAACCTGATATGAATTTAGTTATATTTAGTAAATAAAAGAACGTAATAAAAAAAAATTAGTATAAACCTAAGCATTTTAACACTAAATTAAAATCATTCTTAAATCATTAATCTGTCCCTAAGAACATCAAGTAGGGATGGTTGTGAAAAATGATGCTCATTCTCCATTACAACCACCTCTCAACATATTTAAGCTGTATTCACTAGTATCTTAGTCTAGCCAAATAATCCCTTACAGATCTCTCAGCTTGAACATATTTGAGCCCTTCACATATCTAAACTGCATGCCTCTTTCCATGGCCTGAAATGTAAGGAAGGCCCTGCATGACCTAGACCTTGCCTACTTCTCCAGCCTCACTTTTTTCTACCATCCCTCATGTCTACCACTTTAGGCACACCTCAGGGCCTCTGCAGACACAATTCTCTTTGTTGAAAGCTATTTCCTCTGCTCCTTCTCATACATCTCATCTCAGAGAAGCCTTCTCTTGTTGGTCCCACACAAGTAGGTCTATAGCATTTTCCTCTTTCATTTCATACTATTTGATCCCTTCATAGTACTTATCAAAATTTATAAATACTTATATATTTGTTTACTTGTTTACTCCAGCCTCTCTCAGTAATTAAACTGTTATGTTTATGAGGCAGGGACCTCGTATATTTTATCACTATATCTGTAATAACTAGGAACAGAGCCTAGTATACTATGAGGTAATCAAGAAATATTTGTTGAAGAAATAAAAGGTAGAGTAGGAATTATTCTCATTCTTTGTTTGAAGAAATGCAAGTTCAAAACACTGAAAAGCTTAGTTACTCAAAAATACATTTACTAAATCAAGGAACCAAGAATAGAACACAAACAGGCCTTCTTACTCCTAGTTCAGTGATCTTTCCACTTGACTGTCATTCTTCTAACTCATCTTTTCAATGTATAAATCAAACTGATATATTTCTTCATTCAAAAGACTCTTCTTTATTAATTTTATTAATTTTCTACTTCTACATAAATCCTTTAACAACTCATTACACTTATCTGTCTGTGTGTGTATGTATTTTTGTTAGGCAAATATTAAAGATTATTGAAAGTTGTTCCAAGTCCACTTAAATAAGCCCAGGTCCACTTAAATATTTAAATAAGCAAAGGTTCACTCAACTATCTTCAACAAATTAGTCAATCATGATTTCTTCCTATGGAAAATCTGGCACTTTCTGCTAATACTGCAATTCTTAAGCTTTTTGGTCTCAAGATACCTTTATAGACTGAAAAATTATCGAGCTCTTCAAAGAGCTTTTCTTTATGTAGGTTATATCTACCAACAGTTGCCAAAATAAAAACTAAAAAGAAATTTTAAAATATTACTTTAAAAATAACTCTATTTTACATCAACTTAATGTAAATAATGCTTTTTATTTAAAAAAAAACTAAATTTTCCAAAATAAAAAAAAATTAAGTGAAAAGAGTGGCATTGTTTTACACTTTTGCAAATCTTAATATTGGATTAAATAAAAAAACAGCTGGATTATTATAATTGCTTCTGCATTCAATCTGTTATGATATCACATATCATATAGCCTTTGGAAACTGCACTCCTGAGAGAATGAAAGTGTAAAAGGCAAATAATGTCTTAATATTATCATAAAAGTATTGTGATTTCATGGATAGCCTGAAACTGCTGCCCTAAATTACACTGGCTTAAATATTGACTCACTACAGATTTCTTCAGCTTTTTAAAAGACATGTAAAACTTGATCTTTTACAATTCCCAGGGTTCATTTTGTTTTTTAAATATTTACAAAGCAGTACTCACTATGTGCCAGATATTTCATGTTTTCACTTAAACCTTCAATGATATTCTTGCAATTCTTTATTCAACACATACATTCAACAATCTGAAGGATTAGTCACCTGTTCCAGATCACATTGGTAGTCACTGGTAGACCTAAGATTCAAATCTAGGCCTTCTGACACTAAGGCCAGGACTTTTAAACTACATTACTGACTACTCTTGTAAATGAGAAAGCAGGTAGAAAGGTAGAAACTAATGAAAGGCAAGGGTGACTTGGTGGTAGTGTGGGTAGCAGCTGCTTATACATTTTGGCTAACAAGTTCATAACTACTGCTGAAAAAAAAGCATTTTGGAGGTGCTACCTAGTAAACTTAATTGGACTTCCATGTAAATTCTAGCCTTAGAAATTCCATCACTCATTTACCTTTATTGCTCTAACAGCTCTAATCTATGTGCTTCAAAATCAAATACAGGAGACGAAATCTCCCTAATATTTTTTCTCAAATAAAGACTAGCAAATATTTGGGGGACATTACCACATGTCAGGCACAGCAGTTTATCAGTATTGGGACTGCCTAGCTCTGAGCTCCTCTCTTTTGCTTTGGAAATTCCCAGTTTTCTAAGTCTTTCTATTGGGCAGAGCTCACTTCATTAAAGGGCAGAGTGCCCTCAAAAATCTAATATTATGGTAAACTTACTTTCTCAGGTTCCCTGATGCAAGGCATAAGCTATATGATCCAGAATCACTTGCCTGACATTTTGGATCATTAGCTAGTGATGTAAGTTATGACTCAGGAACAGTGCAGAATTCTTTCAAGCAGTAGCAGCAATAGTCAGCTTCAAAGGCAGCAGTGAAAAAGGTGCTGATGACAGCCCCATTCAGGAGATAAAAGCTGTGGCATGAAACTCTCAGCAGTAATGCAGCAGTACTCTTCAGACTAGTTCTTTGTCATGATCTTGACTGTAATTCAGTCACATAAACTGAGTTCTGTTCTCCGGCTTTTCTAGTGAGCCTGAGATTTCCTATATCTGCTCCAAATCCTTTTCTGCATAAGCCAGTCAGACCCAGATACTGAGGTTCATAACTAAGGACACTCAGCAATGTACTATGTTTTCTTTAATTTTCATGGCAACTATGTGAGATTGACATGATCACTAACTCCATTTTACAGATAAAGTCATGGGGCTTTGAGAAGTTACCTTGCCCCATGTCCCAAAACTCCTTAAGCAGTCATTACCCATGAGGTAATAATAAACCAAAACTAATGACATTCGTATTCTAATGATTGCTATGATTTTTCCCAATGGCTTCAAAACTTTAATGTTAACTTCCAGAATGTGAACACATCTAGGAATCTCTAGGATCCATTCCACAAGCCTGTGCTCCTTCACCCCATTGACAAAGAGGAGCAATACTGACAGTAATGGGCTAAAAGAAAAGTCTGTCTTGGAATTTTCTTGCTCTAATAAAGCAGTAAAACAGCCTAGGGCTGCTCTGACCTGAGAGTTCTTCCACCCCAGAAAGGCCCTCCTTTTCCTTGGCATGCTTCTCCTGAGACTCTCCTATCACAACCATTAGATACATAACATATATGGCAAGAACTGAGTAGGTGTCCGAAAAAAAAGAAACTGAATGGAATGGTCTATGTGACCCTACTCATAAAGTATAGCAAGCTGCTCAGCATTTTTCAGAAAATAAAAGACGATTTTTATATTATATTTCTGTCATTATTCAAATTCTAATAAACCCAATAAAAAGAAAATGTTACTTTCTATTTTGCCATAGCAAAATCCCTAAGACAAAAAATAAATAAATAAAAGGAAATGGGGGAAGGGGGGAAACACAGAGAACAACAAATGCTATCTAAATTAATTATATTGTGATTGGCCATATTCATGCATAAAATGAAATATCCCAAAGTGTTTTATTAAGCATTTTCTAAATTAATACAGTTTTAAAAAAATGAGCAGGTAGAAGCCACTTCCAAAATGTGAATTAAGATTACAATAACAAAGTTCGTAAACATCTTTGTCTTTTTGTCATACCTTATATATTCTCCTACTAGCTTACTTCTTATAAAGTTCTTATCACCAGAAACAATTTTATGGACTTATATCACAAGATTTCTGCTTCTCCCATTTTTAACACAAAAGAGTGAAGCTTCCAAATTCATTCATCACCAATTCAGTACTTTATGAGCACCTAACATATGTCATGCATGGTGCTCTGCACTGGTAGTACGACTTTGTATGAAAGGGCACAGTTTGAAGTTATAACCAGTACTACCAATTAGCATAGAACATGACTTGCATTTGATTGTACAAGTGATTTTTTATTACAATTTCCCAGTAGAAAGTATATAACTATCAAACGGGAACCCCCCTCTCCCCCGGCCAATACTGCTCAGGAACAAACCTTATACAGATAAAAGAATGAACAATAGCTCAAAACCTATTAAGGACCAGCATGGGCACAGTTTAGAAGTTTTAGAGGAAGATATCTCTAAGAGTAGCTTTCCCCAGAGGTCCTATAGTAATGTCTCCAAAAGACTCAATACCCAGGCTCAGCAATAACATGTTAAAGAATAAAACATTAGCAGAAATGATTGCTGAAAATAATTTCTATAATATTTGAAGTTTGTATTATTAGTAGTACACTAATTTAAAGGGAAAAACACTTCCAGTTTCTGACAATATTGTCACAAGGATATCATGTACCATTAACCAGAGTTAACGAGATTCCATTGTTTCTTACATACTGAATAATCTTTCCTTTTTTGCATCATTGGATGATTTTTAGGAGTCAACAATGACTAAAAGAAGAGTGGTCATTCTTTGCAATTGCTGCCTCACGGCAAAAATCACAAGCAACTGTCACAACATGAACTCACATGGACTTACTTCCATCACCACTATGTGAAGAGAACCATAGGTAGATATCTGAATATAAACTACTTTTTGTTTCTTTATTGCAAAATGACACTTCCTACATTTATATTAAAAAAAAAAAAGCAACTATCATTTATAGAGCACTGGGTAAAATTCACAATGTAATTTTCACATGCATCACCTTATTCGATCTTCACAATAATCTGATAAGGCTGCAATTGTAACATTCAGAAATGAGAAAAACCAGCAATTGGAAAAGATAAAGTGCTCAGATCACACAGTGGAATGGGAGGACTCAAATCCTTACTGAATCTAGACTTCTTCATGTATCTTACAACCTTCCAATCCATATTTGAGATTATAGTGTCTTAACCTTGCCACAGTATTATTAATCAACAAATAAAGATTAGTTGTTACTTCAACTTTCTTTTTCTAAATAGTATTCTTCTTAATCCATCTAGAAGCTGGAAGTAAAATTTTCCTCACAGTTATCAAACCACCCAATTCCACAAGTTTTGACTGGGTTTATTTTAGAAAACAGAGCTAAGAAATTTTAGACTATAAACCAAATTCTTATTTTTAATTTAAATTTCATTTATTTTGCAAATAGGTAACACTTTTATATGGTTCGAAACACTTAAGGTACCAAAAAAGTTGACAAGAGTCTACCTTCAATTCCTTCATCCATCCCAGCTTCCCCATTCCATTCCTGTAAACCAATATTACCAGTTTCTTGTGAAACCTTTAAATATACCATAAATATCTTCATGTATGCCTCTGTTAGAAGACAATCCTCCCTGGATTTCTCTGTGTTCCTATAAAATCTAAGTCCCCTGAAGATGAAAGCTGACATGATACAAAGATGGAGAATGTCTCCATGCTAATTATTCCCCCTTTTCTTTAGAGCCATTCAAAGTGTAATAAAATCTTTTATCTTCCCCAGAGCTGAATGCTTATAATATTTAGGAGTAGAGACCTCCTCCCCTGTCCCAATCAAGGATTTGTTTACATCCCAGAGAAAAAGATAAGCACTCTGTCTCTTGGAGAGTAGAGGTGCCAGCTTCTATACATAATCTTAAAGATTCATAATTTCTGAGTTCTTTCTCTAAACCTCACTATAAGTACAGATGTAAGTATATGGCTCTCACTCTGATGCTCTGCATACAATTGGGTATTGGGAATTAGAACTACCACATTACTGGGGCCACTGGCTATATAGTCTTATTTCTGATCCAGAAGCTAGGTGTTTCTATAAGTGCAAGTAGGGTAATATTTGAGACCCTGTAGAGTTTTAGACTCCCTTTCTTACATACATGTTACTATGCTACCCTCTAAACACCTGCTTCATTTCATTTACTAAATCCTGAAAAGTCAACATGTTAAATTAGACTTATCTTCTGTATGTTTGTTCTTCCTAGCCTAGTTCAGATGGTGATCAGCTAGGATTTGGAGCAGAGTGAGGTGAAAAAGAAGAAATCAGGGGTTAACTCAAGTTTGTAGTTTTGCTGATTGTTACCAAATTAACTATTACCAAATTCAGTTAATTTCAACTCCCAAGCACTAAGAAATCCCCTCTTTGCTCTCTCTACTCTGCTTCCCTAGATTGTAGATGGCCACACAATGATTTCTCTGTGTGCTTGTCACATCCACTAGAAAAGGGCTCTCCAGTGCTAATCTGATCACATCACTTGCCTGCTTCTGTTGAGCAAGCAGGTGTTGAGTTAGAGTGGTCAGTAAGGACAGCAAGCCAAACAGCAAGAGGCAAAAAGAAAGGCATCAGTTCCAGAATGTTCAATTCCCTTCCCTGCTTTGAAATAGACCCTGGTGAGGGTCAGGTGGACAAAGCATAGATTCAAGGGATCATCTCATTCCAAGGAGTCCCAAACAAAAGGCTCCTAGCTCTTTATGGACCCAAGGGCTGGGTGAAGGATAGGCAGAATGGCTAGGAATGGAAAGGGACTGAGTCAAAGTAGAGATAAGGAGGTCTTATCAAATGTACTTGAGAGGTGCCTTAGTCAAGGTCCCTGATAGCGAGGCCTACAAATAGACACTTGAGTTAGAAATGCAAGTGTACATACCAGTATGTTTGGCCTTAGGGAATGGGAGTGGGGAGAGTCATAAGTCCTTAACCTCAATTTTCTCTAGAAAACTTCATTCAAGTCCATTGTGGACAAGGCACCTTTTCCCTATGCAGCCTGCCAAAGTCTTGTTATTGCCTATGGTCAAGCCTAAAAGATAACACAGGAATTCTGGCCTAAAGATAGACTCCTCAGTCTTCAGTGGCTACCCAAAAGCCTAATAAACACCTTCACCTGGTAAACAAAGATTCCTTCATCTGACCCTATACCTACTTCTCTGCCCTGATCACCTGTTGCACATTTCGTACTCCAGTGAAAATATCTTCTCCAAACTATTCTAACTCCATTCCTCTGCTCATACAATTCCCACGGCTTTCATTACCTTCCATTTCACCACCAAGCAAACCCCCACTTATCTTGAAGATGCATCCCAAGTGCCACCTCCTTCAGGAAGTCTTCTTAGTAAACAGCCACCCTCATTTTAGACACAAGTAACTACTCCTTACCCAGCAGATCCTTAAGCCCTTATGCACTTCTATTTTACTTACCAAATAATGTTTTGTTTATATATTTATCTCTACAACAAAATGTTAATTTCCTAGAGAAAAGAAGCCATATCCTATTATGTTTTGTATCCCCAGTGCTGAAGAGGTATCTGGCATTTAGCAGGAACATGGGGAATAACCTTTGTGGGTACACGCTGGGATCATTTGGACTGTTTCTACACTTACTGAGTAGACACAGAGGTATAGCCTCTAGAAAAAAATCAGGTTGGGTGAGAAGTATCCTAAACAACTTTAAAAATCCAAGTGAGAATAGCAAAGATGGGCTTCTTACCTGGTAAAATCTTCAATTCTCAGGTAGACTCAAAAGCATAGGCTATATATAGTATAACTCAAATGGTCATGTTGTATCACCTCCTATTTTTATACAGAGTATCTACATATTTCTGTATCCTCTATGTGGAAAAACAGACTAGCAATTTGTGTGAATTTCATGACTACTAATCTGTTAAAACTCTAAAATATTTTAATGGATTGTGGTTGTCTAAAATAAAATCACCATATAAGTAATAAAGATATGAATGGATACTCCCTGTACTTACAAGAGAACATGAGCAATAATGGCATTCACATCAAACAAGGTGTCAGTAGGGAATTCTCTGAGTAATATGTTGCCCCTGTAAAAAGTTCAAAAAGGCTTTTCAGAAATATTTCCTTAGCATCCAATTTACTTGTTTCTCAAATATACTAGGCTTTTACTTCTTTAATGTTAGAGCCTGTATCCATTATCCCATGCACCTAACAGAGTGCTAGCCATAATATATGCTCAATATTTGTTGAAGATACACTAAATAACCATGCTAACTTAGGTTTCTGGGCCTACCAAAGGAAAAAAAAAAAAAAAAAACTAGAATAAAGCATGAGTCCAAACAGGGCTTCCTACCAACCTCCCTGTCACATACTTGCACAGATCCCCAAACTGGTCTAGGAAAAAAACAAGCAGGAAAGAGAAAGAAGTGTCCTCCACAGTAGGCCCTCAAGGAGACAGGATCTCTCCCCACTTCCTAGGCCAAATCCCAAGGGTGTGTGGAGAGAATCTGAGAAATCTCTGATAGACCCAAGTACAGAGGAGTCTGCAACCAGGTCATCGGCAGATTCCTCAAAAATAAGGCACATTTATTTCACACCTGAATATGGGCCTACCATATCTACTTAGAACACTAAATCTTCTAAGTGCTTACTTACCAGGCATTTGTAGTAGGAGTCTACATAAGGTTCTCATGTAATATTCAAAACAACCCTGTGAAGTAGGTATTATTCTCTTCACTTTATAGACAAGGAAGCTAAAGTGCAGATCACAAATCTAATAATTGAACTTTTTGCTAAGCTTCATGTGACCCCCACTGCAAACAACTTTATTCTAGATTGGTGATAATTTATATACTTAAGTATTCTAGAAATATAGCTTTATATTTGTCCATCACAATAAAAGTAATAGTTTACCTGAATAAATAGGCTTTCATCAAATCCTTTTCTTTTCCACAATATCTTGATGTTTCTTCTTTGGCACAATTAACCTTTAAAAGATTATATTTAAAGGCTTAGAATATATATCGAAAGGTAAAGTTTCTTGGTTAGGGGAACAAAAAGGAAAATTAAACATTAGAGTTTATCTCCAGGTTAAATTTTTTTTATTTTAGTTTTCTTTCTAATTTGTATCCTGTAATTGCTCATTTGTTCAAGTGCTTGAGGTAACCCAGAAACTTTTTCTACACCTAAGAGTATATTTCATTACACCTAAGAGTTTACATTTAATTCAATCTTATGGAGCAAGTAGAAGGTAACTAGGTAGAAAAGGAAGGAAACAAAGCAGAACAAAAATTATGGCAAAAGCCAGGAAGCATAGAAGTGCATGGTAAACTGGGATCACGAAAGCATCTCAGCAGCCTAAATACAGGTATGGCAGATACTGCTGGTTTCTTACCCAGAATACATCTTCCCCTTTTGTTGTACTAAGAGAACTTCACTAAAAGCAAGTACCCAATTAAAAGATTTTTCCAGGCTCCCAATAGCAAAGGATGGCTAAATGATGTTAAGTCATTTGGTTGGGATTCCTAGAAGGCTCTTAAAAGGGGATGGACTAAAAATAAAAACTCTTGCTCTTCTCACTTCTTTCTGACAAAACTCAGACAAAATAGCTAGAACACCAGCAGTAATCAGGAACCGTGATGAATCTTTCAGGAAGAAACTTGCTGAAGACATTGCAACAGACAAAATGAACCTGAGTCCCTGATGATATTAGAGGAGCCATCACAACCTTTGACAGCTTACAATCAGAACTCTTTCTGAAAATATAAGGACAATCCTGAATATGAAGATAAAATGGAAAGCATGAGAGCACAAAGATAAGGAGGCAGGTTGAAAGAATATCACACTAATATAGGCCAAGAATGACTGAGATCTGAAGTCAAACAGAAAAGGACAAAAGAGATCCAAGAGACTTCACAAATACGGTAAGTAAAACTAAGGAGAAATTTGAGCATGTATACACAACATTGGATAGAGTAGCAAAAGGAAAACAAGAGAATGAAGAGGTTATTAGATGGAGCAAATGGGTAGCCACCAATATAACTTACCAAAACCAAGGCTGGAAGAAGTTACTTCGTTTTGAATTTTTAAGTTTTGGGGCTTTTTATGATTGGTTTTGTTTTTGTTGTTGAATTTAATTTTAATAGAGTTTGAGTAATCAGAATGACAATTAGGGAAGCTACATTTGTTCCCCCAAAAGTTACAAAAGGAGAAGTGATACTCAGAAATCAGGAAAAGAGAAAGTTAAAAGAGTATAGCCATAACCAAAAAAAGTAAAAATTTGTGTATGTAATTTTTAAAAGAATGTTTAAAAGTCAGAGCATAGGGGATGGTTGGCATTATGACAATAAACTGGTCCATTTGTCCATTCATCATCTATTTGAACACCTACTGTACGTTAGTCACTGTTCTAGTCACTGGGGATGCTGTTAAGTTCCAAATAAAAATCTTTACCTTTAGAACATTCTAAAAATTTTAGATCATTTAAAAAACCTTTAGATCATTTAAAAAACTAATATGTAATGTTAAGTGCTATAAAAAATATATATTAAGGGGTTAGTGTATAATAGGACATTTTAGATGGGAATCAAGGAAGGCTTCTCTGAGGAAGTGACATTTGTACAAAGAACTGAAGTAATGGAGTGATGCATACAAATATATAAGTATGTGGAAGAGACGAGTTCTAAGCAGAATGGGAAAATACCTTCAAAGGCCTTGTGGAAATAACATATCTGGAGATTCAGGTAACAGAAAGATTGACCAATATTCAGGTAACAGAAAGATTGACCAATATGTGTTAGGCAAGGGGAAGGAACAGAAAATGAGATTAAAGAGGAAGCCAGTGTCCATAAAGTGAAGTTTCAATTTATCATAACTTCTGAAAGGACACATCTGACTTACATGTGAGGAGAAATGCCAATTATTAGAAGGCTACTGTGACTTCCCAGATAAGAAATGATGATGGTTTGGATAAGGAGTAAGGGGTAAAAGTGAAGGTACTGGATGGAAGTGGTCATATATGGAAAGTTTCGATAGTAGAAATGTTACCAAACTTGGGGAGTTCATATAGTTGGGTTTGGTTATTATACAATCTTTGTCTTAGTTGGAATATTTAGTCCATTTCTATTTTAGTGTTTCCTTCATCTACCTCTGCCTCTTGAAATCGCAACTTTTGAGAAATCTCAAAATGCTACTTTTTCTGAAGTCTTTCCCAATACCATGTGTGACCTTCCACCTTAACAATTAGGTAGGAACTTTCTTTTCTCTTAATCTCCACTATATTTTATTTGTATTTCTCTTACTAAATGGTCAGGTTCTGCTTGTTATTAAAATGATATGTGAATATGTTTCATCCTCCCTATTTAGGATAGAAGCTCTTCAAAGTAATAGACTGAGACTTAGTCATCTTTCTATCCAATAGAAGATTAAATATAGTGAACTTATTTCAACCTCATAAACATTTACTGAGTATCGATTATGTGCCATGTCTCAGTTAACTTTAAACTGATTATACCCCAGAATGATAATGGAAGTCATCTCTGAGGAACTTTGAATAAAGTTTTAAACAGAAATTTAGAAATAAAATAGTAGGTTGCTATGACTCTTAAAAGGGATAAACATGATATTTATCTAGTAACTGTGTATCTAATAACTGGAGTAGAATATTAAGCTTTGTGGGCACTCACACTGGGCATGGTACCTCTATACAAACAGAACTGAGTGAAAAAAAAATTTTTAAGGTATATAGCCATGACATAATAAAAAATATATATTTGGTCTCTGCCCCCGGTTCCTGACACAGATTTTCTAAAATCCTTATAATTTCCTGAGCACCATGAATACTAGGAGTATCTTTTGTTCTAATATTTGGTCTTTTAACTCCAGTTCCAGATGTAAGAGCATCTAAAACGCTTGGAGTATCTTTTTCCATTTTAATGAATGACTGGTGGTGGCTGGGGTGCCCTAGATAGATCCAGGAGAGGGGCTGGTCCTCTGAAAGAGGCAAGATTAAGAGGGTTGGAATTTTCAGCCTCACCTTCTATCCTCCAGGTAAGATTGTTAATCAAGACCAATGATTTAATCACCCTTGCCTATACAATGGAAGCTCCATTAAAACCTCAAACAACAGAGTTTGGAGAGCTTCTGGGTTGGTAAACACATCCAAGTACTGAGAGGATGACACACCCCAAACCACCCCAGGATACACCTCCTGCTTTCAAGACTTGCCCTTGGTCTCTTCCATTTGGCTATTCCTGAGATAGCCCTTAAATAAACTAGTAATAGTTAAGTGAAGTAATTCCCTGAGTCATTATAGCAAATTACTGAATCTCAGGAAGGGGTGGTGAGAACCCTCAATATGTAGCCAAGTTCTGTAGAAGTCTCAGGTAACCTGGGGACACACTACTTGTGACTGGCATCTGAAGTGATGGGCAGTCTTATAAAAATGAGCCCTTAACTTGTGTGGTCTGTACTAACTTTGTGTAGTTAGTGTGAGAATTCCTTGGTGTGGAAAATTCACACATTTGTATCAGAAGTGTTCTGTGGATAGAGAGAACAGAACCCCTTTAAAAGCCAAGGTTAGTTAACCTTTCAATGCTTCTTGCCCTGGGAACTCTAACTGCAGAGACCAGGGACAGGGGCCATCTCTCTGAGAAGGAAGGCTAATCAACTAAGAATAAATGTACTATGAAAAGCAACCTCACTAGGTGATCAGATCACAAATTCCTAAATGGGCAGATCATGGTAGGTATTCACGGCCCAAGCACACAACTTCTTTAGTAGAAGGCTTATCTTTTTGCCTTAAGCAAGCCTTGTCTGTTGTTTCTGTGCATATAGATTAACACACCTTTGAAATGCCTCTTTTCAAAAGACCCTTCCTTCTAATATGTGGTGACCACCTTTTCAGACTCCTCAAGAAAGTACATAATCTTAACTATCCTGTAATTCAGTACCCACTTTGCTTTCTCCTACCATCACGTAATTTCCTAATGTTCTCTCTTTAATTTCAAATGCATAAAAGAAACTGCAAAACTGTTATCCTCTGGAGCATTTGAAATCTTGCTCCCCAGCATTTGTTGTCAGTTTGGCTCAAAAAAACTCTCTACAAGTTTGGATGTTTCTTACGTGGATGACAGAAAGTCAGGTAGACACTAACTGAAAAGAATTTAATAATCCCTGGATTATTTCTCATTTAGTTTGCTAAAGTACAAATTCTAAATTTAAACTAAATGAAGGGCTCAAGTAGCTATCTAGTTCATGATGCTTATGGAAATATTCCATAATATTCCATGGCAAATACGTACATTTTCTGAGAAAAAAGTTAACTATGTACATTCAAATTAGGTTGTTTTAACTTTGTACTTAACATGCATGAGAGAAACTGCAACATAAGCAATTATATAGAATTAGAACAGGAAAGAAAAAATACTTGAATTACCTCCATTTTAATACCTCCATTTGTGCTCATAGAAATTTAATAAACAGTTGAACTGTGAATATCTATTATAATATATTTGTCAGGCAAAACAAAACCAATGCCTAAATAAGGGACTGAAAAATGACATGACAGCCCAATTCAATTGTTTACAAAATAAAATTAAATTCTAAGCAAAAGAATTTTAAATAGCTTTTTTTCTCTAAATGTACTAATCCATACAATAAAATAGAACTATCTTTCTGTGTTTCTGTTTATCTTTATGAAAAAAGAAAGGTAGAAAATATTTTTCCAGTTTGGAAAAAGATATAAAACAACATAAGCATTTTTAGATACTCAGTCTAAAATCATATAAATGCAAAATGTTTGTCACTAATAACTTATTGACATAGATATCTTTCTACCTTTGCAACTGAAATTCCATAGTCCTGGAGAGGTTTAACAGCTTTATTCAGTTCTTCAAGAAATATAGAAGTACTTGGAGAATCTAAAATAAGAAATGTTTTATGAATGTTTAATGACTTGCCCTTAGGAAAGATGAATTTTTAAAATTAAAACCCAAAACTGCAAGCTGAAGAATATATTAGTTTGCCCAACCAGTAATAACAACAATTAGTAATTAAACACACCTAGTTATTTATTTTTTACCCTAATTTCCAAAGCTTCATTATTCTTACTTCTAATGTCTTCATATTTTGTAAGTAACCTTAAAAACTTTCTAAAATAATAAGGAAAATAAATGTTTAATTTAAATCTAATATTTGGCATTATTTTTCCAAGTTTAATACCATATACAAAATAGATATGTGCACATGCACAAAAGTTTCAAAATGATTTTAAGATAACATTTTCAAATCACAATAGAGTCAATAGAAATGTGGATTTACTTCACTTACTAATTCCAATAGTATTTTTTAATGCATGAAGACTTAAATGAGACCATTACAATTATTAGTTATGTTCAATAGTTTCATTAGTTAATTCAGGTGAATTAATGTTATTAACTAAACAGAGTGTTAAATGAAAGCATTACTGGTACTACATTTAAAGTTTAAAAACACTTAAAATATGTACATGTTAAAAATACCAAAAAAGTATACTTTTAGAAATGACTAGATAAAATTCAGATGTTTTTATATTAATAGCTAATTTTTATATAGTATTTACTATGGACTAGTCACATTAGTAAAAATCACTTAATCCTTACAATGAATTTAGAAAGCAAATACTATTTCCTCAATAATAGGAATGACAAAAAAGACACACAGAGAGACTTAAGTGACTTGACCAAGGTCACACAGGAAGTCAAGCAGTAAAGTTGGGATTCAAACCCAGGCAGGCATTTTATAGTAGCAGCTTTGTAGCTAGCACTTATGAATCCTAACAATACATTCCCACTGAACATATTAAGTAGCAATGGAAACATCACAAAAGTCAGAAAATAAAAAGTACTTACTGGCTTGACAAAAATAAGCTAAGGAGGCTTTTCCTTGTTGCAATGTACTTAAATATTTCTGAGGACTCAGTTCTGGTAGAGAGTCTACTGTTGACTTGTAAAAAATGCACGTCATGACAAAAGAGATGCCGACTGCAAATACACTGAAACTGGAAGACATCATCAGCTGTAGTTCTGGCAGGAGATTCTGTTTTGTTCACTGCTGTGTTGCCTAGGACAATACCTGGCCAAGACTAGGTGCTCAACAAAATTTTGCAGAATGAATTTGTTGAAAAACTGAATGAAGTAAAATCTGCAAAAAGAATAATAATAATAAGCCTTACTTATATGATTTGGCTAGTACTTAACTATTTCCTTCTAGTAAAAATTTGATGTTATGATATATAATGGCATTGATTTGATAATATTATGGGTTCTTTGATACTTGCAAAATATATCAAAGATATCTGGAAAATGTAACACAAAGTATCTTAAATTTAAAAGATAGTTAATAAAGTATGTTAAGCTAAATGTCATTTTTAAAAGTCCTAAAATTAATTCTCAAATATCCAATCCATTTTTAAATTGGGTATTTTAAACTTCTCTACCAAGAGTAGATTTATAATTACTCAAATAGCTATTTAATACCATTAATATGGCAGGGAGACATCCAAAATATATGTCTACTATGTTTACATTCTTTTTACTTTAAATCTGCTGGAAAGTAGCTATTAAAACTACTTAAGAACATTCCTTCTGAATACACATTTTTAACTTAAATTTATTTATATTGCTTGGAAATTCAAGTATCTTTTTCAACTCATATTTTAATTTGGTTCTATTTTCTGAACTCAGATTTGTTTCAGATCAGCAGTCCGCAACCTTTTTGGCACCAGGGACTGGTGCTCCTATGAGAATCTAATGCCTGATGATCTGAGGCGAAGCTGAGACAGTGATGCTAGCACTGGGGAGAGGCTGCATATACAGATGAAGCTTTGCTTGCTCAGCCCTGCTCACTTCCTGCTGTGCGGCCTAGTTCTAAAAAGTCACAAACTAGTAGTGGTCTGCAGCCTGGGGGCTCGGGGACCCCTATTTTAGATAACCTCCTACATCTTTTCATGCTGTGGTGACTTCTGCACTGTTTTCTGTATCTGCTGCCAATTCTTTTCTGTTTTGCTTTCAAATTTATCTTAAACAATTTCTTCTTTCAGGAAGCTTTTCTACTGATAATCTGTATTACCTAAGTTTAAAAAAAGATAGTTTAGGAAAATTTGTATAGTATGAAAATATCATACTTCCAGAAGGTAAAGATATACCCACAGGTATAGATAAGAATTTTGTTTTAATTTTTTAAAATTTCAAATAGAACCCATAATTTTCAAACAAAAGATCACAATCTTAAAACAGGAAACGGGGGGTGGGGGAGCAAAAAAAATTACTCAAAAGGATAAGGGTAGAATTTTTCAGTAATGAATAAAATAATAAAAGAATAAAAAATTACACTAAATTAGATATTTACTCTGGTCTTTCAATATTATCAATAAGTACATAACACCTCTCCCCAAAGTAGCAGGTATACCTAAAAAGGAGCTAATTTCTCATGATTATTTCATAATATTCTTTTAATTAGAACTTTAATTTATATCAAACAATGAACAAACTTGCCATCTATTTTTAATAATGAGCCAAGAGTTCAAAAACTCAAATAGAATGAGGACTGAGGACTGTGAGAGGTATATAAAAAAGTAATTTTAATGATATAATAAGGGGTATCCTTGACATTCAAATTAATTATACACTATAGACACTTTAAACTGGCATATTTTAAAGCTACTTTATATTAATGGGAATGTTTTAAAATAGGTCATCCAAGATTTTCTTTATATTCTCAGGGATGGGGATGGGAAATGCATGCATCTTGAGCCTAAGGGAATAACTACATAAAATTTGTCACTGAAAAAATAATCCCAACCTAATTAAAAGGTAAATGTCTAAGTAAAGCACAATTGAAAGATTCAAGTGTAAAATATAATTTTTCTCGTCTTTGTGGTTATAATTCAATTATTTTAACACTAAATTGGACATTAGGGTTAACATATGATTCTTTCCTCCTACAAGGTATTTTGTAGCGCCAAATGTGTCTAACTGCACATTCAGTGCTTGAATACTTTTCCACATCTATTTTACTGGATAGATGACATTATACATGTGAAAGTACTGTGCATTTGATCAATCAGAGATGTTGGTGATTATTCTTACATGTAGAGAAAGGAACTAACTCAGCAGTAACCTTGCAGTTTGTTCCATCTTTGATAAGTTTGATTATTCAAGAAATTACTTAAAGCAGAGAATACTGCATAGGTCAGCTAGAAATGGAGTTTACATAGTCATAATAAAACACTGAATAATGATTTAACCTAATCCATGACAACCACAGTTGGGAAGATGGAGAGACAAAGTAAGGAAGTATGTGACCAGGGTGAGAAAAGGGATAAAAGAGAGCTAAATATTCATCTTTCCCAAGACTAAAAGCCAAGTTTATTGGAAATAGGAAGATCAATGCCAAAAGAAAAGGAACAGTTAAAACTAATTGTCTTTAAGGAATAAGAATTTTGGGGGAGGGAGAAGACCCCAGGGGACTTTGAAACCTTATAAAACGAGCTGAACTTTCTAAACGGTATCTTTTCACTTTGATTTAAAAGTTATTGCTTGTATATAATCAAATCTTCTATAGATTCGACTCATATTAATCCAATCTACCCCTGTGGGTCCACAGAGGTGTTCATTTCACATGCAAGGTAAATAAAACGAATTTGCCCAGTGACTTGTCTCCTCATAAAAAGATCTTTAAAAAGTATGAATGGGAAGTGGTGGGGGAATAATAACACCCAGTGAGAACAGAGTAAAGACAAAAATACAGAAGGTACCTGGTGCCTTTTTTCTCCAGTTGTTTGAATACGGAATAGAAAACAGTACTTACTGCTTCCAAACCTGAAAATCAAAACAGTGATGAGAACCTTGGAAGAAATGTGACCTTGTTACCTTGGTGTGGTAGTTCATTAGCATGGGGTACATAGCTTGCGTTTGTGTCAGATAGTAAGTAGGATTACTTACCTCCCTGTATTTCCCACCTCTAATGAAGTTTGAAGCCACCATGTGACTTATTCTGGCCAACAAAATCTGAGCAAAAATAGTATGTCTCTTTCAGGCAACAATTTTAACAGCTACTATGTGACATACCAGACTTTGTTTTCTTCTGTCACAGTCATTAAAAATGCTCAAATGGTTGTTCATCATCATGGGTCCCAGAATGAGTGCAACAAAGAGAACCCACAGCTGATATGCAATAAGCATGCGACACAGGAAGAAATAAATCTTGTCTTAAGCCACTGAGATCTGAGGAGTTCTTACTGCAGACTAATCTAGTTTATCTTCACTGGTATATAAACTAGAAGTGAGATGCTGCCTTAACGAGAACCCCCAAAATACTGGCTCAGGGGTCAAGCAGCAAGGAAACTGTTCTGGGTCTAATCAAGGAAATTCTTTTCTTCAAGGATACTAATCAGAGACAGGAGCTCACCAAATGATCCATATTAAGGAGTGACAAAACAGTTGCTGAAACAGTCACTACAATAATTTGGAGGTGACACGTACCTAATGAATTTATGAGCATGTACCAGGTTCATGCAGCTAATGGACTTATTTATAGCTCTAAGAGGCTAGAAGATGGAAGGTGAGTACTGTTTGATAGTTGCTGTTGGTTGTGTTTAATGAGGTATTAATAGAAAGATACTCAAAGAGCCACCACCATTCAAGAGACTAGCTGTTTAAGCCATTTTCCGTTTAGAAAAAAATAAAAGTGTAGCTCGCTGCCAGCATTAATTTAATTTAACATAAACATGCTCTTTGAGGCTGAAGCAAATCTGACTGGTTTTCAATGTGAAAATAAAATATAAAAACTATTCTTGGAGTTATTTTAAACAGAGCTTTTGTCTGCAATCCTAATGTAACAGATGTACATGATGATCAGTATTTAATAATTTTATTTTTCGTGTGGTAAATTTCAAAGCACCAAACAACACAAAGTGGAACATCTTGGATTTGACATTTTCAGTAATCAAGAATTACTATATTTTGTAAGTGGAAATACCACTACTAAAAAAGAGAATGCTATAAATAGAAGATTGTCATTTGTTTCCAAAGACTATCGATATACTAGAACAATGCGAAAATAATAATAAGAGCAAGATATTTCATGGCAAATTTGGGGGGTAAGGTGAGGACTGTAATCCCCAAGTTATCTCGGGGTAAACTGTAAGGCCACAAGCACCGCTGGAGAGTATTCTTGGGACAAACAGGAAATGGGTCAAAACTTAAAACAATCCTTTATTCCCCTTTATTCTTTATTTCTTGTATAGTCAGAAAGCAAGCTGAAAAAAATTGTTCAGTCATGTAAA
Organism: Cynopterus sphinx; assembly: GCA_030015415.1. Taxonomy (NCBI): domain Eukaryota; kingdom Metazoa; phylum Chordata; class Mammalia; order Chiroptera; family Pteropodidae; genus Cynopterus; species Cynopterus sphinx. The sequence goes on from CM057384.1 coordinate 109,319,812, forward strand.
GAGTTCATATTCCCCAAAGCCAACTTCAAAAGTGGCCAGAGATAATAAAGGTAGAAGGCCCTCTCACAGGGCAAAGCCAAGGACCATGGAGAACTATGCTCTAGTGTATGTGCCAGAAAGCAAACTGTTACTGGTCTACAATAAAACAATTTCTGTGATAAACAAAGAAATAGAGTATAAATGCTTAGAAGTGTTTATAGCAATTTCACACATTTGCAAATAAAATGCTAAGGGCAATAAAAAAATTTGTTTTGTTCAGCACCAAAATGAGGAGGAAGTACTTCAAGAGAAAAACACTGATCTTCCTGCTATTTAGGGTAAGGGGCAAGGATACGCCTTTAGCGTGTTCCATAGAGAATTTAACGTGTTCCGTAGAAAAGGTGGAACAGCTGGTGGCCCTCTTTAGCTGGAGCAATCCCATTTTGGGATTGGGTCCTGTATGTAATCGCTGGCAAACAGTTCCACTTTAAATGTTTGAAAGACCATTGTGCTAAAGTAACCTGCCCTCCTAGAACAATGACATTCAATCACTTCATTTGGACACATTTCACATTTTAGAATATCTATCTAGCAGCAAGCTTTTCCAGAAGACCCTTGATCCATTTCCCCTTTATAGGCCTAAATTTCCTATGGTTTTCTCTCTCAAGAAAAAGAAGAAATTAACAACTGCAAACATTACAGAAATTATACCAATATCTGTGGGCATCACTCTCTGGGAAAAGACACGTCATATTTTGCAACAAAAGGGGCATATAATGCTTATAAAGTTCCTGTAAGAATATTCTGTCAAAAATTAGCTTACTTAAAGTTCAATGCTGCTACTGGAGAATAGAGCCCCACTCACTAAACCAGGCTCAAATAAAACACTGATTAGATATTCATAGCTTATCTTTTAAGACCTTAAGGAGGCAATAAAAAGAATCAACATCTCTCTACTTTTCAGCCCCTTCAAAGCAGTTGGGGAAAATTCCCTCTCCACCCTCTATATAAGCGCGCCCCCCCCCCCCAAAGAAAAAGGAGGAAAGAGGCGGGTGTCTGGACTTGCAATGACAGTGGAATAAAAAGTCTCTCACAAGCAAAGAGCTGAAACTAGTATATAGGTACTATTCAAATGTAAACTTTGAGTAGAGAATTCAGGAGAAAAAGAAAAAACCCTTCATGGTGAAAATCTATTCATGCATGTCACTGATTATGGAAGATATAAAAACAGGTCATGCCAGAGAATAGGAGGTTCCCCTGACTTTGACAAGTGCCTCAAATCACATAACTCTGAGTTCATGCTTAATTTACGTGCTTAAGCACATAACTGCAATCAGGTAACTCACTGTAACCATGAGCAAGCACCCTGTCCCCACTCAAATAGAACTGTGTACTGCCCTAACAACTTGCTCTAGGAACCCATTAGGTGAATTTCTTACATAACAATGTAAGAATAAAGATCCAATAAACGAGATCCTTCTCTAAAGCATTGTTAAATTAGGCCTGTTAACTTCTTACAGAAAGTTGTATCTTACTCTAGGCTAACTGCACAACTTGTTAAGCTGAATATTTCATCTGAGAGTTATCTGCTTAGCAGTGCTAGAGCTAAACATCTATCACAGTTTGTCAGCACACCTATAAAGAATCCAAAATATACCAGCATCTGGTGAACTAGTGTCCCAGAACGTGGAGTAGTAGTACAAAATGAACTTTAAAGTTTCCTGTGGGTCGCTAGCTAAGAAAGAAGGTAGCAGCACTCATCGTGGGCAACATTAGAATAGTGAGTAAGGAAAGGCTAAGTCCTGGCCGTGTGAGTAAATGTAGCAGTGTCTTTCAGAGATACTGAAGTTGCGATGTGCCACTTATTCTAAGCACAAGAATCATTTTCTCTTCATTGGGCACTATGCTGCTCGCTTTCTTAACAAATAACAACAAAAAATCAACAAATGTTATGTATCAGTCCCATACACGTTGGGAAATTTATTCTTCCCTTATTTACAGCAGTAACATAATAGAGCACTGGTTTTGTATCTGAGCCACCATCTACCACATACTGGACGAATGCTTTGAAAGAAATACATGTGGAATGTAAGGAGCACAGACTATTCTACTTCCTCTAGAAACTCATCAAAGACATACGCTTCTATTTCTGCCTTTTTCCTGAACTTATGCCCAGAGCATCTTTCCAATTCTTAGTTTCAAAGATCCACGTTCCCCCCACTACTCAAAGATCGCTTGAACATCCATCTCATCCTACTACCGTTCTCCCTTCAAGGCCAGTTCCCGGGGGAGAGAAGAGCCTTTACTCAGAGCTTCAGTTCACCTTTGATCATTCCAAATCCCTTCTCCCTTCAAAGGGCGCACGTTTTTCCCGCCGCTCACGCCAGGAAAAGAAGCAAGCAAAACGCCCCTCCAGAAAAATCCACGTGAGGCCCCCTTCTAAGCCAAATTCCAGAGCTCAGCGGGGCGGCCCTGGCCGGGGGAGAGCCGCTGGATCGGAATCCCCATCCCCGCACACACAAATCGCAGCCCTCGGCCTGAAGGACCCGCGCAACCACTAACCAGCCGGCGGAGGAGCGGCGGCAGGCGGGGCCCGGCCCGGCCCGCCGGGAGCAGCGGACCGAAGCGCCAACCTGCGGGAGCCCGAGGGAGTCCTCGGTGGAGTCGACCTGCAGGGCTAAAAAAAAAAAACAAGCCCCAAGGCGCCGCCTCCTCCTCGTGCTCCTGACGGGCGACCTCTCCAACCAATGGGAAAAGCAGGGGGCGGAGCGAGGCCCGCCCCAGGTGACAGGCCGCGGCCACCGAATCCTCCCGCCGCTGCGAAGGAGCCGTGCAGGTGCCGGACCAATCGGCGGCGCGGGCGGGGCGTGCCAGGGTGGGAGGAGGTGGGGGAAGCGGGCGGCCAATCGGATCGCGGCGCCCCGGAGTGACGGGCTCCGCGGCCCGTGGGCTTCCGAGCGCGGCGCGCGGGGGGCGTGCCCGCCCGGGCCAATCGGCGCGGGCCCACGGTGCGGAGCGAGCGCCTCAAATGCTCGGGTTCCTCAGCTGATTGTCTCCAGCCGAGAGTTGTTTTTTTGCAGCTCCCGAGCCGAGCCGCAGCAGGAGGAGCCGAGACCCCCGGGGGGGGCGGGGAGGGGGCGAGGAGGCGGGGTCCCGGCGCCGCGGCCGCTGTGCGCGCGGCTCCGGGTCCTGTCACGGCGCTTCCTGGGGTTGAAGGTTGGGGTGGGTGGGTGGGTGGGGGGTGAGGGGCAAATCCGTCTCCCCCGCCCTCGACGGCTGCTGCGAGTCCTGCGCGTTCCGTCCCGCGCTCCCTCGCCCGCCGCCCAGCCCCCTCATGGGGGTTTCCGTGCCGGGTCCGGTGGCCGCCGCCGCCCCCACGGCCGGCCGCGAGCCCTCGACGCCCGGCGCGGGCGCGGGCGGCGGAGGCGACGGGAGCGCCGTCGCGGCCGCCTCGGGCGCCGCGGTGCCGGGCTCCGTGCAGCTGGCGCTGAGCGTCCTGCACGCCCTGCTCTACGCCGCGCTCTTCGCCTTCGCCTACCTGCAGCTGTGGCGGCTGCTCCTGTACCGCGAACGGCGGCTGAGTTACCAGAGCCTCTGTCTCTTCCTCTGTCTCCTGTGGGCAGCGCTCAGGACCACGCTCTTCTCCGCCGCCTTCTCGCTCAGCGGCTCCCTGCCCCTGCTCCGGCCGCCTGCTCACCTGCACTTCTTCCCGCACTGGCTGCTCTACTGCTTCCCCTCCTGTCTCCAGTTCTGCACACTCTGTCTCCTCAACCTCTACCTGGCGGAGGTAAGGCGGGAGGACCGGCATGCGGGACCCGGCGGGCGGGCGGGCGGGGCCGCCGCGACCCAACTCCGGTCGAGGACCCGTGGGGTCGGGGAGGGGGGAGGCGGACCCAAGACCAGGCTGGGGAAACCGAGGCACGGCTGGAGGGAGCGCCGGCGTTCTCGCCCTAAACTTAAGCAGCTGCTTGACTCGGTTACTGAGGGCATGGGGAAGGGGGTGGGTGAGTGAGAGTGTGTGTTCTGACAACTTGGAGCAGCAGGACAACCCTTTGTTCGTTGTGCTGGCCCTCTAAGGTAAGGTGTTGGTGGCACTAAGAGAGTGTCATCGCAAGAAGTAGCAGCCCCGGTAGCTCCGCCGAAGCTGGACCGTGTTGAGAGGTTGGATGCTGAGGTAGCAGCAGCTCTGCTGAAGCTGGACTGCTGCCAGCCATTACGTCACCAGGCAGAGCTGTTCCTCTGCTATTGTTGCTGCGTTTCTTTTATTAGAAGCTTATATTCCCTCCTGCATCTCCTTCCCTGTGGCTCGATAAGCCTCACACGAATTCCGTTCGATAGTTCCCCAGCAGGGTTAATAATCAATAACCAGTGCTGAGGGTCAATTGAAAGACCTCTATATAGCCCTTAAGGTTTGCCCCAGTTGTTTCATGCTTCGGCTATTTATCCTACCTCTTACAACCTAGCTGGGTTTTTTTTTTTTTTCTTTTGAGCTAATTAAGAGAAAATACTATGTTAGCCTGCTTATTGCAGAAACAAACCACCAAACTGTTTTTGCAATAACTTGCTTAATAGCTGGAAGCTAATCACACCCCCTTTCTTTTTTATGGGGAATTACTGGTTGGGTTGCATTGTTCTGTGCCGCTTAGGTATTTGACCCATTTCAAACAGGTTTGGGAGTGTAAGGTTGTCAGTCATGTGTGTTAGCTCGTGGAATTTAAGCCGCAGAATTTTGAGAATCGCCCCTAAAAAAGTCTCCCTCCCCCCCCCCCGCAAAAAAATAGCTTGAGGAGAGGAAACAAGGTGACATCATATGCTTAATACTGACTAATATAGAACAATATTGGTCTGTGCAGCTAATCCTCTCAAAGGCTTTTGGAGGAGATGAGAATTATCATAGTTATGAACAAAAGTAAAAACATTTGAGGCAGACTATGTGTTTATATTTCCTGCATACATAAACCAATTCATTTCTCACTTATTAGATTGGAAGTGGAATGCATAATTTTAAAATCCAGTCATAACTGTAGCTTTTGGCACGCTAAAAACAACAGTTGAAAATAAGTAACAAAACTTTAATTTCCTTCCTTATCCTTTAGAGGTCCAAGCAGTGACAAAAACCCAAGCAGAAGCAGAAATACAAAACATGGGTAATCATAAATCATATAATCAGGACATAGTCATGTCACTTAGTTGTTTAAGCTTTAATAAAACTCTCTTTTATGGTTAAACTGATACACTGTGTTCTTCCTGACACCATATCTGATAGGATACCAGTTACTTACCACTGAAGCTTTACTCTAGCTTCAGATACATTTAATTTACTGGAAAGTGACTAGCAATTCCTATGCCACTGCATTTGTTTTCTGTACATTTTGACTTATAAAATTAATGATTCACTGTTAAATAGTTTGTGGGCACTTCATAAAGTAACTAAACACTCTTTTTCCTGAGCTATAGCATATACCATAAAGTGCGTAAATCTTATGTATATAGCTAGGTGAAATTTTACATATGGATACACTCATGTTATTACCACCCACATTAGAATATACAGTAAGTATGTCAGTGCCCCCAGAAAGTTCCCTTGTGCTCTCTCCCAGTCGTACCTCTCATCCCAAGGTAAACACAAAGTGGCTAAACACTATCAAAATAGAAAAAAAGCATCTATAAAGCTAAAAATTCTAAAAGTATGCTTCTGTAGTATAAACTGTATGATATCTAGATTGGGTATTCAGACTTTTGACAGCTGATATTGCAAGCTAGTGAGGAAAGTTTTAAATGTCTAAAAGTCTTGCTATTAAATTAACTCTTGTTTGTGTGACGTACCTTTAAAAAGCGATAAAACTCAACTTAGAAAATATAATTTGGAAAAAAAGCCGGACTAAAGCTTTTCCTTTTTTTAGTGTCTCAAATAGTGCAGGTTGCTTGTCTATGGTTGTCTTTTATGATCAAATTACCAATTTTAAGACACATAACTGTACTTAAACCGAATTTCCAATCTGTTTTAAAAGTGATAACCAGAAATCAGTTTCCTATTCATTAGAAAAAAATTCAGAGTAATCTGTATTTAAGAGTATTTGCTCTCAAATTTTTATATCAATTCCATGTTACTGGAAATATCTTTTCCATTGGTCATTCTGAATTAATGAAGCTTTCCCAGTGAGTTCTTTGTATTCCTATTGAGCAAAGTAATAGGGAACATTTATGTGGTGACAAATACAAAACTTACCTAACATTTGATTTTTTAAAACCAAAAGGCCATGAGATTTCTGTTTTGAACAAGTCTGGTTCTTCATTACCAAGTCACTGTCTTTACTGTCATATTATATACTAATTTTATTTTATTTTTGACTTCTTTAAAGCATTTGTTATATCCATTTATCACTAAAAAAAAAATTCTAAATTTCAGGACTTAGTTACAAAGAACCATAGAGCAGTATAAAAATAAAGTTAGTAAAACAACCATTACCGCTTTGAACGCATTCTGATACTTCTTCTAAAATTTATAGTTTTCCAAAAAAAACCACTCTGTTGACTACACTTGATTAGAATTGAGGCAAGGGGAAGTAGCCCTTTCTGAAATAATTAGACTTTTCAACTTATTATAATTAGCCTCTAGGAGTGAGATAGTTGAAAAAAAGAAACCTATACATAATCTAAAAACACCTATTGAACTTTTTCTCATGATCAGTAAGACATATACCTTGCCAGAAAATGGTTCACACTCCTGTACTTTTAGCACAAAAGACTTTAGTTTTTAAAATAGATTTCAGTGGTCCCCTGTTATCCACAGGGGTTATATTCTCAGGACTCCCAGTGGTTACCTGAAACTGTGGATAGTACTATTTTTTTTTCTGTACATACATACCTTTTCACTAAAGGAAGCACTTCACAGCTGTTTCGTGTTGCGTCCAAATTGCCAGCATCGTAATTCTTGTGCTTTGTGGCCGTTAAGTAAAATGAGGGTACTCGAACACAGACACCATGACAGTCTATCTGATAATCAAGACGGCTACTAAGTGACTAATGGGCAGGTAGGGTATACAACTCGGATACACTGGACAAAGGGATAATTCGTGTCTCAGGCAGAACAGAGCAAAATAGCGTGAGATGTCATCATGCTGCCCAAATGAAGTACAGTGTAAAACATGAATTGTTTATTTCTGGAATTTTCTAACCACAGTTTACGGGGGAGTAACTGAAACTACAGATAAAGGGAGCTTCTATGTACCTGATAAAATGGTTGCTATCTCCCATTGGAACAAGTAATAGGACTTAAAATGAGAGTTGATAGTATACTATTTTTTGGAGTATTGTGATGCACGCCAAAATCAGTTCCTCTTTGAGACCTGTAATGACATTTTTTCTTGCATTTTTGTAATGTGAGTACCATATGCTTAATCAAGATAAAATACAGTGACTTAATCACAACACCAAAACAACTAGAAAAATTAAATTCAAATTTTAATTTTTACATTTATGGATTCTATCGTTATCTCAAACAATGGACATCTTCCAGATATTGATGGTATGTCAAATAACATGTAGTTCAATTTATCAGTACTTTGGTTTTGTTATAATGTGATTTCTCACAAAAGAATTTTCATCACCTAAAGTGAAAACTCCTTTAAAAATAAGAGCTTACTTTATCATATTTTTACCTCATGACAACTAGTGGCTATATCATTGCATGACAATCTTGAAAAGGCCAAAACCTAGGAAATATTTAGCCACTTAAAATTTGGGGGTCAACTCAACTTTTATTAACATTTGAGGTAAATTATTTGTATACTTTCTGGGATCTTTATATTTTCTGCCTAAAAGTTTGCCTATGGTATGAATGCTGAGATTCTCTTAGATTATCCTGGTTTAATTAAATAGAATTTAATTTTGATTACTGTAGGTAAAATCCTAATGAAACCACTTTAATATGCTGCAGAATTTTGCTTAGCAAAACTATTTTTATATCATGGCAAATGGCTCATGTAATTAGAGATTTACTTATTTGATTTTAACAAATTCTATTAAGTAGAGAAGCCTGTAAAACAAATATGTCTTGCATCATGAGTCAATTGCTATTTACTGAAATAGTGGTTTATTTAAATGTTGGATTTTTATTCATAACTGTGATTTTAAACTAGATATTTTATCCATGAATCTCCTAAACTATTTTATCCATTAACTTGATTCTATTTTTCCTAAGATCATCTGTGAGACAAGAGTTTGAGATGTCATTTTGTAGCAGAAGACATAATTATAATGCCTTATATTTCAGTGATTTAATATTTTCAAAGCACTTTATAACTCTTGTTTTGACAAACCCACATGACATAGGTAGAAATAAATGAGATGTAATTTGTCCAAGGTTATATGGCTAATATGTGTTAGATATGAGACTACTGTATAACCAGGAACTGTAAAGTCTTGTCAAGTGATCTCTCCCTATGAACTTTCCTGGATTCCATCAGCTCTTTGTTTATTATTTAGTGCTTCATTATTTAACTTGCTTTGTCATCTTCTACCACTTCAAGCCTCATTCACTCCCCAGAAAACTCTTCCTTACCTTCTTCCTTTACATTCAGCATATGCCCCTCATCTCCTAGTTTATAAAAGTAAAGACCAGGGCCATCTGGCCGAACAAAGATTTAGAGAGATGCCTTAAAATGATGCAGAGAGTATTTAATCTTTTTCAATGAACATTTAAGCTGGTAAGTGAGGAAATACCTCAGAGACAAGAAGCCATAAAAGAAGTGAATGTGGAATGATAAAGTACTACACAGATGTTTGTTTGTCTTGGGATTAGGGGTAGGTATCTATTTTAATTTTATGAGTTAGGGATCTGGGAGGGTGACATTGTAGGCAATACCTTGTAGTGAGTTCTAATCAGATCTTATCCCCTCCAAATTAATGCCAGAATTCTCAGTGTACATCTTTAGTGGAATAGGGGGGAAATGAACAGGTCCTCAGAGGTAGATGATAGAATCTGTGCCTATCTTGGCTCTGGATGAAGGAGATACAAATTGGGGGAAGAAAAGTGTTCTCTGAAAGTGCATAACAGGCTTATTCTCACACAAGTCTGGAGCCTGAATTCACACCATTTCTGTGACTTTAGAGGGGAAAAAAAAACTTGAAAATGATATAGGTTAATATTACTCTGTCTTGGTATAACTTGAAGCACCTAAAAAGAGCAAATGTAAATTATCTATTGAGGAGTATACATTAAACCTAGAATCCTGACACATGAAATTCCAAAGAGTATGACTTCACAATGAAAAATTACACTAAGAAATCTTACCTACAAAGATTGAAGACGTCAGAATTAACAAATACATATATAAAATATTTATGTGAATTAAGAAAATAATATTGATATATGATAAATCAAAGCTGACTAGGACATTTGGAAATAAATTGTTTTCAAAAATAAAAAAAAAATAAAGTTAGAAATTGAAATTGATGATTAAACATTTAAAAAGAAATTAGTGAACTAGAAAATCTGAGAAAAAATTACCTAGAATACAGCCTAGTAAAACAAAAAGTAGAAAATATGAACACAGGTAATGAGCAGATCCAATATATATCTAATTGGAATTTCAGAGAAATTATTAGTTTTTGACTTAGAGTTAATAGAGTATTTGACTTAGAATTTGCCCAAATTTATGAATGACACCAAGTTTCAGATTCAGAAAGCCCAAAAAATTCAAGTCAGGCTAACTGAAAATGCACATATTGGAATAAAACTTTAAAATACCAAAGACTATGTTTAAAACAACTAGACAGAGAAGATATTACTGACAGATGAGTAAAAATTAGTTTGAGCATTGGCATTTCATTCACAACTAAGGAATCCAGAATGTCTTCGAAATGCTGAGACAAAATAACCAGCAATCAAATTCAACCCATAATAATGCTATGAACAATAAGGGTAAAATAAAAGCCATATTGAGAGAGTGACGTCAGCAAGATGATGGAGTAGGAAGCCATGAACTCTCCTTCCTCCTGAAAACATATCAATTCAGCAACAATTCACAGGCAAATTTTCTTTGTGAGAAATTCAGAAATTAATTGAAAGGCTCCTGCACCCCATGTGAATACAAAATCAAAGTCACCCAAAATGGTAGATTAGGGACAACCTCTTACCAGAGTTTCTGACCAAGCAGAGTACCATACAATTGGGAAGAGACTTCCTAGCTCTCAGTTCCTCCCAGTGGAGGGAAGGGGTTGGTTCACACATCAAGCAGCCCAACTTTTCCTAGGAAGTCCTCCGCCACAGAGGTCATGCTTCTGTCTTGTCAGTCTTGGAGCTCTGACAGATCCAGTACAATCTAGCCACCTGAGGGAGAACAGAAACAGCAATTTGAACAGACAGATGACACAGCTTCCTTTTCCCCTCAATTCAGCAGAGAGTGAACAAACCAGAATTACAACTTCCTGCTTCTTGGAATGGAAAGAGTGGGTAGAATCCCCCAGAATCTCTGGACAAACTAGTGAGGGTCTTCTCCTTTAAAAGACAAGTCTTTGAGAGAGGTGCCTGTTTGTCTAAAATGCACAGACACCAACACAGAGTCAAGGAAATCAATTAGGCAAAGGTGTACCAAACAAAGCAAGATAAATCTCCAGGAACCCTAATGAAAGAGTTATATGATTTACTTCACAGTTATTCAAAATAACTTCTAAAGATACTAACCAAAGTCAAGACAATAAGTCAGGAACAATTTTAAAGCATGAGAACAATTTCAACAGAGAAAATATTAAAAAGTACAAAACATAAAACATGGAGCTAAAGAACACAAAAACAAGTGAAAAATTCGGGGATTCATCAAAAGATTAAATAGCAGAAAGAATGAACTCAAAGACAGGTCATTGGAAATCAGAAGAACAAAAAACAATGAAAAAGCTAGAGAGATTTAAGAAGACCAATCAAGAAGACCAATATCCACATTGATTGCAACTATAGATAAAGGACCAGAAAGCTTACTTAAAGAAATAGTGGCCAAAACCTTCCCAAATCTGGGGTAGGAAATGGACATCCAGATTCAAGAAGCCAAATGATACAAAAAAACAAAACAAAACAAAACAAAACAGGAAACCAAAGAAATCCACAGGGAGACATTATAATCAACTCAAAAGTCAAAGACAGAGTATTTTGAAAGCAGAGAGAAAAGACTTGTCACATACAAGGGAAGCCCTATAACAGTATAAGCAGATTTTTCAGCAAAAATCTTGTGGGCCAGAAAAGATCATCTTGCAGGATGACCTTTTTAAAATAATGAAAGTAAAAACTGCCAACCAAGAATAATATATTCTGCAAAACTACTCTTCAAAAATGAAGAATGACTTTCCTAGATAAACAAAAACTGAAGGAATTTATTACCACTAAACCTGCCTTACATAAAATGCTCGAGAGTTCTTGAAGTTGAAACAAAAGGATGCTCAACAGTAACACGATAGTACAAGTATGAAACTCATTGAGAAAGGTAAATTTTAGACAAATACAGTATACTGTATTACTTTAACCATGATGTAAGTCACTTTTAATTTTAGTATAAAAGTTAAGAAAAAGTACAAAAATAACTAAAAATATGTTAAAAGATACACAAGATTAATATTAAATGGGACAACAATAAAAGTGTTGGCAGGGAGAAGTTAGTGTAGAGTTTTTGTATGCAGTTGAACTTAATTTGTTTTCAACTTAAAATAGACATAACTATAAGATACTTTGTAAGACCCGCAGCTTACACAAACACACACAACTTATAGAAAGTGCACAAAAAAAGGAATAAAAGCATATCAATATAAAAACAAAGAATAAAACAGAGATAAAAAGATCAAAAAACTACAAGACTTAATAGGAAAAAAATGAAATGTCAGTAGTAAATCCTTTCTTATCAGTTACTTTAAATGTAAATGGACTAAACTCCCAAACCAAATGACACAGAGTGGCTGAATGGGTTTTTTTTTTAAAGATTCAACTATATGTTGTCTATAAGAAACTTACTATGTTTTTTTTTCATTGCCATTTTTATAATAAAAAGAATATGAACAATATTACAAAATATATTTCACATTTTTGCAGTGAAAATTTACTAACTTTATAAAATAAAAGGATGTTAAAAAGCAAATTCCATGTGGAGCAAAGACATGAAAACAAGTTCTAGAAAAAAGCTTAGATAAATTTTATTGTGAAAAAGATCTTTCAAAAGGAGATAAATGCAAAAGTGACAAAGGAAAAAGACTGGTAAGTCTGAGTACATAAATTTTAAAACTTAAGCATCACACAAAAAAAATCAAAAGTCTAACAGCCAACAAACTGGGAAAACATATTTGCAATGCCTACTAAAAACAAAAGGGAGTTTAATTTACTAAGAAAAATATATTATATTACAAAAGAAAGCCAGAAGAAAAAAATGGGAATAGTCAATTTAAAAGGGGAAAATTGTTTTTAACCCCGTTTCCCATTTGCCTGGAGAATACTTGCCGGTGGCACTTGCAGCTACAGCATTTACCCTGAGATAACTTGCAGATTAAAGTCCCAACTTTACCCCCAAAGTTTGCCATTAAATTTCTCACTTTTATTATTTTTGCATCACTCTAGTATGTTGATAGTCTTTGGAAACAAGTAACATCTATTTATAGTATTCTGTTTTTAGTAGTGGTATTTCCATTTGTAAAATATAGTAATTTTTTTTAAAACATCACATTTATTTATTTTTGTTGTGGTGACATTGGTTAACAAAATCTAGTAAGTTTCAGGTTTACAATTTTAACACTAAGGGGTGTGTGTGTGTGTGTGTGTGTGTGTGTGCGCGCGCGTGTGTGTGTGTCTGTGTGTGTGTGTGTACACAAGACAAGATCTTATCGTGAAACATTGTGTGTTCACTGCCCAAAATATAGTAATTCTTGATCTCTGAAAATGTCAAACCTGAGACATTCCACTTTGTGGTGTTCGGTGCTTTGAAATTTACCACACAAAAAAATATTAAATAGTGATCATCATATACATTTCTATTACATTAGAATTAGAGACAAGTTCTGTTTAGAAATAACTCTAAAAACAGTTTTCATATTTTCATTGAAAACCAGTCAGATTTACTTCAGTTTCAAAGAGAGTGTTTATGTAAAATTAAATTAATGCTGGCAGCGAGCTGCATTTTTTTTTCTAAACAGGAAATGAGTTAAAAGATGAAAATATATGAAAATGTACTTCATTAATATAAATCTATAAGTTTCCATCTTATATAGTGATATAAGACTTTGGGTACAATACATGAATGAATACAGAAGGAAATTCCAAGTGTCCCATCTGAATAATGTTCTGACTACTGCATAATCTTTTTGTCCTTTTACTACCTCATAGTTATGATTCAGAGGCTAGTCTTTGGATCAGGTTCCCAAAATAAGCAGTGTTTGTCTTCAATTTATTATTAAGAAAGTTTTGTTTTATATTCCCTTGCCCTCTAGGCACAGCTAAGGATACCACCTGGTCAATATTAGCATTTCTTACAAGAAAATAAGCAATATTATTAGGGATCTTCTAGGAAAGTCTGAAAATTTTGAAGTCATTCATAGACATCAGTGGCCTAATGTTAAAGGTCTCTGCAGTAGCATAGTCTGGCCCTCCTTAAAGGAGGCTGAGGAATACAGCATCAGGGAACCTGAGGAAGCTAGCAATGGGAAATCTCCATACATGAATTCTATTACAAGAAACTCAAATCACAAAAATTATGAGATGCAGCAAAAGCAGTAGTAAGAGTTAATAAATGCCTACATTAAAAAAAAAAAAAGATTCCGATAAACAGCATAACTTTTCACCTGAAAAAGCCAGAAAAAGAACAAACTAAGCCCAAAGTTATCAGAAGGAAAGAGCCAACAAAGATCAGAGCACAAATAAACATAGTAGAGAGTAGAAAAACAATAGAAAAATCAATGAAACTAAGAGGTTTTTTTTTTTTGAAAGGACAAAATCAACAAATTCTTAAGACTAATTAAGGAAAAAATAAAAAATGATAGTCAGAAATAAAAAGGATTATAGCAGACTACAATGAACAAGTATATATACCAACAAACTGGATAACCTATAAGAAATAGATAAATTCCTAAAAATATATAACCTCTTGATTCTTTCCTCATATCATCCACAGAAATCTTCTTGATATGGATTATAGACCTAAATATAAAAGCTAAAACTTGTGACGAAAATAGGAGAAAATCTTTGTTACCTTGGAGAAGAGAAAGATTTATCAGTCAAGAAACAAAAAGCATGAACCAAAATTGACAAATGAGATTTCATCAAAATAAAAAGGTTTGCTTTTTGCAAAACAGTAATGAAAAGGCAAGCCACAGACTATGAGATAGTATTTGAAGCACATGTATCTGGCAAAATAATTATATTCAGGATACATAAAGAACCCTTAAAACTTGATAACAAGAAAAGTCAATAAAAATTGACAAAATATTTTAAGACACTTCACAAAAGATACTTGCATGGCCAAGAAGCACATAAAAAGCTACTCAAGATCATTAGTAATCAGGAATATGAAAGTTATAACCACAATGAGATACCACTAAATATTGACTAGAAAGACTAACAAGACTATACAAAGTATTGTCAGTGATGCAGATTAATTGGAACACATACAATGAATGTAAAGTTTTATAACCACATTAGAAAATAGTTTGATAGTTTTTAAAAAGACATAAACTTGAAATAAAATATAGCCATTATAGCCTTAGATACCCAAGAGAAATGAAAGCATATATTCATACATAAATTTGAATATGAATGTTCTTAGTATCTTTATTCACAATCGCCCAAAAAAGAAATTAACCCAAACGTCCATCAAAAGCAAAGGGATAAATTATTGTATATCCATACAGAGGAGTACTACTTGGTACTAAAAGAACAAGCTACTGATAGATACAACATCATGGATGAATCTAAAAATTAGGCAGAATGAAAGAAGTCAGACAAAAATGAGCTCACATCATATCATTACATTTATATCAAATTTTAGAAAATGCCAACTAACTTACAACCACAAAAAGTAAATCACCAATTGCATGGGGCCTGGGGTAGAAGGGAGGATGTAGAATAAAGGGGCAGGATAAAATTTAATGAGTATGGAAATGTTCTGTGTTTGATTATTATGGTGGTTTCACAGGTTGTATATATATGGTAAAACCCGTCAAATTGTACACCCTAAATATATGCAGCATGTTATACATATGTTATACTTCAATGAAATTGACCCTCACCCCCCCCACACACACACACACACAAGTACAGAGCTCTGTTTGTAGTTTACTCCAAGAGTAAAACCTGAAGTTGGGAAGAAATCTAGTTAAGTGTGGCCTCATCACTTATCAACTCTGTGTAACGGTAAATTTACTTGGGTAAATTACTTAACCTCTCTGTGCCTATTTTCCCATTTATAAAAAATGAGAGTGATAATAGTGCCTACCTCATAGAATCTGAGGACTAAATTATGCAATTCATATAAAATCTTTAGAAGTACCTGGCATCTGTTGATTGTTAGCTATCAATATTAAATTTCAAAGAATTGGGATTTCATAGACATTCTTTTACTCCCAAAGCATTATTTGAATTCAGTAACAAAAATAATGTGTGAAGTTTATTTGGAAAATTTTAAAAAACACTTAATACATGGCTAAAGAATAAATCACAATGGAATTTAGAAAAAACTTGTAATATGATAATAAAAATACCATATATCAGAACTTGAATGAAGCAGCTAAGTTGGCATACAGAAGCCAATCTAGAACTTTAAATATTTACAATAGAAAAAATCCAGAAATTTAACAAGCTAAGCATTCAGTTTATGTTAGGAAAAGAAAAATAGAATAAACCCAAAGGAAACAAACAGGGAGATGAATGTAGAGATTAATAAAATAGAAAACATACAAGAGACTTGACAAAGCCAAAAGCCATCCCCTACCTTTTTTTATAATCAAATTTTAGGGGTGACCCGCACATGCCCTCCCTCTTCTTACTTCTCCATCCACGCTGATGTGCCTCTGCCCAGTCACTATCCAAATAGCTGTTGCCTAAGGCTCACAGTGACCTTCATGTCAACATTCATTAGACATTTTTTACTTCTCACCCAAATTAAACTCTCAACAGCCGTTACCTTCATATTTGTCTCCCTAACACTTCCATTCTTCCATTGGCTAATACACTGTCCTGGATTTTTTTTTTTTTCAACTCTCTTAAGCTAGATTCTCTTCAAGTTTATCTGCCTCTGCCTTGCCATTAGAGGTAGAAGTTTCTCAAGATCTAAGCCTTGGCCACCTGATCTCAAATGATTGCATCCATATTCATGCATCTTGTCACTTAAAAGCAGATGACTCACACATATCTCTGATCCTAACATAGACTGCTCTTCTGAGCTCTGCCTTTCTGTATTCTACAACTACTTGATATCTCCTTGAGGATATCTGAAACCCTCAGATTCAACATGTTTCAAACTGAGCTCATGATCTTTCTTTCTCCCTCCCTACCATACACCTGTCTCCCCCAAAACCTGATCCTCCTCTTTCGTTTCCCCAATTTAGTAATGCACTGCTATTCATTAATCTAATTCAGAAACCTATGAGTTTTCAATGCTGCCTTCTCCCTCATACCTCACATTTACTTCATTACCAAATCTTATCCATGTTGCCTCCTAACATCTCTTAAGTTCATTCACTTCTCCCCATCCACAATGCCTGGTCCAAGCTACTACCATCTATTGCCTAGTCTATGATAGTTAACCCCCTAGTTGCTGTGTCTGTATCCTCTGGCTACACAAATCTATTCCCCACACTGTTGCCAGAGTTATTCTTAAACAAAAATCTAATTAGTTCCACCCCTAGATTCCTCCATTGGCTCTGGTTACTCTTAGACTAAACACAAACTCTTTTGTACACATTGCAAGATACTTCATGGTTCCAGCTTCATATCATACTGTGCTCTTCCTTGTTCTTTGCTCCTCTGGTCAAACTTGCGTTCTTTTAGGACTTTGTACTTGCCAGTTCGCTTCTGCTACAGAGCCTTTCCATATCCTTTTCCCACTATTTAAAATGTTCTTTCCTTCTTTGCAGAGTCAGCTATCAGCTCCAGGGTGACACTTCTTCAAGGAAAGCCTTTACCCAACTCCATTTAAATTAGATTTCAAAATTATAGACTCAGGCATTATGGTCCTTTCCTTCATGTTCTTTGCATGTTATTCATAGTTGTATATTTGTGTGGTTTCTGTGGGAGCTTACTAGACTGTAAACATTATAGGAAGAGAGGCCCAGTCTGTTCTTTCTATATCCCTAGTATGTGTTAGTCAATACCTGGCATGTAGAAGGTGTTTAGTAAATACTTATTGAATGAACAAAGCTCTTGTTCACCATATCCCATATATCCTGGGCTCGGGGAATCCCTGAATGTATAATTTTACAGCAGAACTTTACCCTTCTTTTCTTTTTTCCTACTTATCTGCCCTCTCCTCCTTAAAAACAAAACAAAACAAAAAACAAAACAACGTTTGCTTTAAAACAAGAATCTCAAACTCAAATATCTAGAGGGTCCTGGTGGATGCTACCGTTTGAGAGATAATAGAAAGTGATGGTTACTCTGGTGAACTAAAGAGCATATATCTAAAGAGGACAGCCACATTAATTCAGTTCCACCTACAAGATGGCATTGCCTTATCACCTGATTTTTCAAGAGAAATCAAATCAAATTTTTAAAATAAGAAATCTACTTTTAAATAATGACAGTGTATTGAAGTGTTGTTAATAATACTATAGACTAACACTGAATAAGCCAAACAAATGATTTTGTTGATCAGACCCAACCCCAGAGCTACTAATTTGTATCTTCTCCTCCTCTCTCTCTACTTCTGTATTATCTTCCTTAGAGAAATAAAACAAATCAACACTATCTTCTCCTTATAATTTTCATGTAACAAAACTGAATTACGTTTAATACCCAACAACATTAGTTAAAGTGAACTCTGAGTAATTTACACCTTATGGGAAATTTATGGTGTTCTAAGTCTAATCAAATGTAGAGAAAGTACCATTCATTACATGCCATACCATCAATTTCTGCCTTCCTCTACTACACTATATATTGCTTTATGTCAGCCACTATTATACATTTATTTTGAAGGAAATTCTACATGTTCTTCAGCACCTGGCACTGTTATATATGTGGTCAGTGCTTAACAATTTGGATGGTTATGTAAATTTGTGATGAAGTAAAAGAATTTAAAAGAAAAGCTGCTTTCTCTCCAGCTCCACAAATAAAATCAGAATCTCTAACTTGGTAATTAGAACTTTTCATCTAATTTGTTTTAAATAAACACAAATTTTTATAAATTAAATGTCCTCATTATAGTTTTATTTTAACTTTGTTAAGCGGTGTGTTTAAAGTAGTAAAATTTCATCAATAGCCTTGAACTAGGAGTTGGGGATCTGAGTTTTAGTTCAAATTCTAATCTATTTAGCTAATTTTTATTTGCCAGATCATTATTTTTCTGGGCAGTCATTTAATTAATAAAGTGGTTCATGTCAGTAATATCTAAGACAACTTTAAATCTAATAGTCTGACACTAATAAATTAATCTAGAATTTGAAGGATTAAAAAAAAAACTCTGTGGCCTGGTTCTGAAATCTAATGCAGTGTCTCTAAATTCTGTTTCTGAGACATGAATGCCAATTTTAAAAAGTTACACATGTTATGTTAAAACTAATCAAAGTTTAGGATGTAAATAAACAAATACTTAAATATTTAGTATCATCTGCTTTATAAAATATTTAGGATCATCTGCTTTATAAAATAAAATGTCAAATCTGTATGTTCTATCTTTTTACAAAAATTCAATTTTTGCTGCCATTTTTCATTAGCATATTGTTCACACTACAGTTTTTTAGCTCCAGTCTCACTATAAAAATGCTTAAATAATATTTTCTTAAACTTTTGTACTCTTTTCTAAGCTATTCTGTAGGACTTTGTCTAATTGCTGATTGAATCACTTAGGCTGGTTTGAGGTGATAGCATGTACTCTAGGGAACTTTCTGTCACACATCATGGAATTAGCATGTTTTAAGTTAATGTGAGTGATCATCACTGATTACATCCAAGCTGTTATTGTCCTTAAAAAATCAATATGAAAAGAACATAAGCAGCATTCCTTCCGCTTCTTTCTCCCCCGTGATATTCTAATACTTCTGAAACATTCTGCCCTTTTTTCCTACACCATTATCAGTGAGACTTTTTCTATTGAATCTGGCTCTATCTTTACAGAAAGCAATTCTGCTATCTTTCTTGTTCAAAAAGCATGAAAGAAAAAAAAAAGCATGAAAGGTTTTATGAAAAATCAGTAACATACAATAGGGGATTTAGTGTTTAGAAAACTTTAAAGGTTAGAAAAGTTTTAGTACAAATTCAGTTTAAATCAGTTTCCTAGAGTCTAAATTTATAATGTATGAGACTCAGTTCAGAAATAAATCCTGTGTATTCCTTAATGTTAACTTATCTTCAAAGAACTGTCTATAGTAAACTAATGAACAGTCCATAGTAATCTGTTTTATTTCAGGCTGATTTTCAATAGTGAAAGCTCACAGGTTTTTCTTCTCACTTATAAAATTAATACTTCATTCCTGAATAATTTAGATATTTATGGTTTTTAAAAACTATACTATTTAAATAAGGGGTATGGTAAAGATACTTGATATTTGGCAAAACAATGTAAAATGAAGTTATTAAATTGCTTTTAGAACATTACTTTTTACTAAACAGATAATGTGGTTTCTGAATATATTTTTTTGTGCATGTTAATTCTGCAAATCTTGAATAACTAACAGGTAGTAGCCATGACATATAGATGAAATTACTGTTAATAAGCAGTATTTGTCACCTTAAAATTGAGGGAATTAACTTTAACTATATACCATGGAAGATCTAAATGTACAAATATATCAGAGAAAACAAGGACACCTATGAACCTTGAATTAGGAATTAGGACACCTGGGTTTTAATCCTTTCAATTTCCTGTGTGTTTCTGGACAATCCACTTAATCTTTAAAGCTCAGCTTTGTCATTTGTAAAATTAAGTTATTGAATTACATCTCTAAAGTTTCTCGTAGTCCAGGAGAGATGGCACAAGCTTCCCATTGTCCTTTCCCAGCAGTCTTACAGATAGCACTTATTCTCCTAGCAACAATATATGAGAACTAGAATAATTCACCTGAGACATGGTGTCCAAGGTTTTTATTGGGGGTCAGTCATGTAGGCAATTGAGTGTCTTCATGGCTGACTAGTTACTTAGTCTCCCAACTCTACAAAGGTCAAACTGATAACACCTGGTCCAGGGCCTCCACCATAAATTACATCATTATCATAGACCATTAAGTGTGGCCCAAGGCCCGGGGCAAACAAAGACACTCTTAGGCGATATATCCCAAGGGCTTACAAATTATCTTCCTAGAGTAAGGAAATACCAGATCTTTCTTTGGAATGTGCAATGTTTAGACAACTAGGACCTGCTGAGTTAATCCTTCACTGCATACCTTGTTTCATTGTTTCTTTAGTGTTATCTTGAGAAAGGGTGCTTGGTAAGTAATTTTTTTGAGGCTTTTCATGTCTGAAATATTTTAATTCTACTGTCGTATTTGATTGATAGTTTAGGCAGCAGTGGAGTTCTAGGTTGGAGGTAATTTTCCCTGAGGATTTTTAAGGCATGCTCTACTTTCAGTGTTCTTATTGAAGTCTGAAAGCCATTCTGATTCTTGATCCTTTACATGTGACTTTTTTTTTTTCTTATTGGAAACTATTAGATTTTTCTTTGACCCTAGTGTTCTGAAGTGATGTCTCTTCATATGAGTTCGTTTTCTATCCATTTTGCTGGGCATTGAACAGGCCCTTTCAATTTAGTCAGATGTATCCTTTAATTTGGGGAAATATTCTTAACTTTTTATTAATTTTTTTTCCTCTTTTGTTTCTATTCTTTCTTTCTGGAACTCCTAACATTTGAAAGTTGGACCTCCAAGATAGATCTTTTTTCTGATCTCTCTTCCCCTTATTTTGTATGTCTTTTGGCTCCACATTTTTGGGAGATTTTTCCAACTTCTATCCCTTCCCTTGAATTTTTCATTCCTATTAGCATGTTTAATTTCTATTAGGTCTTTTTTATTCAAAATTTTTTATTAATATCTTTTTTTTTGTTTCATGGATATAGTATCTGAGTCTGTTGAGGATATAGTTTCATTAGTTTAGTTTTTTCTTTTGTATAGATTCCTTTTTTCTATATTTTGATCTCTTTTTCATTAAAAATTTTAAGCTATCTGGTTATTGTTGGCTGTATATTCATAAATAAGAGTGGAAGCTTTAAGCATGTAGGGTGATCGTGCTGGACAATTTGTTAGGGAACTGCTGATGCAGGTATATTTAGGTCTTTTCATTGATCAGTTTCCTTGGTGAGTAAATATTCTAATTCTTCAGAAAATAAAAGTCTAATTTACAGCATTTTGAGAACCTAATCAAAGAAGAGGATTGAAGCAAGAGAAACTCACTATACTTGGTATCGCTACTAATCTCCTTGTTTTTAGTATGGTGCCAAACTACCAGCTGGACCTGACATCTAGCTTTCAAACTCCAAGTCAGAGTAGCCTCTCCAGAGAATACCTGCTTAGATATGGGCCAGGATGAATAAGGGGCATTTGACTAGAGAAAGAAATTTAAGGCTTTAACTGCTCGTAAACAGCGTTCATCTACCCCTGTTTCAGCCACCTGCAACTTTCAGGTTCAGTGGTACTTGGTTCTCTTGGTTCCTGTACCTTTTGAAGATTCTGAAATGTACATCAGGTTGGTTCACAACCCTCCTCACAATTGGCTTGAAATTTATCTTTCTCATACTAACACACATTGTGTTGGAGTCCCCAGAACCATCCTCAGCCTTGACGATTTGCTAGAACTTGCATTTGTTATTCTCATGATTAAAGTTTATTACAGTGAAAGAACAGAGTGAAATTAGCAAAGGGAAAAGAGAGATGAATTAATGTCCAAAGAAAACCAGGCACAAGCTTCTAAGAGTCCTCTTCCAGTGGAGTCACAGGATATGCTTAATTCCTTCTGTGCGAGTTGCAACAGTACATGTGAAACATTATTTATTGAGGAAGGTCTTTAGAAACAGTGCCAAAGTCTTTTATTGGAGTTTAGTCATGTAAGTAAGCACTCTCTGCCAACACATCCAAAATTCCAGATTCTCAGAAGGAAAGCAGGTGTTGAATATAAAGTATTGTTTACACAAACAGTTTAGACACAGTGAAATACCCTTATCATTCAGGGAGTGGTGGGAATCCTTTCAAAATCCAACTTTCCAAATGCCCACCAAGGACAAACCTTACAAGCAGGCTTTTCTAAGGATAGCAGTCTCAGGCCTGCTATGTTAATTCTTTCCTACACACACATCCACCTACTTTCTGGCTTCCAACATTTTGTTATTGTATCTTTTCCCATTCTACTCACACATATGGCGTTATGCCTGTTAAGAAAAGCCTTTTACTATTGTTCTAATGGAGTTTCAGGTGAAAACGAAATTAGATGTGTAAAAATAATTTTTATGTAACTCAAAAGAAAATAGACTAAGCAGAGAGAAGAAACTTTAAAAAAATAAAGGTATTAGTATTCCAAGAGAGATACAAAAAAGATGCAGTATCCTTTGTATCCTAGAAATAACAGGCTGCTGTAAAGAAAAAAGATTTAAGAAGGTTTTTTTTTTTAAAGAGTTCTTAAAAATAAAATATATGATATGCATTGAAAGAGAACATCTGAGAAAATGCTGGCTCCTCAGTTTACAGCTAAAGTAGCCAAAAGCGTCATTGTTTTATATGCACGCAGCAGCATTGGTAAGCTTGAGAATGGTGTACTACTCTCCATAGGAACTTAAGCAATTGAGATGGAAATTATGGATAACCGCTTCTGTAAAGCAATCTACATAGTTGGCTGTGTCTACCATGAAGAAGAGATTATGCTCACCACCAATTATTTATGCATCAATTCCAAATTTTATATAGATATGTTCTCCAATTAAGTTTCTATTTCAAATTTTAAAAAAGTAGGAAATCAACTTGACAAAAAGATATTCTATAGAAAAGCATCTGTTCAATAAGTATTTTAGTACCTACCATCTCCAAGCAACATGGGCCTGCATGCCATGGGGGACAGCAAGTGATGTACAACTTCAGTGTAACTCTTCCTTAAATCTTGGTATACCAGTATTAATTAATAACTTACATTAGGTAACATTTACAAGTAAAATGTTTGTTGTATTCTCATCTTTTTCCTCTTTATTTGAGGAACTAAAAATAGGGTGACAAAATATGGAAGTCTATACTTTTAAATGGAAAAATCATCTTATATTAGTTAGATTAAATATTTTAAAATCAGGTATTCTAGTGATAAACAGTATGTTAAATCTTCATTAATTCAAAAATTCTAAATCTGTTTTCTAAGTTAGGGGCTACTAGGTTGTATATGATATAAAAGTAGGTTATATCATGAAAAACATTTGATGGCCATCAGCCCATATAATTCTTCATACTTTTATAATAAAGTCTAACATCACTCTATAGATGGCCCATTTATTCAGGTTTTTCTGGTATTAAGAAAGACCTGGAAAGATAAGGCTCTTCTGACATAAATTGACATCAGCAAAGTCATTTAGATGTATGTTATTTACCATTCTACTCTTCAAAAAGTTTACCTAAAGTCCATGTTTCAGGAACTATCACTGTCTTAACAAATAATATATATAATTGCTTGACATTTTTGATCTTACTAATTTCTTTTTACTCAGGAACATGTCCTATTAGCTAAATTCTATAAAATGCTTGGAATCTACTAATATCAGATTGTTTTTAACCCTGTCATAATCTAAATTTGATTGCAGTAACAGATTGTGTTTATGTGATGCATTGTAACATATTCTGCAAATCTTGGATGATAGCTGACCTTTAATTATTTCCTTATTCCGCTCAGCTCCCTCTTTCACTCATTATTTATTCCATCCCATGACCCATAATCTTATGGATCATACTTCCCATCTTGTCCCCATTTTCTTTTTTATTAAACCTCTTAAATACCATCACTAAAATTGAGCTTTTTTTCAGATGACACTTTGTGCCTTATAAGCCCTTCTTCTCAATTTGTGGGAACAGTCAGCCTATTTTAGGTTTCCTTATTCTACTTATACCATCATCATCTCTCAAATCTATGCCATCTGATTAGGTCATCATTGGCTGTAATAATAACTTCCACTTTCCTGTATGAATCAGCATGTTCTTCTGGCCTGGTTTCCTGTTATATAGATTTTTTTCAAAACCCATATTGATAATCTATTCAATGTCTCTCAATTCAATGGCTTAGAGCTTTTCTCCATTTCTATTTGAGTCACCCAACAGCATGGCCACAACTTGGATCAGCTCTTGAATGAAGCAATTATTTCTGACTAGTGTCTTTTCTTTTTCATTATACATTTTGAATTCATCCTTTTATCTGTTTTTCACTCTCATCCTATATTTTAATTACTTTACCCCTTCTGTTTTCCCCACTCCATTAGTTCCCTGCTAATGTCACTTCC
Organism: Cynopterus sphinx; assembly: GCA_030015415.1. Taxonomy (NCBI): domain Eukaryota; kingdom Metazoa; phylum Chordata; class Mammalia; order Chiroptera; family Pteropodidae; genus Cynopterus; species Cynopterus sphinx. Next base: position 109,344,423 of record CM057384.1, read on the forward strand.
ACTTAGAACCAATAGTCAATCTAGTATTCCTCATCCCTTGACTTTTTGCTGTGTCAATATGGTTCACTCGCCTACTTTTTCTTTCCCTGCAATAGGTCCATGTGTTACAGTTCTAAATTACTACAGGAAAATGCAACCTAATTGTTTGAACTTTGTATAATGTAATCTTTTTTTCTTTTAGAATTGTTTCAATTTTAAAATCAGGAAACCTTACTGGATGTGTCTACAGTCAACTGTCTGGCTTTAACTGGACCTCTCTACTTCTCAGTACAGTATATTCATTTATACCCCTGCTATTCACGTGTTCCAAATGTTTTCCATATTCTGGTTACTTAAATCTTACATCCCTTCCCAAGATATAATCTTGCCTCCTACACTTTACTAGGAAAAAAATACACTCCATCTGCCAAATTCTCATTCATCTTTATCAAAAATGTCTGTCTCCATGCTATGTCCAAATTTATTTTAACAGAGACTTGTAGATTATTTTAAACTTTCTTTGTAGACCTTCATGTTTTCCTTCAACTATTTTTTCTTCCTTGTTTACTCAGAAGTATGTGTCTTCCTTTTCTTCTAGAGCTTTCTTTAACAATTGAACGCTCCTAATCTTTTCCATTTACCATTTCACCCTCTCTAGTTAATTTCTGACCAGCAGATTTTTAAATCAAACTGTGAAGGGTCTGAGATTTTACCCTACTTGAACACTAACAGGTTAGCTTGTCACAGTTTTTAAACATATTCTGACAGAAAACTCAAGACCCATGGGTCAGAGAAAAAGACCTTTTATTACTCATGGCAAAAACAACAATCAAAGCAGTGTCTTGCATTATGTGCCAAGCCCCAATTTCCACAAAGCAACACAGATGTTACCTGTGTATGGAGCAGGGTATGTTACAGGAGAGAAACTCCAAAATAAGGAAGAAAGACCTGGAATGTAAGCAAATTTTTACCAAGAAGGGAAGAGGCTTTACTCCCCTGAAATTTCTCCAAGGATAGACATGAACTCTATATTATACTAGTCAGGGAAAAAGATCTTCCCTCTGACCTTAAGGTAGACTCTACATGTCGTTTTCAAGATTGTTTGTTATGGAAACTCCTTTGCTCAAAAGACCTTGGCCATACAGAAACATGCAATATTCATAGAGAATCGTTTCCCAACACAAAATTTCCCATGTTTTTCTTATCTTCAAATATAGTTTATACTCACTGCCTTTGTTATCTTACTTTCTGTTAACTCTTTGTACTTTTTCTTTGTCATTTACTGAAAACTATTCTCTCCAAGATACCAATAACATACTGGTAAACCCACTCAATGGTTTTTAAAATTGTTCTTGACTTGTTGCAGAATTTAACAAGGGCTATACTTTCTTCTTTTTACCTCTAAACTACTCCACTGTTTTCCGTGACTAATCTGATTCTTAGATTTCTCTCCCTTGCCCATCTCTCTTTTCTTTACTCTTTCTGCTTTTTTGCTATAACTATTAAATATGAACATATCACAGGTTGCCATCTCAAATTTATATTTGTTCCCTCGAATGACTTTGAGTTTCAGCTGTCACCTCTACATATGACTCTAATTTCCTTCTTATATTCTAAAAGTTATCTGCCTTCTCAATATTTCTGCCTGTATGTAATAAATTTTAAAACTAAGAATAAATTATGTGGCCCAATTTTTTAAAAATTGTGTCTGGGGTCCTAGTTCTATTAGTTCTTTAGATTCAAGAGTGTGGTTGAGTGGACTCACTTAAAATTCAACAAAAGTGTTTTAACTGGATACAAGAATAAAGAAAAAGTAGAAAAATGAACAATTATCCTCTGAAGCTATGGATGGAGTTAAGAATGGAGGCAAAAACAAAACAAACAAACAAACAAACAAACAAACACAAAAAAGAGGCTGTTATATTAATACTCTGTAGTAATAAAGACAGAGAAAATGGTTACATCTGAGAATGATTTAAGTGAAACAATTTAGAGACTAATAAGATAATATTTTAGACTCCTGTATTACATCTAACTTCTGATAAATGGTGGTACTATTAACCAAGATACAATAGATATGAATAGATGAACACATATTTGCTTGAGCATTTACCTGTCAAACACTCATTTACCCTCCATGATTTGTCTCCAATGTGACTTCCTTTGAGAAGTCCCCCCTAAATCTTTTGGTTTGTTGTTTTTTTGTTTTTGTTTTTTTTAATTTTTTTGTTGTTGGTTGTCTTATTTTTGTTTGTTTTTATGGGGTTTTTTAGTTCTTTTTCTTTTTTCTTTTGTTTTTGTTTGTTTTCTTTCATTTTCCCTAACTCTTTGCACAATCTTTCCCCCTTTGCCTCTTAAAATTTTTTAGACTGAATTAGTCTTTCTCCCATCCTAGATGTTGTCATAGCATCTTTTGCATTGATATCACAATGTGTCAAAATAGATGGTTTATTTCTTCTATACACTGAGCTCCTTAAAAGCTGAAACAGTTACTGTATTTATGATTCCATAGCTCCTTTTATAATGTGTGCTCAGTAAATGAATGAATTCAGTAATGTATCAAGTACTTACACTGTTTTTCTTTATAATGTTTTGTACTTGCCTCTTTTCAGGCCCCCAAAGTTCATACCCTATTTTGTTAGTCTTATGAAATAGGTAGGGTCTTTCTAGTCTATTTCTAGTCGAGTAGTGACACCAGGCTAATGAAATTCCATAGTTTAGAGTGCCTACATAAAAACCTTTAATATCTTTCCATTATCTAAATAATGAAGTCCCAATTCACCAATAAGGAATTGAGACCTTCCATGCTATGCTCTCAAAATTTACCATGTTTATTTCAAATTCTACTTACCTACCTACCTAACCTTGTTCAACAAGTATATGAGGACCTGTCTTTTGCATATGACTTATGCTCATAAAGATATATCTTTGTGTTCATTTTTTGGTCTCTTGTTTCCTTTTACTACTTCATTTCATCATGGAGAAAAATTATCTTTGAAAAACACTCAGCCATATTCATATAGTAAGTAGTTCCATTTTAGGACAAAACATGAGTGACATAATGAAGTTTAGAACAGGTGGGAAGCCATTCAGCACAATGTCTGGCTGATAATAAAAGTTTAATAAATGTTTAAACTGAATTACTTCTGTTCAAATTTTTAAAGATAAAAAGTTAAATTTAAGACTATAAAAAATTATTAGTTTATTGTTTTGTGCCATTGGAAGCCAGCCTCTTTTTCTTCAAAGTTGTTCAACTGTTAACATTTGAATTTTATTTGTTATCGTTACTGAATTTTACTTGTTATCTATAGTTTATCACTTTGAAACACAAAGTCAAAACACATTTAAAAATATTACATGCTTTCAAAACTTTCTTTCTATACTCTCTTTATAGGTTATTTGTAAAGTCAGATGTGCCACTGAACTTGACAAACACAAGTAAGTTACATGCATAGCAAGATCTTTTATCCACAGTAGAGTTCTCAAGGTTGAAGGGCATGGTGATTGAGGGTGCCTTAGCAGTTTTATAAAAAAGCAGGTAGAAGGATTAATTCATAGGAAATGAATTGAGTAACCCACAGTACTCTCCCTTCAGCCATTTTAACCTTGTTTTGCCACTGCCTGCTTCAGATGTCAGATATAATTTCATAGGGTCCACAAACACTAAAGTTAGATTATGTTGTTTTGGGCAAGAATATATTGTATAGTTCCATAAAATAAGTAATGTTTCAGTACTGATTTAACTTAAAAAATATGAGTGCTAAACTGGCAAGTCAGAATATTGGGGTTTCAGGCCAATTCTCCCACTAATTTGCCAACTCATTTAACCTCCCTATGCTTTGATTTTCTAGACTATTATAATCACTTGGATATATGGATAATTCCAAGATCTGTTTTGGGTTTCAAGCTGTATAATTATTGTTTTTATTATTTAATCTGAGAGAATATTAAGGTCTAAACTTTTTTCTATTTATTTTTATTAAATTTAATCAGGTGACATTGGCTTCTCAAACTAAAATCTTTGTACTTTGCATGTACACTTAACAAAGATTGTTTGTTACAGATTACACATTACCTTCAATTTACCTTGTGTAAACTATTTCCAAATTCAGACAGCATTTTATGATTCCCACTATTGAAAGTGACCCAAGATAGAATGTATTAGGATGCCAAATAAATTTCTGTATCATATTTAATTTGGGATATAAATGTAGCTGTACTGGGATAAAGATAGGTAGCTGTTGCAGATACTTGATACAGATAGCCACACCTTCCCTGAAGGTTTTTTATGAGATGGTCTAATTTTTCTTAGGGGGAAGTTGTTAAGCATTTTGTTCTCCAAATTGCTCTGTATACATAGTAAATATGCAACTTCATAGAAAGACAAGGTATTGATAAGTGCTTGGAAGTCTGCTGTCCCTATGTTCTAATTTAGTTGTGTTCGAAAGTAATGTTTGCTATGAATAATCAGAAGTTCATAAAATTGAACATTGTTTAAAACATATTGCTCTTCTCTCTTAATATTAGTGATCAATTCTTGGAATGAAAAGATCAATGAAAATATATTTAGTAGTTATAAAAATGAAAAATTCAGGATTACATCATTAGCATTAAAATAGTTTTTTATTATTCTTCCTGGTAGAGACAACTGAATTCAAGTCCATATGAGATAATTTTAAATTAATGCTTTAAAGGCTAATGCCATTTTATAATGCTTTAGATACTAATTTAATTACAGCAAAGGTAGCCTAACTCTGAAGGATTATTAAATTTATATTTAATGAAATTATAAACATTTTAAATTAAAGAAATTATTTTACCATTCTGCCTAAAGTAACACACTGATAAATTTAATTTCTCATTAGTTTTAAAAACATCTAATAAGCTCATTCTTTTTCTTTCAGGATTCTATTGCATTTGGGCTTTATATTGGCAAGCCTTCTCTTTTTAGTGGTGAACTTGACTTGTGCAATGCTAGTCTATGGAGATGTCCCAGAAAATCAGTTGAAATGGACTGTATTTGTTCGAGCATTAATTAATGATAGCCTATTTATTCTTTGTGCCATCTCTTTAGTTAGTTACATATGCAAAATTACAAAAATGTCATCAGCAAATGTCTACCTCGAATCAAAGGTAAGTATATCTCTTAAATTTGCACTTGAAAATATAGCTTTAAATCTTCATCATATGAAGCATATTTTAATGGAAAACTTATATTTTTAAAAAGTATTCCCAATGTTGGTACATTTTTGAGCATGACGGAATGGTCACAAGAAATTAAAAAGTATTCAAAACTTGGCCCTTACTAAACAATGGTTTTAAAAAAAGAAACTTATATTGAACATATGGTATTTTCTGTGACTTACATCCTCTGCATTGGAGGCTAATTAAATGAAATAAACCAGAATTTATTCAATGTATCACAAGTATACATTAATATATAATGCCACAGTAATAACTTCATATTTCCTCAGTAAGGTTGGCAGTATTGCCATTAAACAAATTTACCAGATTATGTTTATATACATTTGGGTTAACAATGTTAAGACATCATACCAGTGAAATGATGTTTATTTGTATAAAGGTTTAGAAAATGTTACTTCACCCTATAATATGAAGTTCCTGTAAAATTTGAAATAGCTAATTATATAACTGCATTCATAAAAGGCTTGATTCTCCCTTTCCTTATACTTTGGATAGGCAAACAGAAGCCAAACAGAACCATGGAAGTTTCTACTGTTGTTGATTGACAGTGTGGTTGAGCCACAAATCAGTCATCACAGTGTATGTGTGGCATTGAGTGGAGGGTTAAATCTGTGAATATTGGGGTGTGGATTTATACGTACACACAAGCTTGCTTTATTTGGCATCATTGCCTATTCCCTAAAATTAAGTAGTGTAGTATCCTTAAACAGAACAGTTCTCTGAAATATTTTTAGACTTCTATATTGTTGTTATCTTTACAATAGTCCTAGTAAGGAAAAGTATTATAATTAAATGTGTGCTAATCAACTTGTCTTTAAATTTAGGAGGAGACTTTAATTTAATTTTTAAACAAATCACTAGAATGTAGAATAAATATAGAAATATATTTAAAATACATAACATATAAATGGGGGGAAGAGAGGGAGAGAGAGAGAGTTGGGGAAGTTGGGGGAGGGAGAGAGACTGACAGACTTTCAAACCTATTAATCTGACATGGAAATTATTTTATTCAATTTCTAAAAAGTTAGTTTCTAAAATTTAAATATTTTGGCTAATTCTAGCTTCAGTTTAAGTGTGAAAAATAATACTGTCACTATTATGGTACCTAATCTTTTAGTATAGCAACAACATCTTCACTTAGTGTGATAACATCACCATAGAATTTATAACTCCTGCCTGTCTAGCGATAAAGCATAAATAGATGTGGTAGAATTTAAAGGGCTTCTTTTCTGGATACCTAGCAACTTTCTAAGTTTGGTTTTACTTGCTTTGAAATAGATAATTCTCTGAATATTGAAAAGTTGCCAATCTGAGAAGAAAAGTTCATCTGGAACTCCTCCAGAATTATTTCAAACATCACTCCCTAACTATCATGTGAAAGGTATTCACTTTTTAATGTTTTTTAAGTCCTAAATTTAAAAAAATGCCTAGACTCAGACTCTAGGAACACTACAGAGAGACATGTTCAAATACATACCAATAAAGGTAAACATAACATGAGATACTAGATTATTTAATTATTTTTTACTCTTACGTAGTTCTTGGTCTTTTCTAACTAGGTTATAAGCTTCTTTATTCAAAGAATACATCATGCTTTCATATTCTTCTTGTAAAATCACTAGGCTCATTTTTCTTTTTGACTTCAATAACAATATACTGTAATAGTCATTTCTTTTATTCTGTCAACAAATGTCTGTTAAGCCATCTACCTGGTTTATTTTCACACTGACACTGTTTCTTGCTATTCCTAAGAGCATTTCCTTAAGGCCCAGACTTTGGTCTTCTCTTTTTCTATTTTCGTTCTTCCTTCCTTCCTTCTATATATTCATAATAATGAGGTCTTCCATAATTTATTTTAAGCAAATCTGACCACTTTATTTTTAAGTTGCACATAGTATGCTTTACTGTCTCTATATCCTTAGGCTGTTTCATCTTCTAGGAATGCCTTTCCCCTTCCCAATGCTCTATACATATTGTCCCTATCTTACCCAACTTTAAAGGCATAGCTCTAATGTTTCCCCTTTTTAGGAATTTAATTTGGTCCTTTCTCCATCTCCAAAATAAAATTTAGAAATAACTCTTAACTGAATTCTCTTTCACATTTTATTTTATTCTTTTAGCACCAAGAACATTGCTGTGATTTGGTTCTGTTTTTCAAAATAGCAACTCTAACTTGCTTTTTAAATATGTTACTGTCAATTTGAATAGTTTATTTCTGCTCTTTCATCTTTTGATTTTCTTTCACATTTAAGGTTTCTTTGTTCCATGTCTATATTCTTATATAGATACTTAATTTATTGTTTTGTAAACTGATAAAGTTATTTAGAGCAATATGTTTTCTCAAGTGCTGCTTTGGCAGCTTTCCATAATCTTGTAATGTAGCAGCATTCTTAATTAACAAAAACAAAGAGCATTTGCTGTTTGGATTTCAAACATGTCTCAAACATTACATATTTACACATCAGTGTGAATTAGATATTATCTCTCTGTCTTCCTTCAGCTCTCTTTAGCAGAAAGTCTAAAACTCAAGCATCTTGTTCTATTCAGGCCCTGTAACTTCCATAAAGGATTACCAGTTTTACTCTCTGTTTGACTGTTCATGCATATGAATCTGGCCTACTAAATAATGTAGAATTTCTACATTTTAAATTCTTGTTAGAGAAAATAAACTCTCAACTGTTAAATTCAAAAGCATAATTGCCAGAAAGATTGCCTGAAGATGTACTATCTGTCCATTTCCCTATCCTACATTTTATGCTCAGCCCAATCCAGATCATTGCAGTTTTGTACTAAGACTGCATTGTACCCTGTATAGATTGTCTTTTCTGACGTGCACTTTGACATCATGCTTTGGCCTACATCAAGAAATATGTAAGAAGTATCTTGTAAGAAACATTTATATTAAAGTCATTATTGTATAATAGTGTTTAGTATATTGTCTACACAATGTTCCCTAGAAAGGATCTTTTTTCTGTGATTCAGTACCAGGTAAAACAGTATTGAATAATCCTTCTTTCCCCTGGATACTGTGTTGTTCAGAGACATTTATGTGGCTCATCAATCATAAGCGACATGTTATCCACTTGTGGTTCTGGCTCCACCTCTAGTTTCTTCTCACTTTCTTACCACTAGCACCCCCTCACCACCCTCCACTGTGCACACACACACTTCTATGTTTGTTTGTTTATTGTATCTCTGTAACTACTTCAAATTCTCTTTTGCTGTGAGGGTGGTATAATAAAAAAATGGGATTGGATTTACTTTGGGACATGTTTGTATCTTCTTTTTCAGGTCTATCCATTTTTAAAATTAATTTTAAAAGACCTTAGAGACAGTGTGTCATAGTGATTAAGATCTGGAAACCTGGGATCAGAGAGAAAAGGATGTAAATCCCACCTCTCCTTCTTACTGGCTATGTGACATTGTATAAGTAACAGCATCTCTAAACTCCACTCTCCAGATCTATAAAGTGGAAATAATAGTGTTGATCTCATAGATTGTTATGAGGATAAGAGTAGTACCTGCCTTATAAGGTGGTTATAAGGATTAAATGAAAATGCATATAAAGTGCTTAGTATAGTGCCTAGCACTTGGGAAGTGCTTATAAATGTTAGTTATTATGATACTAATGTGTAATAGGGGATGGTAATGTAGCTTGAAAAAGTTCTTGAATACCTGAAATTCTTGGCAAAATTTATCTGGAGAGAGGTCCTATATATGTAATCACCTTCTCAAAAGGAGCAGTGATCCAAAAAAAAAAAAGAGAATCAAGAATAGGATTTCTCTTTTAAATATTTTATTTTAAACTTACTTGATTCTATCTTAATTATGTACTATTCCTCCCAGATTTTAATAAGGGTTGATCTCTCTGATAAATTACATTTCACCTAATATTTAACTACTTTTTCTTACAAATTTTGAAACAAATATCGTTGAAATTATGTAACAGCCTTTTATGTATTTATTTATTTGTTTGTTTATTTATTATTTTTAGGTGATAACCTTTTAAATTATATATTTGTTCCTAAATCTACTGTATCATTTATTACAGTCTCAGTTTTATTTGCATGGTCATATCAGACTTAATGCTGTATTTTAACTTTTTGTCTATTGCTAACATTTTAAGTGTGTCTCATTAACTTTGACAAAATATTAGTTTGTTTTTCATAAACTTTATAGGGTAAACAAATAGTTTATATTTATTGACATGGTTATTAGTATTGGTCTTTTTCTCCCATTAAGTTTTTTTATTGCTGTTTGCTTTGCCTTCATCTGTACGATATCTGTGGTATATTTTATGTTATTTACTTTTTATCAATTATGATATAGCTTAACATTAAAAATGCATATTGATAAAATTATTTATATTATAATAGTAATTTGTATTTCAGAAAAAATAAACTTATAAGAATATAGAAGACATATCACTTTTAATAGAGAAAATAATTTAGCACAAAACTGTTTAAACCTATGATAGAGGCTTAGTCCCTATATCAAAAATTGGGATTATCTGTATGAAAGTTCACACAAAGGCAAGGTGAAAATTAAGCTTTCTCTCCTGACTTCCTAAGAGTTTTAATTACTGTGTAAACCTTTCTGACCCATGTTCACTCAGCCTTTGATTCGTATTAATTAATCTGTTGGAATGGCAGGCAGCATCAGCATCTTGTGGAGACAGTAATATTCAGCTAAACTATATTTATCATCTTTCATTCAGACCAACTGATCCTATGTAACTAAAGAAGTGGTTTGTGATAACTTAGGCCATAATTAAAGAAACAGACTAAAACACTATTAGTGTTTCTCTTCCACCACCCTGAAATATGACTTAACCAGAATTTTAGGAGGATGATGATTGAGAAATAGAGGCTACATCATTTTCTGTAATAGGTATGATTGCCACCTTTCTAATATTCTGTTATCATTTCTTTCTTGGATACTGAGATTTACTTTATCCGTCTTAAACTGGCACTTTAGTTTGTTCCCTTCGTTACTCCAGTTCTTATACCCCAAGTCTTATTCCTTACATTCCTTGCATTTATAACTTTTATCTACTCCTAAACTAAAGTAGCCTTCTCCTTATATTCTAGATTCTTTTACTAGACAAACTAGCATTTTCAGATTTTTGTTTTCATTTTCTATGTCCAGAAGGTCAACCTAGTAAAAGCCATATACTCCATAGTAATAGTGCCATAGGAGCCAGAGATCTAATTTCATTGTTTCTTAGCAGCATGAAATTATTTTGAAAATGTTTAAGCCTTATAATTATCAAAATATATATTTAAACTCACTAATTGAGACTCAGACTTTGTTCTCTTATTTTTGATGCTTGCTTTGGCATTTTATTTTTGAAATGAAAATAGCATTTGTGACAAAGTTTCAAAAAATATGTGCGAGGTTCTGCTTCTGATAATGGCTGAGTAGCTTCTATTGGACAAACCTTCCAGAAAGATAGCAATGATAAATTCTGGACAAAATATAAAAAGCACTGAAGGCACTGGAAAGCAACCACTTAGAAGGAGGAAATGACACTGAGTGAGTTTCCTGTTTTTTACAGCTTCTAGCCTGAGGGAAGGTTACATTAATGGGGCAGTCACAATCTGAAGAGAAACCTGCTGCTTTCTTTGCTTGAAGAATTCAGAAGACAAAATTCAAGTAACTACCACAGGTGGAAAATGAGTGGGAAATATCAGGAAGAAGACAGCCAGATAGAGGAAACCCCAAATTCTGATTATAAAACTGCCAAAATTTTATCTGATACTTAAACTACACATGTGCAGGACAGATTCCAAGCAACACAGTTAAGGAAAAAGGAATTGAACTGAGGTTTTACCTGCTAACAATCCATGAGAGACAGTTTGGGATTGAGTCTAGGCAAGTTAATTTTTTGCTTAAAAAAAAAGAAAAAAATCAATACTTTTCAAGGACTATAACTGAAACCAGATTTTCTAAAACATGTCACTCACATTGACCATAACACAATCTAAGGTTAGTAGATATATGAAGAAACAGGAAAACTATAACCCATATTCAGGGACAAAAAGCAAAACTCAAAAGCAATCATTGGAGGCAGTCCTCCACAAATAACTTAGATGTTAAATTTATCAAAGATTTTATGGTATGCTCAAGGGTGTAAAGGAAAATATATGTGGATGAATAACTAAATGAGAAACCTCAAGAGAAATAGACACTATAAAAAAAATTTTAGAATTAAAAGATATAGTATTTAAAATGTAAAAGCCACTAATTGGACTTAACTGCAGATTGGAAATGAAAGAAGAGTCAGTGAACTTAAATCAATAGAAATTGTCCAATCTGAAGAACTGAGAAGGGTAGGGGGAAAAGATCATAATATAATGAACAGAGTCTCAGGGTCTAATTATTTATCATTGTAATACCCAAAGAAAAAGAGGGAGAAAATGAGGTGGGAAAATATATTTGAAGAAATGATCTAAATTTTCCAATTTTGATGAAAGACAGAAATTTACAATTTAATGAAGCTCAGTAACCCCAATAAGGTAAAGAAATCTCACCCAGATTCATGATGGTCCAAGTGCTTAAATACAAAAATAAAAGAAAATCTTGAGATCAGAGAAGAATGATCCATACATAAAGGAACATTGATTCAAATGATTGCTCACTTCTCATCAAAAATAATGGAAGCCAGACGACATGGAAACAATATCTGTAAAACGCTGAAAGACAAATCTTGTCAACTCTGAAAGCTATATCCAGTGAAAACATTCCAAAAGAATGATGAAGAAATAAAAATATCGTTTGATAAAAGAAAACTAAGAGAGTTAGTTGCCAGCAGATCTGCACTACAAGAAATGCTAAGAAAATTCTACAGCTGAAAGAAAATAAAACAAGCTTGAATTTCAGCTCTTCAGAAAGGAATGAAGAACAAGAAATAGTAAATATGTGGGTAAATATAATTTCTTAATTTTAAAAAATAAATATAATGCAAAACAAATTATAATGTGAGGAATACATATGTAGATATAATATATAATTATATAATGTAAATAACAACTATAGCAGCTATAGCATAAAAGATGGGGATAAATGGACCTATATGGTTATAAAGTTCTTATATTTTATGTCTATTTGAGTACGAAAACTTAAGGATATATTATAATTTCTAGAGCAGTGGTTCTCAAATTTTTTGGTCTCCAGACCTCGTTTTATGCCTAAGAATTATTGAGAACCCTACAGAGCTTTTGTTTATGTAGATTAGATCTACCTTTATATACATTAGAAATAAAAATTGAGAAATTCTAAAGTCATTTATTAATTTAAAATAACAAGAAATCCATTATATGCTAACATGAATAACATGTTTTTATGAAAAATAATTATATTTTCTAAAGAAAAAATAGTGAGAAGATGGACAGTGTTTTACATTTTGCAAATCTCTTTAATGTCTGACTTATTAGAAGGCAGTTGGATTTTCATGTCGGCTTCTGCGTTCAGTCTGTTGTGATATGTTGTTTAGGTTGAAGTATATGAAGAAAATCCATCCTCACACATACATGTAGTTGGAAAATGGAGGAGAATTTTAATAGCCTTTTCAGATAATTGTGGATATTCTTCTTTAATACTACACCAAAGCTCCGAATGGAGGTTTCTTAAAGGTTAGTTGCCATGTGGAATATGAAAACAATGTTAGTGAAAGTTTTGTACTCTCCATTGGTCTATCTTGCACTTTAAATGATTCTGTAACATCATGCATTGATCATTGGAAAAGAGTGGTCATAGATCTTCAGAATGTTGATACATTTCATTGATAATATACAAAAATTACATTTGTTAATATCACCACCAATCTTATTAGAAAAGTGTTTAAGTTTTAGGAAGCTGTCAGTCTTACAGTGGATAACATGCTTACAAGTTTTCAAAAATTTTAATTTTCACTGAAAAGTTCACATTTCATCTTGGGCAATAAATATTGTCAGATGTTTTATTTGAAGTGATAGGTTCATTTCATTTATTTTTGAAAAAATATATGCCAAATATAACCAAGTCTGCATAACCATTCTCTGCCATAGTTATCTATTAAGTGTAAAAAATGGTGTTCTGTGAAAAAAAGTGGCTAGTTCAGCTTGTAAGTCAATCACATAAATGCTTTTCTTCAAAAAAACCACTGTACTTCAGCATGCAGCAGAATTGCTTTAAGTGCATGCCTCATCTCATCACACAGAGTATTAAATAAACACATACTCCAGGGTTGATATTTAATGTTTTCATTGCTTCATCAAGCATATTCATAAGTGAAACTGACTTTTTTTTAACTGGTAGTGCAGAGTAGTAAAGAATATAATACAGTTTGGTGACACTGCCTTGATTTGTGCTAAGGCCAAAAATTTTACCCACCATTGTTTTTGTACCATTAATGAAAATATCAACACAGTTGGCCCAGGATAAGCGATTAGAAGAGTTTTTAATATTTTGAATATTTTAGTACCACTTGTATTTTTACTCAGGCATTGGCATAAAAGAATATCTTCTTGAATGATTAATTGATACTGACTCAATATGAATACAAACAAAATTAGTTCTGCTATATCAGTTTCATTTATTTGTAAGGCAAATATATAATTTTGTAGACAAGATATAAAATTGCTATGTTTTCAGTTAATTTTTAAATCAGTAAATTTCTGTATTATTGGAAATTAGCATTGCCATAATTTTTTTTATGGACTTTCCATTCAGTAGGCATTTAGCAATGTCAAGTATATAAGTCTTTACTGCTCTCTCAGCTATTGTGTGTGCTTTACCAGCCAATGCAGTATAATACTTAGTATGTTAAATGCTTAGTGGCTTTTTCATTTCCACTTTGGAAAATTATGAAAACAGTTTGTGGTATTTAAAGTTCTCACCACACCTGCATTTAAAATTTCAATTTATTTTGCTTTAAACTCTGAATAATGATGCTTAGACCATAATGCTTTTCAAAACTGTTCTGTTGCAGAACACAATAAGGTAAATTATTAACATCTATAAAGCCTATTGAAAAATAGTTTTCATTGCATTTCATTTGATAAAACAAGAAATTAGTTTTATACACTTCCATTAAGGTAGATTTTTTTTCTTTGTCGAGTCAAAATTCTAACACTTTCATCTTAGCGTCTTAGAGGTAAACAGGGAAGCTGTGTGTTGAGAAAGATATTTTTTTATTATAAAATATACATAAAATAAAATTTACAATTTTAATTATTTTTAAATGGACAGTTGAATATTCACACTGTTTTGCAGCCATTACAACTGTCCATCCCCAGAACATTTTCATTATCCCATACTAAAACTCTGTACCCTAAATAATAATTCCTATTTCTAAGCAATAATCCATTCTTAAATATTAAAAAAATTATATTTTTATTTCAGAATAAAATATGATTATATTATGAGTATCAAATGAAAAATTTTTTAAGTTTTTGGAGAAAATTCTTTAATATTGTAAAACAAATCTATAAGGTGTACCTATTCTTAATGTGTCTCCATGTGGGTTCAGGGGAAATTTTAGGTTTTTAAAATAACTACTTATTGAATGATAAAGAGATTTAAGCAGGTATTGCAGGTATAACCAAAGAAAAAGCAAGAACCCAGTAAAAGTACAGAAAACATGCTAAGTTAATCCTAGAAAATGTACACATTTATACCCTAATTCTATTATTATATCAGGTATTTAGAAAATGCACACAGAGTATGGATGGACATCATTATATATCATGTAGCCTCTGGAAATCTCTGCTATACATTCAAAAGAGAATGGGAGTATAATAGACAAATAACACCTTAGTACTTTTTAAAATCATATTGATTTTGACCTTTAAGGTTGCTGGACCACATTTTAAGAACTACTGTCCTATAGCAACCACTTAAGGCAGAAACAAAACAAAATTTAAAAGTATGGTTAAAAATCCAATAGATTAAAATGGAATTCTAAAAAAATAGTCAGTTAACCCAAAAGAATGCATGAAATGATGGACAGAGGAACAACAAGCAAACAACAAAACATAGGAGAGGCAAACACAAAACAAATAGTAAAATAAAAGATCAAATTTAAAGATATCACTAATTATATTAAATGTTAATGGACTAAACACACCCATTAAAAAGTAGGGACTGTCATAATGGATTTCTATAGAAACAAGATCCATCTATATTCTGACTTCCAGAATAAATATAAAGACAAATATAAGTTGAAGACAAATAGGTGGAAGCTAATATACTATGCATTCAGTAAGAATAAGAAAGAACTTTAATGTCTGATAAAATAGACTTCAAGACAAAGAGTATTACCAGATATGAAAAGGTACCTTTCATCAGGGAGCAAAAGATATTTCCAAATATAAAGAGATACATTTCATCTGGAAGATAAAAAAATCATAAATGTGTTCATGATGCCAGAATAGTAAGAGATATAGAGGGGGAAAAGGACTTACCAAATAGAAATAAAAGAAAAAAATTTTTCACAATTATAGTTGGAGATTTTTATGCCCCATCCTCAGCAATCAATAAACCAAACAGTGGTTTATTAACCGCAAGACAAGTATCAGTACATTCAAAAGATTGGAATCAGAGTGATCTCTGGACACAATGCAGTTAAGTGTCAATAACAATATGACACCAAAAAATTTCAAACATTTGGAAGTTATGCAACATAATTCTAAATAACCCATGGGCAAAAGAAGAAATCACAAGGGAAATTGGAAAATATTTCAAACTGAAGGATAATGAAATACAATATACCAAAATTTATGGGATGCAGCAAAAATAGTGCTTGAAAAGTATAGCTTTCGAAAAGATATAAAATCAGTGACCTAAGATTCCACTTTTTAAAAAATATAAGCCCAAATAAGTAAAAGAACTGAAATAATAAAGATAAAAAATAGAAATCAAAAAAACAGAAAGCAAAGAGAAATTAAAGCCAAAAGTTAATTCTTTGACTCTATCAACAAATTTGATGTGCAGAAAAAGTAAGAGTGAAAATACAAACTGCCAATTCAGGGATTATCACTATACATATTATAGACATTAAAAGAAAAGTGAGAGAATATTATAAACAACTGTGTGAGTAAATCTGACAACTTAGATGAAATGGACAAATTTTCTTAGAAACATAACTCAATAAAATTGATAAAAGATGAAATACAAAACCTGAATAGTCCTAATTTTAAAAAATTGAATTTGTTATCAGAAATTACCCTCAAAGAAAACTCCAAGTTTCATTGGTTAAGTCTATCAAATAGTTAAAGAAGAAATAATTTTATACAAACTCTTTTGAAAATAGAGGATGAAGGAACATTTTCTAATGTGTTTTATGAAAATAGCATTACTCGGATACCAAAACTTGACAAAGATTACAAAACAAATAAAAGTACAAACTAGTATCCTTTATACTTAGAGACACAGAATCCAAGCAACATGTAAAAAAAAAAAATCATGACCAAGAAGAGTTTATTCCAAGAATGCAATATTGGTTTAACATTTGAAATATCAATGTAATTCATTATATTAGAAGAATAAAGTAGAAGAAACAAATAATCATATGAATAGATGTAGAATAAGCATTTGACAAAACTCAGTACCCTTCATGATTAAAAAACAACAAAACTCTCAGCTACTAGGGAAGACAAGGAATATTCCTCAATCTGATAAAAGACATCTAATTTAAAAAACCTACAATCAGTATCATAGTCATAGAATTAAATATTTTGCCCCTAAAATTGAGAACAAAGCAAGGCTGTCCAGTCTCACTATTTCTATTCAATATTCCAGTAAAACAAGAAAAAGAAACAAAAGATATAAAATTAGAAATTAAGAAATAAAACTGTTTCTAACTGTAGATAATATGATTGTTTATGTAGAATATCTTCATGCCTCTATTAAACTACTACAACTAATAAGTGAATTAAGCAAGTTCTCAAGATACAAGGTCAAAATTCAAAATTTCATTGTATTTTTGTATATATAAGGAACAATCAATTAGAGAATGAGATTTTAAAAAAGGAAACCCTCCATTTATAACAGCATCAAAAACCAAAATACTTAGAAACAAATTTTCCAAAACATAAGCAATACCTTTATCCTGAAAACTACAAAATATTGCCAAGAGAAATTAAAGAAAACTCAAATCAATAAAGACCGTTGTTCATGGAATGGAAGATGCAGTATTAAGGTAGCAATTCTCCCTAAAATGTTCTATAGATTCAATGCAATCCTAATCGTAATTCTACAATCAGGTTTTTAAAAATAGAAATTAACAAGCTGATTCTAAATTGTGCAAAGGAATGCAAAGGACCTAAATACTTAAAAAGTAGTGCTTTCCAATAGAACTTTCAGCGATGATAAAAATATTCTATATTTACACTTTAGTATGGTAGCTACCATATGTAACTATTGAGCACTTGAAACTTGGCTATTGTGACAGAGGAATCAATCTCTTAATTTAATTTAAATTTAGTCAACACGTGGCTAATGGCTATTGCACTGAACAGTGCAGGAAGTAACCCTGGCAAAAAGGAGACTTACACTACAGGACTTTGAAACTTAATACAAAGCTTAGGACAAATAAAGAAAGTGTGCTACTAGCATAAAATAGACAAATAGTTAAGTGGAACAGAACAGAACAGAGAGCCTAGAAATCAATCCACACTGATAAGGTCTTTTGACATTTGACAAAGATGTTAAAGCAATCAAAAATGGAAAGGAAATCTTTTTAACTAGTACTGGAACAAACAGCTATTCATATGATAAAATAAATAAACCTTTAACTGCATATCATACTAAACAACAACAACAAAATTCAAAATAGATCACAGACCTAAATATAAATTAAAAATCTAAAGCTTCTAAAAGTAAACATGGTAGAATCTTTATAACTTAGGTATAGGCAAAAATTTCTTAAGTCATAGCAAGTAATCACAAAAATAAATTGGTAAATTAGATTTAATTAAAATTTAAAATTTCTCACAAAAGATAAGACTAAGAAAATGCAAGGGCAAGACACAGACTTCAAGAAAAATTTGTTATAAATATATCTGATGAGTGACATGTTTCCAGTGTATATAGAGATCTCGATACATAAAAATACAGCTCAATAATAAGAAAAATAACTCAATTTAGAAGTGGTCAAAGATAGAATAGATTTCACAAAGAAGATATTCAATAAGCACAGTATCATTAGTCATTGGGGAAATACAAATTAAGACTAAAATGAGATACTCCTACATACTTGCCAGCATGTATGGCTAAAATTAAAATGATTAACAGCCCCAAAAGTTGTCTGATATCTGGAGCAACTGAAACTCTACTACTTTGTTGGAAGTGTTAATTTGTACATCCATTTTGGGGAAAGATCTGGCAGTTTCTTATACAACTGAACTTATACCTACCACGTGACCCAGCAATTCCACTCTTAGGTGTTTACCAAAAAAATAAATGGAAGTATATGTCCACAAAAAGATTTGTATAAGAATGTTCATAGAAATTATCCATCAACAGAAAAATGGATAAACTGTCATATAAACAAGCTCACATAATTATACAGTGGAATTAGTGTGATTAACTGCCCCGACTTGACTAGGACTAAGAAGTTTTCTAGAATATGGGACTTTCAGTACTAGAACTAGCAAACTCTTGAGCAAAGCAGAGGCTGGTCACCCTAATTATTCACTTCAAGAATATAAAGATCTAACTACTGATACATCCAACAACATGGATGAATTTCAAAACATGCTGAGTGAATGAAGCTTACAAAACAGTTCATATTCTATGATTTCATTTATATGAGAGCTAGAGTAGACAGAACTAATTTGGTAAAAACAAAAGCAGGAGAGTATTTTTTTTTTTCTGTGGATTTGGGGGAAGGGGTGTGAGGGAAATTTCTGGAGTAATAGTAATGTCCTCTATTTCGGTAGAGATTTGGGTTACACAGGAGTACACATTTGTCAGAACTCAATGAATTAGGTAAGTTGGCGTCTCTGACTAGCTGCATTCTAAAAATACCTGTAAACAAATATTGAACTCTGGTTAATGATGTGCGTACTGAAGTGTTAATGACATGCATACTGGAGTGAGATGTAACTCTACTTGTCAAGTGTGAAATATCTAAAAAAGTGGTATGTAGATGTCAAGAGATGGAGGAAGGGAGAATCATTCCTTGAGAATTGCTCCTGAGTAGAATTGTTTGTCTTACCCATTCATTTTGGGAAGGTTTTTAACTTTTTGACAACACTTTCCATTTTGCTCTCTCTTTATTTTTTGTTTTGTAATCCTGTGTTTTGCAGGAAGAATCTTACTTTGTTTTCTAAATCAGTGGGCTTATTTCTTTGTTATATGTGTGTAATTTGCCTGCAGTTTTGCTTTACTTTATTAATTGCTTTGGTATTACTAATTCTTTTCTCTTTGCTCACAACCTTCTAAAAAAATTTTATAGTATTTACAATATAAGCAGTCTCTCCATGTTATAAGATATATTTTTAGCACTCATTTTATTTCTTAAAGAGTGATTGTAAGCTTACTTGTGGTTAAAGGATGATAATGCTTAGAACATTCTAATTTGTTACCTAACTTTAATATAGTACTTTTAAAATTGGATCTGAATTGGTTTTAGATTAACTTTTTTAATAACTTTTTTGGGGGAATTCACAAAAAAAAAATGCAAATTGTAGAAAATTTTAGCCTTGATTTTTAAAAATTTTAGTTACTGGGGTTTTATTTATTTTCACACATACTTTTTGATATAGTACTGGTTAGCTCAGAGAAGGTACTCTGTTACTACCCCAACATTTCTAAAGATACCTTTCATCTTTTAGTTTTCTTTCTTCTTGTATACCTCGAAAATGTGTTGTTCTATAAAGAAGCCATTTATAATAGTGGGTCTTAATCCTACCAAACTCAGTGCAATTACCTTATTGCAATAGAAAGAGGAAATAAAAGGAAAGTAATAAATATTTCAACATGTAAAATTTGGGATGTGATGCAGTAGTCAGATGCTCATATCTATATATAGAAACTGAATGGGATAGCTACAAAAGCAGTCTCTTACAGGTGTGTTGCATTGGTGCCTTACATACCACAAGCAGTGTTGCTGTCAGTTTCATGATTTTTCTGAAATATCTGACTATTCTTGACAAAGTTCTGAATAAAACAAAGGACAAATTTCCTTCAATTTACCTGTTATATGTGTTTCTGGAAATGCTGGCATCTGTTAAAACTATGCAAACATAAATTTTGTTTCTATGTACAACAGAATTAGGTTTTGGCTGATATCATTATAAACAGGTTTTTTTCATCTTCACGAATGTCCAGGAGGACATTGGAAAATTATAAAGATCAGAGAATTCTCTTATTTGGAGAACTGTCCTGCAAATTGCAGGTTATCTAGCAGCCCTGGACCTTGTGTGCTAAAATGTCATCATTGCACCTTAATCATTGTGACAACCAAAACAAAAACTTACAAAACACCATACTGAGCGTTTTTTGCAATGGATCTCTTTGGCAATTGTGTCTCTTCTGAGAATAACGTTTTTAATGCTTAAGATAAATAGGATTACAAAAGAAACTAATTGTATTGAAATACAGACCCTAGGTTAAGATCCCTGCAAAAGTTGATACTACACCCCTCTCTAATATACACACTAAGTTATAAGGATTTTCTATATTTAGGAAACAGTGAAAAGCCTTACTATTAAAATTTTATGAATTCGAAAGTGTATTTGATGGCTATATCACTTTGTAATTAATGTAATGGTATTGGTAGGGGATTAATATAATACCTTTAATAGAATCTAATAGAGTGTAGCAAATAACAAGAGCTGTATTTCTATTCTAATTTTTTGTCTTATGGGAAATTAAGAGTATTAAATGGACTAATGCTTCCATTTCCCATTCTTTTCCCATTATGACTAAACTACCTCTCTGATTAATATCAATTATAGCTTAGACCTTATGCCAACTTGTTTATTCATATGTTAAGGGAGTAAGGTAACTGTGGCAGAACAAATCCTCCAGCTGCTATTGGGCAAGTTGACAAAGAATTTATTTGTATTAATAGGATAGTTTAAACGCAAGTGGTTCTAAGAATAGAAATTGCAAAGCAAGATATTAAAGAGTTTATTTCAATAGATGCTCATTCAGTATTTACTAGGAGTGCATTACAAGAGGGACTATGTTGTATGTGGATGAATAGCTTATCATGACAAATGTGCAAAGTATCATGATGATGATTTTTATTTCTTTTAGGGTATGTCTCTGTGCCAGACTGTTGTTGTAGGCTCTGTAGTCATTCTTCTTTATTCTTCAAGAGCATGTTATAATTTGGTGGTGATCACCATATCTCAGGATACATTAGAAAGTCCATTTAATTATGGCTGGGATAATCTTTCAGCTAAGGTAAGTACCTACCATGTATTGCCACTGTAATAGTATGATAATGAAGTTAGCCTTCACTAGGAGAATTTTTTAAGTGTTTGACTTACAGACACTTTCATGGAATTTCTAGCTACTATCAAAAACCATACTTAAAATTCTATGTTTAAAAATCCTCATTTACATGTGGTACTTGAAATCATTCTTCAGAGCACTTCTCCTAAAGGAGTATTTTCTATTCTTTTTGTAAATAATACTAATAGTGCCAAAAATCTATTGATCATAAACCTATTTTACAAATTTTTAAAGGATAGTGTTTATATATCTCTAGATAAATTGATTGCCTGTCATTAGCTAGTGAATATAGGTATGTCTTTAATTTGTAAGAATGAAATTAATTCTCTTTTACCTAAGAACTACACTTAACCCAAATATTTGGTTCAATTTTAGATGTTTTTAAATAGTGACTTTTATAAAAATCAGCATTATTAGTCTTGATAATGGGAGAGCATTCTTTAGGTGTCCAGGTGTTTGCTATAGTAATTCTCAGTACTCTAGCTATGCATATTTAACCTCCCAACATGCTCTGTTCCCTTCCTGTAAGTGAGGTTTGACATACTATATGTCATATCTTTATTTATATTAATTTAACTTTGTACTGAATTTAAGGAATCCTGGAATCACCTTTTATCAGAATTTCAGTTAGCTTTCTATGGAGAAGGAATTTTTCACATGTGGTTCCATGTGGCAGATTCCCTTCATTCTTTCTCCCACTTGTCTCCCAATATCTAATAGAATAGAAACAACATCAATATGGAGTTTAGGCCCCAAAGCATATTTTAAGTAACAAAAGACCTGAGTGACTTACATGTTACATTCTCTACAGCTGTAACTCAGATTAAGTGCTATTTGTCTGTAGAGCAGCTAGAACTAGTGGTCTGTTTTATAACCCTGTTGACTATGGGGACTAAAAATGAGATCTCTCTATATTATCCATATATTAAAAATATTTTCATGAATTGATGCATTCAAAAAAGTTAATACCTTTTTATTCTATTTAACATCAATGCATTTTTCTTTAGAGGATAAATATTATATAAAAACCCACAAAATATGGAAAATTAATTTAGAGTTTTATGTGTTTGTACTTGATATGTTTTAGCTTATCCTAATTGAAGCAAGTTGATTGTGGAAGATTATTGCTTATACATAAAACAGATTTCAAAATTGCTTTGCCATACCCTATTTACAGGCTCATGTAGAAGACATAAGTGGAGAAGAGTATATAGTATTTGGAATGGTCCTCTTTCTGTGGGAACATGTGCCAGCATGGTCGGTGGTACTGTTTTTTCGGGCACAGAGATTAAACCAGAATTTGGTATGATATCATAATATTCCCTAATGCCTATTCTTATTTTTAAAAAGAATGGAACATTTATACTGATTTACTGTTTGGGGTAAAATGTAACACTAAAAAGCATTTTGGATCTCAGCCTCCTTTCTTTGTTGAAAAGTATACCTTCATGAGCTATCTAATACTTTGTTCACAGGCACCTGCTGGCATGATAAATAGTCACAGTTATAGTTCCAGAGCTTACTTTTTCGACAATCCAAGACGATATGATAGTGATGATGACCTGCCAAGACTGGGAAATTCAAGAGAAGGAAGGTAGATGTACTGAATTAGCACTGAAATAGATTAAAAAGAAACCATGGTGGGACCTGTACCTTTAAGAACTATTATCAGACTCTAAGCCCATATGCTACTTTTATTTGAGAAATGCCTTCGGGGTAAAATGGCACCATTTCATTTCAGGATCCCTTATTGGTTCAAAGCTGGCCGGGGTTGATTGATGCTATTAGTTTTGTATCAGAGCACAGTAGAAGCCTTAATACACACCTGTGTGATGTTTTCAGCTTGATATAGTATTTTCTGTAATCCTTACTTCATCTGGACAAGTTACTTAACTTCAGTTTATTTAGCCTGCTTTTCATCTGTAAAATAGGAGTGGTAATAGAACCTATCAGGCTATTGTGAAGATTAAATGGATGTGTGTGTATGTATACATAATTCTATGTGTGTGTGTGTATATACACAAATGACTTAGAATATAGCCTAGTGTATAATAAACACTATTATTATTATCTGATAATTAAGTCCTAGTTATGATTAGTATTTAGTCATTTTTTTATAGTATATGATATAGAATCAAGGATATTAGATAAAAGTCATTAAAGTTTATAGAAAGTTATGTTAATTTAGCAAAGAACATATTTCAGTATATTTGACACTAACCCTTATAAAATTCATTGAAAACTAAAAATGTCCATGTGTCTTTTTATATCCTGATCATAGTTCTATGGCTTCTTTGTTGTTTCAGTTTATCAAATGCGCAAGGTTTGGGCTGGTATGGCACCATGACAGGGTGTGGCAACAACAGTTATACAGTCTCTCCCCACGGACCTCTGACAGATACTGCTCCTCTGCTCTTTACTTGTAGTAATTTAGATTTGAACAATCACCATAGCTTATATGTAACACCACAAAACTGACAGCATTGCCAAGTGGTGATTCTTCAGTTGTTTTTCATGAATGTGTATAGTCGATGTGTTTAAATTTCACCTACATAAACATTCCATTATCTATTGCAACTGAAAACAACGCCTGGAAATGTGGCTGTGTTCAGCAGAGGATATGGCTATTACTTTTGACCTCTTCACAGTAAAGTGAAGTAAAAGGGAAAATTTAGAGTGGGAGAAAAGAGAGATTAGACCTTACGGCACTTGATGGCCTCCAGACATCTTGACTTTGGAATATCAAATGTATATTTGCCTATTTGCACTTTTATCTTTGTTCTTAAAGGGTACACTGTAGTCCCCAAAGTTATACTTCAGTGTCCATACTGGGATGTTATGTTGTATACCAAATTAGGAGGTAATTTTTCTATTAAAATCAAAGCCTGAATATTCAGTGGTGTACTCTATGTGGAATTCTTACCCAATAAAAATTTTACAGAGTGAACAGTGCACAGAGTTAAGGCATAAAAATGTATTATTCTTTTAAAAATCTACTAAAAATATATAGTCATTGAATATAGTTCTTTTAAGCATGATTGTAAATACCAACTAAAATTATTCAAACAATGACATTTTTAAATGATATTAGTAAACCTTTACTGTGATGACCAGCATTGTTTTTTGGAAAGCCACAGTCATTTCTTCAAGAAGAAAGCAGATCAGTGAAAATTATGTGGCTACTTTGAATAGAATTGGTTAAGTGATTATTTTGTATGATTAAGATACGTGTAGTAGTTTAAGCATGATTC
Source organism: Cynopterus sphinx (assembly GCA_030015415.1). Lineage (NCBI taxonomy): Eukaryota > Metazoa > Chordata > Mammalia > Chiroptera > Pteropodidae > Cynopterus > Cynopterus sphinx. The sequence goes on from CM057384.1 coordinate 109,369,307, forward strand.
TTCAAGAAAGCAATAGTGGTTTTTGCATAGGGAGATATTGGTAGAAACTTCTTGGGACTAAACAAGTTTATAGATACATTTAAGAATTATTCATAAAATGTATAATTCTAAGTTAAAATATGAATACAGTTTTAAAAACATTTGATTTAGTTGAAACAAGATATAACTGATTTTACTAAAAAATCAGGATAGTCCTCAGGTAAATTTAATCATGATACATTGTTGCAGTGAACTCAAGTGCAATATTTTGTAAAACATAAGTCCTTCTTTAGTTTTCACATTGTTATATATTGTATATGGGCAAGGCCAAATTTAATTCAAATTCCAGCACTAGACTAAATAAGCAAACTGGTGCAAAGGTACTAACTAGGTAAGTATAAAACCAGTGGTTAACGATATTTGAATACTGTTAGAGTTACATTAAAACTACCTTGAATGTCCTATCCCAAATCTAAAATAATATATGGTAGGCAAAGGTAATAGAAATTTTTAAAATGCACTTTCTATCAGTGTCTATATGGAAAGGAGATGCTGAATACCTCAAGATGCCAAGGGAACAGGCAACACTGGGAAGTTGTCACAACATGCTTAATTAAAGATGCCTAATTTTATACGATTGTCTGCTGATCTATTTCTTCAGAACTGGAACTAATACAATTGTCTTTTCTGTTGTCTACTTTGCTTGGAAAGTAGTGTTTTATTTCTACGCTTACTTAAAATACCTTTCAACTTTTCAATAATGGATGCAGTAACTTCACAAAAGTATAACGTAGGTGAAACCCCAAGGAATAATGAAATTTCAATACTTTCAATCTTTTGGGAGGCTGGTGTGCAGCCAATGAAATTTCTTTCTTTTATCATACAAAATGACTTGGAATTCAATCAGAAGCGTAAACCCTATAGTTAAAATGTTACTTTAGGTTTGATTGTAAGTTCTCTCATTATAACCAAACTATTTAAAAATTTATAATACGGAAGTTAACTTTGTATTTACCTGACAACATAATGTGCAGTTAACTGAGTATATTACATCTAATAACTTGTTATTAGATTACTTCTAAGAATACCAACTATTTTCCTAATAATGTTAGGTAGCTAATTATCTAGAGATATCTGAAGAGATCTGTGTTGTCTTTGTTAATCCTCAGGGTTCAAAGTAAATAAATTTTTTTCTAGTAAAGCGTCTCTAGATAACATTCCTATTTGACCAGATAAGCAAAGATTACTTTTTAAAAAATATATCAGATAAAGTAACTTGTTTTTCCACTGACTAGGGTACCTGAATTCTTTATACACATCTCCCATAATGTATCACCAAAGACAAAGATAAGCTTCTGGCCCAGTTTTGCTTAAAAATTCCAAAGCACTAGGTACACTTTAAGTTTGGTCTCGAAAGAAGGAGTTGCTTATAAAATCAAAGGGCTACCGATCCCATTCATCCTGCACTGAAGCACACGATGACAATTTCAAACCTTCCTTTTTGGTTCATTAGAACAGTGCATTTCATCGCTTAAGTGTGTAGTTCTACAGTGATTAGCAGTACTTGTTTTTATCATTTCATTTGGGCAGCCATTAATTTTGAAACTCTTACTACTCATTATAGCTGGTAGTAATTTTATGAAAGGTGTAATTTATAGGTAATGGCTTTTTAATGCATAGCTGCCTTTTTTTTATTATTGTTTAACAGTGTTTCTCAGCTATATAATCAGTTTCAAACTGGTTGTAAAAGTATAGCTGTGGCCAATGAATGTATTTACTTGCTGTTTCACTAAATTGTAACAAAACACTACTGTTAACAATAAAAGTGTTTGTGCTTTTATTTGGAGGTCTGGTTTTCTTAATCCCTCTTATGGACTACACTGAATTTCTATCATAAGGACAAGAACCCTACTGCTACCAAAGGAAGAGAAAATATCAGGAATTACAAATAGTCTGCTGTGAGTGAGTTTATAATTACTGACATGTGAACATCATGTCCCCTCAATATTATACACTAACTTACCATAAACTGCCATATACTTTACTTTAAAATATCAATACGGTATCAGGTAGGATATTTATTCAAATAGTAGGCTAAGAAAAACCCTGTGTGAAATAACTTAGAACAGCTTTCTCCTTCCCTTAGAATTCTAAACAGGAATAAATTTATCTAGCCTATCATCTTGGGCAGCTTTTCTTTGATTATTCAAGAAATTCTTCAGCGATGTTGCCTTTTCTCATGAAAGAAGGTCTTATATTTTTTTTCCATAATAGACTCCTTTTATAACCTCCTAATACCACATCAAATTTTGAATACAGTTTTGGGAGCTTTATTGACTCCCTAAAGTCCATAAATATTTGAGAGTTTACTGACCCAGTGTCAAGAATATTTAAAGTGAAGGTATAACCTAACAAAGTCATTTTAAAAACAATTTATTCAACAAACATTTATTAAGTGTTCATATAACAAAAACTATGCTATGGAGATGCAAAAATTGATAAAGTTCTTTTTCTTGCCCTTAAGGAGCTCACATTCTAGTAAAGGAGGCTTAAAAAAGACAATACAGTACAATAAGTGACACAATAGAGGTAGGTTTTCATTACAGTGGTGACACACAAAAGTGAGATATGGTCCTCCTTGGGTGGAACAAAAGAGATTTCACAGAGGTGATGCTTTATGCTGAGCCTTCAGGGATACATATAAATTTTCCAAGTGGAGAAGGATGGCAAGGGCACTAAATGCAAAAAGAACAGCATGCACCAAAGTATGGAGGCCTGACCATGGTACATTTGAAGAACTGTAAGTTAGCTTTATCAGAACATGGGGTCTAGGGGAGGTGGGACTGAGGCACATATCAGAGGACCTTGTTAGAGTGCTTCTAGAAAACCCACTCTGGTAGCATTTTGGAGCAAAAAGAGGAGACAGGCTGGCTATAAGGAGACAGGTTAGTACTTTAGGTAAGAGCAAAGAAAATGGAAAGACAGTGATATATCAGATATGAAGAGAAAAACCTGTGCTTAGACATTAATTGGATATGGAGATGGAGGAGAGGAGTGAGCCTAGAGAATTTAGACATTCATGCATGGTTCAGAATGTAACCAGAATAAGGAAAATAGGCATAAGAGTAGATTTGGGGGAGAATGATTGTTTTAAGACATGCAGGTATCTGTGAGAAAACCAACTAAAGATATGTGGTAGACAGATGGATTGACAAGCCTGGGCTAAAATAGGGATTTAGAAATCACTGAATTGGAGTTACCCAAAAGTGAGGAGTGGTGGTTTTTAAGAGAGCAAGAATGAAAGCCTGAGGAATAACATTTAAGGCATAAATGAAAAGATGCTAAAAAGGAGGTTTTCAAGAGCTAGTGAAATAAAAAAAAACCAGGGGCAAAGGGGATAGTGTCAAATGCAGGAGAAAAAAAAAGATGAGAAATGCCTTGTTGACTGAACTGTGGATTTAGAACTGGGATTTTAGACTTCAAAGGAAGAGATTGTTAAGAACAATGGAGCCAAATGCCAGATTTTAGTTATGGAGCAAGTGAAAAGTTACAAAGTGAAGACTGGAATATCCTTTCCAAAACATTCATTGTCAAAAAAAGGGTGGGGACATGAGAGAGAGGTATACAGACAAAATTACCATTTAAAATGATAAACCATATCTTCAGAGAACTACAAATGTCTTTAAACTTTTACATATGGTGCTCACTTCATGGTCCTTTGAGTCTCCAAGAATACTGACTTAACTGGTAGGTTAATGTGTTTCTTTTCTTGGCCTAATCAAATGAGGGAGGAAAGAAAACTATAACACACATTGTTAAATTTATCTCTGTGATTATTCGTTTAAAATATGCTGGATATATAATTCATACATTCATTCAACAAATATTGGATACCCACTATGTGCTTGGCATTATACCAGTCCTTGGGGACAGAGAGAAGAAAAGGTATACAGCAGTGTAAAATGACATTCCTAAACCATTATATGAGTAAACCCTGCTTTATTAATAATGCGACATCTCAACATAGTATACCCAATAAAAACATATAGAGGCACATGATTTTGAGGTATACAGTTTCTTTCTTCCCTACAATTACTATGTGATATAAATTCCTCAACCCATTCGAATATCATTGAAGAGCTTCTACTAATAGAAACCTCCCAAAATTACAGTTTAGTTTTAGAGAGAAAAAGGAAATGAATCTCACGTACAACAAAACAAAAATTACATGCCCTATACAGATCAAGCATTAAAAGGACAACAAAACTCAAAAAGAACTTCAGATTAGAACTCAAAGTGATTCCTTATTCTAAGGCTTATCATACTATAGTTCTTTTATTTTTCTGAAAAAATAATTTTAAATAAATTATTCAGTACTAGAAAACTGAAGTAGGGTTCAGAGGGCATGATGCTTATAACTGACTTTCAAAGGATTGAGAAAAAAATAATATGTGTATACACACAGAGAGAGCATGAAAAATAAAGCAAGTATGAACACTTAGTAAATCTGGGTAAAAGAGTTCTTTGTACTATCCGGGAAACTTTCCCTAAATTTAAAATTATATAAAAATAAAAAGTTTTCCCCAAATTTTATTCAGTATTAGGTAAAGTATTACGAGAATAAATATATAAATCCATTAAACTCACATTTTTAGAAATCCCCTATGCATTTTAGTTGTCATTGTATCTTTCTACACACTAAAACAAGCCAGTCAAAATAGAAATATAATTCTAAAAGTGATTTGCTTCATACCAATGTATTTTAGATAAAACACAGGACTTTCAGTCAAATTTGAATTTTAAATAGGGAAAAATTTTTTGGTATAAGTATATCCCTAACATTGCATGCAACATACTCATATTAAAAATCATTTGTTGTTTATCTTAAATTCAAATTTAACTGGGCATTCTGTATTTTTATTTACTAACTGTTAACTCTAAATGTATTGAAAAATTTTAAACTGTTAATTATGGTTTATTCAAGAGCCTCCTTAGCATTTTTCTATTAAACATCTGTCACATTGGCCATAGTTTTACTTATATTACATCTTCTTACACAAAATTCCAGTTTGAGAGACTTAAAACATCATTAACCTAAGTTTTACCATATGTAAATTTAATAATCCTGATTTTATTCAATATTAAACTTTAAAATGTATACCACATCAAGTATTACTTTTACTTACAATAATATTATAGACTTAACACAAATTTTAAAAATTTGTTTACTTAAAACAATATAATTCTCCTTTTACAAAAGCAGCTTTATGTAAAATGTTTGCGTTAAGACTGTCATTGTTATTATGCCTTTGAATGAAATTCCATTCTTGGACCTCCATTATCCAGAAACAGGCACAATTCAGCTCGATTTCTTTAATGAATATTTTGTAACAAGTTCCTGAAATTTTCTAATTCTTTCACACTTGTAGAAATTCTGTAACCAAAAAACAAAATTTCACTCAAAAACGATCTAGATAACTTTTCTCTGTAAGTTATTCACTTTGCATTTTTAGAGCAAAGAAAAAACTTTATTTCAACAAATTTAAATGCACATAAACCATTTAATCTACTTTGATGTACTTTAGTTCTTAACTTGATGTAGGAAAACTAAGATAATATTGCCCCAAAATTAGTTATTTTTAGGTATTCATAACTCAGTGTTTAAGTTTTAAAATACAGAATTTCAAAGTTAAAATACTTAGGTATTTTAAGTACTCATAAGTATATTCATATGTTTAGTATTTAAAGTACATAAGTATAAAGTATATAAGCATTATAATATTTATTTTAAATATGCATAAGTATATGAATACTGAAAACTAATCAATATACCATATTTAGTAAATATACAAAGAATCAAAACTTTTCGACTTTAAAGGGTACAAATAGTAAACGTGATCAATTTATTTTAACTAATTTTTATAAAAAGTAAAGTTTGTTCATTATTTCAAATGTACTTTAATTTTGCTCTCCACCATTAAAAAAGTAGATTTCTCAATGAAATATAACTATCATGCTTCTGCGTACTATAGAATAATTTTGAGGGTCAATTATTTTAAACCAAAAGTATAAAATCAAAATTGTTTTAAATGAAGAAATGCAGTCTTTAGAAGATATTAGTTTTAATAAATCTCTGCATTTTTTACATATGATAAGCCAGAAGGAATGCACCTATACTTAAATTTTATATTGTAAGCTCCTTATTTTTCAAGCTTAGCTTCTAATGATTTTTATGAAATTATTTTTAAAAGAATTATTAACCTTTTCACATAATGGTGAATTCACAAAGAAACTACATGTACACCTATATTAAACAACATGATTTCCCAGGGGCTTCAAAAAATTTTGGGGCATCACAAAAAATTACTAGGAAAAATATACAAATTCAGAAAGATGAATATTGAAATAAATCAGTAAATTAATCATGATTATGTGTGTCGACATACTTAATATATTTCATTTAAGATCATAAAATTCTATAGTGAGATAATTTCACTATAATATTCCTTACCCAGTTTTGTCTGAGAGTATACATGTTGCATTAGACTTACTTGGCTAGCAGAAAGAATTGCAGTACATTCAAACTAACCTTCCAAATGCGTTAAGTAATGACACTATTTCTTGTCTAGTTAGATGGAATTCGAAACTGGGCCCACTTTCTGGCATATTTGCTATCAGTTTTTCAGAAAACAAGATCTTCAGAGCAGTACCCAAACCCTGAGTCTATAATAGAAATAAGAAAAAGAAAAATCAAAAAATTATTTGTGTAAAGAATTCAAAAATAAAAGTTGAGTTAGATTTGCTTACCTGAAGCTTTCCCCACAGTCTACATTTGAAACAACCAACACAATCCATGATTCTTGAAATATTTCTAAAATGCAGCCGAAATTCCTCCTAGAAACAATTTAACAAAATTGTATTAAGCTGCAGTATATGGTCAAATACTAATTTCTGAGTGTCTTCTTTGTGCCTAACACTGTACAAGGCACTATAGAGTACCAAAAAAGAAAAGGAATTAAAATCAACATTCACTGAATACCTACTACACACCAGAATCTATATATACAATTTCATTTCTTCTTCACCACAAATTCAAAAGGAGATATTATTTTAATATATACCTAGAGAATTAAAAAGAAAAAAAAAAAGGTTCAGCCTATTAGGTAACTTGCCTATGTGGTAAACAGTAAACTTAGACACCAGACCTGCCTGATTCCAAAGCTAAATTATCTGCAAATATATACAAAGGTAACTGAGTTGAGGTTTTCTGTTGTATTTTATTATTAACTATATGCCAACATCAGAAGAGGGGAGAGAGGGGCTGGATGACATCATTTACTAAAAAAAAAAAAACCTAGGAGGGAGAAAAAAATAAAAACCTTAGCTTCATAATAGTTAAAGCCCCCCCCTTTTTCTGATATTGAGTAAAATAATCAGATATTTTATTATTATCATACAAAAATATACAAAATATAGTGAACATCCATGTACCTTTCACCAAGTTTTAGAAAGAAACCTTTACAAGTAATATTGAACATTGAATTTGTTCCCTCTCTGTTTTTATAAATAAGTATACATCTATGAATGCTAGGGTATTATATTGTTTATAATAGAGCAACATGTATCTAGCTTATCCAAATGCAGTATATGTCCTTAAGTAATAAGGAAAATAAGAAGGGAAGCCAAGAACACATCCTTCTTTTACTCCAATGGTAATTATAATTGATCCTCCAAGTGACTCCCTCTGTCCTGGATTTATACTGGAATCCCAAGCTTATAGTACTTTAAGCAGGAAATTCAACATACATTTCAGCTGGAACATCCATTATACCAATAGTCCTTAATTTGGGAAGCATATTCTCTCTCTCTCTCTCTCTCTCTCTCTTTCTCTCTCTCTCTCTTTTTTTTTAATATGATAAACTACACACTGGGCTCAACCAGAAGAGAAGAGTACCAAATATCTGAAAAATGGGAATAAATCTGCAAAGATTAGAACCTAATATTTAAAGCAGACTGCATGCAATTCACTCTGGGGATAGTCTTTTCCCAGATGCTTCATTCACCCTGAGACTTTGAAACAGCTGTAACATGTAAAAGATCTTTAATAGGATCCCAGATCTTGTATCTTTATTAATACAAATTTTGTATTACTACAAAGCCCAACGTATTACTCTTAATAATTATCACATGTTAGTAATATTCTATATTTTGTGTTTTGTAAAGGATGGATACCTGTTATAAAAAGATTGTGCTTGCTTTTATAGACATTGTCTGAATTCTGTATGTTTGTTACTTTGAATACTTGAATGTAGTAGCTCTTGAGTAAATCTTTGTATGGCATACACAGAAAGTATGCATGGTTGCTTACAATAACCAAAAGTGCACTGTAAAATTAAAACCAAGCACAGTGCTTAAGTGAATTGAATATGGTAGAATCAAATTAATAAGCTAGAAATTTACTAACTGAGAAGAGGTTAAAAATCTTGTGACTTCCACAAATAACAATCAGTATCCAATAAAGTGATTATATTCCAAAGTGATCTCAGATTAGAAAAATTTGTGATCCTTAAAATAACCAAGACCTCAATAGCTTATAAATTTGGTTTATGTAGTTTTTAGGTCAACACTTAAAATTACAGTCAGTGGGCAGAATAATCAGCTTGCTGTGGTTCTCATACACAAAAAATTTTCATCCAATTATTCTCAAATGTTTTATAAGCCTTCAAGTGAAATCCTATTTCATTTTGAATTGAACACTAAATAATTCCCTTTCATGCAAGTCCTCTATTTCTAACCATACATTGATAGAGTAAAAAGTAGACAAGATGAGATTTTAAAATGAACTTATGTTACCATTCAAATCAATGATGTTCACCATAAACTACTTTTTTAAAGAAGTAAGTCTATGATAATAACATTTTTTCTTGTTTTTTAACTCCTTTCTTGTATTTGAATTCAGAAAAAATATCTGTTAAACTCCATAGGACATCAAACTTGAGTGTTTCCATGCTGATAAAATTAAAATATTGTGAGAAATATTTCTAATCTGCACAATATAAAAAGAGTGGATGCCAAAACACTCTCCAATAAACCAGTGAGTATCTTAAAAATAAGAAAGATATTGAAAATAGCAGAGAAAGAAGTCATCACAGCATCTTTCACTTCTAAGTTCCTGGAAGCTTTGGGGGAGGTTATATAAGCACTGAGGTATGTATTTCTAGCAAGAATGCTTTAAGTAGGAGGTAGATGGGAGGTCAAAAATAACCATTATCTAACAGCAAAAAACTGAGTGCAAAAGTATTTTGTCTGCAAACTGAATAAAATCAGGTTCTTTATAGAAAGAAACTAAGAATAAGAACTAGAGACTTAAAAATATTCTGATGAAATTAGATCAAACCCAGTGCTCCTGAAACCCACCTGTATTTACTTACCTACAGATTTGTAACAGTAATATAATTTTACTTGACTCCCAAATAGGCTAGAAATCCCTTGAGGGTAGGAGCTGTCTCTCCTTTTAATGACATAAATCATATTCTATGTACATAATAAGCATTTAATAAGTTTAGTATTATTTTATATTTGTAGTATTTTGATGCAAAGATATACAAAGATGGTCTTGCCTGAGGTTATACTTCTATTAAGAGGCAAGGCAAACTGTGCACCTAAATTAATATAATACTACTATATATCAATTATAATTGAAAAATTTTAAATGTCAATAAATAAACAAATTTTTAAAAAGAGGCATGGCAAAACCAAACCCCATTTTGTGGGGTATCAGGTCTTCTGTCCTTTCCACAACTGCATGCTAGCATTCCTAAATGCCTTTAGTCACACTAAGCAAGATGCATGACAAAACATTGCCCTCTCTCCCTAACAAGGACCCTTTAATTTAACCAAAAGCATTTTCAGAATTCTCATCAGCCGAAGACAAATAGTGCCACTCATGCTCTAGATCCTTTTCCTTTATAACCTCTATTTGTTGCATGACATTATTGATATGAAAGCCATCTGTAAAATGTGCAGTGACATATGGATTTCAGTTGTTATTTTGAACATAACACAAACTAAATTTTAAGTTAGACCTGACATTAGACTTCCTTTCTTACAATTTCAGTATGTAAAGATTTATTGTTAAGTATAAAACGTGGGCCTATATTCATATTTACATAAGAGTTTGCATCTAAAACTTACACAATAAAAATAATTACCTTTAGTTTGTTTGCTTCTTTTTTATCTCCAGCAAAAAATGAATTCTCATCAAAATGCAAAGGAAATGACCTGCATTTTAAAATAGAATATTCATTTCTATATATTATAAAATATTAAAAGTCCCACAACGATAACATTTTGCTGTTCAGTGATGAATAATGTAATTAAAATAGAGTAGAAAATACAGTAAAATCAACATCCTGATGCCCCCGCACAAATTCTTACCCTCAAATCTAAAAGCTAACTATAATATAGTAGAATTTTGGTCTCAAACCTAACCTGTTCAACTAAATATGAAAATAATGCAGGTATCAAGTACTAAAACTAAAAATATATGCCTTTTAATAGCTATGTGAAAACAAAAACAAAAACAATTCTCAAAGACCTATTAACAAAATTAGCTTTTAATTATTTTTTAAACAGTTTTTCCTTCTCTGAAGTGAATATTTAAGAATTTAAATCTGGATACTACTTTTCACTCTTCTATTAATATGTACATTGTAATAATATAATTTACTTGATTTCATGAAGTATATCCAGAAGTAGCATTTTGTTTTCTGCATCCTGAACTTTATTTCCAGTGAAGAGTTGAAAATCTGGACGCTCAAAGAATGGTACCACTTTAGATAAAGCTCTTAATTCAATTAAGTATATAAAATACAAATTCTTAAGCCTTCTTGGACCTTCTCCTTCAGTCAAAATTCCATCAAACCGCTGCTGAAATTCTGTAATGTTGTGTCCCCATTTCTTTTCTAACCAGGTATCTGAGAAGAAAGAAGAATTAAATTTAAGTTTCATTTTACTTAGGTTATTTATGCCTGCAGAAATTCATGTCATTTTAATTTTGAAATACACACTACTATAACTATGAAAACTGTTTTATGTAATGTAGACTTTAATAGTTCTATATTATTTTAGCTTCTAGAACCCATTCATAAAAGGAAAATAATATTTTACAGAGAAACGAGGTGTTTAAAAAAGTCGAATTTCTGAATATAAATATATTCACAAAATACACAATTTAAAAATGACTATCTGAAATCACCAGTGAGTTTCAAGCCCTATTTTTTTTAAGTTGCTGTATTTTATTTCTAAGAGGTAAGAAATACTTAATTCCAGAAGAAATATGTTACTGATGAAAATCAACTATGGTGTCATTTTTCAACAGCATTCCTAAAGCATAAAGAGCAGCAGAAAATGCTTTTACATATTAAACTCCATACTTGAAGTTAGCACACAAATGAAAGAGTAATTTTTAATGAGTAACAAACTGTGCTGTTAGGAGCTATTTTAATTCCCACAATAAAAGAACATTTCCAAAGTGATGTGTAAAATTTTGAGCACCTTCTTAAAAGAAGGTAGAAAGCTAAAATAATGCTGAATTTTTCCCTATAGTATCAATAGTTCCTATATTCCTGATTGCTACCATTTAATAATGAATTTTTTCTGCTTAATATTTAGCAGGGTCAATTTTTTCCTGTTAGGTAAATTACATTGTTTTTTTTAATGCCTATAGCACCTGGTCTTCCTAGGTGGTCTCCCACCCAAATACTAACCAGGCCCCACCCTGCTTAGCTTCTGATGAGATCGGGCATGTTCAGGGTGGCATGGCCACAGATGGTAAATGACATTTTAAGAATACCTGAAAATAAGTATAGTAAAATGGATAAAAGTGAATAGAACATACCTTGCAGAAGGTATCGTGCACTCAAATGCACGTTAATACTTGCATGTAGGCCAGATATAAGTCTGTAGAATGCTCTTTTTTCTACACAGAGGCCTAAGAAAAGTAATTGTGAAACTTGTCAGATTATAAAATTAATTTCATATCTTTAAAAATGAGAAAAAAATTTCATCATTTAAATGTGTTTAAGTTTCCAATTACCTTCCAGCCAACTGTAAAAAGTGTTTTCTGAAATTAAAAGAAAAATAAGTCACAAGATTGTAAAAATGCCAAAATGTTTTTCAAAAGGTCCAAAATTTATTTGCAATTTCTCCAAAAGAAGGAGAAACATTCTTGGTGTAGATTCAGTTAAGTACCACTCTCCTGGTCAGTCTTTAGAAAGCTTTAGCATAGCCTTAGGTAGTCCACTCTCATAACTTTCAGAATAAAGTGTTTTATAGGAGGTCAAAACAGAATTTAAATAGTAAATCAATACATGGCAAAATACTTAGCCTTGATAACATCTCATGGTATGAAAATTAAAAAGTCATTATATAGTCTTTTCAATTTGAAAAGCAAAATAATAAAGTTAAATTGGAGGTATATTATTTGTATATAGCTCATGGTATTATATGCCAGTCAATATTTCCAAAAAGCAGATCAAAGAAATGTTATGAAAACCAAATATCACATACTCTATGACCTAACATGATCACTGTTCATATACTTATACCTTTAGAATTATGCTCTAAAAAATAACTCAATATTGGGGGGGTATAATTTGTAGAAAGATTATTATTATAAGTAATTTTGAAAACATGAAATAATCAAAATGTATAATAATGCCTAAGTTACATGATAGAATATTATATAACTAGTTAACATTGTAGAATGATATATAACTATTAAAATGACAATAATGTCGAACATGACAATATATGAAAATGTTTATTCAAAATAATATATAAAAAGGCATAAGAAATCATTATAACTACTTAAAGATTCTAAGTATGTATTTGCTAGAGGTGGCAAACATTGTACTATATAGTTCTTTTGACTGAAGTTGCTTATAGTAATATTAAAAATGAACAAAACAGGCATAAAAGTAATGGAATAAATAACAAAGAGAATAAGCAATAAATCAGACTATTTGAAAATTTAAAACAGCTGTTTGTCAGAAAATTTCACAAAAGCAAATTGCAAACAACAAAGTGGGTAAAACGTATGTTGCAAACAGAACAAAAAATATCCTAAATATGTAAAAATCTCATAAAAATGTGAAAGTATCCATTGAAAATGTGCAAATAATGCAACAACATGGATAGACCTTGAAATAATCATACTAAGTGAAATAAGCCAGACAGAAATAGTTGAAAATCACATGATATCACTTATATGTGGGATATAAACCTAAAAGCAACAAATGAACAAGACAAACAGAGACTTCATGGACATGGACAATGGAGGTAGATGGGGGGAAAATTTAATCATTTCTTCAATTAAAAAATGATCCACCCCCCCACAAAAAAAGAGCAAATAATATAGAGAATTCACAACGGAAAAAATACAAATGGTAATAACAGAAATTGCTCAGTCTCACTATTAATAAAAAGTACAAATTAAAACTATAGAGATACCACTTTTAATTGTAAAGATAAAAATATGATAATATTTAATGCCAACAAGTAAAACTAGCTGGCACATTGATTGTGGGTGTAAGCATACTCTTTCAATGACAAAAAGCAATCTGGTCATATGTATTAAGAGCCTAAAATGTCTGTATCCTTTGATCTAGTAGATCCATTTCTAAAAATCTAGGCTGCTATGGATATTTGTGTCCCCCCTATAATTCATATGTTGAAGGCCTAACCCTACGAATGATGGTATTTGGAAGTAGGCCTTTGGGAGGTGATAAGATTTAGTTGAGGTCAGGCGGGTGGGGTCACCCTGATAGAATTGGTGTTTTTATAAAAAGAGACCTGAACTCTATCTCTGTGCCATATGAGGATACAGCAAGAAAGCAGGCTATCTGCAAGGCAGGAGGAGGGTCCTCACCAGGAACCAAAGCTCTAGCCTCCAGAATTGTGAGAACATAAATGTCTTTAGTGTAAACCACCAGTCTATGGTGTTTTGTTAAGGCAGCCTGAGGTGACTAAGATACAGACCAGGGAAGCAAGTAGACATAGGAGTAATAATATACAAATGTATAAATATATCTGTTATGAAAATATACATATATTAATAATAATAATTTTCAAATGTTAACAGAGAGGCAGTATGACCTAGTAACTAAGAATACGGACTATGAAGCTAAGCTGCCTGATTTGAACCCAAATTCTGCTACTTATAAGTCATATAATTTTAGGTAAGTTATTAAACCACTCTGGGATTCACTTTTCTTTGTCTATAAAATGGAGATAAAAATAATATCTCCTAGAATTATTGAAATGATTAAATGAAATCATATTTGTAAATTGCTTAGAAGAGTACTGGCATGTAGTCTTAGCCATTATCATTATCAATGATTTTAGGGTTATAGGATTTCAAGTGACGTGCTTCCTTATAAACCTTTAGCATTTTCTTTCAAGTTTTGGAACATGAATTGGAGGGGAGCCAGGAGTATATTGTTTGAGACCTAAGCTTCTGATGAAATTTTTAGTTCAGTTTTATAATCCTGAAATAGCTATTTTCAACCTGACCTGATTCTGATCCAGTTAGATAGTCACCTAATATGACAGCTGTCAGAGATAACTTTTTCACATTTGAACAAATACTTATAGTCATAAATAAGATAGTTCCTCTAAGGACAGCCTCCACAGGTTAACAATCTGATGAAAGATCTTCAAATAGTATTGAAAAATCAAAATAGTCTCCTCTGATGTTGCTGAAATATAGCATAGAATCAGGAATACCACGGTAGAATAAGGTTACTAAAAACTGAAAATTATAGGATCACCACTAACAGTAACAAAATAGGCATCTTTGGAAAAATAATCTCTCTGTTAAAGATTTCTTTCTCTTCCCATTAGTACAGTTGATTCAGTATTTTATTTAGCTGCTATCATTACTATAATATAATAAAAATATTATAATAAAATAGCAATGTTACCAGACTTTAGTATTCTATTATTTAGACATAATGCAAAAGCAATTCATAAAAATAATGTTCAGAAGATAGAGAATTGTGAGGAAGAGGAAAGTGATACTTCACTTTAGCAAATTTAGCAATTTCATCTAGTTAGACTAAAGCTAAGAACTACTTAGTCTTTTATTTATTATTGTTAAACATGTGACCTTAAGAATAACAAAAATCATTCCAATCTTACTCATAAAGCAAAAAAAAAAAGATTCCTAAAAAGATAAAGTAAACCAAAAATATGTTAAAATTTTTAGAATTACAATTAACTCAAATGCTTAGCAATGATACCTACACCGAAGAGTCAGTATAATAAGCCTTGGAAACCAGATCGACACTGTGATCATGCCTAGAACTCAGCAGACCTTAGAGGTCAACCAGTAGAGGAGAGGGTGTTTTCAGATGCCAAGGGAAAATGTATAAGTGAATTACTTGAGGCTGAGGCAAAGTGTTTCTACTGCCTGATGCCAGGCACAGTCATTTTCCCTTAATCTGCTTTCACCTCTGAAATTTTAGATAAATAAAAATTAACCTCGTCTTTGTTTCAGATGCAGAAAGAAAAAGGTTTGCCAAATAAACATCTGAATATGTAAGCAAATTCATATATATAATGTATGATAAAGAAATTATACTTACCTTCACTTTTCCCTGAAAAACAAAACAAAATGTTTATTATTGTAAACTCCTTCCAGATGTGCCTTTTAAAATGCTACATTTCCATAAAAATAAGACTTTTTGTAGTGGTTGGTTTTAGTTCATCCTTTCATCTACATAAGCAAAATCTGTGACATACTTCTGACTGCAATTCTTATCAGTGGTAGGAATTACGCCTGATTCTACTAAATGACATCATCACCAAGAACCTGGATAAAGAGTAGTTTTGGCTCATACAAGATTTAATATGGGCTAACAAGAGAGAAAATCTAATCTATCATCTGAGAGTACTCTTAAATATCTTAAGGACTTACACTTAGTTATTTTCCACATTTATTTATCCTAAAGCTATAACTGTCTCTGCTATAGCTATGTTATGGTTTTGAAATCTCCAGACTGACATCATAAAATTTTACTCTATTCAAAAATATTTTTAGAGCTTTTTGTAAGATTCAAATTATGCACAATTCAAGAGTTTGTATGCAGCTATTCATTTACTCTGAAAAATTATCTTCATTTTGCCTAGTTCTATTTAATGCCATCATTGATTATTAAAGTAACATATGCTCAGTGCAAATATGTTTTTTTTAAAAAAAGAACACCGATAAAGTTAAAAAAAGCATCATCCATAACTCCCTCTGCCCAAAGATAAATACCATTTACATTTTAGTAAATGTCCTTTCCTTTGTGTATAGATATTTAGATACTATATTTTTACAAAAATGTGTTATATATACTTATATAATGCTTCGATGCCTGCTTTTCCTCAATGTGGTATTGATACAAATGAATATGAATTTTCAGCAACATTTATAATGGCTATATTCTACTATGTGAATATACAATAAATCATTTAACCAGTTCCCTAATGATAAACATTTAAACTGTTCCCATTTATCTTTAACATAAGTGAGGGCGGTTAATTAACTTATCAGATCATAATGTGAGTTCATAGTGAAGATCACTTCTTCTCTAGGAATTTGCATTTCATCTGATATTAAATCAATATCTTCCACTGATACTATATGTGACTCTGTATAAACCAAAAGCTTTGTTTGAAGATGTTCTTTCATTTCTAATCTCAGAAAGACCAGTCTGCCAACATTTAGGGAATGATACAATCTCACTGCCTTCCAGGAGGAAATTTATGTTTATGGACCATACAAGATCAGCAACTTTTCAAATAAATTTTAAAAATAAAAACCTTACACATTTGCTAAACACACATCAAAGATTTTATCAATAAGCACATATTCAGAGAACAGGGATATATAGTATAACTGCTTATTATAAACTGGAGAAAGGTTTGTAAATTTCAATTTTTACATCACTTCTGCACCTACACAGTGCCTACCTAGCACATTGTAAATGGTAGATAATCATATGTTGAAGGAACAGTGATTTTCACTGTTGTAGATGAGACCATTAAATAAGGAGGACAATTTTCAACCATCATTTATCTAACAAACTGCATCTGTGATGTGCCAGGCTCCAGATTACGAGATGAAACCAAAAAATGTTGTCCATACGCCCAAAATACTACGTAGATCAATAGATATATAAATAATAATAAAATAATGCTGGACAGTGGAAAGGGCTGTAAGAGAAACAATACATGACTTCAGATCACTTCATGAGGAGAAGAGATTACTTCAGTTACGAGGATCAAAGAAAGTTTTATAGAAAAGGAAGCATTGGGCAGGCCAGTCCTTGAGTATTAGTAGTAAATGAAAAATGTTAATAAGATATAAAAACATGTGAATTGAAATCAGAATCCCGATATATACAATAATTTTAAGTTTTAGGAAAGATTTGAGGCAGAAGTTTCTTAGCTATTCATTTAACTAGGAAAGGAACAAAAATAGAAAAACTGAATTTACACTCTGCAAAAAATGAATAGAATAAACAATATAACCTAATCTTCATCCTAAAACAGTCTAATAGCATGAACTTAATTACAAAAATACTCCTCACTGAAGTGTAACTATTTTAAACATCAATTTCTCTGCAAGGGTGAGGCATAGCTTCTGCGGAAACAGAACTATACGATCTCATATGCTCTTGCTGACCCTTGTCTTTCCTTATCCTTCCCCGACTAACAAAAGCTGATAAATAACATAGCAGTGCAAATAAATAACTCACCTTGACTGGAAGCCAAAGGATTTAAAGGTCTTTTAATTGTCTGTGGCCTAGAAACAAAAAAATTATGTATAAAATATAAATGTTACCTATTGTGTTGTCATTAAGTAAAAGTGAAATGATCTCAGACAGTTTCTGAATGACTATATGCAAAATCAAATTGTTTTATTGAGCTTATAAAATACTTAGTTTTCTCTAATTGCTTTAAGGGAGGGTGGTGGTTATTTGTTTTAGTGATAACAGTTTCTGATCTTTTCGCATCCTAGCAGCCAAAGTCATTTCCTAACCACTTCTTCAAACAAAGGAAAAAAATACTACTCAGGCTCTTCTCCTAGAGTCGCTAGTATGTTTATATATATATTATATAAACCTGTGTGTGTCTGACACAAAGTGCACTCCTAATTGAAAGACAAACAAGCAAAAAATAAATAAATACCAAAACAAACATTAAAATAAAAAAGGAAAAAAGACAATGTGGGTAGATTATATTCCATTTAGGTAATCTTAGGTACATCAATTTTCCCTGTGGCCGTCAAGTTTGTGATGATTTCAATAAAAGGTATTTTTTAATAAGTAAAAAGAGAGAGTTAATATGTCACCAAAATGCTTTTAAATCTCAAAATAAATATTCATTAGTTTCATTAGTAAAGTGTAGGGACTGTTTTAATGTCCATTATTTAAATTTTACAAATTTGCACAGATAGAGACATTTTGGAATAGAATGTGTAAGCTATAATTTAACATACTCAATTTGCATTGTTTATATTTTAGAAATATTGTGGGAATCATGACATAAATCAGTTAGAAAAGAACTATAATACAATATCTAACAAGTGCTTCAGCAGAACTCTCTTTTAGTTCATTTTTTTTTAAAAAAAAACTTTTAAACTGAGTCAACACACTAAACATTCTGAATAATAGTCAAGAGAATTTGGCAAAAACACATGGCAGAAATGAGTAAATAATGAAACTCTCCACTTCCCAAACTGGAACAATTATTCAAGTCAAAAACAAGGAACACTCTGACATTTTATTGGTATAAACTTACTTGTTGATTTCTTATGTTTATATTTGACTTACAGAAAATGAAGTGTATTATCTCCATATCTGGAAACTCCAAAGAATTTCCCCCACATTCGAGATAGCATAATACACACACGCACATGCGCGCGCACACACACACACATACAAATTTTTTCCAAAAATCAATAAGCACCTTGGTTAGAGCCTAGAGACCCTCAAGTGGGTAAACTTGAAGAAGCATGTGTCAGTCACCCAGTGATTAAATTGACTGCTTCCATTGTGGTGGTTGAGTATAAAGTGGGCTCTTCCACTTACTAGATCTTTGACTCTGGACAAATTACTTAAAATCAGCTTTCAAATCTCTGTTTCTCCACCTGTGAAAGGGACGACTGACTACAACACAGAATGATTGCATGGACTAAAGGAGAAAATGTATGTAACATGCTTAGCAAACACAATGCCTGGTACACTGTGAGTGCTCAAAAATGTTAGCTATTATGTTTATTCTCTGAAATTAATTTAACTTTAACTTTAAAGTGGGTAAAATAACTAAGCCACAAAAAGAGAAGAATAAGGCACCAAAAAGAGAATTAGGAGTTAATATATTCTATTCTCTACCACTATGTGATCTTGGTAAATAAAACAAATCTCTCTGGCTCTCTTTTACCTCATTTCTAAAATGAGAGTCTATAATCCACTCAAGAAACATTTTTAAGTGCCTACAATGCTCTCATAAAAGTCTAATACTATTCTAAGTCTTTTCAAGAAAAAAGAAATATTTGTTGAAACATGTCTACATGTTTCCCCAGAGAACTGGATAAATAAATACATTTCTGTGTCTCAATACAGCCTTTAACAAAGTGAATTTGATTTGTACTTTTAAATCTTTAGGATTTTGTTTATTTGTTTACGAATAGAAACCACTACATATTCCAAAAATTTGTAAGTGAAAATGACACATACTTAAAACAGTTTTCTTCATAAATGACATTCCATATCTTCCAAGCATCTGGTCCCTTGTAACCCGTGTAGCGCTCAGGATTAAGGAGTAAATCTACATATTCAGCATCAGGAGACTGTATGTCTATAAAAAAAAAAATGTTTTATTAAGCCTTTCTATTTTTATTTACCTGTAAAAACCTAGTATACAATACAGTATTACATTGATTCCAAGGCACCACAGATGTATCAATGCCTCAGAGATTTAAAAACAACTTTTCAAGAGAACGATAAGAGTGAAAAGAACCAACACAGCCACATTAAATGTGCACAAAAGCATCTTGCTTTTAAAAATGGTACGAAAGAAAGAAAGAAAGAAAGAAAGAAAGAAAGAAAGAAAGAAAGAAAGAAAGAAAGAAAGAAAGAAAGAAAAAAGGAAAAAAGAAAAGAAAAGGAAAGAAAAGAAAAGAAAAGAGAAAAGAAAAGGAAAGGAAAGAAAAGAAAAGAAAAGGAAAGGAAAGAAAAGAAAGAAATATGTGAATTTTAGAATAAAAAAATCATGGTTATTCAATTTTCATAAGCTATGCAGACTAAGACTATACTATACATTTCCCCCCACATCAAACCGCAGTGGTTCAGCACTAACTAAGGTAAATGAAGAAGTGTTCGTACCACACACTGTTTATTACCAAATACTTAACTTCTTACAGGAGCACCATCAGGATCCACTACAAACCTACCCCAAAGATATAATCTTAAACAGACAAAAAGCTATACGCAAGATGACACTTGTGTCAGCATTATTTATAAAAAGGAAAATTGGAAGCAACCTAATTGCCCAACAGAGCAGAACAGTTTAAAGCAGGGGCTCTGGAGCCAGAGTGTCTGGGTCAGAATCCAGGCTCCACTATCTATTCACTGCACAACCCTGAGCAAGTTATGTCAATTCTCTATGCTTTGTGCTATCATTTGTAAGACAGGGATAATAATCATAGTATTACTATGAGACTTAAACATGTTTTTATGTTCAGAGTGTTTAGGACAATCATAAGAGAATAATAAATATTAGCTAGTGGTATTGATGTTATGATGTATCTTAGTAGACCATTTACAGTCAAAACTTTAGGTACAAAGGCTATCTAATGAAATGAAAAGGAAAACATTATAGAAAAGCCAATTACAGATTACACACACACACACACACACATATATGAAAATATATAAAATTGGTGGGATGTTGCTTTCTCATATTTCTATAATTTATATATGCATTATAACTTCTAAACCAAAAAAAAAAAACAACAAAAAAAAGGCTCTAGTCCTCCAGTGGCTCTGGGAAATTTTTTAATAGCACAGCAATACCTTACCCATCTAGAAAGCTTAATAATATAAACCAACAAAAAAATGAGGAAGTGGGCAAAAATAGCCTCAACACAACCAAAGGAAATGACAAAAATTTCAGCAGAAAGGTGCTTATGAGAGAGTCATCAAGTTTTCACTAGAAACTACTTCTTATTAAAAAAAAAACAAACAAAGACAAAAGCAAAAATAAAACTAAGCTCAGTTATTTTTATCCCACTTTATAGTATAATGGAGCCATAAATTAGGGGGAAATTCACTTCTAGAAGCAACTCTGTGACAGCATCCAGAAATAACAGAGTCTAATACAGAAGTATACACAGTATAGCAAATTATAATAAATTCAAAAAAATAACCCTGATTCTCAAAATATTTAAATAATGTTCAGCATCTACTATTTTAAGGTAGAAAACTAATCACCAAGAAATGATTAATATTTTTTATATTTTAGCTAGAGATAAACACTAGTTGCCTCATAATTTTACTTATAAAAAATACTTCATGTCTTCCTACTTTATTTTTTAAAAAGTTGCTATAATCATACTTTGCCAGATGACAAAAGCTCCAATTTTTAAATTTAGAATTATAAAATATTTTCTGTACTCCATCTACCATTTGCATACATTATTTATTTCTTATAAAGCTGTTCTTTAAAAAAAAATTAACCCTTCTTTAACAGAATAAGCAAATGCAAATGGACAAGTGATTCACCCAAGATATCAGAACTCCACCATATAAGAAGTAAATTATTGATTCTCAGTCCTTGCTAAATATAAGCAGATCATCTCAAAAGGATACTTTCTAAATAGAAGTTAAAATATTACCATTCTTTCTCTAACATTTCAGGCCTAAAAAAAATGTGCTGCATGTTATAAGTTTAATTTTATCTCAGATACCAATGTTTAGGCCAAAGAGTCCTTGTAGAAAAGATGGTAAAATTAAGGGTTTGGGAGAGCATTTATCCCCTTCCTCTACCACTCTAAATCTTGGTACGTCTGCATCTCCTTATCCAACACTGCAGAGGCCAAAGGAATTCCAAAATGGCCTCCATACAACCAAAGGAAATGACAAAAATTTCAGCAGAAATTGTTTTGGAATTCAGAACTTTTCAGATTTTAGAAAAGTAATACAGTACATAAAACACATATTGACTATTACTCCAGCAGGCACTAGGCAACCTTTAATCAAAGCCATAAGTATTTCTGCTGTGAAATACCTGAATGAATGTTCATACTGACTGAACCTATACTAAACACAGGGGGAAAAACATTCACTTTTCAGAGTTTTCAGATTTGGGGTATATGCTTAGGAGTCGAATTGTTAGGTCCTATGGTAATTCTATGTTTAGCTTTTTGAGAAACTGTCAAACAGAAACTGAGTTTTTAAAAATCATTTTTAAAGAATTATTTCTCCTTAGGTACAATTTTAAACAAAATGCATACTATAAAAAATGTTATACCATCAGCTTCACAGAAGTTGTCAGAGGAATCATCGTGTTTGGTCCACTGAAGAACAGCCTTCTGTGTTTCCTCACTTTAAACAAAGATAATAGTGTTTAAGTTAACATTTCACATGAAAAAACATAAAATAATGCTGGGAAAAAAGAAAAAGCAGACCTTAGAGATTCATCCACAGCTCCAAGTTGCTCAGCTTGTTCACATTCTTCACTGAGATTATTGGCTTCTTCGGAATACTAAAACAAAAAGGGGAATAAATAGAATACAACTTACTGCATTTTTAAAACTTTTGAAAAGAATTCCTAAGTTATTTGAGGTTATTTTATACCTGGCACCATCATCACCTTGGCTTCAACACTTTTAAGAAAAAAAGTAAGCCTTCACATTCCTCCTGAAACTAAAAAATAAGTAGAAGTCTTTGCCCCTTGTTTTTGCTGGAGAACATGTTTACTATTAGAGTCATGAAAAAAGAAGAGTCTATAGTTCTGATAACTCATTATCAAAATCTTCACTAAAAACATCTTCAAAGTATGAGGAAGCCACTAGGCAAAGAATCATGAGGCAATATCCCACTTTTCTAATGACCTAATTGGGAGCATCAGTTTTTTCTTCCATAAAATACGTGATTGAACTAGATCATGTGTGTCTAAAGTCCATTTCATTATAAATGTCATCATTCTAAAAATGTCCTGGGGCCTACTAAGTCTTATAAAAAGTATTCTGATGTCCTTAGGTGTTTAAAATATATTCTTTACCAACTACATTTCTTCTCAATGTCTAAAGCACTATACATATATACGTCTGGGTGAGTATGTGGCACAGGAAAAGCAAGTATGGATCACAAGATTTCACAAAACACTAGTCATCACTATCATATAGCTAAAAGGCAACAGTGGAAGCAGGAGGCCACAAATTCAATCACTCAACAAATATATATTGAGTGCCTATTATCAGCTTATTGTTAAGATGACTATAAAAATGACTGTCCAGACTACGACACTTTTAAGAATAAAAGCAAACACTAAAATAACTGAAAATATTATAATTTTCTGAAATATTTATTTACTAAATAACAACTTTGTTTCATTACACTGATTGACCTCTGAAATAGTTTAATTCAAAGACAATTTGTATAAATTTTTTTATACTTTTATACATAATTAATTATTAAGGGCTAAAGGGATATGATACATTCAACCAACTTTCAAGTGGTTCAGAAAATAATAAAAATATGCACTTAGAAAAAGCATGTTAAAACAAATGAGGCAAAATATTAAGAATTAGTGAATCTGTATAAAGTACATAAAACCTCTTTATACTAAACTTGTTACTTTTCTATAAATTTGAAAAATTTCAAAATAAAAAGCTTAAAATATATGTCAAAAATGATCAAAATTTGTTCAAAAAATAACATCTACGTATGTATATTAATATACTGATATATGTTAAAACAAGTGTTTTAACTTTGTTGTAATTATCTGAACATTAAAACATAAGTTAAAATAACTATTTTTAGTTCATAATTATAATTCAATCGGCTTCATTGAGTCACATCTGTCTTGTACTATGTAACTGGTATTTTTTGGAAGATAAATATTTTTCCGATTTGTCCTTATTTTTAAATTTTCATGAAATTTCCCATAATCTTCTTTAAAGTTAGTTTTTATGGTCAATCAATTTGAAATTATCAATACCTTCACTTGACTCTTCTCTGCAGATCTAATTTTTAATTGAGAAAATATTCTGTCTACATGTAAATATGTGAAAATATTTATTTTTTTGCCTCCAAAGTACATTTCTTCAATAAAAATTTTAAGATAAAACTTATTAAATAATTTGTCTATTTTTTGAATTATTTTAAATGTTTTCCCAAATACATATGGTATAAAATTGTAAGCCTTAAATTCATTCCACTTCAGGTCAGCATATAAATTTATCAAACTAAAAGCAAGAGTTTCATCAAGAGAAGACTCTTTTCACAGGTAAAGAGAATTACAAAATTTCAGAATTAAACCTAGAACACCACTTGAACTGTCCTCACTTAATGTATTTAATTCCTTCCTCAGCTTCTTAAATATTTGTAGGAATAAATTTCAAGGTCTTTGTATAGAAGCTTTGTTATAAAAATTGTGACATGCTAATTCTTCAAAATCTGAAATTTGTTTTGTTTTTTGCATTCTATTCATTGATACTTTGAATAATGATTTTCCGTTAATTTTAAACAAATTATAATCAACATTTAAAGAGTTTATTTATTAAAAAATTTTTCAATACCACCGCAGGATGCTTAAGTTGTTTACAAAACAGTTCTTCAAGGACTCAAACATTTATAAAATCTGATCCATGATGAACAACAAACAAGTACTCCTACCATGCCAAAGGTATGTTTTTTTCAGTATCAGCTTCATCTCAAAAATTTTATGGTATTTGCATAAAAATCTATATATTTGAAAATTACTACTTCTATCAATTGGTAAAATATCACAGTGTGTTTGGACACAATTATGAATTATGTGTATCTTAACCAGTTGCAAATTCATTTCTGATCCACAGATTTCTTGATTTAGTATGAACATTGTTTTTATCAAAATTTGTATATGCATTATTGCCATACAACAAATATTTTGTCTTCAATTTTGAACTTTAAATGAATTATACTAGCATTCACAATAGTGACAAATGTTTTCCCTCAGCAAAATGAAGTTCCAAAAGTTTTCTTTGAGTCCATCAAGTGAATGAAAAAAAAAATCAAAACTCTTTGGATTTAAAGATTTTCTACCTGAAACAGCTGATGATAACATCATTTAACTATGTGCAACGTCCTGCCATTGGAGCCAACACATTGGCTATGATTTCACTCTGTGTGTGTGAACAAGAAAACATAGAATTGAAAATGAGAAAAACTAGAATCTATAATGAGTAAATAGAGGGAGAAAATACAAATCTTCCATATGGAAAAATTCCAAATGATTTATAGCCTCAAAGAGATGAAGCACTCCTTAAGTGTGGGCTGTGCATAGTGACCTTCTTCCAAAGAATATATTATGAAAAGGATGAAAAAGAGTAAATCTATAATGGAGAAACCTGACAAAACTACTTCAGCCAGGTGATCAAGGTTAACATTAACAGTGATAGGTCATGTTGATAGAATGTGACATGACGTGATGTGACGTGATGAAATTGGCACTTTACTTCTGTGGTTTTCCTCTCAAAAACACATAGCCATACTCAGATCATGAGCATTATGCCATACAAATCCCAATTCAAAGATATTCCACAAATACCTGACTAGTACTCCTCAAAACACCTTATCAAAAACAAGGAAATTCTGAGAAACTGTCACAGCCAAGAGGAACCTAAGGAGACATGACTCCTAAATGTAATTTGCCATCCTGGATGGGATCCTATAACAAAAAAGGCACTGGGTAGAAAATTAAGAAAATCTGAATAAAGTATGAACTTTAGTTAGGAATAATGTATCAATCTTGGTCCACTAATAATAATAAATGTACTATACTAATGTAAGATGTTAATTACAGAGGAAATAAGGTATGGTGTGGAGTATGGGCGAACTCTTTACAATTTTTCTGCAAATCTAAAAGTATTATAAAATCAAAATTTTATTTAAAAAGAGTGAGAAAGATAAGTGACACATCAATCAAATGTAATGTATAGAACATGTTTGAATCTTGTTTCAAACAAATTATTAAGGCACCTATGAAACAACTAGAGAAATCTGAAGCCTGACTGTGGTTATATTTTTTTAAAGTATATTTCTGTTTTGGAGATATATGTATAGTATTTGGAAACAAAATAACTTCTCTGAGTTTGGCTTTAAAATAATTAGGAGAATGAGTGGGAGGTACAGCTAAAACAAGCCTGATGATATATTGATAATTGCTAAAGCTGGGTGATGTGTACATGAGTTTATTTCTCTACCTTTATTTCTCTTCCATGCTTTCCATCATAAAAGTCTGAACAAAAGAACTGGAGCCATTGAGTACAAACAGCTCTCAAGGGGTTTTACTCTAAAGAGGAGCAGAGAAGTGGAGCAGTAGCTAGCAGGCGAAAAGAGTTATTCAAGATTTTTGTTAAGATGCTAGACACATTAATAAATATATGTACATACCTTGTAACTTGCAGATTTAATTCCATCAGGAACTTCATCCTGAAAAAGAAAAAAAAATGCTTTTATGTGACATTTATTCTATCTTCTAAAAAATATTTTAAATTTCTATGAAACAAATTACCAAAGTTAAACATATTATTTAAACTAGATATAGGCAATTTTAATATTATTTCTTACAAGTGAACAAAAAGGTTCAACAACACATTCTGATCGTTTGTTACATTACAGCATCGAAAGGTAAAAATGCCACTTGGCTATTATTTTTGATGCTCAAATTGTCCACATTTGGCCAGTAGGGGGCCCACTAATTGCTTACTTGATATTTGCACCTGCGTCCTTTTGATAGTACCCTAGGAATCTTTGGCACCATTTTTCGTTTTCTGTTATGACAATATATTCTAAGCTTATCTTATATATTTCTTGTTCCAGTCTTAGAATCAATCATTTTTTAAGGAGCCTTACTTCTTTTCAGAGGAAAATGATACTGGTTTTCAGGTGTGCATTGGCCACTTACTAACTACATCACCTATCTGCCTGTCATCAAAGTGATGCTATGAGTAGAGATAATGATGTATCTGGGATAACTCAGTAAATTTCAGAGCCTAATGCTGAATTAGATTACACCTGCCCAAAGGGAACGACCCACACAGAGACAATCACTTCATTGTGTACCCTTTCAGATTCTGAACTAGGTCAACGTATGTTCTTTTTCTAGAGCCAGATATTTCGATGATTTCCATTTTTTAAAAATATAATAAACTATACCAAATTTATAGACTAATTT
This sequence comes from Cynopterus sphinx, assembly GCA_030015415.1. Lineage (NCBI taxonomy): Eukaryota > Metazoa > Chordata > Mammalia > Chiroptera > Pteropodidae > Cynopterus > Cynopterus sphinx. The sequence continues at coordinate 109,396,781 of CM057384.1, forward strand.
CAACAGAATTGACAACTTTACAAAATTTAGTACTGCTTCACCTTTGAACATTTGCTTAATTATTTTAGTAATTTAGTGAAATTCCTAGTAGAATTGCTAGGTCCAAGAATATGTACCATTTTAATTTTTTTTTTGATACATTTCCCAAATTAATCTCCAGAAAGACTTAGCCACAGAGTGCTCAATTCTTATTCCCAGATTAATACTGGCTATTTTATTCTTTTCCACATTAGACAATTAATATTGGAGATGAGAGAAAATGGTTTTAAGTCTTTGTAAAGGGAATAAATAACTGGCTTTTCGGTTTATAGAGAGATTCCAGCCTCTATGGGCAGACCATCTGCCACATTCAAATATTCTCTGGAATCAGAGGTACAAATCAAAGGATGTGGACTTTAAAGCATCAAGTATTTTTTTCTATTATTTTTCTATCTTCTGCTGGGTCCCAGGGTATAACATGAACCAACTCTAAAAATGAACTGAAAAGAAATCAAACTGTTGACAAATGAAATTGGTGTTGGTTCCTTGTTTAGCTCAAAAAAAGTATTAACAAAACAACAGAACCTGATATAATGAGTTAACTGTATTTAACCCTGAACATATTAGATTATGAAAGAATTATTAATTGTTTTAGGTGTGATAACTGCACTGTGTTCATGATGTAATGTCCTTTTTGTAAAATGCATACTGAAGTATATAATGATATCAAAATATCAGTAATGTACAATATAAATGCTAGCTATGAAAGTTGATTATCTAGGCTGAAGCAAGTATTTCAAGGTATTTGAAGTGATCTCTAGTCACTCTGGTTCTGACAGACTTAGGAAATATCAGAACTGAGGCTAGGCTCACCCTAAGAGAAATGTAGTAGCTTCTCATGTTTCTCTCTTCTGCTCTCCCTTCCCCTCTGCTCTCATAGTGTGTATGTTCAGTGTATCTCTTATTGGGCTATCACATCTGTATTGAAATAATCCCTTAGTGTTTCTCTCCCTTAGTAAACCATAGCTCAATATAAAAGCTCATCTTATATGTCCAAGTCATGGCACCTAGTAGACCCTCAAAAAACATTCACTATTGAACAAAATTACATTTAATTGCTAATTGATACTCTTTTACCGGTTTCTTCTTCATTTCCTCATCTTACCCCCAAACCCCTACAACACTGCCAATTATCTTTCCAAAATCTTAGGTCTGATCACGACACAACTCCTTCCTTTCTATAATATACTTATGTGGATAAACATCATCTAATTATCTTTTAAATAAAAAAAACTCATTTCATTATACTATAAGTATAACTTTGTTCAGGTAAGATATAAGAAAACAAATATCAAACAAAAAGAACTACAGATGCTCCTCACTTAAAATGGGGTTATATCCTAATAAACCCATCATAAATTAAAAATATACTGGGTCAAAATGCATTTAATGTATCTAACCTAATAACCTACTGAATGTATATTGCTTTCACACCATCATAAAGCCAAAAAGCCATAAATTGAACCACCGATTAAGTCAGAGACTGTTTGTATTAATCTCACTAATGAATAAAAGAATTATATTAACCACAAAATTTAAATTCTATTATGAAGGTAGTATAATTCAAAATTGGTTTTATATTTGTAAATTTGAGTTTTTAATACATAAATATTAAACATTATATTTGGCCTAATATTATTTTAGTTTTATTGGCCCATTTAAAAAAGTTTCAATTACTTGAAAAAAGACGTAACAGTTCTTAAATGGTTCTTACAAATTGACAAGGCTTGACAGCACAGTCTCTTCGTCCACATTGGTTGATATCATTCCAGAAAGGACATGGCTTCTTCAGGTTTACCTATAAAATAATAATAGAAAAAGTTTAAAGATAATCTCTAAAAATAGAAAGTTTATAATTGACAGATATTAAATTATAATGCTATAACCTGGTCATGTTATTGACTGCAATTCTATTTCTTTCACTTACCTATTAGAAACTCTATAAAACTCTATTAATTTCACTTTTACTTGTCAAGTTCCAATGATAACATAAATGTGTAGTTGGTGTAAGTAAATTAGTAGCATTGGTTAGAAAGACAGACTGCTACTAAACAAATCCCTAAACCAATGGCAACTAGGAGCCAAAGTAGCTCAGGTCATCACTACTCGATTTCTATTCTTTTTAAGCAAGTAACAGTTAACAACATAGAACAGTTAGACAATTTTGAATACAGACTATAATTCTATAATCCAATGATCAGGTTTTCTAAACTCTTTCAATAGATATTTCAAAATGAAATATGACAAGTGACTTGTTAAAATAATACAGGTCAGAATAAGGACGAGTTTATCAAAAATATTTAATTATTTTAATTAATTGAAATAAACCTGATCTTTTACAAAATTATAAACAACTCACAATTTTGATAACAATACATATAATAGTTTCCGTTCTAACTTGTTTCTAACTTTTGAGTGCAAAACTCAGTTGCTGAAATTAAAAGTATCCAATGGGCATTTTCAGAACCACATGGTTTGCTCTTGTGAAATAAATTTTCCTAACATAGCTTCAATCAATTTTAAGTAATAATTATAATTCTGAGGCTTAGTAATGCCTAAGAAAAAAAAATTATCCATTTAAACTTTACAGTTTCTTCTACAAAGAATTAAAAATAAAAATACCTTGTAATATCTAAAGTAGTCACTCTCAAGAAGTCTTTGTAGTCTTGGGAAAAGCCTGTAGTTATTAAATTTATCAATGGTTTCAACATCACAGGTACAATCATCCAAGTAACCACTAACCTGTTACAAAGAAAACAATATATTAAATCAAAATGTCTTAGATTCAACAGGGTTCTCTTTCCTCTCATGGTTCTGATGAAAGCCCACTACTCAACCCTATCTTCCCTCTTCTCCAAAATTTTCTCATGAGTTAGGACAATAATCTAGTAATGCTATTGCTAGTGTTGATGATTATTACCTTACCACTTATATCCTTTCAGTGAAAGGGATCTTAGTATTCCCCAAAGCAAACTATATTTTTTAATGAATATATGTGTATACACACACACACACACACACACACACACACACACACACACACATATAAATAGGCCGTGTTTGTAGTTAAAATTTTCCTGAAATCTTGCATCTGTAGCCCCAATGGAACATAGAACTAGATAACCAAAAGTTAGCTGCCGAAGAAAGCTCAATCACTTTCTCCATTGATTGATGGGGTTGGACCAATACCAAAATACTATACAAAAAGCAAGAGAAAAGAAAATAACACTGGCCTGCTTGTTCACTATTCTCTGGTAAGACATATTCTCTAGTTTTCAATGAAAGACAAAACAAAAACACTTTCTAAATAGTCTCCTTGTGTACTAAGAACTTCTAGCCTTTCCATAGATTATCATTTCTATCCCAAAGCACTGTAAGAATATATTCCTCATACTCATATGAAACATGAAATACCTTTTTTTGCATAAATGTGCTCAAAGTGTGCTTTATTTGGCAAAGAACTTTAGCTGGTTTTAATTTTATTGTTTTATGACCATAAAAAAGAACATGAGAAGTATTCATTCAATAATAAAAGCATGAAAACAAAGATTTCATACTGGGTAGTTGATACCATTTTAAGGATATGGAATGAATGCTAAAAGCTGTATCTGCTTTAAGTTTTGGTCTTGATAGAACTTTAAATTGCTGGTAAGTGACTCAAAGTAGAGCGACCAATGTGAAGCATATTTTCTGTTCCACATGCTTTGTTCAGAAAATCCTGGTATGTAGCAAGCACTGAGAGTCTATGGACATCTCTCTAGTACAACCTGTTTCAAAGATCCCGCTGACTAAGTTTTAATCCTGGGCTTATATCCACCCACCACCAAACATATTATCAAGTGTCTCTTCCATGGCCTGGCCACTCTTGACTAACAAATAAAAAAATTTTTTAATTGACCTAAACAAGACACTTGACAGGTAAATCTGCTAAGATACATGTATGTGGAGTGTATCTACAAAAGCACTCCAAATGGAAAATAATACATTTCAAAGTAGCCATTTTGAATTATCTGAGCTACTCCCCTTTTATTAGCCTGATAGAGATTTATTGCACTCAACTAAGTGGATCTGAGTATTATTAGCACTAGCCATATTAAGATTAAACTATGTAGCCAAAATGTTTTATCAAATTCGTTTCTAAATAATTTAAATGAAAAAGATGTACATATTGCCTCCACATCTGGGCTTCAATATTTCTTCTGAGGTTATTTCTTTAAAATGAATCCTGAGATTCCATGAACTTGAACTAAATTTCTGTTACATTCAGTTGCTCTAATCATACATAATGGAGGCAATAATTGTCTAAAAGAAATAAACTCTGAAAAGTGTTCATTTACTTCCAGCCCACATCTATTACAACAAATACTACAAATATTAGTTTGGTTTAAAAAAAATAGATCCTGATTACAGGTTGTTTACACAAACTTTATGTAGACTTGTACACCAAAAGGGAAAAAAAGTCCAATTTTCTGTGTAAAAAAATACTTAATAGAATGATTTCAAAAAAGAGAGAGGTTGTATATAAGGAAGATTTACAAGTCTCAAGCAATTGATCACATTTCTTCCAGCAACTAACACTAAAGCACTGTTATCAAAAAATACTTAGTATACAGTGAAATGGTTTTAGTGGAATTTGATTTCAACTAACAGGTATAATCTAGTCACGAAGTTTAAAGATTCATTTGGAGTCGTCAACCTCACTGAAAGATCAATTCCAGAAAAACATGCAAATGGCTTGCTAAACAGAAAAATTAGAAGAATATACTCCTGCTAGCAGTGTTCACATCTTATGTTGTTATTTCCCTAATACTTACTGAGCACCAATTATACACTAGGCTCAGAACTCTGGAGTGTCAAGAATTAGGACTAAATTTTTAATTTTTTAATTCATTTTTTGATCTCTCAAAACTCATTCACAGTAGGCATCATTAATGTTTATTGAATTTAATCTGATTATTTGTAGACCTTTGTACATTTTACTTCAATGACTTTCTAAGATCGAATAACTATACCCTGCTGTGGCTCAACTGAGAGCTAACATTCTATTAACTGAACTCCTACTACAAACCATGCAACAGTGTGGTGAGAGGTGATGATGTAGTAACTCAAAGAAGTGGTAGAAGGGACTGGCAATATGAAGGGAGGAAAGGCATATGACGAGGTATTAACAAAACAGAATCAATAGCACTTTGCAGCTAATTGGATATTGCAAATAGAACCAGAGAAGATTTTAACTTGTATTTCCAAACATAAGGTGAAAACATAGTTTTTAATTTAGCTTCTAACATAATTTACTAACTCGTTTTTCTAAATGCAGAGGATCCTTGCCCCTCTCCAAGCCCCAAAGAACATTATTCACTAAACTATAAGCTCTTCAGGTCAAAGATCATGCCATAGTTACTTCTGTATTCCAAATACTCAGATCATTATTTATAAATGTTTGTTGAATATATTTTCTACCATTCACCTCCCCTTATCTTTTCTTTCTCCATCTCTTTTCTTTATCTCTTTTGTTCTGTTTTTGTGTGCATGTCTATATGCTTGTCTCCATTTTTCTCTTTGTGTCTCTTAATCATTGTCCCCTGTCCCCTTTTCCCCTTACCCTATCCCTTCCTTTATTGACCATACAGAACTAAACTATACTTTTGTTTCACTTATTGAATTGAAATGATGGTCTCTGTTCTTAAGTTTATTTAAGTAGACCATTTTAAATTTCTCTTAAAATTGTTTTTTAATATATGACCCTCAATTTATTATTTTTTAAAGTTGACCCTGAAAAGAAAAACAAATAGCCACTCTTGTTCTAAAAGGAAAAGAACGGGGTCTAACAAATTTTTGTACTGGGGCAGTATTTAGCTCTTGAAAATATTATGAAAGGGGGGAAAAAGTTTAAACATAAATCAGAAGAAAAAGAAAATAAATATAAAAATTTAATAGCTCCCCAATTCTAATCAGATATCTGAAAAGGTCATTGAGGGCAAAAAGCGAAAAGCTTAACATGTGCTTTTATTCCATTATCTAACCTCTAGAATGCAGTTGAAAATGTCCATATTGGACATCTTTCAATACTAAATACCTTATTTTTTTTTGGGGGGGGAGACTAACTTTTTCATTTTTAAACATTTTTCAATTATAGTTGACATTCAACATTATATTAGTTTCAGGTGTACAGCATAGTGGTTAGATATTTAGATAACTTACAAAGTGATCCCCACCATAAGTCTAGTATCCCCCTGACACCATACATACTTATAATATTATTGACCATATTCCCTATGCTATACTTTACATCCCCATTACTATTTTTAACTGCCAATTTGTACTTCTTAATTCCTTCACTTTTTCACTCAACCCCTCAACACTACTTCCACATGGCTACCAGCAGTTTGTTCTCTGGATCTGTGAATTTATTTCTGTTTTATTTGTGTGTTTATTTTGTTTTTTAGATTTCACATATAAGTGAAATTATAGGGTATTTGTCTTTCTCTGTCTGATTTATTTCACTTAGCATAATACCCTTTGGGTCTATCCACGTTGTCACAAATAGTAAAATTTCATTCTTTTTATGGGCAAGTAAAATTCCATTGTGTATATATATATACCACATCTTCTTTATCCAATCATCTATTGATAAACACTGGGTCTTGTTTTCTTATCCATTCAGGCACGCTGTCTTTTGATTGGAGCATTTAATCCATTTACATTTAAACTAATTATTAATAGGTATGTAGTTATTGCCATTTTATTATTCATATTTTTATCTTGTTAAAGAAGTCCCTTTAACATTTTTTTCCAATACTGGTCTGTGGTGATGAACTCCTTTAGCTTCTTGTCTGGGAAGTTCTTTATCTCTCCTTTGATTCTAAATGATAGCCTTGCTGGGTAGAGGAATCTTGGTTATAGATCCTTGCTTTTCATCACTGACTATTTCATGCCAATCCCTCTGGACAGCAGTTCTTTTGAGAAATCAGCTGACAGTTTTGTGGGCCCTCCTTTGTTCATAACTAACTGCTTTTCCCTTGCTGTTTTTAAGATTCTCTGTCTTTGCCATTTTAATTATGATGTGTGGGCCTTGGTGTGAGCCTCTTTGGTTTCATCTTCTTTGAGGCTCTCTCCACTTCCTGGACCTGTATGTCTATTTCCTTTGCCAAGATAAGGAAGTTTTCAGTCATTATTTCTTCAAATCATTTTTCAATTCCTTGCTCTCTCTGGTATCCCTATAATGTAAATGTTGCTATGCTTGATGTTGTCCCAGAGGTCCCTTAAACTACCTTCATTTTTAAAAATTATTTTTCTTTTTGCTGTTCCAAGGGAACAAAATGGCAAAGAGATCTGCTCTCCAGCCCTTGATATCCAGACACAAGATAATTCAGGTTCTCCCTGTATTTCCCTCCATGCTTTTTGAGGTGCTGTTCAGTTCTGGAGCTCATAGTCAGTGCGACCGTTCAGTGAATGTCTGTGCTTGGGCCCTTTAAGATGAGTACCTCCAGCAGCTCTCTGTCTCACCCAGATGGAATCCCTACTGATTTTCACAGCCAAATGTTGTGTGGACTCCTCTTCCCAGTATTGGCACTCTGGGCTGGAGACCCTGGTGTGGGGTGGAACTCCTCAATCCTCGGGGGAGGAGAGGGACCTCCACAGCTAAGATATCATTCCCAGTTCTTAACTGCCACATATGGGTGTGTGACCAGTCTAGTTCAGGTCTCCAACACTCAGACCAGTCTCAGTGTGGCTTCTTCTTTATATCTTTAGTTATAAAGGTTCTGTTCAGCTAGTTTTCAGGTGGTTCTCAAGGGTGGTGTTCTATAATCGAGTTGTAATTTCAATGTGATCATGAAAGGAAAGCACAGCATTTACCTACTCCACTATCTTGACCTGAAGTCCTAAACACCTTATTTTAAAGGCATTTATTAATATTTTACTTATTAAATGTTTATGTTTTTTAAATGTTTAAACTTTGTGTTACATTATATTGTAATGAGAAGAAAAATGACCCTTTTCTGTGTGCCACTTACAACCACTGAAGGTAAAAGAGCTTTTCAAACTTAGTTGTAAAGCATCAACTTACTTTTAACTCTTCTTACGTGTTTACAGATAACAAAACTGACAAATTACTCAGCAAAACAACAAAATCCAAGAATATGAAGCAGTGAAAAAGATACCTCTTCCTCTCCTGATATTTAAAGTGTTTCTGTCCTCTGAAATAATATCATTGCCCCTACACACATAACATGTTATTTCTGATAATAAATAAATAGTAAATCCACTTAACAGGATGCTTCCCCCCAATTTTGTATAAGTAATTTCTATCAACAGAAGCCAAACAAAAGATGACTTTAAGAGCAGTAACATTAAAATACAAGCATTTTAGATCCAGAAACTTGGATTTTTTTTTTAATTTTTTGCTTATCTGTTGCTAACAGAAGGAAATGATCATAATATGCTTGTAATCAAATTTGTGCACTGAGGAGTAAGGACCATCCTCCCAAATCAAACCAATTATATGGTTGTCACAGTTTGAGAATCTCATTACAATAAGTAAAAAGAAAGGCCACACAGGGCAACCACCACCCCCAAAGACACCAGGCACTGGGCTTAGACACAGAAAAGCCACATGAAGCCATTCTCCTGCCTGACAAGGAGATCTGAGAGCAGACCCATCACCCCACCCCACTGCCATCCCACAAAAAAACTATCCTGGCCAGAGAGACTGGCGAAGACATCCCGTACAGGCATAGCATACACAGTTCCAGGTCAAGTTAGAAGTTAGAAAGACCCAGGTTCTGCAGAAATGACAAGTAGAGATGTTGAGTGTGCACGCACACTGCGCACACCCTCTCCGGGTGGGGAAGACCAACAAAGATGCATGAATCAACTCGGCGAAAACACACAGAGCGCACCCACACCTCTGCCCCCACGCCCGACCCGAAGCGCGGGCGGGCAACTCGAGGTCCAGGCTGCGGTGGGAGACCCGCCCACAGCGGCCCGGGCGAGCTGCGGAGGACTCGGCCCAGCCAGGCAGCAGAGGCACGAGAGGCTCGTTCCGGGAGGTGAAGACGCAGGGATGTAGCCCAGCCCCGCACCTGCCGGGGCGCGCGGGCGCGGGACGAGGCTGGGAGCACCGGGGCGCGCAGCGCGGCCTCGCACAGCCCTCACCTGGCAGAAGCACCTCTGCGCCGCCGTCTCTGGGGGCTGCTGCTCGCAGCGGCCCAAGCCCAGCAGCCACACTGCGCCCAAGAGGCGGATCAGGACGCCCCGGCGGCTGCCCATCGCCGCCGCTGCCGCTGGTCGCCGCGCGCCTCGGAGAGCCCAGCGCTGGGGCGCAGGCCGAGCGGCCCCAAATGCAGCGGCGCCGGCCGGCCCCCTCCCGCGCCCCGCCTCCGGGCCGCCTCCCGGGCCCGCCCTCCAGCGCCGCAGCCTCTCAGCGGCCGCCACCTCCCCGCGTAGAGCCTGCGGACGTGCCGAGGCGCCCGCGCCGGCCGCCGGGGTCCTCGCGCCGCTCCCTCCCCGCGCGGGAGGCTGACGCGCGAGCCCGCTTCCCGGCTCCGCCCGCCAGCGCCGCGAGCCCGGGGACCAGGCCGGGCCCGCCCGCCCGCAGCCCCCGCGGTCCCTCCCGCTCCGAGACCCAGAGCCGCGGCGGCCGCGCCTTCCCGCAGGGTCCCGTCCCACCGCGCGACCCCTGGTCAGGCCTTCGGGGTCCCAGCGCACGAGTCCGTGTCCCCAGGGGCGCTGGCCAGAGCAGAATGGAGCAGGTGAAATCCATTTAACGTTCTGTTTGTATGTAACGCGAGATGCAAAATATTTCACAACAGAATCAACATTTTACCTTTTTTGTTTTTTCATTTTATCTTTGAAAGCTGTTGTGTGTTTTATACGAACGAGCCACATTCATAATCAAATGCGGCTTTGGGTGGGACGGCGAAGGTGGAGACTTTCCCCTCACTGTCTAGGAGGAAACAGGCCAGAGGGGTAAGATGCTGTGAGCGGGGACTGGGAGCCTGGTCGTGATAGAGACAGGTCCTCTGATTCCCAGCAGTGGGACTAGTCTATCCAGTTTGTTGTTGTTTTCAAGGAGAAAATTTTAAATTGAAACTGGAAAGTTTCTAACATCTTAGACGGTAAAAGTCTAAATATTTCAAATTATCTTCTTTTCTTGGTAAACCTTTTTTTTTTTTTAAAGACATTATTTAATGAAGTAGTTTAAGATATGATATAACCCAAATAAGTATCACTTCTATTTTCTAGCTGAGAAAAATAGGCATAGAAAGCTTATATACATTATTCAATCATGTGGTATAGTAGGGGTGAGACTCAAACTTAGGTTTCTTACTCTTTCTTTCTTCAAAGTCTGTAGCCTTAGCTCTGTCTATCACTGCCAAGCATACTGACATGTAATAATAATAAAAAAAAGTCACCAACCATGTGAGATCCTGGTGGGATTGGGAAGTTCTGATTTTAATATCTACAACTTGCCACACGTAGTTATCAATACATATATTAATAATAGGTTATTGATATAATCTTCTGCCCAGAAAATCCTTTTTCATTATACACGTACATGCATCCTACTTATCCTTCTAGGCCAGACCCAGCTTATTCACTTCCTCTTCTATGTGGTATTCCTGGTTTCCTCTTCATCTAGTTCCAGACTCTAAATGAATTTCAATACAATAAATTTATTCTATGCCAAGCTGAGCTTGATGTTAGACATATAAAGATGTATAAGGCCCAGTTGCTGCACATGGAGCACCCTATGAAATTTAGTATTCAATCTTTTGATATTTTCTGCTTTGTGTTTCTACCACTGAATTGTAATCTTTTAAAGCAGTGATTATGCCTGTTGACACCCAAAGATCTTAACAAGGAGCATCTCAGCACATGTTTGTAAAATGAAAATATTTTTTATGTGGCCACAATATTAATATTTAAAGATTAGGCCATTGAAATGGGAGACACAATAGGAAAAAGGAAATGGAATAAAGCTTAAAATTGCAGAACAACCTGAATATGAATCAGCTCTGTGTTTCACGCTGATGCAAGAACCTGTGGTTTGGAAGAGTTTATTTATTTATTTATTTATTTTTACTTTATTTTCTCTTTTTAGCTTTACTGGAGTATAATTGACAAATAAAATTGTAAGTTATTTAAAGTGTACATTGTGGTGATTTGATATACATACACATTGTGAAAGGATTCCCCCATCAAATTAGTTAACACATCTATCATCTTACATATTTACCCTTTTCCTTCATTTGGTGAGAACATTTAGCAAATTTCAGCGTATAATGTTATCAACTATAGTCACACATTGTACCTGAGATTTTCATACCTTATTCATCTTATAATTGAAAGTTTGTACCCTTTTACCAACCACTCCCTATTTCCCCATCCCTAGCCCCAGGAAACCACTTTTCTACTGTTTCTATGAGTTCCACTTTTTTAAAAAAAATCATTATTCCACATATAAGTGATACCATGCAGTGTTTATCTTTTTCAGTCTGGCTTATTTCACTTAACATAATGCCCTCAAGGCATATCCATTGTAGCAAGTGGCAAGATTTCCTTCTTATGACTGAATAATAGTCCATTGTATATGTACACCACAGCTTCTTTATCCATTTATCCATTGCCAAACACTTGGATTGTTTCCATACTTTTGTGATTGTGAATACTGCTGCAATAAATATGGAACTGTAGCTATCTCTTTGGGATAATGCTTTTGTTTTCTTTTCATATATACCTACATATAGTATTGCTGGATCTTACTTTATTTTCTTGATAATTATGTTTTTTTCCTTTCAGATTTCTAAAAGATTTTAGAATGTGTAAAGTGCCGTTTATACATGTAGTGTAACTATCACTGACATTTCCCTGAGAATCATTCAAGTCAGACTTTTGTGTGAGTTTACTTCTTCAACTGGTGTGCTCTAGCAACCATTTCACCTGTGTTAGAGCCCGTGAAATAACTGATTAGTCATTCAGTAACTATTTAAGGAGCACTCACAGGATACATAGTTCAACCTTTTATCTCTTCAAATCCAGCCTCCTGTCTATTATAACTTTGCTAAACAACATTAAATTTTTTAGAGATGAATAAGGTAACAACTTTGTTATTCTTCCACTAGTCATTATAAGAATAACATGACTTAGATTTAATGTATCCAGCATTTCTTGATGGAATTCTGATTACTGTGCAAATAACAGCTATTGTTTTTTTTAATGACCAAAGACGGAAACAAGTTGAGCCTAGTTTCTCAACAGGACATAAAGATTTCTGTGGGAAGCTTTCCAGTTCCTAAATGTTTTCTGGCACTGAATAGACTAGATGGAAACAATAATTTAAAGAAAAAAGGTTGGGTCAAGGAAAAGAAATATTATGATGCACAAAAGAAGAAGAATAAGTAAAAATCTGAAAATTTGGTGCTGATATTTGGTTAGATCTACTTATTTAATTAGTAGTTACTGAATACAAATGCACACATGGTACATTGCTAGACTTTTCTCTCAAGAAGCTTGAGGTCATTTGAGATGGGGAGACTTGCCACTTAAGCTCTAGCTTCACTTTCTTTATTTACTTCATATTCCTGAAAGAGCAAGCTATAGATAGGAATTGACTTCACTTTGTGACTTCCTGTTCATACCTTGACTCACCAGGTAATCTAGTTTCCAAATCCACCCTCCTGAAATTTCTCTTTACCTGACTTCCAAGTTCATTTTTCCCAAAGGCTCCATTGAGCTTCCAAACCCAACTGCCTATTGGACACATCTGTCTGCTTTTCTCAGAAATGTTTGGTCACACTACCATTTATATCTTGATACCTAGAAAGCAGGAAACCATCCTCAATTCTTCTCTCTCTTTTACCTCCCACTACCTATTGATAAACCAAGACCTACCAGTTCTACCTTCTATTTATTCCCTCCTTTCCAACTTTATGACCAAGGACTAAGTTTTGGCCCTTGTCACTCACCTGATTTATTGCCACACTAAACCTTCACTGATCACTCAGACTCTAAGCTTGTACCCCTCAGAAAACAGCCTCCATGCTGGCCTGGTTTCTCAAAGATGTAAATCTGACCATGTCACACCTCTGTTTAAAATCTTCAGTGTTGCCAGTTGTCCAAAGAATCACGTTCAAGATTCTCAGCATGACATTCCAAGTCCCCGTGATCTGGCCCCACCTACTTCTTCAGCATTATCTCCAATACCTCTCTGCCCTGTAGTCAGTTAATTGTTAAGAATTTCCTAAATAGACCTTGTTTCCAGCCTCCAGGTCTTTGCTTACCCTGTTTTATCTCCTTAAATGTTTTTTTTTCCCTGTCCCACACTCATCACCCACACTTCAATGGCTATTTCTCTAATCTCCCCCATTCTGTGTGGTTGAATTAGATTCCTTCTCTTTGGTTCCATAATGTCATATAATTTATACTTACCACATGGAATGAAATACATGTTTAGGTATAGTTTTTCCCCATAGAGAAATTTGCCTTGGTAGTCTCAAGTTCTCCAGCATTTAGCTTTGTGTATGTGCTTTGCAAGATGACTCCTGAGTTAATGAATGAATGTACAAATAAATTAACTAACAAACTTGAAAAGATAATAACGGCATGAGATGTCACAGGGCAATGTGTGATTATGATTCAAACAAATGCTGTCAGCCTAAAAGCGAAGGGATCATTTTGGGCACAAGTAATATGGATGGAAAAGACACAATGGAATTGGAATTGACAAGAGGAGATTCTCAAAAGTATGGATGTGAGAAAACTAATGATGAAGTAGGGGCTCAACTACCAGTCGATGCATTAGAAAAAAAATGAAGTTATCTAAAATTAATTTAGAAAACATTTTGAGATCAGGATTATCTAGTCATGAAACAAGAGTGGCTACAACCCAGGGACTCTACTTAGAACAATTCCAGGGAGAGGAGAAAGAGAAAAGAGGTAGTTGCAAAATGAAAGAAGGTAGATAAGTCCTTCCATGCTGAATATTAAAATTCCTCCCTGCCTCCAGCAGATCACTTGTAAGGCTCAGCTCCAAAACTGCAGACCTTATCCACACCTGCTCTTCGTTTATCCTCATCACATCTGAGCATTCTAAAAGGAAATGAATAACTCTTTCAGGAATAAATAATGGCATCAAAAACAACAAAAAAGCTGTTTCCTCCCACTCACACAGTCAGAATTCTAATGTCTTTTTATTTTACTGACTCTAGACCAGAAAACCATGACTTGCCAGATTGTTAGAGAAAGCTTCCAATGTGAAATAGAGAGACCAAAACAAATAGGAAAAAAAAAAAGTACTTCAAGGAAACAAAATGGGAATAAAGGAAGACAAACAAAAATCTGTAATCAATATTGTCAAAGATATAAGAGCAGGATTCTATAAAAAGAAACAATCAGAGGACAAGGAAGAGTTCTTAGAAACTAAATATATGCTAGCCAAAATATAAAGTTTCAACAGACATGTTTGAAGAAACACTGAGAAAATTTCCTGGATAGTGGAATAAAAAGACAGAGAGGTAGATAAAGATGAGAAGAAATGAAAAAAAAAATAGAGGATTAATTTAAGGAGAACAGAATTTGGCTAATAAGAGTACCACTAAGAGAGAATGGAGAACAGAGAAGATAATCTTAGAAGTTATTTAAGAAAAGAGCCAAAATCTAAATTGATAGGGTACACTGACTGCCCAGTTCTATGAATGGAAAAAGCCCCTAACAGATAAAACTTTCAGAAAGAAAACCAAAAACCCTGGTACCTACAAAGAACTGAGAATCAGAAGGGCAACTACAGAAACATCGGAAGCTACAGGACAATGGAACAAGACCTTCAAAATTCTGAGAGAATTCTATAGGTAGCCAAACTATTATTTAATTTGAGAGTAGAATTAAGGTACTGTTATATATGAAGAATAATGTAGATTTTTACATCTTTCTCAGAAAATTACTGAGAGAATATGATCCAAACAAAGAAGTAAAAAAAAATGAGGAGACCTGGGTGTCAGAAAAGATAGCACACAAGAGAGGAATTAAAAAGGTTCTAGAAGAAAGACGTGCAACAGCCCTACAAAGCCCAGATTAGAGCAAGAAGATGGAGGTCTCCCAAAAAGAGTGTCTCTGGATAAAACAGAGGACTGGAGGGATACCTGATGTGACTGACTTTTTGAAACACATTATTCGGATGGAGGTTACAATTTATATTGAAGTTGGAAAAAAAAGTAATTAACAAAAAACTAAACACATTTAAAAAATGAGGCAGCTTTTTAAATTCCAAGAAGTTTAAAACAGTTCTACATTAAAGCAAATATAATTATAGTATGTTATTTGACTTACATAGCCCCATTGTAAGACAAATATTGGGTAGTGATTTAACCAAAATCTTTATGTTTTGTATGAATGAAAGATGAGGGTAGGGAAAGTGGGGATCTGGAGAGATATGAGTGCTAAATCTTTATCTTTCTTATGAGGATGTCAAAAGATAAATCCTAAAATTTATCAAGAAACAGCAGCATAAGCATATTATTGAGAAATATGGAATTAATATAGAAGAAACATTAAAGAATAGGGGAATAGGACAAAGGGTTAGGATAGGGTGGGGCAGTAGACGCCTCTTTTTAAATCTGAGCCTTGTAGTACTTAAAAAAAAAAATAGCAACAACTATATTTATGCATTACTTTGATCAAAGAAGTATATTTCCCCAAAGCCTAGAAATCTGATTTCTATCCCTACTTCAATATCTTACTGCTTAGCCATAGAGACATTCAATTAAGTGCATTCTGGTAGGAATTTCAGGGTAGATAATTGGGATGACAAATTTCTAAACACAAGTGTTGTGGCTCAAGTGTGAACAAAAGTAGTTGCTACTTGCCTATCTGGCACTATTTCCCGGTTCCTCTCTAGAAAAAAATCAGTTCCTAACCTATTTATCTATCACTGTGTAACAAAATTACCTCAAAACTTAATGGCTTAAAACAATGAACTTTTATCACCTCACAGTTTTTTTGGGCCAGCAATTCAGGAGCAACTAAACTAGGTATGATTCAGTCTCTAATGTTGCAATCAGGACTAGGGCTTCAGTCATCTGAATGCTTGCTTGCCTAGAGCTAGAGGCTCTGTTTTCCAAGATGGCTCACTCACATCGCTGCTGTCAGGAACCTCAGTTCCTTGCTGGCTATCCCTTGCCTTATAGACCTTTCCAAAGGGCTGCTGATGTATCCTCACAGCATGACAGCTGGCTTCCCCCAGAAGGAGCCAACCAAGGGAGAGCAATGAGGAAGTCTTAGTGCCTTTTATGATCTATCTTCTAGCTGTGTACTGTCACTTTTACTTTATTCTTTTTGTCTAGAGCAAGTTGTTAGATGGGGGTGTTGGGTGGGGGATTAGGTTCCACTTCTTGAAGTGGGAAATAACAAAGAATTTGTGTATATAATTTAAAACCACAACAACTATCAATGCTAAATTATAAGTAAGTCAATTAGGAGACTAGACTATCCTTAAGTAATTTTTTGAAGATGTAACTCTATATCATTACTGTTTGTTATGACATCACTTTTAATGGCCTCCCAAAGAACAAGATAGCCCTACTTTCTTTCTCATATCTCTTCTTTTATACTCTATGATATTGTAAGTTCCTTGAGGACAGATGATATTTTTTAATCTTTGTATATCTGCTTACCTATCATAGTGTCTAATATATTCACATATTCTTTCAATAACTTGTAAACATAACCATATTCTGGCAATATAATAATAAGCAAGAAATAGTCACAGTCCTTGTTTTCCTGAAGCTTACAGTCTACTAGGGGAAAAGACATTAAACATTTAATTATACTTGTGAAAGTATAATTACAAATTGAGCTACATTTTCTGAGGAAGAGGAATACAGCCTTACAGGTGCATATAAAAAAGGAACAGGGCTGTTCTAGTGCTGACATAGGGAAAATAGATAGGAGGTTCATCTGAAGTGGGAATTTTGCCAGATGGGTGAGAGAAAAAGAACACGGGTCAAAAGAGTTTGAAATATTGGTGTGTTATGTTGAAATAACACATAAGTATGCACTCACAAATATTTATTAAATTGAACAGAAATGAGCTGTCTTTTTCTCTGTCTCTTCTCTCTTTCACTTTTTGATATCAGAGGTGATATATTTAGTATGGACGGACAATAGTTGCAGCTGATTGGGAGAAGGGACTATTCCTGCTCAATCCACTTTCTATTGTTATCATCTACTGCAACACCCACTTATATTTGGAAAAACAGAATAGAATAGTCACACAATACACATGAGATTTTTTTCCTAATAAATCTGAAGACATATTTTATGTTATTTTGGTAATTTAATTCACATAAATTTATACTTTATATGTATAGATAGGATATCTCTAATTAAATTCAAACATTCAGGGCCACTGAATAAGATGAGATCAAATGGGCTCTCTTTGGGGAATTTGATTGATTCTATTGTAATAACAATAAATTCTCTCCAGGAACAATGTTGGGAAGAGGCACAACAATAGGATCTTGTACTGCAAAAACTGAGATCATTACTCCCCTTAAAATAAATAATTTAAAGTAACACTGTTGAATGCTTACTATGTGTCCGATGTTGTTAATAGCAATAGGCACATTATCTTATTTAATAGGCATGACATCCCTATGATATAAGTACAATTATTATGCTCATTTTACAGAGTACTGAGAGATTAATTTGTCCAAAAGCACAGAAATCCAAAAGACAGTTCTGTGAGACTTCAAATTACTGATGGCCTACTTTAGCATCTTTATCTTGTGCTCCGCATGGCCAGTCTCATTGGCCTCGTTTCTGTTGCTGGAAAAGAGCCATGCCCTTTTTTCACCTCAGGATCTTTGCACTTGCGGTTTCCTCTGTTTGGAAGGTTCTTCTCCAGTTTGTTGCACAGCTGACTCCTTAGCTCGCATATCTTTTCTAAATAAGTTCTCCTTGCTTTACTCTCTTCATCATGTTTTATTTTCATTTATTAGTCTGAAATTATTTTTTCATCTCCCCACCGGATCAGGTACTTAGTACCTCATTCACTGAATCAGTAAATGAATGAAATAGCCTACTCTCTCTGTACCTGGAGGTCTTGGATAGTACTGTGTCATACTAATAGACTATCGAAGCTCCATTTAGAGAATGCATATTCTGTCCTTCGCTCCCATCTCAGTTTATTTCAATGTCTTTTGCGGTTCTAGGACAGTAGTAATTTAAGAATACCTGGGCCTCTCCAGGGACGACCAGGGGAACAGCATCCTGCTTTACCCAGCCCGGCCTGACGGGGGCAGTGTGGCGGGAGGCCTTCCAACGCGCACGCCCGCGCCCTGGGTGAAAGGAGCCGCGCGAGCCGGAGAGGTGGGGCCAACCGGAAGGGGCGGAGTCGTCCGCGAACCCACGCCTCCAGGGCGGGGCTCCCCTCGCCCCGCCCCCTCCCCCGCCCCGGCGGCCATGGCCATTCCCGGCATCCCCTATGAGCGGCGGCTTCTCATCATGGCGGACCCTAGAGACAAGGCGCTTCAGGACTACCGCAAGAAGCTGCTGGAGCACAAGGAGATCGACGGCCGTCTCAAGGAATGTGAGTGCACCTTTCCACGTAACCTCGTGCCGGGACCCGCTTCTGCCTCTGACAAAGAGGGAGCCTTTGGCCGAGCCCGGCAGCCGAGCCCTGGCGATGGGAAGGCCTCGCTCCAGGGACAAGGCGCTTTGTCATCCGGCCCTGAGATTGGGAGGCAGAGCCTCTCCGAGCGTGGAAATGGCCCAGTCTGGTCCAGGTGACAGAGAGAACGTTCCCAGTTCTGGGATGGATGTGAAAGAGGACTAGACAAGGCGGGAGGGAAGAAACGGGCCAGGGATGTTTACCAGTTCGGGGTGTAAGGAGAACAGAGCGGGGTCTTGGGGACCAGGAGAAGGGAAGAGGCTTGAGTCAGGGAAGCTCATGCAAGAGATGAGACTCGGGAAGTCGGTTTGTTAGTGGAGTGGAATGCTGGACGCAGAACTTGAGGAGTCCATTGGTAATAATAAGCCTCCTCGTCTCTTCTCATGTTTCGAGTTGTACTTTTATCAGGCACACAACTTTCCCTTACCTCCTGAGCTAAATAAAAGGGCACTTACATCTTTTCACAGTGCACCTTCACTGGCATGCTTGAGTGGTTTAATTAAATGAAAGGAAACCATAACTATGTAATTTTGCAGAGCACTGCACCTGTTGACCTTATTTACGGTAGAAACCTAGAGAGTAATAATCCTTGTGGGTAGGTCAGGAGGTGAGGAAGAGTCTAGCTTTCATCATTTAGATTTGTAGTCGCAAATCCGTGTCAGTGTCAGTGTCAATAATTGTTAAGAATGTAACCTAAAAAAGTGCTTAAACAATGAAGTATTGCAAAAATAAGAAAATAAAATGATGGTGCTTTCTCTGCAACATTGTTTTTAAATGTGCGTCTACAAACAGCATTATTTCTTTTGTGGTTTGATACAGTGGATATAAAATATAGGTAAAGTGAAATAGACAAATTTAAGTGAAGTAAGATTTAGTAATTTAAACTCACTAAGATTATTGTTTAATTAAAAATGTTCAAATTTTGTTATTTCAGTAAGGGAACAGTTGAAAGAACTTACCAAGCAGTATGAAAAGTCTGAAAATGATCTGAAGGCCCTACAAAGTGTTGGGCAGGTAAGTAATGGAGTTTGTGGTGTAAGGGGTGATGGTAATTGCTTTATTTTTTTTTAGCTGTTAGCAGAAAGTAATGCTTTTTTTTTTCTTTCTTAGATTGTGGGTGAAGTACTTAAGCAATTAACTGAAGAAAAATGTAAGTGGATTAGATTGCTAGTAAAGAAAAAAGAGTGGATTCGCCCCTCCCACCACCAACTTTTGAAATGCTCATTATTCTAATGACCATAGTGAAGGTAGAGGCTATACTTGCATAGATTTACTTTACTTTTCTTCTTAGAGGGCAAATATAAAACTCAACCTGCCACCTATGTGGGTATATTTATTTTTACTTGCTATTTTTCAATTTGTTCTTTCATTTTCTTTCTCTAGTCATTGTTAAAGCTACAAATGGACCAAGATATGTTGTGGGTTGTCGTCGACAGGTAACACTTTACATCTGTATAGTGCTTTATAATTGACAAAAGTGCTTTCACATAAGTTATTTAATTCTTGAGGTAAGCAGGTCATATAATATGCCCATAACTCCCAAAGATGATTTTCTCAGATATTATTAGCAAAACCTAAAACTCAAACCATGAACTTTGACTCCTGATAATCTCTACTTTCTTCTGTATTGAGTTGCCTAAACACTATGCTTTTAGAAATCAAAGACTTTAGAACTTGAAAATACCTCAGATCATTTTTTTATTTTAATATCTTTTTTGAAGAGGACTTAAAAATATTATACTATCAATTACTTATGTTTTATATTTAAACATTTTGAAATGTTACAGTCGTTACTATAACCTAAGTTGATTTTAGTATGAATTCATTTAGATTAGAATAGACAAATTGAAATAACTCCACATTTCATTTTTCAGTCATTAAAAAGGCCAACAATGGCTTGGAATCATTTAGTAGCCACTGAAGCCCATTTCTATACCACCCTATTCATTAGGAAGTGTCCTTGCCGGAGCATAGTTATAAATTTATTGGGAAGAGCTTTCTCCTGGTATTTGTTGTAACAGGTGCAGGTTTTGAAACATTGATACAGCATGACTATAGAACAGAATTTAACAGAGGGACTAACTCTGATCTTAGGATTTTTCCAGGCATATAAGTAGGATGACATTTTCTAAATCAAAATACTAGATGCCTAGTCTGACAAAGGATTTTTATGTCCCTTTCAGGGCCCTTAGGATGCCAAACATTGATATTTCTAAGGTATTTTATGGTTGTATGAGGGTAAGAGAGTATTTGAAACTTGGAAACATTAGAAAAGCCGGAGTATATATTTTCTATAGATGTAAAATGTTGAAATAGCTTCACAATGATCTCTGTTTAGCTCTTTTGTAAAGTACCTCACTGTCAGTTATTTTTAGCTTAAGTATTTTGCCTGTCTCCACTTCATTTTAATTATCACTCAATCCTAAACTTAGAGCTCTTTGCAAAATCCTGTGAGAAGTAGTCTGAAATTTGTGTAATTCTGAAATTGGATTGGCAAGCAGTTTTTTAAACAATGGAAAAAACTAACTTTAGTTTTGAAAAGTAAATTCTAACCAGATAATTTACTCTGCCTAAATATGCCAATATTTAGTATGGTTCAACCTATATAACTTATTTAGCAATGTCTGACAGTGTAGCAAAGGCATGAATGGTATTTGCTGGGGTTTTTTTTGTTTTTATTTTTAGCATTTTAATAAAAATCTCTAAGGGGAACCAGTATATTTCCCCCTTACCTTCTGAGATCAAGTAACACATTCTTCCTAAAAGGTGTAGTTTTTAGAATAAATCTAATGGCCACGACTTTGAAATCCTTCTCTTTTCTAAAAATGTGCACTGAGCTGATTTCTGTATAAATTTTTTGCTACTAATTGCCAAAGTTACTGTATTGTATATAGTGCCTGAATCAAAATAATGAGCAGAACTATATTAAATAGTGAGCCTTTGAAAGTAAAATACTAAATTCCCTTCCTTCTTTAAAAACAAGATTATTACTACCTCAGACTTTGTATGTGAGTGATTTTACATTTCATGCTGAAATTGCATAAAAGCATTCTCTTAGGGGGAAGATAGAAATAACTTTGAAATAACTTTTATACCTTTCTGTTGGAATGGTGTTTATAATCTAATATTAGTGTTCTCTCTGAGGGTAAAAATGGTTACTTAGCTTCTAAACATAACTTTGTTAAGAGTGTTATTCCCTTTATTAAGTGTTTATGTAACTTTTTGTTTTGCAAAATTAGCTTGACAAAAGTAAGCTGAAACCAGGAACAAGAGTTGCTTTGGATATGACTACACTAACTATCATGAGGTAGGTTTCTTCTTCTATTTAGTGTACCTTTGTTTTCACAGAGAGATTTTATCCAAAATACATGTTTTTTTGAGATCATTGAAAACTTTGCCACTTTTTCCCTTTTACTAATTTCTAATTAATTTAAACATGTTTTTATAAAATTACCTATAGGTGCTTACATAAGTGAGTCATTTAAACTCTTGTCTATAGGACTAAAGAAAATACATCTTTTAATTAAAAGAAAAATACACACCTTATCATTACAGGTATTTGCCAAGAGAGGTGGATCCACTGGTTTACAACATGTCTCATGAAGACCCCGGGAACGTTTCTTATTCTGAGATTGGAGGGCTTTCAGAACAGATTCGGGAATTAAGGGAGGTTGGTAGTTTATGCTTTGTTTTCTGAACTTTAAATAATGAGTATTGGTTTTAAGGTTCCTCCAGGAAGAGAGAGGATGAAAAATCACTTTGCCCAAATAGTGGTTACTGAATTTTATACATTTAATATTCTTATTGAGATAAGAATAGCCCTGAATTTCCAGCTGTGAAAATTATAGCTGTTTATTAATTTGGAGATAACTTCGTATTGAAAAATACTGCTCTTTTTGACAAAGAAGAAATAAAAAACTAAGAATAATTGATATAATTCAATGCCCAGGCCATCCGTGATTTTGATCATTGTAGGTTACTTGGATCAGAGTACATTTGGATTATGTGTGTAACATAGTTTTTCCCATATCCTTATTAGCTTCCCACCTTTATAGTAATGTAAGTTACCTGTGCCTTAAATATTTTATTTAGATGGAGCTGTTTGCTGCCATTTAAGAAAAATACTGGCTTTAGGGGGCTTAAAACTTTAAACTCTTAGGTGAAGAAACTAATCAGGATTGCCTTGCTTCATAGCACAGTTGACTTCTTAACTATTCTCTTTAAAGCAAATTTATTGTCCTATTAATTTCATCCTAATTTAGGATTGAAATATTTAGGAATGAAGGAGGATAGTTAGAATGGTTTACATCACTTGATTTAAGTGCTAAGCCACTAGCTTTCAGACTTTAGTACATTAAATTTTCTAGTACTCTTATTATTAATGATACAGATTCTTAAGCCCTCTGCATGCTTTGGATGCAGCAGATTGTGGGTGGGACAAAGCAGGTAATTATGAGACCACATTGTTAGTTGATAAAACACTAGCCTGAGCGTAAATTAAAAACTAGTCTTCTCACCTTGTAGTTAGTGAAAGGTCAACAGAGGAAGAACAAGTGCTTCATGGAACTGTGAAATCTTGTCATTTGCCATAGAAACAAAAAGAAGCCTCCCCCACACACAAACACACAAACACACACATGCATGTGTGGTACTCTTTTCCGTATGCATACACTTCATAATGATTTCTCACACTTTGGCTTATTTTAAATCTCACCTTATGGGCACAACTATTCAATGGAAGTTTAACTCCTAATTTACTGGTGCTATAAAGAGTTTAAGTTGGGCTGTCAAACCGTCAATTTTTCTATTCTCTAGTTTTCTTTCCTTGAATCAGTCTTAGTAGGACATTGAGAGCAGAATATTTGGTTCTTTATAGTTGATATGATAAATTGCCAACATATAAAAATTTTATATACCTTTTTTCTTAGTGGCAATTATAACTTACCAAATGCAAAATAATATAGATCTTTTATTTATTTTGCTTAACTGATTTTTATAGTATAATTTTTACATTGAAGCATAATTTATATTCAGTGAAATACAGGTTTAAAACATACAATCGAAGTGTATTTTGACCAGTTATGTGCCTGTGTAACCATCACTCTAGTTAAGTGTGTGGATTGTTTAAAATAACTACACACTTTTTAATGAATTAATCTAAAAAACATTATTTAAAAATTTTCAAAGATGAGTTATCTTAAATCTACCTAAAGGAAAATCCTCTAATATAAATGGTTTTATGTAACATGGAATTCTCGATCTATTATAAATTATGATGTGTCTACCTTTGTTGATATTTTACTTAAAATTTTTGAAAGTACATCAAAATCTTTACCAGCTATTGAAGAAACGTGCAACTTCTTTTCTAGGTGATAGAATTACCTCTTACAAACCCAGAATTATTCCAGCGTGTAGGTATAATACCTCCAAAAGGCTGTTTGCTATATGGACCACCAGGTTAGTATTGAATTTTGTCTGCTCACTAATGAATTAATTAATTAAGGAATAAAAAAATAAGATGGAAATTTAATATGGGCAGTTTCAACCTCTACTCTGTTCAGAGGTAGGAAGGAAGGGATAGAGGTGTGTCTACTAGTCTCAGCATGCTTAGTCCTCTTTTGCCTCATAGGATACAAGTTAACTCTTGAAGAAGTCAAAAATTTGAATATAACTTTTGATACCCCCCAAATTTAACTACCCTTGGTATCCTCAGGGATTGGTTCTAGGACTCCCATGGATAACAAAATCCACAGATGCTTAAGTCATAAAATGGCATAGATCATTGTATATAGTCAGCCCTCTGCATGGACAGACTCCCAACTGTGAATTGAAAAAAAATATGCCTATTAGTGGACCTGTGCAGTTCAAATGCATGCTGTTCATGGGTCAGCTGTATATCTTAACATGCCATGTGTTTCTAGTGTAATGGTCCTATGTGGTTCACAGACCTTTGGGTGTCCCTGAGACACTTTCAGGGAGCCTGCAAGATCAAAACTCACCACAAACAGCACATGCACATTTAGTATCCTTTTCCATATGCATACATTTCAGAATATTGGTGTCACACACTTTCATAATAGTTGCCTTTTTCACTGTGTTGGTGTCTGTGCTAATGGTATAAAAAAGCAATGTGGGTAATACTGCTCATGCCATAGCATGAATCAGTTAAGTCAGTCGCAGTAAATACCAGTAGTCTCTGTGTGCTTAACCACTCACACTTGCAGTTTAAAAAAGAATTCAAGTTTCATTTTAAAATGTCCTTGGTAAAGCAGTAGAAATTATTCATTTTTTTAAGTATTGATCTTTGAATAACATCTTTATTCTGTGTGATGAGGTAGAAAATACATGTAAAGCACTTCTGCATATTGAATAGGATAGTTTATCTCTTGTGTAATTACTTGAGTTTCTAACTGAATTAACTGCTTTTCACAGAATACCATTTTTACTTTAAAGAATAATTTGCAGACAGTCTGTGGTTATCAGACTGGTTATTGGTTATTCAGACTGATTATTGGTTATCTGGCACACATTTTTCAAAAACGAAGGACATTTGCCTGTAATGTTAAAACAACTGACACCATCTGTAGCCAGTGATAAAATTTGGGCTTTCAGGCAAAAATGATAGTGTTTGCAAACTTATATTTGGTACTGTGAGCTTGACAGCTTTCTAATATGTTAATTCCTAAAAGGATGAGATTGGTGATGAATGTCATTTTTTAATATTCTATAATGAGAAATGCCTATTTTGAAGATTTCTATAACTCACTAACCAATCGTTTCCAAATAACCAATACTCAATATACAATATCTTGCATAGGTGTAAGATTCATTTAGTGTGCAGTATAGACTAATGGACTTCAATGTAATGAGTTTCCATTGTATACTAAATAGGGTTTGATTTATTTCTAAGGTTATTTTATTAAGTGTTCTTTAAATAAAATTCCAAGGGATATTTTGAATAAAATTGAAAATTTTAATATTGAAAGGCATGCTTTGGAATTTTTGATGGAAATTTTGTTTAGGATTTAGCTTCCATTTTGCAGAATTTACTATCCAAAGGATTACATTCTTAAAAGGCTTTTGAAAGTTTGTTTTGTCCATCTAATTAGGACTTTATTCCTAGGTACAGGAAAAACACTCCTGGCACGAGCTGTTGCTAGTCAGCTGGACTGCAATTTCTTAAAGGTAAAGGGAAGATTCTTTTTGTAGCTGTTGAAATTAAATTTCATTTGAACTATCTTATGTTTACCTTAATGTTTTTCCTTTTATCAGGTTGTATCTAGTTCTATTGTAGACAAATACATTGGTGAAAGTGCCCGTTTGATCAGAGAAATGTTTAATTATGCCAGAGACCATCAGCCATGCATCATTTTTATGGATGAAATAGATGCCATCGGTAAGAGTAACACCTTTTAAATTTTTCTTGAAAGTGTTAGGAAATTTTTAGAAATCTTAAAGAACTTTCTCCCCTCCTCTAATTGTGACATGTATGAAGTAGCAAAATGAATTGAATGTTTTTTTTATAAAAAATTCTTAAGACAGTTTAACCAGTTTTAATACATAAACTTTGACATTGACAAAATAAGAAATGTTATACTGAAATCATTAACTTCGTTGATATAATTCCTACTATTTAATGATATTAACACCAGACACTATTTATTGTATTCTGCTTTCTTACAAAATAGTTATAGAAGAAAAAGTAATGCATTTGGTTTTCTGTATCATTATTTCAGGTGGTCGTCGGTTTTCTGAGGGTACTTCTGCTGATAGAGAGATTCAGAGAACTTTAATGGAGGTAAGATTTGGTAAAGGGGATTTATAATGATATCAATGTTTATTGAATAAAGAAATGAACACTGGATATTTGAAAGTCTAATATACAGTGTTTAAAATGAAGAATACACTTAAGTATGAAATTTGAAAATATTGACAGGAATGAACACATTTCTCTACCACAATTTCTAGTAAGGAAATTACTACTAGAAAATAGTAGGTGTATCTACAAAATTCCCATTTGATTTACAGCTCTATTAGTCAGTCTTTTGAGCAGACCAGCCATTCAGATACTTAAATTGTATATTGCATTATTTATATTATGAATGTGATCTTGTGCTAGTTTTATTAAGACATTTTATGAGTAATGGACATATTAAAAGTGGTGGCAGTAAATAAGTTATAATTATTAATATTTTACCATTTTCTTTTCTCAGTTATATGTATTTTTATATGTATGAGTCTGCTCTAAAAATCACTAATGCTTTCCTCTTTATTGCTGAGAATGAGAGGAAACTAAAATAGTTTTGATAATGGAAGAAAATGAATAATGGGATATTAGAATGTACATGAAGCTTTTCCCCACTTCAGATTCTGTGAAAGTGGTGGCAAGATCCCAAATACATTCTCCTACTTTTCAAATAGCAGCTAGGTAGTATAGATAATGCCATGTAAAATTCTATCTGAGAATGGGTATTTGAAATTTTCTTTCATAAATTATACTGATTTGCTTAGAAGATACACAGTTTTAAAATGAGTTGTAGCATCTCTTACACCAAAATCGAGGTATTTTAAAACATCACAGATACTAGTTTTATTCATGTAACTAATATGTTGTCAACTAACATATTTAGGGACAGACAAGTTAGGCTAGCTGTATTTTAAAGAGTTTGTTGAATTATAATTGTTTTTTAACCTTTATTCCAGAAAACTTTATGAATCAAAGGAAGTATGTTAAATATGTCAGTATTTCTGTTAAATTATTTGAAAAAATATTTAATGGACTTATTGTCAAATTTGTAGAAAAATCATTGTATCTGGCTATCTTAATGTAAATTTTATGTCAGGCATACCATAAGCACTTAATACATTATATTATTTTTATTTTTAATAGTAATTGTTTGAAAAAAAACCTCAAATGTTGTAAATCAAATCCACATAATTTAGTTTCATAATTCTTGACCAGATGGAAACCTTCAGACTTGTTTAAACTACCTGAGAGCTATAAAAAGGTACATAATTAAATAACCTTGGAACTTTGAAAATGGCAAGTATATCCCTTTATAATAAGAGCAAGAAAAAAATAGGATTCCATAAAACGATCATTTTGAATGTTACATAGCTATCTGTAGTCAATACATTTCATGGTATTAGGCATATTAAGAATGTGCTATATATCTTAATAATTGGGATATTTGGTAAAATCTGTAATTTTTATTACAAATATATTCTTAGTTACTGAATCAAATGGATGGATTTGATACTCTACATAGAGTTAAAATGATCATGGCTACAAACCGACCAGATACACTGGATCCTGCATTGCTTCGTCCAGGAAGATTAGATAGAAAAATACGTGAGTTGAGGTCTTTACCTTCGTCCATTTCCCTTTGTCTATGTTCATTTTTCTTTCCATACCTCCTCACCCCCTACTTTATTTAAAAAAAAAGACTACAAAAGAATTTCTTATAATTTCTTATTTTCAGATATTGATTTACCAAATGAACAAGCAAGATTAGATATATTGAAAATCCATGCAGGTCCCATTACAAAGCATGGTGAAATAGGTAAGGAAATAACGTATTTTTATATATTTACATTTGGTAAATTAAGCAAAATGCTATTGGACATCATTGATAGTCTGTTGAATCTGGTTTTAGAATTTAGCAAACACAGTGGTCTTAATTTAAGATAATATTTATTGAGCATCTTCTATATGCTAGAAATTGTTCTAAGTACAGGGTTGTAGAACTTAAATTCTTGTCAGAAAATACAAAGTGAATAAAAGATATATTGGATGACGATAAGTGCAATAGAGAAAAATAAATCAGGAAAAAGAGACTAGGTAATGCCAAGAGCAGGTGTGAATGAATATATTCATTCCTGGTTTTTATATATATATATATTTCTTCCTGCTTCATTCCTTTTCCTGCTTTATTTTTCTCCATAACACTTATCACTATCTAATATATATATATATTTAAATGCAAGTAGGGGGACTGAAGGGCAGGGAAGGATGTACGAAGAAGGTGACTTTTAAGCAATGAGCTGAAAAGGTGAAAACTAAAAATGAATATTTGTGGAAAATTTATGCAGCGGGAGCAGCAAGTAAGACTCCGAAGCAGGTGCATGCCTGGAACATTTTTGGAGCAGCAAACAGGCCGTGTCTGGCAGAGTAAATGGAACAGCAATAGCAAGTGAAATAATAGAAGTAATGGGGACCAGAATGTGTATAGCCTTATTGGGTGGTTGTGTAGGAACTTTGGCTTTTATTTTTAATATGATGCTATTGGAGGATTATGAACAAAGGAATGATATCCTAATTTTTTGTTATTTTTAATTTTTTATTAAATTAGAAATATATAAAAGTAAATATAAGATTATAATGAACTTCTGACCCCAGCCACTCATCTCCCAGTCTCAATAATTATTAACTCTTGGCCAGTCATATTTCTCCCACTCCTTATCTTCCCCTGTATTTTTAAAATGCTGTCTGAAGTTCAAACATGGTAACTCACTATGTAGAAACAGAATAAGATGTTTTCAGATATTGAGGATATTTCTTGGTTTTAAAGTTTCAAAAGTATGTTTATTTCTGCTTGGTGCTGGTTTACTTTATAGAAGTATAGTTTTTGATTAATATTGTGGAGTGTTAACGGAGCTGATCATATTCAAAGCAAGCTCTTTAGCTTAAAGTTTCCATATGAGCATAAATTGATAAAGGTCTTTTTTTAAAAACTAATTTCTACTATTTTTTTCCTAAACAGATTATGAAGCAATTGTGAAGCTTTCAGATGGCTTTAATGGAGCGGACCTGAGAAATGTTTGTACTGAAGCAGGTATGGTTTTTTTGTTTTTGTTTTTTAATACAGTTTTTGCTATTGGTTTTGATTTAATTTGCTGAAAGTGTGTTGAGTTTGTCTGAAAGCACAGTCTGGGCTTTGCAAGGATTTGGGTGCTCATTTTGGGGGGAATGATTTCAGGAAGCAGGAGAGAGCAGGGCAAGTGAGATGGAAACAGGGAAAGCTGTTAAATGGTGCACCATTGATGTAGCTGCTCTCAGCAACGGGGGTTTGATTCTGAGGAGATCCTTAGAGAACCCATATAGAATGCCTTTTAGGATTACCACATTTATTTACCAGCAATCATCTGCCTGGATGAGATTTGCCTTTGGATATGTTGACTCCTCTGCACTTCTGGATACCTTAGGCAGAATGTGGAAAGGCAAGCATGTGATAGGATATGGCCCCCTAACTAAGTCTAGGGCAGATGCAGGCCTGGGCAAATTCCCCTGATTGAGGGCAGTCAAGCCCTGCACAGAAGAGAGAGAGTGAGGGAGGGAGGGAGGGGGAAGAGGTGAAGGGAGTGAGAGAGACAGAAGGAAAGAGGAAGATTGTGGCTGAGTGTAAGAAAGAATTCAAACACATGCCAGAGTTAGAGTCAAAAGAAAAGTTTATTAGAGAGGGATAATGTTCTCTAGAAGAAAAAACAATAAAAGGCAAAAAAAAAGCCAAGACAAGGAAAAAGAAAAAAGCCTCCTGTATTGAAGAATCCAGTTTATGTATCATTCTTTGTTTCTGTGAATTATAGTGTATAGACTTTGTTTACATTTTCCTTTGATAGGGGCATACAGTGAGAAAGAATAAGTGAAAGGCCTGCTGGCAACTCCCAGCCTTTGATCCATAGGTTTCTCATAATTATAGCCATAGGGAATGAATTCAGCATATTGTAGCCTCTGAATATGGCTTGATTTAACATTTAGTTCTCTTGCCTCCTTCCTACATTAAGACTATACAGAACTGTGCCACACCTATGGCTGAAACGATACCAGGTCAGCATCAGAGGAGTCTGCTGCAAAGCAGATGACTTGTTTTCTGATAAAAGACTGTCAGCAATAGGCTTTTTGAAAGATTAATTTATGTATTTTGTGATCATGCAACTTGCATTAAATGTAATTGTTTTTTAATATTATTTTCTCTCTGGGTTGTATGATCCTATTTTATATCTGGTACAAAGCGGCTTTTAAACTCTACATAGAGTCATTTAGTCTTTGTCCCTCCATACAGAATCTTAAAAGTCAAAAAACGTTAATTTTTATTATAGGTGTTAATGATATGTGATTTCCTCTTTTTCCGAATCACCTCTGGAGCCTTGTATTTACATTTAAAGAGGCTCCTCAGGCATGACTTCTCCAAAGGAGTTTCTTTGTTAGGTATACTATGACTCATTATCTGAATCAAAGATCTGCAGGTCTAGAAACTCAGTATGAATTAGGGTAAGTCATGCTTACAAAGACTTATTAATGAACAGAAATATCAAGAGGTAAACTGTCATGTGGCTTGAACTACTCAGTAATTTATATTTCTCTTTTCCAAAATCTACAGCGGAACAAATTATTTTCAAAGAGTGCTTTAATGAAATTGGAACCCAAACAAAAGCAGTGTCATAATCTTAAAGGCTGATACCATCAAATTGTGATTTTTCTCATTTTTTTCACATATTTAAAAAATTATTTTTAGCTGTTTCTAATAAAGAGCTATAACTTCTATGCAGATTAAAATTTTAGCTTTTTAAATGGGTGAGACATTCACATCTGGAGACATACTGAAATTCTTTTTATTAAAATTCAAGCCCTTTTTGTTAACATATTTTCTAAGTTAAAGTACACTAGATTTTACTATAAACTGTACAAACAACTAGTTACAGATTTCTATTTAATCCAGTGATTATTGTACTTTTTGGATTAGAATGTATCTCAGATTCACTCACTCACCCAACATTGATTTGGAAACAATCATATGCACAAGATTTGGAAAAATAACTTCCTAATTTAGTTGTAGCCTTCTAAACAAGTTTTAAAGCTTCATTATTAAAAAAATTAGTCATTCCCATTTGTCTGATATCTGAGGGCAACACAGAGTGGCTATTTTTAAGACTCCTTATAATTAGAAATCTTGAAAGTGAAGATAGGAATTAACCCATAATTTTCTATTCAAACCCATTCATTTTATATACGTGAAAATTCAATATTAGCAAATCTTAAATGAAAATATTAGTAGGATTCATTTAATTAGTAAGTATTGACACCTTATCAGATTTAGCTTATCTTGAAATTATGATCCTCTCAAAACCTGGGACCCTTATCCATGATACTACAACTACATAATGTTAAAAAGAAAAAGTCCAAACAGAAAACTTTTAACTTGTCAAAAACTTGAAAGAAAAAGTGAATTGTGATACTTGAATATGAAAGTCATAAAAATATCAATTTGTATATAAATAGGGTAATTTTAATATGTGAATAGTGGCCCTGAGTTTTGTTAAAGCCCATTGTTGGCTTTTTAAAATTTCTTATTCTCTAAGCTTTTGATTATTAACAGGTAACAGCTATCAAAATTATTGGAGGTGTTTTGTGTTTTCTGAAACCATACATATGCTCCTTCTTTCCAGGGCATTGCTGCCTGCTAAGAAATAACTGCTTAAAATGTGTATTTTGTTGACAGTTGGGTTTTTTTTTTCCCCCCAAGATGCCATTGAATACAGGGAGTGTGTGTGCTGGATTTTAAATATTCAAATAATCGTTTCATTGTTTTCTGGCTTTTGGTTTGGAAAATAATGCTTATGATAGCTATGGAAATTTATTGAAAAATGATAGAGTTTTAACAAATCAGAACTAGTGGTTCAGAAGTAGTAAATCTAGGCTCCTTCACATTTATGCCATAGAATTACATTATTTATTTTTCTGATAAGAAATAATTCACATAAGTAGTAGTCATGTTGTTTTATTCTCTACAGGTATGTTTGCAATTCGTGCTGATCATGATTTTGTAGTACAGGAAGACTTCATGAAAGCAGTCAGGAAAGTGGCTGATTCTAAGAAGCTAGAGTCTAAATTGGACTACAAACCTGTGTAATTTATTATAAGGATTTTGATGACTGCATGACAGACATTGGCTTAATATAAAAATAAAGTTAAGATAAATAATGTATGTATTGGCAATGATCTCATTAAAAACATGAATAAACATGAATAACAAAAATTAGTAATTCAGTAATTCTATTTTTAAGATTGGTACAGTAGAAATTTGTATATTTGTTAATGTTGCATTTATTGCAGCAGTTATTAAAGAAGAGTATGTTGTAGCTTTTCGTATTTGCTGTGTGAACATTTTGTAAAGCATTGAAAATTGTTTGAGATAGTAGTGCAAAAGAGCATTTCTTATGTCTTATTTTGTATCATTTGTTTTCCTCATCCTAAAAAGTTGAATAAAATCTCTTTGATTCAGTTCAACATTTATTCTTGTTTTTTGTAAAAGTACTTTTACTGTAGTCTTTTAGGTTCTATAGTAAGTAAACTATTTAACAACCAAGATGAAATTGTATTTAGATCATTGGCTTTTGAATTTTATTTTAAAACGGTACCCACACTGTTTTCCTAACAGCATCTTTTCATATATAACAAAGATGTATGTCTATATATATATTTCTCCTTCCAGAAGGTCTTTATTTATTCTTCACCTACTATGATTAGACTATATAATAGTTAATTGAACTAGTATGCATATCCGTAACCTTTTTTTAGATTATGATTGGAAAGAAATATTTGCTAATAAATATAACTTGGTTTTATTAAGTTATATGAGATGATAGTTCCCTTTCAAGAATGTTGTTTTAAATGCTCTTCCCAGAAAAATTCACACATATGTATATACAATTTTGCATATACTAAAACTTAAGGATATTTATTAATTCCTGGGCTTATCCATGGACTCTATAGGTATCTATGGATACCAGGCTGAGTGTCTGATTTAGGGGATGTTGATATCAGAAATGTTCAAAACAAAGTTCTGTTACCAATACACAATACTTTCCCATATCATGTGGGAATTAAACCTTTAACAGATTACAATAAGAAGTCATCATTGGTCATCAGTTGAACTTATTAAAGGTGTTGAAACTTTAGTTTCATAAGCACCAAAAACCAAACAATATATGACATTGTACATTCTAATTAAAAACTTACTAGCAGAATATTGTGCTCTTTTTATAATTTAAAAAAAATAAACAGTGATAGAGAAAATGAATCATTCAAGCTAACCATCGAATAAAGTTATTGAGTAGTTCCTTATCTATGTTGGCAGTGCATTTCATAAATATGGTAATATAAAAAGTAATTGTTTTTTTGTGTAGGAGGTGGTCTAGGTCAAACATCTATGTGATTCTTTTTTATCCATTGTAAGTTGCAATTTAATAAATGACTTTCTTGCTTTTTACTTTGGTTGTGGTTTTTTGAAAAATTTCGGTGTACAAACTTTTAATGTTTAAGTGTGGGTTCTTCCACTTTTGAGCTTGCTTTTCCTCATCTGTTTGAAAACAAAAAGGATAATAGTATCTCTCTAAGCCCGGATAAAGTATATACCTAATCTTTATTAACAATACAGTATTAACTTTGACTCCTTTTGAAAAGATACTGAAAGCCATGTCGTTTGTTAACATGATGAAATAAACTTCAAATTAAAGAGACCTTTCAGTATTATGTACAATTTACGGAGCTAGAGATTATATTTCTATTTCTTAGGACTCTATTTGCCATTTCTAGTTGTCATATGCCTGTCTATTGTTCCAATTAGCTTAAAAGTGATGGGCGTTTCATTTTCTGTGTAGCATAACAATTTTAAGATGAACGCCCACTTTTTTAGTCATAACCTGTCTACAGATTGGGCAGGATTCTGAGGGGAGAAACTGGCTTTCCTTTCGGGTGCCAGCTACGGGTGGCTAGGATGTGTCGCCCATTCTTGGAGCAAAGAGGAGATTTGCATCTGTCTGCTAAGGGCAGCGCTGGCTTGGATCGTCCCACTGCCTTTCCCAGGACCCACGGTCGTTTCCCCCCTCCTGCCGCAGCCCCCCCCCGCGCCGGGCGAGCTCTAGGCGCGGCGCCGCCGCGGCCCCGCCCCCCGCGTCTGCGCTCTGGCGAGGGGGCGGGGCGGCAGCGCGCTGACACCTGGCGGCCGCGGGGGCGGGGCCACGGCGAGCGTGGGCTGGGATTGGCCGGGGCGGCGCGCGGAGGGCGGGGGAAGGAGGGCGGCGGTTGTAGGGCTCGTGCTGGTGCCGCGCTGGGGCGGCCTGAGGGGCGCGGAGTGTCGGCGGCCGGGGAGGCGGCAGCAGCATGGCGGCCGGGCGTGAGCCGCCCAACCCTGCCCATCCTCGCTGTCGCCGCCGCCGACGGAGTCGCTGGGACCCTGTGGTCTGCGTGCGTGAGGTGTAAGCCCGCTGCCCGCCGTCAGCCCTGCGGTCCACCGGCCCGCCTGCCTTGCACCGCCACTGCCAGCCCAAGGGTAGGGCTGGCGAGCAACTCGGACTCCCACCCCACCCCACCCACCAGCCCGCCGGCTGGGATCATGGAGGACGTGAAGCTGGAGTTCCCCTCGCTCCCACAGTGCAAAGACGACGCCGAGGTGAGTCTGCCCCGTGGCTGCCACGCACAGGCCTCCCCTGGGGGCTCCAAGCTGAGGGGCGACCCCGGGCCCCGGCCGTCGAAGCTCCCAGCTGTAGAGGAGCCCTTTTGCCTCTTGAGGGCGTCCCGGGACCTCGGGGTGGAGCCTGCCTCTCGTGGGGGTGGGGTGCGTGCGTGCGTGCGTGCTTTTACCCCGGCCCAAGAGTTTCTCTCCCTCTTGCCGCGTCAGCGGAGGGTCTGGGTCCGTTCTCCTGAATTTAATGACAGGAGCAAAAGTCGTCCTTTCCCCCGTACGTCGGCGTCGAGGACTTGGAGTAAGGCTCTCTCCTTTGACTGCCAAAGCAGTACCTGAGTAATGTTTTTAATCGCAGTTTGAGGGATATCTTTGCTGTCATAGATTCGCTTGTGGGGACACTCGGCCCCCCACATGTAGAATAGACCGGGCCTGAAAACACACAAGCGCCTTCCAGAGTTCCCCCAAAGTAGTACTCTTGGTTTTGTTTTGTTTGTCTTGTTTTTTTGGGGGGCAAAGCTATGACCAACAAAATAAAATGTGACATAACTAGCTCATTTGTATCTGAAAACTTAAATCAGAAAAATTGTCCTTTGGCGAGAAGTTAGTAATTAGAATAAAATTCTTTATAACTTGGTCTCCTGATTTCCAGGTTGGTTAACCCACCCTCCTTCCCCATCTAACGTTTCTATCGATTTCCCCATCATCGATTGCTAATTTAAAATACTCTGTGGTAATTAAGACTACTTAATTAGAATTTCTAAAGTCTAAATTATTAACAGGAAGAGGATACTCAGTTAATGCTTTAACAGGATCAAGAAAGAAAGAAATCTAAAATTTCTAGCTTTAAATATTTTAAAATTAATTTGAAAATGAAAGCTATTTTTAAGACCATTCAGTTTATACCAAATATTCCTTCTGTTGAATATCTTCATTTGGGTTTCACATTTTTTGTTTGGAGGGATCTTTTGCTTGTGGTAGTGATCCTTGAGAGTTGCATATATTTTCAGAGTACATTCTTAAATAGGGAAAAAATTGAATTTATGTTAAAAAACGAATTTACCAAAAAAAAGTGAATTTACAGTTTGTTCATTGTTTAATATGAAATAGTGTGAGATGTATGCTTTTATAGCCTCAAAATTATTCAGTAATTTAAGCACTGGAAGCAATCTTAGGAAAAATATTGTACCTTTCTGAGTATAAGTGCTAGGCCAAGGTAACAGCACAGTAGCATAAGATACAGGGAAGACCTTGGTATCATGATTTTTAATTAATTGTTCTTTTTAATACACCTCAATTCCTCACTGCTCTAATCTTAAAAATTCTGGTTTAAAATGTTTGCATAATTTTACATTTAATCTTTTATTGTGTATATAATGTTTTATCCCTGCAAAAATGGTAAAATCTTAATGGGAATATCGCCCTCTTCTTTCCTTTGTGGGACAGAAATAATGTTTAAAGCCTAGTAGATAATAATGTAAATATTATCTACTGAAAGCCAGTTTATTCCTTATTTCATAGCATTAGACGTTTCTTTTTGTTGCAAAACTCAGATTGGTTTAAACAGAGAGAGAAAAGAAGTAACGAAATCCAGAAGTTAGGGGTGGCAGCTTCAACCCAGAGACTTGACTAGACAGTATTATGGTGCATCAGAACTGCCTCTGCATCTCATTAATGCTTGTCTCCACTTTCTCTCAGGGTCTTTTGTATTTTCTCCACAAGTATGAAGTTTGGCCATCATCTGTTTCACACAGCCTTATGGAGCCTGCACACTGAGGAATAAAAGCACCACTCCTAAACTTCATTGTTTAAAATCTAGAGAACTGGCTCAACATAGGTCGTGTGCAAAAATAGCCAGAAAGGGGTGAATACAGTGAAGGACTCAGGATGGGTCATAATACCTCGACTAGTGTAGTGAAGTTTATCATTGGTAACCCTCCCACCGAAACCATAGGAAATTTCCATAGAAGATGGAGAGTGCTTTTTAGGCAGTCAGAACTATAAATAATTAATAAATGAGGAATATAATTATTCATGGTAAACTGATTAATCAAACAATATTAATATTCTCATTTCTAATGAGATATGTGAGGCATCAGATAGTCCTAAACATAGCAATCACTTCCACACACCCTTGGCACACCTTTGTTTAAATTATAATCCAAATCATGCTTTTGTAAAAATGGATTTCAGGTAATTATGAATGCTCTTAATGACTAATGTGATCAAGGTATGATAGTTTGATGATCCTATCATCTCTGTGAGACTATTTATTCTTTATAGATCAGTGCCTATGTTACTGGTCCAAAGTCCATGTGCCTGACTCTTCCAAAGGCCAAAGTTGGTAGTAAGGAAAGGTTTATTAAGTGAGAAGTCACCACCAACCTAGAGGATGGGAGAACTAATCCTCAAGTTCATCTTTACAAGAGTTCAGGCTTCTGTTCTGTCATTGGAAGAGAAAATAGGAGGGGCTGTTTGTGTACACCTCCATCCCCAAACATTTCCGCTTAATGATTAGCATGCCTATATGCAAGACAAAACAGGAGCTATTTGCCTGAAGGCCATGCATGGAACAATGCTTGCTTGCATAAGATGATGTCAGACCAAGCCTTTCACTCTTGTGCTAGCAAAAATGCAGTTGTGTTTAAATCGGTTTGCAAAAAGATTGGCATTCCGTTGTTTAAAACTTTGCTGAGATAACCCGTAACACTGTCTGCAGGGTCCTATGTGACCTGGTATATGCCTACTTCTCTAACCTCTTTATGAGCTAGTGTTGAAGAAAAGTTGCAAAAAAACTCAGACCAGGGAGAAATCAAGCAGCACCCTTAGGTTTGGAGAAACTCAGTTTTATTTCACAGGTGGTCCTAGAAGAGCTAGCGCTCTGAAAATCTAGGCGCAGAATTTAGGAGCAATTTAACTTTTATACCTACATTGTTACAGTTGGCATGGGCAGATTTACAGACCCCTGAAATTGCTCTGGGCAGTTTCAGAGCATGGGATTTCCTAACAAGCACTAAAGCAATACGTCTTTAGGGGAGAGTGAGTTCTCAGTTGACCCCGGGATCTTTGGCCTTGCAGCAAGCATGTTTATAGAGGCAGAAAAAAGACCTGATTAGAAATGTTGGCCAATTAAGTGGGAAATTCCTCTTCACTCCTCCTCCCCTTACTCCTTTCTCTGTGTGCCCGAACCATATTCATCTTTCATTTCCTGGAATGCTTTAATTTCTCCCCCTACTTTAGGACCTTTGCATTTGCTATGACTGCCA
The DNA here is from genome assembly GCA_030015415.1 of Cynopterus sphinx. NCBI lineage: Eukaryota > Metazoa > Chordata > Mammalia > Chiroptera > Pteropodidae > Cynopterus > Cynopterus sphinx. The sequence goes on from CM057384.1 coordinate 109,435,216, forward strand.
GGACTCCCCTTGCCCTCACTTAATTAGCAACAGTCATGTATTGCATAATGACCTTTGCATCAATGAAGGACCACATATACTACAGTAGTCCCATAAGATTATAATGGAGCTGAGAAAATGCCTTTTGTGTGACGACATAGTCTAGCGCAGTGTATTATACAAATACCGTTGCTGACAATTGCCTACAGTATTCAGAACAGTAGCATGATATAATGGGTTTGTAGTCTAGGAGCTGTAGGGTAACAGAATTTGTCATCCCCAGATATGTCTCTGTGGCATAAGGATTATTTTAGGCTGGTTAAATTTTAAGAAATGGCAGATTTGACAGAGGCTTTGGAAACCAAGTAGAAGTTATCCTTTTTTAAAGACCTTTACCTTTGTAAGGACAATCTTTATTTGTAAGGGTGTCCTGTTTCCCCGATCCCTCCTTCCCCCCCAGCCAAGAAGAAGATGACCTTATCTCCAGAAACTCTTTATCAGTGCAGAAGAGGAATCTGCATAGCAGCCTTGCTGTTTTTTAATGTGCTTTTCCTGGTAATCTCCCATAACTGACTCCCCAACCCCTACCTCCTTTTGTCTTAAGCTGAAGATGATATTTAAGGTGGAAGCTTCAGCCATTTTGATGAGTTATTCAGTTTTCCTAGGTTTTTCCTTTTAAACAGAAAAACTGCAGGCCCAAAATGGCGTAGCTTGTGCTGAAAGCCCATGACACCAAACCTAGATTTAATACCTTATCTAATTGCAGTTTCCATCTCTCCTGGAGAAACTATTAATCAGTCTGGAATTTCCTGATCAACACTGAGGTAATCTGCTTGATAATACCTCCCACCTTACCCTAAGGGAAGGTGTCCTTGCCTGAATAATCCATTCTTGATAGTTGAGTCTTACTTGTGGCAAGATTATAGTATTTTAGATGTGAGGAAGAAATGAAGAGTTTACAGTACCAATTTTTAAACTGGTTGCAGAGTTAGGGCTGTTTTTTTTTTTTTTTTTAATAATTCAAAATTTAATGTTATATTTTCAGATAGAAAGGGAAATATAATTTCAATTGTAGTTTAGCAATTTAAATGTTACCCTTTCTATTCTTTATCTTTTGATTCCCATAGTACAAAATAAAAAATAGGAATTGCTTAATGTCTGATTGAGCATCCCTCTCCTAGTCCCTTTACATTTAAAATGGTGCCTTTTGAACCTGACTATAGAGTGGTTTCACCCAGGAGCTTTTTAAAAACAGCCATTCCTGGGCTGACCATCACCTATTCTGATTTAATTGGTCTGAGATGGAGCCAGATAATTCTAATGGTAGCCAGGTTTAAGGCTAGTGGATTGAGAAGCATTTGATTCCAATGCCTTTATGCCTTTTCCATATTCTCCCAACTCTCTTGTTTTTGAGTGAAAATCACCTTTCTTCCTTTGGTTTAGGCAGAGCTTGAGCTAACAGTGGAAACTAAAGGAAAGGGCTTATTCTGGAGAGGATACATTATTTTTGGATAAGAGAGACTGTGATACTAATTCTTCTGTTTTGTGAAATGTCCCAGCTCAGGTATAGTATTCTGATATATTTTCCCCCTGAACTGCTCCTCCTACCTAGGTAAAATTTGTACTCTATATAGTATTTCTAAAAATTATGTGTTTCAATCCACCTGATCCATACGATAAAAATTAAATTTTGCTTTACCTGATAGTGATAGCCTATTTCCTTTGGTTCATTTATCCTATATTCTGTGGTGCATTTAGTTATTTATTGGTCTGAACATTTTTATAACACTTTTTCTACTTCTTAAGTGCGACTTTATAGGTTACATGTAACTTGGTGTGTGAAGGAAGGAAACTATGATACTTTCTATCATTGACAATTGAAGGATTTTCACTTGTGAATTAAATTTTATCAGTAGCATGATGTGTTTCACAATTAGGTATATTTTGGCTTAGTTGGCTTGCTTTGGTTTGAAAAAAGGAGTTGGATTGCTTGGCTAATTATCAAAGTTTGGGAAATCGATTCTACTAATTAAGAGTAACTCAGAATAGTTTGGTTGTGCTCCCATTAACACAACCAACTCTAAAGTGATGGATGGATTTTAGGAGAGAATGGGTAGGCTGAGATTAAGATTAAATGTGATATAAGCAAAACTTGGTTATTAGAGACATGTTCAAACAGATGAATGTCTGGTAGAGCAAGACTATAAACATGAATGACTTTTAAAATCTTGATTTAGTATGTTAAAGGCATAGCGAGATTGGTAGACTAAGAAGATTTAGGTTTGTTTTGTAGGTAGGTAGTAATCAGGGCTAGGGCAACACAGAGGGAAGACTTGAGAACTGGATCCTAGCACCAGGTTTAGTTCCAAATGAAATTTTCTGAGAGAGAGCTTTCTAGATTTCAAAGGGTCCATGCTTATCACAGCAAATCCTGATGCTCACTAAAGGAGGTAGCATGCTTATCTGTCCTATGAATAGGAATAATTTTTCGTTCTCTCCTAGTAGGCAACTTGCTTTTTACTCCTATAGTATCTTTCTTATATAACATAGCAGCAGTCAGTCCTTTACGTACTATTGCATGCAATGTTATGGGAAGCTCAAACATTTTTTGAAGACTTGTTTTACTTAAAAATTCAGGTAAATTATGCATTCTATCCCATATGTTCATGTTTGATCTAACAAAAATATTTCATTAGTGGCCAGTGAAAATACTTCTTTTTCTCTCCTCCCCCAAAATTGGTAAATTGGTAAAATTAATATTCCAGAAAGAAGCACATGTTTATCCTATGGCTTTAAGTGCCTTCTGTCATGTTGCCACATATTCCCCAAAACATATGTATACCATTTTCCTGTTTTTCTGTTTTCATCATGCACAATTTAGAGATTTCATTTTAGGTAGACTCAAAAGTACAAGTTTCTTTAATCACTTTTCTTCTTTCTCACAGCTTTGGCAGATTGCTTCAGGAATATAAGATGGCTGTTTGACTTTTCAAGAATCTTTTTTTCAAAAGAAAAAAGATCCATAGAACCTAGTGCCACGGATCTTCGAAGTGCACATCTACTGTGTGCTTATTTTATGGCAGGCACTATGCTCAGTGTTAGGAGTACCATGACTGAAATGACAGTCTTTAACCTAAGTTTTAAAAAATTTTTCAATATAAAAGGGTTATAACCTATTGGTAAGTTAAAGAAGCAGGTAAACATTCAAGTTTGTACAAGTTGATTACATATTCCCTCTACTGGCTTAGAAATTATATAAGTACTTCATTCTGTTAATCCTTATAAATGAATCATTATTATTTTATGTAGCCAACATTTATTTAAGTGTTGATTTTAAAAGTTGCTTAAGTAAAATTTGTTTAAATATTGATAAATATATATTGCCATAATAATTCCCTCTTACTTGAGAGTCTGTATAGAGTAGTGATTAAGAGAATGGACTCTGGAGTTAGGCTGCTTGCACTTGAAGTCTGGGCTTTCTGTGTCCAAAGTAGAAATGCAAAATAGAAACAATAGGATCTTTTCTTCAGAGAACATCTTTTAGAAGTTCTTTTAATAAGCGTCTGCTGATAGTAAACAGTTTTGGTTTATATGGAATTGTCTTTTATTTCACTCTTGTTCTTGAAAGATGATTTTCAGAGCATATATTCTAGATTAACGATTTATTTCTCCTCTTTAAATGTTTCTGTCTTCTGGCTTTTGTTCTGGCATTTGAGAAGCCAGGATCAATCTAATTGTCTTTCCTTTGTATGTAATCTGTCACTCGTATCAGGATGCTCCCTTTTTCAATAGAAATAAAATTTACAGAGTGTAATGCACAGATATTAAGTGTGCAGTTCAGTGAGTTGATAAATATTTGCACCAGTGGAACTACTAGTGCTACTATCAAACTATTGGCCATTTCTGCCATGTTGGAAGTTACCTCATGGCCATTTCCAGACAATTCTACCAATCTCATCCCACTGTAGACAGCAAAATATTATAATTTCTATAATCATAGTTTTATTTGTTTTCGAAATTCATATAAATGGATCTATACAAAATGGACTCTTGTTTATGGCTTCTTTCACTCAACATAATATCTATGAAATTCACCTATATTGTCGTGTTTATGAGAAATGAATTCTTTTTTATTGCTGAGTACTATTTTGATCGTTAGAATATACCATGAATGGACATTTGGGTTATTTGAGATTATGATGAATAAAACTGCTTTAAATATCCTCGTACAAGTCCTTTTATGGATATATGTATTTATTTCTCTTTGGAAAATCCTAGGAGTGAAATTGCTAGATGTTAGGGTAGATGTGCGTTTAACGTATCATTATACATTCCATCAGCAATGTTTGAGAGTCCCATTTGCTCTGTATCATTACTAACGTTTAGTCTTTTTAACTTTTTAACATCAATCTTTTTAACTTTAGCCTTAGTAGGTATGTAGTGACATCTAGTGATTTTAATTTGATGTTAAGTACCTTTTCACGTGCTACTTGGCCATTAATATATCTTCCATGGTGGGATATCTTTGCCCATTTTAAAAATTGGTTTGCCACTTTGTTGTTGATGTATATTTATGGTTTTTTCTTTTGGATATGAATCTTTCGTTTGATATATTTTCTTCTAGTTTGTGGCTTGCATTTTCATTTTAGTGTATTTTATTGAGCAGAAGTTTTTAGTTTTAATGAAATCTAATTTATCAATTTTTTTCCCTTTACACTTAATACCTTTTATGCCCTAAGACATCTTTACTTTGCCCACGGTTGCAAAGATATTCTCCTATTTTTTCTTCTAGAAGTTATTTCATATTTTGCATTTATATTTATACATACACCCCTTTTTCATTTATTCTGCAAGTGTTTATTGTGGGCCAGGCACTGTCATCAGCATTAGAAATATATACAGCATTGAAGACAGATGAGAGAGAGAGAGAGAGAGAGAGAGAGAGAGAGAGTGAGTGTGTGTGTGTGTGTGTGAGAGAGAGAGAGAGAGAATGTGTGTGTGAGAGAGATGATGATGTCGTCAGGATCAAGATTCATTTTATTACCCAGATTTTTATCCAAGTGTTCCAGAATGCTTGCTGAAAAAACTTTTTATTCCCCATTGCATTTTCTTGATATCTTTCAGGAAAATTGACCTCATATGTATAGGTCTTTTGGACTCAAAGGTGTGGAAAATTCTGTTTGGTGTGCTGCTAGCTGCTGTTTCATTGTTTGTGCGTTTTTCACTTATCCTGCTTGGGATTCATTGGGCTGCCTATTTCTGAGATGTGGTATCTTTCCCCAGTTTTGGAAATGCTCATTGATTGTATTGTGTGTAATATTATATTTTATTTTTTATCCTCTACTTCTGGAACTTAGATTCTATGGATGTTAGACCTTTTACTTTTTATTTCTATCTTAAATGTCTATTAACTGCTCATATTTTCTAATTCTGAATTTAGGTCATTTCTTGACTTCTGTTTTCCAGTTCACAGTTCTTTATCTGTGTCCTTTGTTCTGTTTAACCTATCCACTATTTTTTTTTGTTTTCTACATATCCCTTTGGCTCTCTTAAAAATCTATTTCTTAATTGTTCATACTTTTGATACTCTTATTTCTTATGTGTAAATAGATTAAAAGTTGTGTATTTTTTTACTGTTGTAATAATATCTGTAGTCTGTGGGTGTGATTCAGTTATATCTGCTTTTCATGGTGGCCTCCTCCCCCCTCCCTTTTTAAAATCAGTTTTTTATTGTGAGCTCATTGGAACTAATCTGTGTGAATTATTTCTGGTTTAGATTTAGAGGAAAATACATTTGCTTTGCCCAGGAACCCATGGACATCGTGTACCCAGGACCACTTGACATTAAATTTTCACTTGGCTTCATAAAGATAATTGAATTATAATGCCAAACTTGAGTGAAGGCCAGATTGTGGTTAGGAAGGCCCTATACCACCATTACCACTAAATTTTACTCTGAGCCAAAGCTAAGAAAGGCAAGAGTACTCATTTTTTATGGGTATGAGGTGAGGTGGGTTTGTTTTTGTTTTTGTTTTTGGTCTCCTCCCTGGTTTGTCTTTCACTGAAGGTATTGCCTTTGGGGTCCCAGCTTTTTGGCCTTGAACTAGATTCCCACTTTGAGCGGGTCTTAGGTTTTGTCTTTTGTTTCACATGTACAGTGCCATTTAACTTATGGTCATGGTGAGGATGTGGAACAACTAGAATTTTCATACACTGGCAGTGGGAAGTGTAAGTTGGTTAGAGGAAACTTGGCAATGTCTAGAAAAGCCAAATACAGATTTACCCTACGATCTAGCAATTCTGTTATTTACATATCCAAGAGAAATTAATGCATATACCCACAAAGAGCATATAAAAGCATTTTCATAGAACTTTTATTCATAATTGCCAAAACCTGAAACTTTCTATCTCCACCAATAGGAGAATGAGTAAATTGTGGAATAGTCATACAACAGAATAATATACAGCAATAAAAAGGAATACACTACTGACATATACAACAAAGATGAATCCCATAGATATTAGATTGAATGAAAGAAGCCAGACATAAAATAGTACTGCTGTATGATTCCACTTATATGAAGTTCAAAAACTTCTATCTAGTGATAGAAGTAACTTGCTTGGTAGTACAGCTGTGCATTTAAAATAATTTTTAAAGATATATTTTAACTGTTATTACATAGGCAGTTTCTCAGGGTTTATAGTCTACTACAATGCTGAGACCAATTTGCAAGATTAAAAATAAAATATTGTCTGGGGTGTTTTTTTCCCTTTATTAAAAAATCCTGCTGTCATTACAGGATTCTTCTGCTTTTCCATTAAAGTGTAAAACTTTTCTACCTCGTGTGTTAAAAATACTTTTATGATTTGGGGAATCTGCATAAAGGAAATTTCTTGTATGATTTTTGCAACTTTTCTGTGATCCTAAAATTTCAAAATAAAAGAAATTAAAAAAAACTTTAACTTTAGAAACCTAATTACTATTTTATAATGCTGGGTTGTAAGCAACCAAGGTAGAAATGCAGTCATTTACAAATTAGGACTATCAGTACCATTCACTGTTAACTGCTCCTTTTTTTCCCTAACTTTTAAAATATTTTGCCTTTTGCAATTAGCAGTTTACATTATTTTCTAATTTCTTTGTCTTGGTTTGCATTCCAAAGATGAATGAAATCTATGCTATTCTAGAAACATATCTGTAAAGGGAATTGAGCTAGACATAATCTTAAGCCCAAGTAAGAGATTGGAAAGGTTGTTTGATAAGCATCTGGCAGTTTAGATAAGGGATGGCAGATGCCTCTCATATAACCATTCTTTCATCTATACAGATAATGCTCATTGATCACAGTACTCTCTTCCATAGTGTTTCTCCACACATTGTTTTAGCTATCTACTGCCAGTTGATTTGAGTTGGTTTGAATGACAAAAAGACTTAACATCTCTGATTTCAAAGATTGGGAGAGAAACTTCTGGAATATATATTTTTATAATTAATGAACTATTCCATTCATTGTATAAAGTAACATAATCATTTTAGAAGCCTGGTTACTTAAAGAATACCTTAATCATTTCTTTTAAATTTTCAGTGTTTGTGAAGGCAGTTGAATCTGCTGTTTTTATAGAATGTTCTTTTAAAGTATGTGTTTTTAAAACACTTAAATGTCACATCTTTAACCTTTAATTGGATGACATTATTCATAATGTTACTTTTTTTGTGTTTTCCTTTTATTTTTAAGGAGTGGTCCTACCCTATGAGACGAGAGATGCAGGTATGACAGCTTTTTTGTTTACTCATGCAAACCCATATTAACCCATGTTGTTGTTGTTGTTGTTGTTGTTATTAAATAATGTAACTCATCTATTGACTCCTGATCTGTAGATTCAAGTATTTTAAATGTTAACATATTTAAGCTTAATTACAGATCTTAAAATGATGGGAAATGTATTATTGCCTTTCTTCCTTATATTAGAACCATGGACATAGTAATATATGTATGTCCTTAATGAGTCACTTGTTTTTTCCGCATCTGAAAAATTGAGTACAATACTTCTGTTCTTCTTAAAAGCAGTTTGCTTTGGTTTGTCTAGTTTAGGTAAGCTCAGGAGAGTTGACTTTACATAGAAAGCTCAGTCTATGGTATCGTACCCTAGATACTAATGTAGTGGTTCATATTTCTTAAGCATTTCTCACCATTTGCAGTTAACTTTGCTTGCCCTGTGATCAAGCACTGTCTTTTCCTAGGAATCTCTTGACTTCTAAAACATTTTCCTTTTTCTCAGTGAAAATTCACTTTTTAAAAATATGTGAGTACCTATGAGGAGTTTTACTTGGTGCTATGGAGAATTACAAAGATGAGTAAAATGTAATTTCTGTCCAGAAGTAGGAGAAGTCAGACTTATACACAAATAATTATGATAGCCTATAGAACTGAACTACAGATTATACTAGTACCTAGGGTATGATACAGCCCAACTGAAAGCTTTCTATAATTGAATTCACATAGAATAAATTTTAATTTAACATATAGAAGTTACTTATTTAAATTGTTGAGACTGTCAATAAGCAAACATTTGATATTAGCCTTTTTTAACTTTGCTGTGCTACTTTATTTCTACTGTTAACTATAGGTAACAGTTCTAATCTTATATCTTGTGCTGCTTTTGAATTGGCTGCATATGGTTTTGTGTAATTCCAAAGGGAAGATTTTCTTTGTCTAGAAGTAAAATTAGAGACATTTTATTAATCTAAAAGACAATGTACTAATTCCATCTAAACTGTTTATAAAAGTATAACTGTCAATAAAACGGGGGGAAAAACACTGTGGAAGTTCAAATATCTGGAATAGCTAACTTTTCGGAACTGTATTTAAACTTTGTCTCATTTGATATATAAAGTACATTGGCATTTCTCTTCCCAATTGTTTGCTTACTGTGGCTAAGAAATGCTCCCTAAAATAACAAGTGTTTCAGCAGTTATTATAACAACTATGAAAATACCCTGACAAATCTACTTTTACAGTACATATTTCACATATATTTAAATTGCTGATAATAAATATCTCAATTTTTTTTTCTAGGAAATTTTACCCGGATTGTTTTTAGGCCCATATTCTTCTGCAATGAAAAGCAAGGTATGAACTTTAGGTTCTTCAAGAGACTTTACTATTTATTAAACAACTTCAGAGTAAAATTTATTTTTTTTAGTAGTAAGAGTTTTATTTGAAGAAAAGTCTACAGATACTGCATGTTAACAATAATTGTCACTTTGAAATACCTATCTCTTTCCAAATTTTACTGGACCAATTTTACTGGATTCTCAAGTGTTTCAACACAAATCACAAATGAGCTTTATATTTATTTTTCTCATGAAATCATATGTTTGAAAGATTTACCAAATAATGGACCTTTATTTAATCATTTATTTTATCCTCTAAAATATATTAGACATCTGTAATTGCTAATCATAACTTCTGAACAATATGAGATACAGTTAAAGCCCCAAATGAGGATATTTAACATTTAGTTAACCTTTTCTTATCTAGGGGGTGAGAGAGGGGGGGAGGGAGTGTATGTGTGTGAGTGTGTGTGTGTGTGTGTGTGTACACTTGTGTGTGTGTCCTGTGTGTATATCTGTATGCACACTAATCTTGATTCAAGTAACTCAAATTTTTTTTTTCCAGACTTTAGAGGTCTGGATGCTCCAGCTTATAAAGTATTGTACTATATATATAGGTATTCTAAATGGTCAAACTGAAATTGATCTCTTCAGTTATACAGTTAAGGCAGTAGATCTCATTTTAATATATGTTGTTGCTACTTCCTAGTGGATCCAGCCCTATGAATTATGACAAATGCTGCGAATTTTCTTTGAATTAGAATGTGAAACAATATATTACAAAGTTATCCCCAATTCTCTGCATATTAAGAAGTCAGTATTCTTATGTATATCTACTTACAATAGGTTTTATAAAAACTAGAATTTTAAACATTCATGATATAAGTTGATGTATATGTCAATTTTAGGCTTGAGAATTCTTAAAGTTAGAGTCATTCCTTTTGAAACTGAAAGGTTTTTTGACAGTTAAGACGTGACAGCAACCCTTAGTTATTTCGATGACCTACAACTAGTTTGGAAAGGTGGGGCAATTTGTTGAAAAAAAGTACTAAGGAAAGGATAGGGTAGGTAATTATAGACTTAAATGTGACTTACTTTGTAAAAGACAAACATAAAGCTATTACCTAAATAATGTAGTATTCACAAAATACTGCCCTTTAAGATGGTTTTAGATTATTTGCTTTTTGTATTCCTATTTACTTTATATGATATACATATATACCATCTTTCATATTAAATTATACATAGTTTGTTTATAGGTCTGTCTCTTTAAAACCTCTCTCAATGTTACCATGGTCTTATTAGACTAAGGAAAAACTTGTATGGCAAAATTTGATTATTTCTCACCCTGAGTCAACCATATTTCTTTTTATACCATCATTCCAAAAATATGTAATAACAACAAAACAAAAAATAATAATGGAGATAAAGAAACATTAGGAATAAACTCCTTTTCTTAGACTCATTATTTAAGCCTATCTTTTATTACATTCAAATATAATTTTAATAGAAATGACAGATTAAGGCTCTTTGTAACTAGTGAACTATTTCTTTTGTAAAACTTCTGTTGTTTGTAGGTGTGATAAGGTTATAATTTGCTTTATATAATTGAAAATCTGTTGAGCAGTAAAAAAAGATTCTCTTTGCTATTGCATTTGGGTTCTATTTCGATAAGGTATTCTTACTAATAATATATGCTTTTAAAGCTTGTTTTTGCCAATTACAAATGTAGGTTCTCAACAATAATAGATATGAAGGCTTTCATATGTCATAAATCAAGTGTAAACAAAAAAATGAATATTGAATTCATTTTGGAAGTTGGATAAATATGAATATGGAACATTACCAAATGCTTATCTCCCTTCCCCTAACTCAGGGTATACTCAGGAAATACAAAGATAATTTTCTTAGCTCAGGCTGCTATAATAAATATGTAGACTGGATGGCTTCAACAAGAGGCATTTATTCTCACTGTTCTGGAGGCTGGGAAGTCAGATCAGGGTGCCAACAAGTTTAGGTTTGGCGAGTGCCTTCTTTCTGGCTCGCCAGAGGGCGCCTTCTTGCTGTATCTTCACGGGGCTGAGAGAGCGGAAGCTGATGTTTCTTCCTCTTCTCATAAGAGTACTAATTCCATCATGAGGCTCCACCCTCATGACTTTATCTAAGTCAGTCATCTTGAGAGTTTAGGGCTTCAACAAATGAATTTTAGGGGGACATAAACATTCAGTCCATAATGAGTATAAATTATCCTTTGACTTCTCCCATAAATTACTAGTATTACTGTTCTGGTCTATTTAATGCAGAAAGTAGAAATTAAATATATAGAAAACTCAAGGTTATTTTGATTTGTTTGTTCATTTATTGAATAGGTAATTATTGAACAACTATGTTCCAGGCACTGAAACATACTTAATATGAATCAGTGAATGAAGTCTTTGTTCCTGTGGAATTTACATTATAGCTATTAAAATAACATGTCATCTATAAATTCACCTAGAATCACTTGCAAATAAAACTGGTATTTTTTAGAATTGTCATTTTAAATTACTCTATAATTCAAGCCAGAAAAAGCACCACAGAATACGAGAAGATATCATTTGGCTTTGCCTTTTATCCCTTTAGTGGAATTTTTAAACCCTAAAAGGTTTAATTAGATTCTATGAATTGGATAAATTAATTCTGGCTTATAGTAGAAAGAGTATACTGGGAGAGGCCAGGGGTAATGTAGAGATTTGGGTTTGGTACTGCTATTAATTAAGCAGTGAAGTTTAACAACTGCTTGTCTTAGTAATCCCCTCTAAAGAAAAAAGATTGTAGCTAGTATATGTAACTACTATTTACTAAACACTTTGACATGTGCTGCAGGCACTATGCCAAACACCTTATGTATTTTATATGATTCTTAAAACCACTCAGCGAATTATAGTATTTTCTCCATTTTCACATGAGAAAACTGAACCATGGAGTTTAGGTCATTAGCAGAGCTATGATATAAAGCTTGGACTCTGATGACTCCGAAGCCCATGCTTTTAACCACTATATAGTATTGTTTTCCAAATAAATTATCTTTAAGGTCCTACTAAACTCTAAAATTATAGATGTAAAATAATACTGTTAGCCTTCTGAGGACATTTAATGTATTAATCTTGAATCATTGAAATACATTGCTGATCACTTCAGGTGTATTATTTTTAAATTAGCTTTAATCCCCTGTACTTAAAGCTCACATGTGGCTTTATTAATTCTAATGCTGAATCATGTTACAGTAAGATGATGTTTTATATTTTTAAACTATTTCTCTCCCCTGCCTCCCCCTTTTTTTTATAGCTATCTATACTACAGAAACATGGAATAACCCATATAATATGCATAAGACAAAACATTGAAGCAAACTTTATTAAACCAAACTTTCAGCAATTATTTAGGTAAGAATTATTGTTATGATTTATTAAAATGTTAAGTATAGCAAACATGTAATGCTTTTATTTCAAGTTGATTTTATTATATCAGACTTTCTTCTGTACATACCCATTTTATAGATAAAGTTGTACAGTACATCATTTAAAAAATAATTTTCCTTTAAAATATTTTTAAAAAATAATTCATTCAGAAAATAATGCAGAATTCTAAAAGTTCAAAAGAAGTATACTGAAAAGTAGGTTTCCCTAATCCTATTCCCTAACTACTCAATTCTCCTCCTAAAGGCATCCATTGTTACTTTTTGAGTATCCTTCCAGAGTAATGTTACATATATAAGCATATTTCTACAGATAAACTTGATTTTTATACTGGCTTTTTAAAAATTATGTATATTTTGGAGATTCCTTCATATCATTACTTAAAAGAGCTGTGTTATTCTTTTTGAGTTGCATAGTAATCCATTGTATAGGTTACACAAGTTTATTGAACCTGTCTCCTATAGTTGGATATTTAGATTATTTCCAGACTTGCTAATATTGCACATAGTATCTCTGTACATGTCAATTCATATGTGACTATATTAATAGGATAATTTGTAGCAGTGAATTGCTGGATCAAAGAATATGAGCATTTAAAATTGTAATAGCTGTTGCAAATTGTCCTAAAGTGAGTTGTATCAGTTTATATTTACACTATGAAATATATGAAAATGAATTTTTTAGTATATCTCCAAGACAGATTATAAAACATTTAAAATTTTTCCAAATAAAGATGATATTCATGTAATTTTGATTTGCCTTTCTCATTTATCTTATAATGAGTGCTTGTGAACATCTAATGGTTTTTAATGTTCTTTATTTTAACAATAAAGAATATAATACACGTGGTATAAAAAGCTATATAATGAAAGTAAGTCTCTTTCCTCCTTTAAACCCAGACATCTAGCTTCTCTTCTGGGAGGCATCTACTATTAAAACTTTCTTGAATATCATTCTAGAGATATTCTGTATCTCTCTGAAAGCATATATGTTAAAAATATTTTAGTGCTCTCCTTTAGTTTGTAAAAATGAAAGTAACCTGAATGTCCATCAGTACAAGACACTATTAAATATATTATTTGAACATACAAGAGAATACTATAACCATGAAAAAGAATGAAATATTTCTATGTATTGATATGGAATTATCTCTAAGATGTACTGAAAGAAAAATAAAGGTGCAGAATCATGTGTACACTCTACGTTTAAAAATACATTAGGCGTATATATTGTAGAGGCATAGAAAATTTCTGGACTAGAAACTTGATAGTGAATGCTCCTGAGAAGGGAAATTCAGGATCTGGGATGGTAGAGGGACCTATTTTTCATTGCACATATATTTATACTTTTAGAACTTTCGACTGTGTATATACATTTCCCAGTTAATAAAAATTAGTTTTAAAAAAGGAACATCTATATTCTAAAATAAAGTAGATTGAATTTTTCTAAGTGTTGAAGAAATACTTGTTCTTTATAGATACTTTGGAAAATCTACAGTGATACCAAGAAAAATAAAAGTCATTTAGTTCCACAATCCAGAAGATAAACTTTAGTTAACATTTTGGTATATTTCCTTCTGAATATTTCTCTATTGTATATGTGCTTTATATATATACACACATATAGACTTGTATATATTAAAGAAAATGAATATGTTCTATTTTAAAATGCCATACCATACATTTCTAATTTGAATAGAATTTTTATTTTTTTGTACTTGGTACAGGTTCTTTACCCTATGGAAGGACCATTTCTCCTTAGATTTAGAATACTGGATTATAGATTGATAGTTCTACTAGTGATTGTTGACATTCAAAATTGCATGTAGTAAAATATTTTAGTTTGATTCTGAATTAACTTTTTTTTCCCCTGGAGCAATATTTTATATAAGTTAGGTGACCTAACCACTTTATGACACAGAGTCCTTACGGTTTTTACATTGGATCATCTTTAGATCCTGAGCTTCAACTTTTTCTCTGATAAGCCCAGAATTTATTAATGTTGTTAACACCTATATGATCATTAAAGAATTATGATTTTAAAAGTAATATTGACTTTAAAAGTTAATTTTATAATTTAATTGCCCATAGTTGTGTTAATAAACAGGTAATCTTGGATAGGTTAGAAATGGAAGTTTTTCACAAATAAAAAAAGCTTAGCATATTAAAATGCCTTATTTTAAATGTTTTCCAATGTGTCAGATTCCAGAACAGATGTGTCTTGGCTGTTTCTTGCACTAATGAAGTTTAGTTCAAACAGGGAACGTTTGACTCGTGGCTCCATCAGACTGCCTTTTATTTTGATTAGCTCCTTTTCAGACTTTAAGCTTCTTCTAAATTGTCCTCTGCAGAGTTGTAAGTAGGGGTCACAGGGCCACTCAATTTTCTAGTCCTAAGGAAGTTGGTAGGAGAAATAAAATAAGGAGCACAGACACTTTTTGTCTTTATTTTTTAGGTCGACCCAGATCTGGAGGAAGGTTTTTTCCTACTTTTGATTTTTCTCTTATAACTACTAATACTAAATATCAGAAAAATACTAACATGTTGTTTAAGGCCCAGTTCTGGGGTATATGAGTCTTTGAAAGTTGTTTTGCATTCTTTTTCATGGTTGCCAAGAAATTTTAAGTTTTTTTTTATATATACATAGTTTTATCTAAAAGTGTGCTTATCAAAATATTCTATTTTCAGATATTTAGTCTTGGATATTGCAGATAATCCAGTTGAAAATATAATACGTTTTTTCCCCATGGTAGGTATCAATTTTTAAGATCATTTAAATTATTTTTAAAACCTTTTTATGATCTCAAAATTTGAGAAATCATTTAGTATTTATTAAATTCAAATTAAATTTTAGCCACTGTATAATTTTTTACTTTTTAATAGTGGCGTTTGTAGCATTTTGAAAAATTCTTGTATTAATGTTATTTTAGTATATGTGCTGCCAAAGCAAGCATGAATTAATATAATTTTTATTCATATAAATTACCAGGAAATTATTTCCAACATATTTTGAATCACTATATGTATTTTATGTTTATCCACATGTTTTGTAATACATTGTCTTTGCCTTCAGACTAAAGAATTTATTGACGGGAGTTTACAAACTGGAGGTAAATAATAATTCCTTTACTTAGCTAATGTTTATTTTTAGGAGATTATTTGTTCAGTTAAGTTTTTAGTTAGTCATCCTAATTGCAGGATATGGAAGTTATGATTATATATAATGGATTATTCCCAAATTTGTGTTTTCCTGACTTCTTTCATTTGGATAGCTTTCTTAAATATCCCTATGGAACTATTTTTAAAGTCTAGGTCACCTTTAAATCTCTTTAATCTAAAAGTCTGTTGTATTCTTTACACAGTATAAATAAAGTTATTATAAATTATAAAGATTTGAGTGAATATTAATATACAAGTGGTATGTATAAAGTATAAACAGTTTAAGAAAAGATTTTACTATGGTATGATACATGTTTTCAGTATATTTAAGCTGTTGAATGAGGTATCTTTCTATAAGAATAACTATTTATTGTGTTTTTCAGGAAAAGTTCTTGTCCATGGAAATGCAGGGATCTCCAGGAGGTATGAAGTTAGAAATAATCTTTTTTTCTCTAGCATTTAATTAATGAGTTGTGTTTTCTGTTTTTTTGTTTTTTTTGTTTTTTTTTCTAAAACTTTTTCCCCCTCTTCAGTGCTGCCTTTGTTATTGCATACATTATGGAAACATTTGGAATGAAGTACAGGTAAGAAAGTATTCTGAAACCTAGCTGCAATTTAAATTCTTATTAAAATGAAGCTTAATGGAGATGATTTGGCAGTTTTAAATTAATATTCTCTTGATTTTGTCATCTAGTCATGTTTGAGTAGGCAGGACCATAATATCCCATGCTAGTTTCTTAACCTTTATAGCCTGTCTACCTTATCTACTTAGGCTAATATTATGGTTTTATGGAGCTAGTACTGTTGTTATTTTAAGAAGCAAAGGTAGTTATAGTTAGAATAACCCATAGGAAGCTACTTAGTACTAGGGAATTAGTCTGAGTTTAAAAACTTGAAGACAGAGATGTTGCTTTTTTTTGTTTAAAAAGCTAATTTATTATGTTTTTCTTTATTAGTAGTTGAATGAAAAATTACCTAGGAATTGTTTTAGCTTCTATTCACAATTTAGTGTAGTCTTTCATAGCCAAAATCATCTTTTCCAAGCATACTGTGTAGATAAAAAGGAGGGTGGGTCATGAGCTTCTCACCATGAATAAAACAAAAACTTGGCTAGTATACGGTGTTTCCTTTCTTAGTGTCTCTTGTAGAAATCTTGTGATCATCAACACCTCCTTCTCTTTCATTCCTCATCTCCTAAACTGATCCGTTACCAAACCCTGTGTGTTTAATGTCCTTTAGTCTTGTCTCTCTCTTTCTTTTCATCATTTAATCCCTCTAATCCAAGCTCCACTTGTGTCTCCCTTGGACTCTTCTGTAGTAGTCTTCATAGTGGTCTCTTCTATTCTTTCCTTCCCCAGTCTGTTCTGTTCTCTACATTACAGTCGGAATGATTTTTTCAAAACCTGATCTGATTGTATAATCATCTTACCCCAAAAACCTCTCAGAAGTTTCCAATCCTTAATAATTCTTAACATAA
Source organism: Cynopterus sphinx (assembly GCA_030015415.1). Taxonomy (NCBI): domain Eukaryota; kingdom Metazoa; phylum Chordata; class Mammalia; order Chiroptera; family Pteropodidae; genus Cynopterus; species Cynopterus sphinx. The sequence continues at coordinate 109,452,403 of CM057384.1, forward strand.
TCATTGCAACTTTGCATCACATGCACCCTATCAACCTTTCCATCCTTATACCATGTTCCCTATTACTCTCCTTTTGAACTTTGTTAATTGAATCCAAATGCTTGACAGAGTAGACATTCAAATGCTGTTTAGTTATTTTGGTATCCTTTGTGTTTAAATTATAATGGAAAAGTTTTCTTAAAAATGTCAGTTCTTAAAGGAATGTTATTTGAATACAAATGCTTTATTTAATTGGAAAAGATTAACAAGCTTTGGGAGACTTTGTTCTATATATTTTCTTTATTATTCAGTGTCTTATCAGTTACCATGTTAATACTGAAAGTAACATCCATTTATTGAGTCTCTGCTATGTTCCAGGTACTATTCTAGACACTTTTATCTCATGTAAGCCTCACAACAACACAAGGAAGTAAATATACTTCTCATTTAACCAATATTTTGAACATGTACTTTGGGGCAGTGCTATACAAAGTGCTTTACACTTACTATCTCCCATCTTTATAATAGCCCTCCAAGATAGGTTATTATAATCTCATTTTATAAATGAGAAAAATAAAGCTTAGGAAAGTCAAGCAACTTCTCCTAGGACACACAGCTGGTAAGCAGAGGGATTGTGATTATTAGTCTGACCATGCTGTCAGTTTTTCCACTGTAACTCACTGCCGCTCTTGAGTAGAACCTGTATAATTGATTTCCTATTTTGGGTAAATTCTGGAAAAATTGAAATTAATTCGTGAAATAATAACATCACCTTAATTTTTTCTTGTTTTCAGAGATGCGTTTGCTTATGTTCAAGAAAGAAGATTTTGTATTAATCCTAATGCTGGATTTGTACATCAACTTCAGGTAACTTCTCTGTTCTTCCTCTTTAAAGCATTCAGAAAGTAGGATAATTAAAATCTTAGGTCCATGTAATTTTAGGAGTAGAGTTCACTTTATAAATACTTAAAAATTGCCATCACCTAATTTGATTCTTTATTCAAGTTTACATTTCTATTTAAAAGAATTTAAAAGCTACCTTTACCAAGAAAAAAGGATTAAAGACACCTTCTTTAATCTAAGGTTAACTAATAGATGTTAGGAATTTCTTCAGTTTTTTTTCCCCACTTTGTTCACACACGGAGCATAAGAGAGTTTTGATTCTAAGTGTACTACATAATATAGCTTTCTCTATATGTTTTATCTTTTCCATGTTGTTTCCGATTTTGTTGGTGCTGGGAAGATGTCCTAAAATACAAGATAAACCTATTAATTATCTGATTAGACTAGTTTAATTTTTTCCAAGAAGGAAAATCATAGGTTGAAGAATGTGCTCTGGTTGATTCTGTCCAGTTATGTAGGAATTAAGCTCACTTTGAGACATCAAGTGCATTATAATATGGGCTGTCTTTAACCATATTTTAAATTTTATCTCATTTTTGTTTTCAATTTACTTTTAACTTTTCTTCATTTAAAAGAGGTACTGGTATCCCTGCCTTTACCTTGTTTGTGTAAAATGTTTCTTTTTATTCCTTTTTATTTGAATACAAAACTAACTGTAATTTATAAGTTTCTTTGTCTTTCAACTCTGTTCTGTAAAAACAGTCTCTTTTTAAACTGATTTTTGTATTTGAAAAAGTAACATACTCATGGTTAAAAAATTTAAAATTCAGCAATGCCTAAGAGGGATACAATAAAAAATAAGTCTCCTTAATATTATATCATGAAGATTAATGATTTTTAATGATCATAATAAAGATCATTCACATATAGCTCTATCTGCAAAGTATTTTTATTTGTATGTATATCACAGTTTTATATTATCAGTTCCTTATATGTGGACTTTTAGATTGTTTCTAGCCTTTCCTGAATATAAACAATATTGGACAGGATAGTAAGTGCATCACCACCAAGAAACAAAGAGTACCTGTTTCCCTGTACCCTAATCAATACCAGTAGCCACAAGAATTTTAACAAACATTTTGGTCAGTTGTCATCATAATGATAAAAAAAATGACAGCTCCTTACAGTTTGCCCGTAAGGTGGTTGGTCTTTTTCTCATAGGTTTGTAAAGGGCTCTTTGTATATTAAGGGTATAGCTCAAGATTCCTTCAGTGTTTTTTCTAGAATTTTTCTTGCAAATTCTTACCTTTATTTTTTGTTAATTTTACTAGAAGGAGCCTTATACTTTTTAATATTATCATCTTTACAGTCACCGTTCAGAAAGAAAGACTAAATTTTTAGTCTTTCACTCTAGGAATATGTTCTATTTATTCAAATCAACTTTTATATCCTTTAGTATTTTAAAGTTTCCTCTGCACATAATATGTGCATTTGTTATTACATTTATTCCTAGATATTTCTTTTGTTCCCATTATAAATTGTTTCTTCTTCCAGTACATTTTCTAATTGGTACATAGGAAAACTACTGGTTTTTATTAAGTTTTCACTTAGCAACCTTATTAAACTCATTAATTCTAAAAAATTTTCTAGTTGTTTTAGCTTTTCATCTCTTCAAATCATGGTAATTTTGCCAGTTTTTTCTAATTTTTTTCTTGCTGCTTTCTCATTGAATTTTCATTCTATCAGAACAATGATAAGTGATAGTGGTAATAGTATCATTCTTAGTGCCCCAGTGGCAGAGAACACATACTGGCTAACAGTTCAGTGTGTGATACCCTAATGCAAGTTATTGGCCTGCCTTGATTTATTGTCTCATCAGTAAATGTGAAATTATGAGGTAAGAATTTTAAGCCTGCATTTCTCATAAAATAATATGGCACCAGATTTTTCGATATAAATTAACAATACCAATAATGTACACATTAAAAAATAATGTGGCACTAGATTTTTCGGCATAAAGTAACAATACCAATAATGTATGCATTAACTACTGTTTTGGGTATCCAGGAATTTAAAAGTATATTGATGTTAATTTAAATCTCTTTTAGGAATATGAAGCCATCTACCTAGCAAAATTAACAATACAGATGATGTCACCACTCCAGATAGAAAGGTCATTATCTGTTCATTCTGGTACCACAGGTAAGAGTTTTTTAATTTTTGGAAGAAAAATGATGCTATGAAAGGTAGAAAAGCAGCAACATCTTTTGCTCATTGTGGGTTAAACTGAACAATTTAAATTGTTTAGAAAATTTCGAGTAGACTGTTGAATTAAGATAATTTCAGAATTTAATTTTATAATGAATAAACGTGTATTATCTGCTGTGTGCACACCACTACCTAGTTAATCAGAATATGTTGAATGGAAAATCAGATTTCTGCTTGGTTTAGTTTTAAGTCTTCAAGTAGTACTTAACTGTTGCTACTTATATAGTAAAATAATAAGAGAAGTCTTGAGAAGGGGCACTAAGTACACTTAGGTGATAGTACTAAAAATAAGTGGTGGTTAATAAATGAAAGTATGTTTTAAGTTAAATAGACTGATTGATGTCATCTACCCCAGTTTTTCTCTTGACATCAATAATTTCAATCTTTTTCCCTTCCTTTCCTCCAAAGTCCCCTCCATTTTCAAAGTGTACGATTCAAGCAAGCTCTTAAAATCTTTTAACTTTTTCCTTTCTACTCCAAGATCTTTCTACTTTTTACTCTTGTTTGTTCTTTTCTTTGCACTCTACTAGAGCACTCATGTAATTTACTTATTTATGGTAAATAAGTTCATTTCAGTCTTATTTGATAGGAAGGAAGAACAGGTTACGTTCCCTTAGTTTGGATCTGGAAATTGAACACTGGTAAGCTGATAAGTCCAGTGCTCTCTTCATTCTATTACCGCAGTGCCTGTAGTAATAATGCTATATATCTATCCCTCAGGTGCGCTTCCTAGTTGTAATTGACTCTTTTTTCCTTTGCCACCTCCATCTAGTCATTCCAAATGTGCTAGGATCTTTTTCCTCAGTACCTTTAAAATTCATTTTCTTTTTTATATACCCTTAGTTTTGACCTCATTCATGCCCATATTGGCTTCCTATCCAAACTTGTTAATTTGGTCTGTTTTCTGTATGTAGCCAGACTTATTTTCATTAAAGATAGTTCTGCTTGTGATTATTTTTCCTTTGTACAGGAAAATTCCTACAGACAAAAATACATAGGTAGTAATTAAAGGCCCTTCTGATTTTATTATCTCTTACTGTTCCTCTTTATATATGCACTCCAGAAAACTGAACTATTGATGGTTTCCTGTGTATGTCTTCTTTTCTCCACCTAGAAAGCATTGCAGTCTCTCTGTTCTCATACATTTAGTTCAGGTGTTACCTCCTCAAGAAAACATGATTAACTTACTCTTCCTCCAATCCCAAGTCATTCAAGATTGTCTCCTATAGAGCTTTTTCTGTACTTAATCACTCTGCCTTGCATTGTCTTACCTCCCTTAGAATGCAAGCGTAGCACCTCATCTGAAATTCAGTTATAGCAGCTGTATTTAGCCTTATGACTACCATATTTATTTATTCCATTGTCTTGATATTATGTTTCTGTCCTTATTTAATTAATCTTATAGTGATTCATGTTGGAATCTGCCTTCTGAATTAACATTATTACTGTGTATTATTACTATTAGCACAACCTTTAGGGCATGAGTTTAAAGTTATGCCATTGTTAGGCAGATAACACTGCACATTTTACCAAGTTTAATTGTTCCTTAAAGTTTTTCTCCATTAAGATTCAGATTTCTTGATTATAACTATGGGACATACAGGGATAGCTTTGATTATGTGTGGGAAATTTCTGTACAAGCAGACTGATGTGAAAAGTAGATAAAAGAAAATCCCTTTATCTGCTGCATGCCATCCTTCCAACTTTAGACTCGTTGGTAATAAAAACCACAGCCACAATGGGAAAATATTTTCAGTGGCATCTATGGAAGCAAAAATATATCTACAAAATAAAATTGTACAGATACAGAATTTCTTAAATTTAATGTTCTAAGTCACATTATAAACTTGATAACCAATTATTTATGTACCATTATTTTAGAAATTGTTTGTCATTTACAATACCCAAGACACACTTCAATCTCAAGAGGGAAAAATGTATCCTCTTATGAAGATATAGTTATTTGGGTAATTCATAACCAAAGAATTTACTTAGTTTGCTAGAAATTCAGTCATGGAGTTTTCATAGTGCATATACATGGTAACACTTAATTAAAAATGAAACTTTTACTAGCTGTAACATTCTAACAAGTGAATTTATTTAAGTTCCCATTATGTTATGTTCATGCAATAAATTTTAGGCAGTTTGAAGAGAACACATGAAGAAGAAGATGATTTTGGAGGCATGCAAGTGGCGACTGCTCAGAATGGCTGACTCAACAGCAACATTTGAGAGGAAGTGAATTTCTATTTGGGAAAGAGCAAATACTAGAGACAATAATAATGTAAAATGGTAAAAACACAAGTTTCTTTTCAGTGATATGTTGCTTCCAGACATGTTTCTCTACAGTTTGTTGAGCAACATTTTAAGAAGATGTTGGACTTCTGCAGTAGATGGCACTGATGGTTTTACGCCTATTTTTTTTTAAACGTTACAGTTTTATTATAAACCAAGAATTTTGGACTTGCAAAGAGGTATTATTGCAATAATGCACTTTTCATACTTGAAATTTATTTGTATGATATAAAGTTATTACTTTAAACAAAATGCAAGTTAGGGGGATTTGTTTATATAATCTGGGTAATTTATAACAAGAATTTCCTAAAGTTTGCTAAAAACTCACTTTATGTTCTACATATTACATTTAAAAAATAATTTAACAGTTCAGTTTTATGATGGAGCCTCTTACAGAAACATTAACAAATGCAGGAATCTGCCACATTTCTTTTTTAGTATAATTAAGTAGTTAATTACCCTTTTTAAAAAAACTTCTATGATCCCTTATTACTACCTTTAAATCATGACATTAGCCAGCTATCCTTACTTTAACATGATCCAAGTATTGCTTTCTTTCCTGTTACTTTCCTAATTTTAGTCTATAGAAAAAAGTTCAATGAACAAAAGATGTTTTAATTATAAATACCAAATACTCAAAAACAAGGAGAGTTATAGGTTTTTAAGGGACTTTCCTTTTGCATTTCTTAAAAGCCAAATGTTGTTTGTTCTTTTTAGAGTTGCTTAGCCCATTTTTTTTGGTCCAAAATAGTTCTAAATAGAATAAACCAGTGTAGTGCTAATTTTTTTCTAAATGAAGCCCAAAAAAGAAAAGTGCCTTGCATCATTAAAAAATAAAAATCCTCATGACCTTTAAATTAGTATGTAGAACAATGAAAAGTTTTTAAATGTTTTCTGTAATTTTTTTAAACCTTAAATTGATTTAAACTGAAAGTCTGAGGCTTGAAGAAACCTCAGTACATTATTTGGAAATATTTACCCCATTTTATGTTGTCTTAATGATTCTGTGAGGTTGTTCTGGCTCAGACAGAAGCTTTTCTTTGAAGATGCATTTATTGGGGAAAGTGATTTGTGGGAGACTATAGTGCATTTTAGTGTTTTAATCAGTTCTTTACATTTGAGTTAATCCAAATTTCCCCCATAATTTGCAGCAGTAAGTTACTTTATGGATCCTAGTTTCTCCATATACGTATACATCTAAATTGTTCTAAGAAAAACATTCTTGCTATTTTAAGTATGATGTGAGGAAGTGAAGAATGTTTTTAACTTTTTATAGTTGATTATTTAGGTTAGCACAAACGAAACTCCTTTCTATCTCACTTTTCTGTCCTCTCTTGAGGTGCTTTATTGATGGGAATGATTTCCATACATTCCCTTGGTACCAAGAGGTACTATGCAAGGTAACCTATTACACCAAGTTACTTGCTTGGCTTTCCTCCCTAAAATGTAATAATACAGTCAAAGCTTGTTTTATCCAGCATAGCAAGAGTAGAAATGAATTCAAATTGCTTTGTTAAAATAAGAGTTAATTTCTTGTTGCTTCAGGTGGTATTCTTCTGATGTCCCTTGCCTTTGTTTTACCACCTTGAAAATAGCATATTGTTAATCCCATTGTGATCTCTATTCTGTTGTGATTAGGTCATTTGGTGTGGCTGTCTAGTAGAGTCAAGATCTGCACCAAGTGTTCAGAAATTCCATTTGGTAAAGTGCCAGATAATACAGCTTTCCTGTATATAGATAGATCACTATTGGAAAGGTCAGCAAAGATCTCGCTTGTAAACTAATAATCTGTGATGCTTCATTCAGCAGAAATTCTGCTTAAAAGAATCTTCATGAGTACATTTTTGAAAATGAGGCAGTTTTTTAAAATTAGTTCTTAAATATGCACATCCTCTCTAGTAGTGTTGCTGAAAATAGATTTTATTATTTATAGCTGGTAATTTCCCACTTGTTCTAACCACTATAATTTTTGTTTGTCACTAAAGTGCCTGCCCAGCACTGTACATTAAAGACTGTCTCCTTCTTAAAAACACTAGGAAAAGGGACTGTCATCTTCTTGAGTACAATATTAATGTGGACAAACATGTTGTTTGTTCTTTCATATAAGAACATTGCAAGTTTGTTTTATCTTGTATCCATTCTTCCACCTAATGTTCAGCTAGTTCTTCTGGTAGCTCTTCAAATTCTTCTGTTTGGTTCCATTTCTATAATTTCTTTCAATTGATGTATTGTGATATTTAACTACATTTAACCGATCATGATTTATTTTCTAGAATATTTGAATAATATATGAGTGACGTAGCACCCAATTTTAAACATGACGTAATCTGGGCACAGAATTTAAAGTAAAATTACATCAGAATATAAAACAACTGCTTTACTGTCCATTTTCAAAGTATGGAACTTAAAATACTGAGAATATTCAAACTGGAATGGCAATATTCCTACCTTCTAATTTCAGTTAATTGGTTCATTAATTTTTTATCAGATGCTTAAACAGCTGTTACTTCTGTTTATTTGTATCTACTCTATGGTGGAAATGTTAAACCGTGATGACTTTTGCTACGAACTCTCAACCACTTAACTTTTAGGGCATAAATATATGTTTTGTGGTAGTGGTGGGGGGGGGATTTTGTGCTTTGCCTGATTTTAGAAGTAATGTCAAAAAATGTTAAGCATGTCCTTTTAAAGAAAATATAAGGTTTCTAATTGTCTTATTACCATGGTAATTCAAGTGAATTAGAAGTATTTAACTGCAATCTTGAATTATAAAGTTGGGATGAATATATACACATATATGTATATAGAGAGATCTCAACTTGATGTAAAGTAAATGAGCAGTTACCTGGCGGATTTCTTTTAACTGGCTTAATCCACAATTCCATAACAAATTTAGCTTCACTTCAGTATTTACTTTATCTTTGTCCATTCAACAGTGCTCCAAAAAGGAAATGTTAGGAAACAGCTGAGAATTACTAAAAGATTTTATTTTTTTTATTGGTTAGAAAAATGTGTTTTTAGGGTCTTGGAATGCTGGATTTTTTTTGTCTTACCCATTCATGGCAGCTAAAAAAAATTCACTCAAAATATTCAGGTTTACATGTTAGCTCTCTTTCATTAGGGAGTTGCCATACCTCACAGTTCAAAGTGTATTCTATAGATCAGTAACATTATACTGACATGTAATTGCAATTTACTATGCAGCAAAAACGATTCAAGAAGAATAACCTACAGTGTCTACTTACCTTTGTATAGGCAATTGCTTAAGTTACTCTGCTTTTAACATTTGTACTTGGATAAAATGCTTATGTATGTATAGGAATGTCACAGTGCAAGATGCTGCTAGCTCAGACACAAAGTATTAAAATTATTTTGTTAAGATTGGTGGTTGTATTAAAACTATTGTGCCATTATACCTCAAAGAACTGAAAAACTCATTTATACTGATATGCCTCAGGACTTCTTAAATTGTTGGTTTCTAGATAGGAGTAACCTACTTTTACTCCTACAGATTGAAGATAAATGAACATTGGATGTTGATAAGCACTTGCGTATCTTCCACAGCATTGGTTACACACACACACACACACACAAAATATGGTCACTAGTTTATCCAAGATCCAAATTTCAGCTCAAGTATATTTTTTAAGGATTAGCTGATCAAGTTTAGAGCTGGAAGCAAGGGAATTCTTGCCTGAATGGAAGGGTAGGTAATCTACAGAAAAGTTTCCAGCCCATTAAGAAAAATACCTCCTGCTTTTACAGTATCCTCTTTCTCGTTAGCCTACCTACATACTATTTTTCATCAAATCTAAGATGCCATCACTACACCATTATTTTAGATACCACTAAAAAGTAAAATATTGCTGAATAAACTATATTACAAGCCCTTGATCATAAAATGTACATCTTAGAATCAATGAAACACAAATATATAATATATGGGCGCAATAAAAAATCACAACTGCCTTTTTCATTACCTTTTCAGAAGCAAATCATCTCAAATTTGTGAATATAGTTAATTTAACATGTTTTATGCAGCTTTTTTAATACTCAAGTTTACTCACAATGTGGCTTAGAAAATCATATATTCTGGTTAACTAAAGCTAAATACAGATTGCCATTTTCCTCAATGACGTAATTTTTATATACTCTGTCTTACCTATTTTCTGTAGGAGAAATTTAAGACCTTAAGAACACCACTGAAACACCAACCTTGTAGACAGTTTTACTTCAAATTGTTCATTAGTAAGAAATGCAATAAAACATTTAACTTTACCTTTTATTAGGCTTATTTTTTAACATGAGTTTTTAATTTGAGTGTACTTAAAAAAGCTACTGTCATAACAAGGCTGTAGGATTTCAGTAAATACAAAACTAGCTTTGTTGCTTTCACAAGAAGACAGATCATTTGCATAGGTCATCAGCCGATAAATAGTCACCCTCTATTGGTAAAGGCTTTTAAGATTTTAGAAAGCCAACTTTAACTTACTGCATGGAGGGAAATCTGAAATCCAGCTGAGGTAGGTGTGAGTAAAAGGGATGAAAAACAGGTAACCTTTACTTTCCAAGTTCAATTTACAAAGAGTCCACAAAACTAATTATATCAACCATGACTTAATAGAGTTCAAGAGAAGACCCAAGAAAAACACAGACAACGTTAGGATTCTAACAAAGGACTATCATATGAATAGGTTTAATGTAATAAGGAATGCAAAAGATTTAGAACCATTAATAAAGTAATTTCTACTTCAACTTAAAAAAAATAATTAAATAAATAAAATCAAAACAGGATAGTGACCAGAATGCCATTATAATCACATTAAATAGAAAAGCTTCCATCAACATTTTTAAGAACATAACAAATTCAGTATGATACATTTTTAAGTATTTCACTCAATTTTGTAATCTATTTTTCATAAAAATGTTTCTCAGAGAGAGGCTTCAAGACACCCTTGGGAAGATGAGAAATCAGGTTGTAAATACATAATATGCCAGGATTTGCTAATTCACTGTTAATTTATATTCGCTCTTAGGTATTTTAAATGAATTTATATATTACATATAAGATGGGTGGTACTTTACTACATTAGAATTATATGAACTGGTACATTTAAATTTACTTTGAATCTTATCACATTTTATGCTAATTTTTATTTCTACTTTAAAAGGCTGACCAGGTTATTTGCCAATACAGTATTAGGACCAACAATGTTGGGCTGTACTACATTTAGTTATGATGACAAACATCGAATTTCAAGTAATATATGGGAAATGACACCCCTAACTGGTATTTAGATATTTCTTTGAAACAATTTTATGAATGTGGTAAGAAACAGCCTTGTTTATTGTATGATTTTTAAAACTGAGCAGTACAGATAGCAGATACATAACTCCTTACTACCTATGCTCTGACTACCAAGGAATGAAGCCAAACTTTAGAAAAATACAATGCAAGAAAAGATTCAAGTTAAAAATATATTCCTTTGGTTAAAAATCATCATCTTCATAATATTTGTAATCTAAACTCACAGCATGTCCCACCAGCCCAAAGTAATCTTCTAAATGTCATTATCTGTTGTATTACAGTATTTTTTCAATCCATTATTTATAGAGGTCACTGGATTACAGCAAAATATTTTAACTGTAAAAAGGGTATATAGTCTTAGGGCATTAGCTCCTCTGACAAATGTCTTTCTTAAAAGATTTTTACTTTAGAAACCTCCGATACATGTAGTTTTCTTCAGATACTGTATATCCAAACTTTTTATAGAAACCAACATTTTGTGGTAGACATTCAAGGGTAATCTTATAACAGTTCAGTTTTTTGCTTAGCAAGGTAAGGGTTGATAATAACCTGAAATTAAAGAGGGGGAAAAGCATAGATCATTTGTTAATAAAAATGGATTTTAGTAACAATGAGTGAATATTACATAAAATTTCAAGTTTATATTAGAAATAGGTTTAGGTCATGGCCTTTCCTACTGTATGTTCATTTTAACATTCAAATTGTACATAGTCATTTAAATCACGCAAAGCATTTTTGTTTCAAATATACTTTACCTGAGAACCTTCAGCCTGTTGACAGGACAAATACTAAACGTAACCCTCATTAAAAATAAGTTTTAAGATTATTGTTGACACTAAAGACCATCAACCTTTTAAATATATAGTCCAAATTATTAACTTTTTTTCTAATCTATGTTGACTTAGGAACAGTCAACATTCCCACATAAAATAGGTAAATGATAGCTTTGTTATATATCATTTTAAAACTAAGTGTTTGTGAAAGTATATATATACATCTTTACAAATCCTTAAAGAATCCAAGCCTAGTATAAGAATGTGATTTCTAACTGCCTTATGGGTAAAAATTAAAAAGAAAAAAAACTACAGATATTTACCAGAAGTGTTTCCTCATGTTTATAATAGACTGAAAAAAATAATATCAATTTGAAGACAGAACAACTTGACTGAAGTTAAGAATTATAAAAAGTATGACTAAATGGACTAGAGCAGTGGTCCCCAACCTTTTTGGCATCAGGAACTGGTACTCCTATAAGAATCTATCTGATGCCTGATGACCTGAAGTGGAGCTGAGGCAGTGATGCTGGTGCTGGGGAGTGGCTGCAAATATGGATGAAGCTTCACTCATTCAACTGTCACTCACTTCCTGCTGTGCATCTCAGTTCCTACTAGGTTCATGGCCTGGGGTGGGGGACCCCTGGACTAGACTACTAGAAATTGGTCTGTTTTGTTCACTGATATATCTCAAATACCTCAAGTAGTATCTGGCACATAGCAGGTACATATTTATTAAGTGAATTCCTTAAAACTCAGAAGGGATATTAAGAAGCAAGTTCCAACTTATAAAAAAGGCACTAAACCCATGAAATTTACATTATTAGGATTTAGGTAAATGTATAAAGGGTTATACAAGTGAAGTCTGTTTTAGTATGTTTCTAAAACTTATGAAACTCAGAACATTTCCTTTGTTTTTAAACATGACAATGAAATGGTGAAATCATTTGACTTGGCCAAAAGTTTGTTTTCTACTAGTATGAGAATGTTACTGTTAAAAGTAACTTAAAAATGTTACTGCCTATAAAACAGCATACTTCCAATATTCAAACTGGCAAAACAAATATAAAAATACTCCATTCATTAAATTTAGTCTAAGCTATAGAGTGAGAACAGGTTCATAATTAATGATGCCTAAAAAGAACTTCAGACAGGAAAACATGTTTAACAAGTTATCTTGGCCAAAACTATAAACTGACAGAGCATATAATTTATACACGGTTACCTTGTTTCTGCTTACTTACAGTTTGCCAAGCTGCTTTCCTCTGCATTCATCACTAACAACAACATCTTCTACTCTTCCTCTCTGAAAACATTTACAATGTTTAAAGGACTAAGCATGTAGTTTTGTTCTTTAGCTAAATCAAGTTACTGTTAGTAAAAATTCATTGGCAAAAATAAATGTTTTGTAAATTTGAACATAACAAAAACCAAATGCAAACACTTTTTACCTATTATAGAGGAAATAATATAATGAATCAACTTGTGTCCTAATCTTATTTTGTCTATATCCTGAACCTCCCCAGCCCTTTGTTTAAAGTAAATCTCAGAATCCCCATCACCTAAATATAATCTTGTCATGAATGTACTATATTTGTCATCCTGCTCCTTGCTTAACAGCAATTTATTTCAGACATTTAAATACAGTTTATTAATTTCTAGTACAGAAACCCTACTAAAATTCATAATAATAGAAAACATTTCAAATGTTCCTATCTCATGGATTACCTAGGCTTTCTTTACTATTTCATGTGTGTCATTAGGAGTCAAGGGGCTTTACAGGCATTAGAAATGTCACAATTAGAAAAAATATAGTATTCTGAACCCTCTGCCACATGGAAACTGATGGAAATTTGTGTTAGTATAGTAAAGTACTGTTAAAAAAAATAAAAAGCATTAGGGATTCTAAATATTACTGCCAAATTCCATGATGCTGACTTGGTTTCTCTATGACTATGCTAAATCTAATTCCTTCAGGAACAATTTTTAGCAAATGTTTCATATTTTTAATACATTTTCTTCCTCATAACTCAGAACACAATGGGAAATTGCCTCATCCTATGGGATTTCTAAGAACTTTTTTCTGGGCAATATCGCTCTCATTTTACCATGAAATGTAGTGAGAAAAGAGATTTGTTTAATGGAAACTTAATGTAGATTTTGCGAGAAAACACGTCCATTTTCACTCAGAAGTATTAATGTGAGCATGTACCTTTGCACAGGAATGGATGAATTTATGTTCGATTATCAGAGTTGCTGTAGCCACAATCTGTCCTAAAGTCACATCTTCCACAACTGTAACATAATAATCCCCAGATTTCTTCATATGCTCAAAAGATTCTGTGAAAATTGGAAAACAATGTTATGTGGTAGACATTAAACTGTTAGGTACCAGAAAAATACCAGGATTAGCTGACTTCATTATTGGATAGCTAAAACTGTTTCACCATAGCAATTTATACTTTTGTTTCTAAGAAAATATTAAAAATGACCAAGTAGTTGAAATATAGTCCATACATTAAAAAAATACGCTAGCAAAGTAAAAGACTATTAATAATAGCTATTTTAGATGAACAAACTTGTAATACAAATAAACTAGATGTTACTACTTCTATGCCTAATCATTAGTTATTTTAAATCTATTTCTTCAACCTTTATACTCAACAGATATTTGAGTAGGACAAAACTTTGCAAATTTTAACAAGAATGTTTGGCTCCATTCTTTGATTTTTAGTCTTTGGTTTCAAAATATTTTGACGAAAGTAGTTTTTCAGATTTCCCCTCGTGATCTCTTAGGTGTTTCGTGATTACACGACTTTCTTTTTTAGAACTAAATCATGGTTTTTGTTTCCTTTGAAAGCACCTTGTGAAGTAGGTGAAAAATATGTTTCTAAAAGTCACATAGCAAATAGGAGCAAAGAGAATAAGCGCTTTACTTTCAGATTTGACTTTTAGTATTTATATTACCGAAATAACATAGTCCTCATCTAATCTGGCATGCATGCAAAAAGCAATTCAGGAATAAAAACGAAGTGAAATAGTCTCACATATTGTTTATTTCCAGAGTCTCATTCTAGATAGGGGTGGTGTAGAGTAGAAAGAAATAAATTAAATGAAGGAAAACAATGAGAATTAAAAAATGATGACCCTCATCTCAGGAGGGTAAGACAGAAAACAAAACAAAACAAAATTCCTATTGAAGGAAATGAAGAAATTAGAGAAAATAAGAAATGACTTAAAGCACTGTATAGAGTCAGGAAGGTTCTGGTTATCTCCATACTGATAACTACTTGTGATGTTTTGACCTCTTTTATTGGGGGGGAGGGGCTGGCAGAGAGGCAACCCTTGGTTGACCTCACAGATAGCAAAGACCTTATCAGTTTACAATTCCTTATTTTTATACCTACAGCACCTGGTTTTCGTAGGTGGTCTCCCATCCAAATACTAACCGGGCCCGACCCTGCTTAGCTTCCAAGATCAGACTGGATTTGGCTTGTTCAGGGTAGCATGGCCTTAGACTCTCTTGACTTCCATTCTCATATGTATAAAAAAAGGTACGGGGCTGAACTATAACCTCAAATACCTATTATTCTTAAATATAAAGGAATAAAAATTGAACATATTCTATTGTATTTTTGATGTAGTGATTAAATTTCTGTGAATAATATAACCACATGAAAGGAAATAACTACAGTAAAAACAATCTCTAGAGCTAACACAGCACAACCACTCCCAGGGGCCCAGCACAGCCAGCAGCTGACATAGCTTTCACCAAGAGGCTCCAGAACCAATAGAACTGGTGGTCAGCTTCAGACCATACCAGAGCATCACCCAATTAGTAACATGAATGACACCAAAAGAGTGGACTTGGCAGGCACCAGAGCCCCACTAACGTGAATCTTCCTCCATGGGGTCAGCCCCTGTATAAGATAATGTCTGCTGTGGTCACAGCCAGTCAGTCTAAGGGTAAATCCCTCTCACTGATGTGACAACAGTAATCAAGGCTCAGCTACAACCAGAGGGCACACAAAGGACACCCAGGAAACACCTGGCTTAGATAACCAGGGAGACTGTCACTGGCCCCCACAGAACACCTATTACATAAGGCCACTCTGCCAAGACAAGGAGACAAGGTGGCTGAATGGACAATAAAACAACACCCAAGTGTCCATCAATAGATGATCGGATAAAGATGTGGAATATTACTTGGCTGTAAAAAGAATGAAATTTTACCATTTTGTGACAACATGGATGGACCTACGGGGTATTAGGCTAAGTAAAATAAATCAGAGAAAGACAAATATCATCTGATTTCACTTATATGTGGAATCTAAAAAACACCAGCAAACCAACACAGATACAGAGAACAAACTGATGGTTGCCAGAAGGGGGTTTGGGGAATTGTGTGAAAAAGGTGAACAAATTTAGAAGTACAAATCAACAGTTACAAACTATAGGGATGCAAAGGAAAGCTTAGGGAATATAGTCAATAATACGATAATAACTATACATGGTGTCAGATGCAACACTTATTGAGGGATGACGTAAGATACAATGTCTAGCACAACTGAAAGTAATATTGATGTCAGTTATAACAAAAAAAATTTTTTTAAGAGATACAAAAATAGCTAATTTGTTATTTGAATAATATCTAGCTATCTGAACAAAAATAACATAGTATACACTAAACAGAGCTCTAAAGAAAAAGAAAACCTTGTTTCCCTTTATTTTCATTCAGAAAAAAGAAGCTGTAGTACTTACTCATAAATTGTTCAGGGTTGACAACTCCAGTTTCTGTCAGTTGACCTAGTACCTTAAAAAAACCTAGTTTGCAAAAACAGATTTTAAATCATAAGAGCAGTTGAAAGGATATATCAAACAGGGCAATGTGTAAAATAAGGCAATTTTTTTCAAAACTTTAGTGAATCATTTCAAAATTATCATTTCAAAAGGGTAAATTGAAACTCATCAGTCTTTCTATAATCACTATATAAAACAGAATAATTTTACCAATGATTTTGCCTGCATAAGATTTTTGGAATATTGCTAACCTTAATATTCAATATTTATAGAACCAGCATGTACATTTTTATGTAATGTGCATTAAATTCAATGCAAGGAATGCCTAATTTTCCCAAATATGTGCTTTGGTTTTACTTAAAAGTGCAAGATTTTCAATGACCAAATATGATACTCTACGAAATATAAATAATATAATTGTTGAGGTTGCAATTTTTAAAGAGTCCCAATTAATTTCATGTTATCTTAAATTAATGTGAACAGTACATTTTAGAACCTTGAGAATCTTAATTTCTACAAACTCACTAATTTGACCAAAAGTGGTTTCTTCACGTTTCCCACCAAAAAGAAAACTTAAAAAGTTAATTTTTGATTACCAAAATTTAAAGAAATCTTTTTGGAGAACTTAACTGTTAAAAAAAAAAAAACAACAGTAGACAAAACCTTTTGCAACTTATCTGAGGCAAATTATCTCTACCTTCAATCCCCATCCAGGTTCGTAGAGAAGATTCTTCCTTAGGTTTCATTATACATGGTAATTTCACCTTTGTGAGAAGTCTTTTGGCCTCTTATAGGAAAGAATGGTACTGTACTTAAGTTATTTGAATTATTTTACAGTAATAGCCGATCTTAGCCCTGATACACACTTGAAATTGAAGGTCTCAGTCACTTTAAAAATTAAATACAAAAAATAATCCAAAGTCAAGTATTATTTTTTAAAATTATCACCATCATCATAATGTTTGTGGAGAAAATAGAATGCTAATTATAGTTCTAACCAGTATTTGTAAACTAGGTGAGTTCCTACCTCTATTTAAGTCAGCAGTACAAAGAGGCCTCAAAACCAAACCTTCTCCAGGATGAGTTGGGGAAATGGCTGGAGAAAATGTAGCTGTATTCTGGCTCCAGTCCACTTCTTTGAGGAGACTTGGGTCAAACATAGGAGTTTCATCAGGTTTCATTTTTACAGTATTGTCTAAAATGAAATTTTAAATGTATTTTATTTAATAGAAGTTATCATGATTGGCAAGAAAGTCACATTTTAATAAAAAGAAATGCAATCAGAAAAATTCTTTAATAGATATACAAGATATTTTAATTTAGTTATCTTGAATCTTTAAATGTCATAACTACAGATACATAGAAAACATTACTATCAAAGAGTAAACAAATGAGTAAATTTAAAAGTTTTATAAAGGTCTTTTTGAACATTTTTGCCTATGGTAATGCTGTGAATAAGCTGAGTTTTCAAAGGCTACATTTTTTTTTTCATTATTGGATTTTATTATTGGGCTAGAAAACCATTTGTTGGTCTCATTTGCCATTAAGGAAGACTTATTGGGCATGTAACTTTTTAATATATATACTGAACCATGAAGAGAAGGTAACTGATGAACTGGCTTAAATTAATTATTCTCTGCATTCACTGTAGAAGGTAATTGATGAACTGGCTTAAATTATTCTCTGCATTCACTGTAATATTTTGTTTTAGCTATAATACATTCTCACTAAAAGTATCTACTGGATTTTTTTTCACAAGACTTTCTAAAAATGTATAAGTTTCTCAGCTGCATTTAAGCAGCTTAAGAATAGCCAGTGTTTTCATGATATTGAAAAATGATCAATATGGTACTGTTCTCTTTTCTGAACATTTTAGTAGGTTCTAAGTGTAGTCTAATAAAACAGACTAAATAATAGATATAAAGATAGAAGGGATGAAAAATATATAAAGCATAAAAATGGAAGGGGGGCATTTCAGTGAAGCACAGAATTGCTGGAAGAGTCTTCCTAGTAATTACTAGAAGACTAAAGCAAGCTCCAAGTTTCATTTCTACCCTATGTTCAGTTAAAAAAACTATCTGATACCTGCCTTCTTTGAAACAAAGAATTTAAAGATACACAACCATAACATAACACCATAAAACAAAGAAGCAATACAGGAAAAATTATAGTCCATTTAATGAGATGGAACGACATCCCTAATAATCTAACTTGCAGATGTTCCCAGTTTCATGTCACAGTACATTTAAGGGCAGCCCTCCTTAACATTTCCACAGTGACTGATTAAACTTCTGCCTGTATAACCCGATGTAACTATACAGGTAATGCTGCAGTGTAACACCGGCTTGGAGAAGGTAATGTGGCGTAATAATGTAAGTTAACATTATTCAGCACTTATTACATGCCAGTTAGCATTGTTCAAAGAACTTTACACACATTGCAAGTGCTCAAAAAGATACTTTTTAGTTAGCAAGTAATTTAAAATTCATGTTTATAAATTCTTGTTAAGTTTTTTCACCTTAATGACAGGCACTGTGCTGGGTATAAGGACTACAAAACAAATGACAGGTTGTCTGTTATGTTTATGTTAAACTCAAAGTTAGCATACTTGGATAAGAAAAAATTTTAAATCATAGTAGAATGAGGGCTTTTTCTTTCTTTTACCCTTCACAAAGGATTCAGATTGTGTTATACTCTAAACACTATACCTGGCTCTAAGAATAGTAAAAGAAAGAAATTTTGATGACTAAAACATTCATATCAAATTAAACAAGCTTCTAGTCCATTTGAAACAGATTTCTTTTATTGGTTAATTTTAATGCATACATTTTACTGTTTGTCCCTGATAATCGGGCTCCTGAGGCTTTTGTATGTACTCTCATCTGAAAGATGGGTAACAACTTTTTTTTTTTCAGGTATGCAGATAAACTGGCTAAATATCAATAAAGTAAAATGTACATTAAAAGCAGAAACCAGAAAGTATTAAGGCTTTAAGCTCCTCAAGGAAGCGCACGAAATATTTTGATGTTCATGCTATTTAACCTACAGTTGTAACCATGAAGTTTAAAGAAAGCTCAGAAGGGAATTTAGAAGGACATTAAGACAATTTCAAGTTAACTAGATTCCTTTTTCCTATAAAGTTGCCTGGGTTCAAAATAAAATGTAGCCTAGAAAACATGCAAAGTAGGATTAATAATTTCCAAGAGAGGGGGGGTAGAGGTACAGCAAAGAATTAGGATTATGAAGCCTTTAATGAATTTTAAATAGTAAATACTAATATTTTCCTGTGTATTTCTTCAACCAGATGGTCCTATTCTATGAATTGATCATAAAAGTAAATTATATTGGCTAACATTTGAGCACTCTATATTTGTAAACTTAAAAGTACAACAAAGGACTTATTGTTATCCCCGTTTTACAAACCAGGAAGCAGGCACAGCAACTTGCTCAAGGTAACAGAGCCAATAAGGAAGAAAGTTAGGATGCAAAAACAGGCACCAGGGCCATCCAGCTTCATGGGCACTCAACCTGTGTGGGTACACAGAGCCTCACACTTAGTTTAATTCTCTGCTGTCCTGTCTTGAAATTCTTAATTTTTTTTTTTTTAACAAGGGCCCTGTATTTTATCTTGCACGGTTACCCAAATTATACAGCCATTCCTGCATGATTCCAGATTGTACTTTTACTACTGAAGATGCACTAGTGAAAATGAATTTCCTACTTTACTGTGTAAGAGTTAAAGATGTAGTCCAAAGCAGCTCTTGTAACCTATATTTGGAAAATAAGAATTTCCAGCTAGTCAAAATATATTAAAGCCCTCTGGATAGAAATAAGAGTCCATTAACCAGGTATTCAGAAATTAATATCAAATGTTTAAGAACTATTTTATAAAAACAGAGCCAGAGTTAAGGTTATCTTCCTTTATCTTATTCTGTCTCCATACAGTAAAATTCTGCTATGTCCAATTAGTATGTTGGACAAGCTAAAGCAAGCTGTGATTTGATACCAAATTTCAAGATTTTAGAAGAGAGCAAATCGGTAATTTATTTGATTTACAAAAGAAATAATATTTTAGTACCTTAAAGTGTCTCCAGGTACTGCAAAACTAGGAAATTTCAGCAAACATTTGTACAGTTGTTTGAATCTCATCATCACTGAAGTCTTATTTCAAATATTTTAGATCAATTTACAAAAATAACTAACCCTCCTTACATATTTCTCAAGAACCTTTCCTATTTAACTGCTAAATTAGCATGCATTTATAAGGCCTATATATGCTTAACCTTACCCCCATAAATAAATGCCTAGTGAATGAATAACCAAAGGTACACGTTTTATCTGGAGGTCACATTTCAGAAAATCCAGAAGAAAAAAATTTGCAAACTGCCACATGTAATATCACAAAAACCATATGCTAAATTCATTTTTACTAGGATCAGGTTTTCATTCAGTTGACTAGTCTTTGGACACAATTCCAACAATTTGGTTTCCCAACCTCTACAGCAGACTAGACTACAAATGGGGAGCAACTGAGGCTAAGAAGCAAGCAACTGAGCATAAAGTTAACAGACACTGGGAATGAAGATTTTTAAAGCTGATATTAAAAAAACTTAAAAACAATATAAAACCAAATCTAAACTCATGTATTTCAAGAGCTCCTGGGGCATCACTACATTACTTCAGTACATGGGGACTAGGGGCAAAGGGAGACGAGCTCTTGGGACTAGGGTTCCAGTACATACATTTTACGACAATTTCAATAATAATTTGACTAAAGGTTTTAAAGAACACTCCAATCGCTGGTGATTTCAGTAGGCCTGGTCATATTAAACTGTGCAATTACACTTTACTTGAGGATTTAAAAAAGTTTATTCTGGTAGTTTATTTGATCTTTATAATCTAAGCATTATTCCCAGGCTATGGACCAGGAAACCTACAGCAGGTAGCGCTTTCGGGAATTGACTCCAAGGTAACACACAAATGAGTGAATTGGACTAGAATCCTCCTAACTTGTTTTCCCATCTTCAACTACACAATACCATACTCGATCGACACCAGTCTTTACATCATATCAGACAGGTAGCTCTGTCTCCCCTGCGCTAAAAAAAATGTCAGCGAATCCTACCTAAAAAAAACTGATCTAAATTAATTCTTGAGATCCATGCCTGGATTCGTTCATGAGTGGATATCCTCACAAAACTAATCCCATAATCGTCTGTTTCATTTTGCATGAAACTGAGTTAGGTTTACAAGAACGTCAGCTCCTATAAACGAAATCCCAGTACTCTGTTTTCTAGGGGTTGAAGCCCCGGGTAGAGACAAAGGAAGTCCCTCCTTGCAGGAAAAGCCCCGATCTAGTAGTGCAAGAGGTGATGTTCGGAGCAGGAGCATGTCCTCAGGTGGCTCACGACGGCTGTGGACGGGGGAAAGGCCCGGGGCGTTCGTGCCCATTCAAAAGCGATGGTGGCAGAGACTGAGCCAGTGTCTCGGTCCCCACACGCCACTGCCTGATGAGCGAAAAGTTACTTTCGACCTCTGCCCCTGCTCACGCCCCGCCAGGGACACCCCCGCACGGCTGGACGACGGGCCGCCACCCCTAACCTCTGCGCCAGGCGCGTGTCCCCTTCACTCGCTCCGAACCGCGCTCCACAACCTCGTGCGCACCCCCAGCCGGCGAGGATAAATGCCCGGCTCCCCGAAAGGCACCCGCCCGCTCTCCCGCCCAGGGCCTCGCTCGCCCGCCCCGGGGGCAGCAGTCACACCTGTGTGACAAGCCTGGAGGAGGTGCGCCCGGCCCCCGGCACCGCGGCCGGACCCCACGCCCGTTCCCCCCCCGAGCCCCCAGCCCCCAGCCCCCTCACCCGCACGGTCCCCGCGGTCGGCGTTCCTCTCCGGGCCGGCGGCCTCTCCCCCGCCCGGGTTCACAGCACCGGATCTGGATCCTCCTGCAGCTTCGGCCCCACCTCCGCCACCTCGCGCGCCCGGGTCGCCGTCGTCGCCGCCGCCGCCGAGACGTGGCAGCGCCTCCGCCTCCGCCCCGCCCCCGCCCGCGCCCGCTGACGCAGGGCCTCGCGCAAGCGGGGGGCGAGGCCCCGTCGGCGGGGGCGGGGCCGCGCCGAGGGGGCGGGGCCTGGTCTGGCCGCGCGCGGGCCGGGGACGAGGACGTCCGGGGAGCCTCGCCCCTCAGCGGCCGGGAGGCCGAGCCCGGCCCTCGGCCCTTCCAGCTGTCCGCGCCGCGTCAGTACGTCCGCTCCGTGGAAACGATTCCACTTCGGAGTCCCCTGAGCGCTATTAAGTGGCGACTCGTGTGGACCCTGAGTCTCAGAGACCGGACGTTCAGCCTCTTGCCCTAACCTTTAATAGTCAATTTCCTAATAGTCAATCCGTTAATCAGGACTTTGGCTACGCACTGGCTGCTGAAGCTCCTCATCTCCCGTTGGCTGAGTCACAAACTCGGCCTCCAGGAGGCTGCGTTCTCCTCCGAGGCTATGGTTTTATTTCGCCCTCAAATCCTCTTTTCAGACCGTGACGTTCGGACGCTGCCTCGCAGCTGCGGCGGTTTCGCCTCCCGGGAACCAGGTGGTACCGTCTGGCGCCTCTTCAGCCTCACGTCCAGTCGAGAGGTGTTACTGGCATTTCTCCAGAGAGAGGGGATAGGCAGAGACCAGTATGTGGCTAAAGGTTTTCCAGTACTCGGGACAGCGCCCCACAACGACTAATCACCTGGTTTGAAATGTCGGTGCTGCGAAATTGAGAAATCCTGGGTAAGAAGAAAAAAAAAATGACACGATTCTGAGCTCCCACTTCTAAAGCGGTTCACCTAAGTAGCACGTGTACCCACTTTACTGATTAGGAAACAGGTTCAGAGATGTTAAGTAATTTACCAAAGTAACAAAGCTAGTAAGTCCCTTTACAGCACAAATCTCAGCTTGCTGAATTTGCAAAGCATTTTATTCTTCAATAACACTGTTCAAACAGTATTATCACACCATATGGTATGTCAGAAATTATATTTTTGCTTGTCAGATTTAAATTTCAGTTAACTCTTTTGCTGAAACATCAGTGTGGCTGATGGCATCCACATCTTTGTATCCATCCCTGTTTTTACTCATACATACAAAAGAATATCTGACATAAAAATAAACATAACTATTCTTAAGAAATATATAGACGTGCTTTCTTTTCAGACTTCTAGCCCTGTTCGCAGTTAGTTTCTCCTGAGCAATAGAGTCCTGTAAAGTTTTAAATTTAGTGAAGAGTGACACACTTATAAAATTTATTACAGAACACGGGAGTTCTAAAACGTACCTCAAAAAAAAAAAAAATCTGCACTCCAGACATTGTCCGTCTTACCTGCTTTGTGCCATAGGTACCCAATTTCTCCTTAACAGTCAAATTCTGTCAGTCCAGCTAGTACAGTGGCCCGCTTCTTTCCTGTTGGTTTACTTGCCTCATGACAATCTCAACTTCTTTATAGAATCATTGGTATATCCTCTAATGATTTTTACTTATTTTTATGGAATTTTAAAAATTGAAATATAACTGACATATAACATTGGATTAGTTTTAGTACAACATAATAATTCAATGTATGTATAACAAACTGATTACCACATTGTTTAGTTA
Source organism: Cynopterus sphinx (assembly GCA_030015415.1). Taxonomy (NCBI): domain Eukaryota; kingdom Metazoa; phylum Chordata; class Mammalia; order Chiroptera; family Pteropodidae; genus Cynopterus; species Cynopterus sphinx. The sequence continues at coordinate 109,476,295 of CM057384.1, forward strand.
CATCTATCACCGCATATACTTAGAAATTTGTTTTTCTCTTGTGAGAACTTTAAGATCTGCTCTTAGCAACTTTCAAATGTACAACACAGTATTATTAACTGTAGTCACCATGCTGTACATTACATCCTTAGGACATATTTATCTTATTAACTAGAAGGTTGTACCTTTTGACGACCTTCACCTATTTTGCTCATCCATCACCCCTACTTCTTGCCACCTCCAATCAGTTTTCTGTATCTATGAGGGGTTTTTGGTGTTATTTTTAAGATTCCACATATAAGTGAGATCATGTATGTTTGTGTGTGTATATATATATGTATATATATATATCTCATATCTTCTTTATTCATTCATCTGTTGATTGACACTTTGTCATTTCCATATCTTTGATTATTATAAATAATGCTGCAATAAAGATGAGGGTGCAGATATATTTTCTAGATAGTTATTTTGTTTCCTTCAGATAAATATTCAGAAGTGAGATTGCTGGATGATATGGTAGTTCTGTTTTTAATATTCTGAGGAACCTCTATATTGTTTTCTATAGTGGCTGCACCAATTTACAGTCTCACCAGTAATACCCTAGGGTTTGTTTTCTGCACATTTCTGACAGCATTTGTTACTTTTTTGTTTTTTTGATAATAGCCATCCTCACATCCTTGTGGTTTTGATTTACATTTACCAATGAGTAGTGATATTGAGCACCTTTTCATATATCTGTTGTCCATCTGTATGTCTTCTTTAGGAAAATGTTTATTCAGATCCTCTGCCCATTTTTTAATCAGATTAGGGTTTTGTTTTTGGCTGTTGGGTTATATGAGTTCTTTATATATTTTGGATATTGGGAGTTTTTTTATTATTGATTCAGTCTTACTGATTCAGTCAGTCTGTTCAGATTTTGTATTCATGATTCTTCAGTCTTAGTAGGTTGTATGTTTCTAGAACTGTATCCATTTCTCCTAGGCTGTCCAATTTGTTGGTACATAATTGTTCATAATAGTCACTTATGATTCTTTGTATTTCTGTGGTATCAGTTGTAATGTTTTCTTTCATTTCTGTTTTTATTTATTTGAATCCTTTTTTTTCCTTGATGAATCTTAGCTAAAGGATTATCAATTTTGTTAATCTTTTCTATTGTATTTTTAGTCTCGCTTTCATTTACTTCCACTTCAATCTTTGTTTCCTTCCTTCAAGTAACTTTGGGTTTAGTTTGTTCTTCTATTCTAGCTCCTTATGTCGTTTGAGATCTTAATTCTTAATGTTCGTATTTATCACTATGGATGTCCTTCTTAGAAATGCTTTTGCTGCATCCCATATTTTTGTATTATATTGTATTTTCATTTTCATTTGTCTCAAGATATTTGGTTTTCCTTTTGGTTTCTTCTTTTGACCCCATTGGTTGTTCAGTAGCATATTACTTAATCTTCAAATATTTGTGAATTTTTCAGTTTTCTTTTCAGAACTGGTTTTTAGTTTCATACCATTGTGGACCAAAAAATGCTTCATATAATTTTGATCTTCTTAAATTAGTCTAGACTTGTTTTGTAGCCTGATATATGATCTATCCTAGAGGATGTTCCATGTATGCTTGAGAAGAATGTGTATTTGGCTTTTGAAAAGAATGATTTGTAAATGTGTGTTAAGTCAATTTGGTTAACTTGTTTAAGTCCAGTGTTTGTTGACTTTCTGTATGGATTATCTATCCATTGATCAAAGTAAGGTATTAAAGTCCCTTATTATTATTGTATTACTGTTTGTTTACCCTTTCCATCTATTAATATTTGCTTTATTTACTTATTTAGATGCTCATATGTTGGGTACATAAATATTTACAAATGTTATATCCTCTTGTTGGAATGACCCCTTTATAATTATTTAATGACCTTTTTCTTTCTTCTTACAGTTTTGTCTGTATGTGTCCTTATATCCAGAATGAGTATCTTGTAGGCAGCATGTAGATGGGTTATGTTTTATTATCCATTGAGCCACTCAGTGTCTTTTGATCGAAGAATGTATTTTATTTACAGTTAAAGTAATTATTGATAGATATGTACTGACATAAAACATTCTAAATAACTTAAGTTGCTAACAATTTAAGTTTGAAAGCATTTTAAAACTACATTTTCACTCTTCTCCACCAACATTTTTTTGGTCACAATTTATATTTTATGTATCCATTAACAAATTTTTAGTGATAGTTATTTTTAGTAATTTTGTCTTTTATTTATTTATTTATTTGTTTGTTTGTTTGTTTGTTTGTTTGTTTTAGGTGAGACAACCCTTGGTTGACCTCACAGATTGCAAGGACCTTGTCAGCTTACAATCCCTTAGTAATTTTGTCTTTTAACCCACATAACTAGACCTATAAGTGATTAATTGCACTATTACATTAGATTATTCTGAATTTAACTCTATATCTTTATCTGTCAGATTTGTACTTTCATATGTTTTTCTGTAACTAATTAGCAGCTTAAAGAAGTCACTTTAACATTTTTCATAAGGCCAGTCTTGTGGTGCTGAATGCCTTCATCTTTTACTTGTCTGGAAAACTTTCTCTCCTTCATTTCAGAAGGACAACTTTGCTGGGTAGAGTACCTTTGGTTGGCAAGATTTCCCTCCTCCCCACCCCCATTTTAGTACCTTGACCATATTATGCCACTCCCTCTGGCCTGCAAAGTTTTTGCTGAAAAATCTGCTGTTAGTCTTATGGGTTGGTTCCTTTGTACATAACAAGTTGTTTTTTTTTTATTGCTACTTTTACGATTTTCTCCTTGTCTTTAGCTTCTGATAATTTAATTATGGTGTGTCTTGATGTAAGTTTCTTTGGGTTCATCTTATTTGGAACTTTCTGGGATTCCTGGATCTGAATGTCTGTTTCCTTCCTAGATTAGGGAAATTTTCAGCCATTATTTCTTTAAATAAATTTTCTGCACTCATTCTCTTTTATTCTTATAGGATTCCTACTATATGAATGTCAGTCTGCTAGATGTTGTCCCATAAGCTATCTTCACTCTTTTTTCTTTTTGCTCCTCTGATTGGATGAATTCCACTGCCCTCTCTTTAAGTTCACTAATCCTTTCTTCTGCTTTATCTGGTATAATGTTCAGCCCTCTTTTTGAAATTTTTAGTTGTTATTGAATTCTTTAGCTGTGATTTATTTTTGGTACTTATATTTTCTTTCTCTTTGCTGAAATTCTCACTTTGCTCATGCATTGTTCTCCTGACCTCAGTGAGCATTTTTATGGGCATCCTTTAAAAGCATTTATCAGGTAAATACTTATTTGTTTTACTAAATTCTTTTTATGAGGTTTTATCTTGTCCTTTCATTTGGACAAATTCCTTTGCTTCTTCATTTTTATTGACTCTCTGTATTGGTATCTATTATTAGATAAAATAGCCATCTCTCTCAGTCTTGAAAGAACAGCCTCAAATAGGAGATGAAACTTATAGTTCAACTCTCCACTAGTTCTTAGTTGTCTCTCAAACCTTTGTGATTGTCCTAGCAGCTGTCTTTGTTCTTAGTGGCTCCCAGTAGTTGAGGGTATACCAAGACCTGTCAGTGTCCTGAAGAGGAAGATTTCAGTCATCACATACATACAGGTTGATTGGAAGTCAGATCCTCAGGTAGCATCTTTTAAATATGCAAATATACCTCTTTCAGGGGAAGACTTTGAGGTGGGCATTTCTGTCTGCTCCCTCTGTACTGAGCCCTGGGTGGGGGTAGCCAATTAAGAACCATTTCTTCTTTTGCTATTGTCCACAAGCTTCTTTCTTGGAGTCACCAGTGACTTGCAGCTAGATAGAGCACAAAGATGATGCCTCCCAGCCTACCCAGTCTTTAGAGCAGTCTCTGGAGAAGATCGAAGTAGGTTTTTAGATGTATTAAATTAGAAGCCTGCCCCTCAGGCCGCAGTTATCAGATAAACTAATAGCCCCTTTCACAAAAAGACTAGGTGTTTCAGTCTACTGCCTCTGTGCTGTGCCCTAGAAGGATAGATGTTTAAGAATTATTTCTCAAGACATATACACCACTGTGTTTATTGTAGCACTATTCACAATAGCCAATATATGGAAGCAACCTAAGTGGCCATCAGTAGACAACTGAATAAAGAAGTTCTGGTACATATATACAGTGGAATGTTACTCAGCCATAAAAAATGAAATCCTACCATTTGTGACATTGAGGGACCTAGAGGGTATTATGCTAAGTGAAACAAGTCAAATAGAGAAAGACAAATACTATATGATTTCACTTATATATGGAATGTAAGGAACAAAATAAATGAACAAATGAAATGAAAACAGATTCATAGATAGAGAGAACAAAATGGTGATTGCCAGTTTGGCAGCTAGGTGAAAAAAATGAAGGGATTAAGAAGTTCAAATTGGTACTTTCAAAATAATGACAGGGATGTAAAGTAGAGCATAGAGAGTATAGTCAGTAATATTGGAATAACTATGTATGGTGTCAGGTGGGTACAAGATTTATCAGGGGATCACTTTGTAAATTATGTAAATGTCTAATCACTAAGCTATACACCTGAAACTAATATAAAATAATATTGAATGTCAACTCCAACTGAAAAATTAAAATTTAAATTTAAGAAAGGAGAATTATTTCTCTATTATTTGTTACAGACCTGTGGGACCTGCAAAGTAAACCCTATTGGCCAAAGAGTCAGACAGTCAAAGTGCATCCTCTGGGTGGCAGATGCAAAAATCATTGTGCCAGACATCTAAACAGTCTCTTTTGCCCCTCAAGCTGAAGCATTTAAGGTAAGCAAATAGCCTTTTTCACAGAAAAATTGGATGCCTTTCATTCTGCTACCTATGTACTGGGCCTTGAGAGGGTTAGACGTAGTGATTTCCATGATCCCTTTAAGAACTGTCTTTTATTTCACTGTGGCCTTGCAGATCTCATAGATGGAAGCTCTATTGGCTTTCAAAGCTAGATGTTTTGGAGGCCTGTCTCTGAGGTAGAAGTCTTAAAAGTCATGATGCCAGCCAGGAGATCCATACTCTTTGCTCCTCAGGGAGAAGCTGGGAACTGTGAATTCCCTCCCAGGTGTGTGTCAGTGGGCTTTGTGTTGAGATTGTGTCTAAGCCTTTCCTACCCTTTTTGATGTGGGTTTTCCTCATTCCCCACTGTGTAGAAATCTCTTAGATAGCTTCTGGATTTCATTCAGAGGGAATCGTTCCTTATGTAGCTATAGATTTGGTGTGTCTGTTGCAGGAGGTGAGTTCAAGAGCCTCCTACATTGCCATTTTTAACCAGAAAAATGTTTTGTGGATTCTTATAAGAAATACTATGTCACCAGCATTTTTGATGGCATAGATAAAGATATTATGTGGCAATTCATGGATGTCAGTGATTGAGTTGAGAAATGAGTCAGGAATGTTGGACTCAATAAGAAGTTTTAAGAATACCTAACTAATTTATTTCACTCATATTTTGCACTTAGCATATAAGAATTAGGTATAACAATCGATGTCTACTAAAGTATAAAGGGCTCTTTTACTAGGTACTAAATAAAAGTTCTAAGTGATGTGTTATCATTTTTGATTAGTCACATCATTTCTTTCTTAGAAACTGAGGAACTAATGGTATGTCTTACAATCTGTCTTAAGATTTGAAGTAATTCTATAAACATGTTCATAAATTATTCGATCCTTATATGAATATCGTGAAATAAGATGGGTATTATTATTTCCACAAGGCAAATGAAACTCAGGTAATTTTAATTTTCTTATTGATAAGGCTATAGTTTGTTACAGACTTTTGAAATTAAGATAATAAAACAGTTCAATAATTTGTTTTCTCTAACAGTAGGGCCACAAATTTAAGACATTTCTCCTGTTGAGTAGATCATGTTATGTAATGACACCTTTTTGAAAATGTGGTGTTATAAATGAAAGATGTTAGTTAAGCATAGAGAGATGTATGTGTGAAGTTAGGAAATACTCAGAAATTCCCAGAAAGAAAGCAAAAGATCATACTTTGGAGAAATGTAGTGGTAGGGAAAATATCTCTAATCTAGAGAAAGTGCTTTTGTGGTCTTTATTATCATATTATGGACATAGGTCTTATTGTTCAGCCTTCAAAGGTGGCTCATTTTCTCCTAGACACTGTGCCTTCAAATTATATAGCTGCCGATAGTTACTGCTTTGTAGTCAGTATCTAGCTTCCAAGTGAAAGAAACCAACTCTGGAATGATTGTTAGTTTACAGAATCAATGCTAAGGCTGCAGAGCCAGGCTCACAAAATGATGGAGACCAAGAGAATCTAGGCAGCCAGGAACACAGTCAAGGTGATGCTATGGGAATATTTTTATTAGATAACCACCCTAGAATACTTATCATCACAGCTCTATACTCAGGTGACAAGCATCCTACATGGTTGCCCAGAATCTGAGACAACCAATATTTTGGCCTTTCAATTTCCTCTGTTAAGAGTTATACATTGTTGAATTCTTAAAATAGGAATTCAGATTCTGCACAGCCAGAAGAACTACAGGTATACTTGGTGACTATATGTTATGCCATGTATATTTTATTTAAATATGACTGAATACAACATGTTAAAATACATTTAATAAAGTCATTTTATTTATAAGGAATTTTATTATTGCTTTTCTTTTGAGGAGAACTGTTAAGTACTAGAAAACCTACACAACATCCCCAGAACTACACCATTCATCTTGCTAAGGGCATGGCCATTTTATTAACTTCTTTCTTGCCAGAAGTTAAAATATATAGGAGTATTTTACCCTCGGGAAACTAATCCAGTTTTATTGTGAAATATAATATGATTCACCATATCTGCTGGAATTCCCCTATAAAACCAGGTATCTCTATAGATGGTAGAGAGTAATTTTTAGACATTCCATGATTTCACCAAGCTCCAGTAGCCACTTGACCTCTTTTTATGAATTCATAGTCCCTAAGCAGCTAACATATAGTTTACCTATTTGTTTATTACTTACTGCAAAGGCAATGAATGATTACTTTAAAAATTTGTAACATTACAGAAATATAAACAAAGAGTGATCAATCCCCATAATCCTGCCCTTAGGGATAACTCCTGTTGATAACTTGGTTGATCTTACTCCAGACAGCCTAGGCTCTAATTCCAGCTTTTCCATTTAGATGGCAGCCTTGGACAAGTTATTTGTCCTCACAGTGCCTCAATTTTCTCATCTCAGTGTAATAGTACTGGCTTTCAGGGCTTTGTTAGATTTTAATAGGAATATATATAGCATTCAGCATAGTTTGTAGCATATAGTAAGTGCTTAATAAATGCTAGGTTTTGTACATATATTATTAGCCAGGATAGGCCAGATTATGTTGCAGTAACATAACAAAAGTTTATTTCTTGCTAATGCTGCACGTTTGACACAGATTAGCAGGGTGGTTTCTCCATGCAGTCACTCAGGGACCCAGGATACTGGAGATCCCACCTTGTTGTGGTCATAACTGCAGTATGTGGCCCCTTAGTCATCATAGCAGTGAAGAGAGATTGTAAAATTACATGTGGAGTGTTTTACTGCTTCAGCCCACAATTGATATACTCCACTTTCAATTACAATGTATCGGCCATAGTGAGTAACTATATCCCTGCCCAACTGCAAATAAACTGGGAAATGTGGAATGTGGAGTACAGAGTATTTGGTGGGTGTGTCTACCTCTGTCACAACTAGCAATTTTTCCCACCCAGAGTGGTATATTTTCCAAACTGTGTTGCAATTTTTCTTATTTTTTAAAATATATCATGGACATCTCCCCTATCAAGATATATTCATTAATTCATTGACTGTTTATTAAGCCCTTTCATGTGTTTGAGTTAAATTCTGAGAGGTATGAGGAAGTGAATATGAGCCTTGTGAATATCTCTAGAGGAAGAGCATTCCAAGAAAATAAAGCTATTAGTATGGATTGGTAATGTGTACATGAAGATGCATTTTCCTGTTTTTGTATATGTTTAAAATTTTTATGAAAATAATTAAAAACAAAAGGTAGATCTGGTTGTAAAACTTGCATCCAGCTTTTGTATCTGCATTTTGGAAAAGAAAAATTATGACAGGAAATTTAATAGATAATCTTAATTTCCTAAAACAACCAAAAAAAATTTTACCATGTTACCTCCTCAGAAACAGTGTTTTAACATCCTCACTAACTCTGCTACTATACAATCTAATTACAGGTTAATTAATCACAGGTTGCTGTTTACCTTTGATTTCATTTATTTATTCATTCATTCATCTATCTATCTATCTATCATCTGTCTATCATTTATTTATTTATTCACTCGTTTATTTATTTATTTATTTGTTTGTTTGTTTGTTTTAGGTGAGGCAACCCTTGGTTGACCTCACAGATTGCAAGGACCTTGTCAGCTTACAATCTCTTATTTTTTATTTTTTATGCCTACAGCACCTGGTCTTCCTGGGTGAGGTTGCTGTTTATCACTGCATAATTGTGTTGTGTATGTTGGTCTTGTCTTTCTAATTATTTGTTAAACTCTTAATCATGTCTAAAATTTTTATACCCTTTTCTACCATTCTCTTTAAAGTGATTAGACATTTAATATATTCTCTATAAAAATTATAGATCAAGAAGTGAAACTTGTGATGACTTTGTTGACTATAACTTCAGTTCTTACAGCATTCTACTATGTTGGGAATGTAAAAGGAAAAGTAAGCTTCACAAAATATTATACCTATAAGCAATTCAAAAATTTTCAGCATTAACAAGCTGGTTCAAAAATACTTAAGGTATTTTTTTTCCAAGTAATTGGTGAGATACGAAGTATAATTTAAATAGAGTCATTTCTTAGTCACATACTTATCATATTCTTCCACTAAAAAATTTGTTCTTTCAGTGGTTTACTTTCTGTTGCCATAGAACTAGGCTACACTGCATAAACATTTTGAATAAATTGTCAGTTTTTCCTTAAGATGACCAAGAGCCTCAACAATAAGATGATTGTGACTGAAGCAAAAAAATGAAATCAGAATTGTTCACCAAAGAATTTACTGGACCTTCTAAAACTTATTTGGCTGGATTGTGAGGTCACACCCAGAAACCAAGGAGGAATGTCTCTAAAAGACTTAGAACCACCCTGCATTTAGGGGAAGTGGTGACAGTCTGTTCAAACAGTGAGGAAGACTCTTGTCACAGACAAATTGGTCAGTGTTAGTCACACAATTAGAACATAATGTTTAAAGGGTGATGCATGACACTGCTGGGAAGCTAAGTCAGAAGAGTTGGGGCAAGGAAAAGGGAATCCCAAATGTAAGGAGAATTGCACTTTTGTGGCACAGATGGCTGTGAAGTCTGGTGTATGAAAAGCTTTTTTTCCCCCCACAATTTAGTTCACTTTAGTTATGATCTATTCAATATGAGGCAAAATCTCTATTTTGAGAATAATGTCATTACCTCAGGAAGGGAGGATTACTGCATTATGTTGACATCCAGTCGGAAACATTTTTAGGATTTTGAATGATTAATTTTTAGTATCAGACTATTTAATCATAGGCCTTATCTAATCATGAAAACACTTTTGGAAGAGTGGCCATGTCTCAATGTCAAACATAGAAAACATATGGCTTTATTATAATTCAAAGTTCAACATACTGCTTTGAGACCACAAATAGTAATTTTGATCTTTGGACCTCAGTTTCCTGATCTGAAAAGTAGAGACACATTATTTTTCTTTCTGCATTTTACTGGTATGTTTTTTTGAGTATACCAAAATCTTGAGCCTAGTTCTTTTGGGCAGAAACCCGAGCAAATGAAAAAATAAATAATAATAAAAGAACCACACACATGCCCTTAAAAAGAATGTTCCCCATGTTTATTGCTAATCCTCTTCCCAAGGGAGAATTTCCTTAGATTTCTACCTGAGGATTAGAATTTTGCTTTACATTCCCATATCATATCACCAGTTCTCTGTTCAACCACCCCTTCATTCATTAATTTTTTTGGTGAGTTGATTATTTGCCAAATACTAATATCGTACCATGTGCCAAGTACTGTACTAGTAATAAGACAGACATAATTCCAGCCCTTGTGGAACTTATAATCGAGCATGGGAGACCAACAGTGCCCTGAGTTTATGCAGAAGTAGTACAGGATGCTATGGGAACTTTCAGCAGGGGATTACTTAACCTCTTTTGGGGGTCAAAATGGTCTTAGCAATATCTAAAGAAAAATAAGGAGGAGTTGGCTAAGAAAGAGTAGAATGAAGTGTTTTAGTCAGAGGGAACAGCATCAAATTGATTTAGAAATACTGGAAAGAAAGCCGAAATGGCTACAGTGTAGAGGTGGGCTCCAGATCTCAGAGGCCTCTTAAGGATCTGCTTTTCAATATGAGAGGAATGGGATCCCATTGTGAAGTTTTTTGTTGTTTGTTTTACATGTTTATGCAGGAAAGTGACATGATTACTTGCATTTTTAAACGCTCACTCTAGCACTATATACGGAATGGAGGAGAGGGTGGCACACAAATAATATACATAGGGAAAGCAGTTGGAGGACATGAAACAGGGGGTTGGCAGAGAAGAGGAGGAAAAGTGGACTGATTCAAGAGATATTTAAAAGACAGAATCAACAAGTGACCTTTTTGTTTGCCTTGCTTTTCTGAATAGGAGCACCTTGAGGAAAATGGCCCACATGCAGGGCAGTAGTATTGCTAGGTAGAAGAGGCAGAAATCAGAGTTTGTGGCTGGGGAGGTGCCTGCATATGTGGGTCAGTATACCCAGAATGATGAGACTGTGAAGAGGGCATCTCAGGCCTGTGGGAGGTTATCTTCAGGACTGTGGCTAAGTGCTTGGCTGCAGATGTGCAAGGCAAGACCACATGTGGCTTACCAGCAGTGACTGTTAGGGCACTGACAGCATAATAGAAATGCCGGTGCTGGAAGACTAGAATTCCAGTTCACAGAGAGTTCTTATGGAGTACCCTGGGCATGCAGTGGAAACCCCAGTGAGATCCATGATCTAGGACTAAGGACCAAACCAAAGTAAGATCAAGGTGAACCACAGTAATTAACAACCTCCCAGAATAAAACTCAAAACTCCTTAAAGACAGTGAATACAGTTCCTCACAGTGTAGCAGCCAAAATTGTTCCATGTACAGTAAGAAATTACTAAACAAATAACTCAAGAAGGGGGAAATGTGACCTTAACATAGAGACAAAGTAGTCAATAGAAACAGAAAAGACCTTAGTTGGTAGAATAAGTAAACATGAACTTTAAGTATCTATTATAAGTAGATTTAAGGGTTTAAAGGAAGAGATGGAGCTTTCCTTTAAAAGCATCAGTGAACAGGTGGGGAATCTCAGCAGAGAAATGGAAGCTAGGAAACCAGTACTAAATGGAAATTCTGTAACTGAAAACTATTGCCTCACAGATTGTCCAAGAAACAGGGGTGGGTAGAGAGGAAGAGGTGAAAGAGGAAGAACCAATATAAAACTACATCATGGAGTTGGCCATCATTAAATGCCCTTAATTGCTCGATCTCTTGGGATGGTCCTTAAGAAGCCTTAAAAAGGCTTTGGACTTTCATACCCGAAAACTCAAAAAGCACCTTAATACAATTTAAAAATGGTTCCCCTCCACAGGTAGTTATTTGATATCTGTAAATTAAGACTCTCTTAGACCTCATTCATACCCCGAGTTCCTTTTAACCAACATCCAACTCATAATTGGTGGTAATAGATAGCAGAGATTATTGAAATCCACAGAATAATAGCCACCATTTATTAAGCACAGTGCAATTTTATATAATGTTTCATCTTCACAAAGTAGCTTTTGTTGTACTGATTTTATTAATGCCCAAACTGAGATTGAACTAATTTAAGGAATTTGGTCAAGGTCACAAAACTAGTCAATAGCAGACCAGGTGTTAGAATCAGGTCTGTTTTTTTTTTTTTTTTTTTAACTCCAAAAACAATACTCTTTCTATTGTGTCATGAGCCTCTTAGAAGAAAGGATTGAGATTCTTAAATCTCCTGTTAGCCAATGCTTTTTAAAAAATGCTGTTTATTTTTAAAAATAGATTATGTAAACACGTTTTAAAAATTCAAGAAATATGAAAGAGTATATGGTGAAAACAGCTTTTTATTCTGTCCACCAGTCACCCTATTCTTTTCAGGGGCAATGTTACCAGTTTCTTCTGTATCTGCTCTCAAACAGTTATTATTCTTTATTCTTTTAACAGAAATTACATATATACACACTGTTCTCACCATGGGTTGTGTTTTTTCACTTAACATTACATCTTATAATTCACATCTGTATCTGTACATAAAGCTTAGTCAACACTGAAATTTTTTCATCATTAGAACTTTCATTATTAAAAAGTACAAGATAAATTGTACTAAAATTTATTTACTCCTTTTCTTGTCCTACTTATCCACTCCTGAAATAATAAACAAGAAGCAAAGTTTTAAAGAATCCAGCTATAGGAAAGGAATGGAGGAACATGAAATACACACAAACCCAATAGTAGCTCTTAATCAAAAGACCTTTCTTATTTTCTCTCTTAGATTACTTTGGCCCTAACTATAATTTTCAGGTGTGTTTCATAAAGTAACTATTGTTATTCTTCCCTTCTGTGCTCTTTGTTCCTATACATGGGTGAAACACGAGTGCATATTTGCCCTGTTGTCAGCTTAGACCATCTGGCCCCAGTGTTCCATGATGAGATGATAGCATTGTGAAAATGAATGGAAAACCTAAATCTTGTTCTTTTCCAAATTTCTGGGTCCCAAAGTCTCTATCATGCAATATAGCACTTGACTGCATTTAGTCAAATACTTTTCACTGGTCATTTCTTTTATGTAGAAAATTACATTTCCTTAGGGCAGAGAGCATATCTCACATCAGAGTAGGTACATGTTAGTAAGTACTGGATAGAAGTTAAATTTGGTGTTCCTGAGACTTCCTTCTGCATTGACAAGAGACTAAGATAGTTGGTGGGAATATGGAGAGAGGTAGGGATGAAATTAGATTGGACTCACAAGGAATTTATCAGATATATGTGCCAATCCACTCCTACATCAACATTTCAGTTAGGAGGAGTGAATGGGAGATACATATTTTGAAAAAGCTTCTTAGACAATTCTTGTATTCCTCCATCCTCATACCCCTAATTCATAATTTTCACTAGTAGAAAAGAGAGGTACGAAGATAAGACAAAGTATCAAATATCCACTTATGCTGAAAATTATTAAATATTTTTTTTTCAAATGGAAGAAGGTTTTCCTTTTTCTTCTCTACTTTTTTTATGCCTCTTGCGATAGTAGTAGCACACAGGAAGGGCAGGCTATAATAGCGAAAGCTGCCAGTGCACATGATCTAAGAGTCTCAGATGGCCTATTTTTGTATGTCCCAGGTGTTCTAATGTGTTTGGTTAAAGTTCTGTCTTCTTTTTCTTATCTTACTGAGAAATTCCTACAGGAAGATGCTAGATTCCTAGATTCCTGATGTTACTGTCCACTATTACTAGTATTTCCTAATTTTTTAATTCACCGGTTCTCGAATGAGCATCAGAATCACCTAGAGGGTTTGTTAAACTACAGATTTGAGGGACCCACTGCCCAGATGTTCTGATTCAGTAGATATAAGGTAAAGTCCACGAATTTTCATTCCTAATAAATTACCATTCGATGCTGATGCTGCTGTTCTGGGGGCAACACTTTGAGAACCATTGTTCTTATTATTAATTTTATGCTTTCCACTATAGGGTAAATGAGAATTCTGGGAACTAGGAAAGGTGATTGAGAATGGCAATGCCAATAAATGTTAACAGCAGAAGACTTTGTAACACATGTTTAAGGAAAAGAAATACTTTTTTAGCACAACTGGGTCTAGAAGTTTCACTGCATTTGCATGAGACTTCTGTAGTCCTACAAAGAGATTTTGACCTAAAATTTATCCTCTCTATGTGAGAATTCTTCATTTAAAAAGGTAGTGGGTAGGGGTAGTGAGGAGAAGTTTGCAACCCATCTAAATGTTCCTTTTCCACAATCTAGCATAAAAGATATTTTAGATTCAGCTACTTTTCTCCATCTTTATTTCCATGACCCTGTTCTGAATTGCTATCATCTATCACCTAGATACTGCACAATCTCACAGCAGCTTGCCACTCAAAGTGTGGTCTATAGACCAACAGCATCAGTATTTCCTGGGAGCTTAATAGAAAAGCAGGATCTCAGACCTCCACACCAGAAACTTCATTTTTAACAAGATCTCCAGGTTACTTGTATACATATGAATGTTGAAAATTAATATACCTAGCTGTTCCATCAGGTTTCACTTTTGTCCTCTCCCAGTCCATTCTCTGCAGCTGCAAAGATGATTGTTTCTCTTAAATTAGATCATGTCATTTCCTTGCAAACCAAAATAAAACAAAAACAAAAAAACACTCTGATGGTGACCTATAGCTCTGAAAAGTCAAACTCTTTATCTTAGTTCATAAGGCCCAGCATGAGCTGGGCCCATCCTTCTCTCATACAGTCCCATCTTGCATTATGCTCCTCTCTCACTATGCTCCAGCCAAACCTTACTTTCCTGTTTCTCTCACAGGTCAAGATTTTTCTTCAAACAAGTTGTTCCTTTTGCCAGGAGCAGTCTTCTCCAGTATCTGTTGCATATCTAGCTTCTTCTCATCTTTTGGCTCTCAGTCTAAATATCACCTCCCCAGAGAAACCTACTTTGGACATCCTATCTGAAATTAGTGCCCCACTTCCCATTATTTTTAATTTTCTTCATAGTATTTACCATAATTTATAATTATTTAATTTGTTTACTTTTTGGGTCTAGTAGCACACTTACAAAGGAAGTAAGCCCTGTTTGGTCACAGTGTCTGGCACACAGTATGCCCTCTGTAAGTATCTACTTAAGGAATGATTCTTTATTTACCAAGCAAGGGAAAATTGGAATGGAGGGGAGAAATAGCCTTGGATTTAAAGACCCCAGAGGAGATAGGGCCAGTAAATTTTGAGAAAAACGAAGGAAGTGGGACTTTAAACAAAACAAAACAAAAAAGGGATAAAAAGGAGGAATTTGTTGGTCAAAGTCTCATTCACATGGAAATACTCCAAAGGAATAGCCAGGCCACTTTTTATATATGGTAAGGGGGGACAGGTTAATGAGTTAGTTAGCTAGCTAGCTAGTTTGGTGCAACACCTGACTTGTGCATCACCCACTGCTTCCTCCCAACCTCTTGCTAGCTGAATGGTTTGGATTCTATTTTTGGCTGCCAGGGATAGAGAAGGAAGGAAATGTGCTTCCGCTTCAACAGTAGTCACCTGAGATGTCCTCAGTGCAGCTAGCAGTGTTGCCCAGGGCCCTACCCTGTGTAGAACTCACACTCAGAAGGTAAAACTGATATTTTTAATTGATGCTTTTTTTCTCATCAAAGGAGGTCTCCAGTCTTTCCCACTTGCTCAGATTTCCATTTAATACAGCAATATAATTCTCATTTGCACTACTGTGTCCTGTTTTGTGGTTGATAGAGTTAGTTTGGATTAGAATGCTGCTTGCTAACCAGGTTGCTTTCTTAAATATCTCTACTTCTTTCTGTGCCGAAACTCCTCAAATATCTGAACTAGAAAGCATTAATCTCTAAGACATACTTCATTCAGCTGTCAATTTTATTAATGTCAACTTCTAAAGTACATGAAAGATGGAGGTGAGTAGTACACCATAACCAATGTAGTGATAATGAGATTTATCGTGTAGATTTTCTTCTGTATTGGTCACTTAGGTTTTCATGGAGAAAAACTGACATGGTTATAAATATCGAAACAAGCTATTCAGAATGGGTTTTCAACCTTGAGAAATAAACAGGTCTCCTGTAAACACCTATTATAAATATCTAAGAATATGTCAGCAGAGAAATATTGACTTAATATTTCTAAAAGGTATTTCATGTAAAAATACCCTTTAATTGTGAGTTATGCTGAGGAGTGAATAAGTTATAAGTGATAAATAACATTTTAAAAAACTATCAGGGATTGAGGACCCCAGTTGAAGAAATCTTGAAATAGACACCAGATAAGAGAGTGGAACTGACACAGTTTCTCATCACCACTAATGGAAAAACACTGCCATAAACTTGTCTGTTTTCCTCTACTAAAATAAATAATCATTATCACAGTGTGGAAAGTTCACTAGAAGAGGTGGGAACAAGAAGACACTTAACTCTGACTGCAGATGACAGAAATCTTCCTGGAGGATGTGACATTTGAACTGAGTTTGAAATCTATGCAGGACTTTAAAAAGCACTTAGGAACTGCCAATTGTGCAGAGTAACTTGAGTGCAATACACATATGGGGGAGTGGTGGATAATGAAGCTATTAAAGATGGTCAGAGTTAGATCACAGGGGGTCCTGAATTTCATACAGAGGAACTTAGGGTGATGCTGAAAGTGCCAGGGAGCCTCTGGGAGGAGTTTAAGAAGGGGAGGGCCACAATCAGGTTTATACTCTCAGAAAGCATCCACTTCCAGCAGTATGGGGTATGAATAAATTGAAGGGAGTCAAAACAAGAAGCTTGGAGACAAGAAGTTATTGTTATAGTTCTTTATGAAGATGAGATATGTCTGAACTAAATGCTAATTCAAATGAGACATTTTAATTTAGAGACATATTAATGAAATTTAATTGATAGGACTTAGTAAAAATCGAATATGGGTATGAATGTGAGGGAAGAGCCTAGGGTGAACCCCAAGAGTCTGTCTAAGATAACTGAGTGGTTTACAGTGCCATGAACAAAATGAGGACATCGTGAGGAACTGGTTTTTAGGAAGAAGATAATAATTTAGTGTTGGGCATGTCATCGTAGTTTCTGGGATATGTCTATAGGTAGAAATGTGGAAGAAGGGTTCAGATACGAGGTCAGGCCTAGAGGAAAAGATTCTGAAAATTCTTGGTGGTCCATGCTCTTAACACTTCTCACTGGGCCTAGTAGTTCAAGTTCAGGTCATGGGTATAGATGAGGTTGTCTAGTGAGAATTATAGAAAGAGATGAGAAGAGGGCCCAAAATGAGACACTGGGAAATACTAATGTCAAAGAGACGGATGAAAGAAAAAGAACTTGCTAAGGAGCCTGGGAAGTTAAGAGGAGGGACAGGTATCTTTGAGGATGAGAGAGGGTGGTGCAGAGACAAGAAATATAAATGAAGAATCGGGAATGTTTTAAGTGTCCGAAATTAATAGGGAGTGATGGGTCCCTTGGGAATTTGTGTGTCTCTTCCAAAGTGAGTAAGCTGCATCTTGTCACAGGAATGTAGACCTGATGTTGCCAGATCATTTGATTTTTCAAAAGATACAGGGAATTTCAATTTTTATGCCAAATCTTCTCTTATACAAATGTTGACTCAAAAGCAAACAAAAACTATGACCATGCCTAGTAGGATCTTTGACGTAAGAAAACCAGAGAATGACATCAGCTTTGGATATATGTTATTAGAGAATATTAAATTTTTATATAAAACCACTTAGATAAACCAAAAATGAAAGAGTTATATTTGATGATAATATTTTCTAGGTTATCCTACTCAGTATATACTGTTGTTAGATGTCTGAAACTATAGAAAAAAATAATAAATGGCTTTATGAGCACACAAATGTATAAAAAGAACTTTTCCAAGATGGAAGTTTCTGATCAATTCCATTCAAAATATCACTTCTTTTTACTTGGCATGTCTGACTATTACTTCTCATGATAACTTTTGCTTGCTATTTCTTTTTTGGTAAAGAACCATAGAGTAAATGTTTTAGATTTAGGGATTTATTTACCAAAACAGGTGGCAGCCAGATCTGGCCTGTAGGCCATAGTTTGTGAATTCTCTACTTGGATACTGGTTAAACTGGAAAAAGAGTGGTGTACTGGCACACCAGCATGCTGAAATAAAGCCCATATCTATTTGTCAGTTTCTATAAATACTTCCAACGAAATGGCTGATTTCAAGCTACCAACAGTTTAGCAATTAAGATTGCAAAATTCTTGAATATTTAACAATTGGCTCTCATGAGCTGATAAGAGCCAGTTCCAGCACACCACTGGATGCAAACCCCTGGGATATGGGATGATGTACTGGGAAAAGATAAAGCCAAAGAAAATATGGAGAGAAAAAAGTTTAGCTCTTTTTTTTTACTCTTAAAGGGCTTGGTATGCATGAATAAGCACACATACTAGAATGTCCTTTTCCATACTCGCTAATATTTATATTGTTTTATTTGATAATAAAACACAAAGAGAACATTTTATGTACATGAAGTGATCATTTTTGCATTGTCAGGACATCTGGTGGCATTAGCACTAACATTAAGTCAAAGTGAAAAGGATTGGTATATGTGCTGCCGAAGTGAGCATGAAAGTGAAAAGGGCTGAAATGAAAATATACGTGTGTGTATGAGATATAAATATGTGTTATGTGTATATGAACATTTTATATATTCTAAATGTACATATTTTATGTATATCACTTTAAGGTCTTTTTCTGGTTTACAACTTGCTGCTTTTTTCTGTCTTGTGATTTTTTAAACAAATCAAACAAATTTTATTTTGTTAAGTGTTTACATTTTGTTGTCTTTTTTCAAAAAGTATTGAGGTTTGTTTTGGCACAGAGGTTTGTGATTAGGTCAGTTGTGGATCAACTTGATATTTTCAAGGATTATTTAAAATTTTGTCAGAGTGTGCCTAGAATAGCCTTTTATGCTGGGTTAGCTGCCTTGACCAATCTGGGGTTTCTGTTAATTGCCCAAGTGGTTCAGGGAGGTGTTGTACTCTGGCGAGGAATATTCAAACATCTCCTCGCCTTCTTTGTGCTCTGAGAATTTGCTCAATTTACAGCTGTGTGGAGTTTCATTCTATGCATGTGCAGATTTGTATTCAGCCGAAGACTCAAGGAGACCCTGTGTGGATTTCAGAAGCTCTTTCTCTGTGTAGCTCCCTCCTCTCTGGTACTTTGCCCCACAAATTCCAGCTCCCTCCCCTCCCCTATATCCAATCTCTATCTCCTTAATTTAGTGAGATCTCCTCGCTTTGAGTTTTCCCTTCCCTATGATGTAATCTCAACATTGCCACTAGGTCGGAATTGAGGCAATTGTAAGGCTTGTTTGTTTTCTTTCTCTCCAAGATCACCTGTTGTTTCAGTGTCTGAAACAGTTATCTCATATCTCTTGTCCAGGTTTCTTGTTGTTTATGGTGGAAGAATAAGTTCTGTACCAGTTACTTCTCTGTGATCAGCAGTGGGGTTCAGCATTTACAGCGTCGAATCTTCTAGTCCCTGTATACTTATTTAGGTCTCCTCTGTGCTTTAAATAAACTTTAAAAATTCTCTCCATAAAATCTAACACTTAGTGTTAGGTTTATTCCCAAGCCTTTATACTTTTATACCATTGCAAAAGATACCCTTTAAAAATGTTTATTTTCTGTCTACTGGTTGCTAGTATGAAGGAAAAAAATAAATTTTGTTTATTGAGTTTTCTATCTGGTAACTTTGTATATTGCTTTTTCTATCCAATAATTAAAGTATTAATTACTTTTAATCACCTAAATATTATTTTCAAATAATGAATAATAATAGTTTTGTTTTTTAATTCTAATGCTTATATATATTTTTCTTCTACTTCACTGTTAAGGAGCTTCAATGCAATGTCAAATAGATATTTTTATTTCTTGTTATCTAAAATTTTAAAGGTTGTAAATAGATGTTGAGTATTATCAAATGCTTTTTTGTATCTATTGAGATGTTTATATGTTTTTTCATTTTATTCTGTTAATGTAGTAAATTACATTTTTTTTTCTTATGTGAAACCAACTTTGCACTTCTGAAATAAATCCAACTTGGTCATGTTAGATTGTCCTTTTTATATATTGCTTGATTTGCTATTACTTTGCTAAGGACTTTTGCATCTGTGTTTGTGAAATTGTCCTATAATTATCCTTTCTCCTTCTCTTCCTATTAGGTTCTTCCTTTTATCTTATGCTAGCCCTGAAACACTTTGGAATTATTATTTCTTGAATATTTTATAGAATTTGTCTAGTAAAGCGTCTAGAGAAAACTAGGACTAGAATTTTCCTTGTGAAAATTTTGAACCTCTTTATCTCTAGTAGTGCTTTTTGCCTCAAAGTTTATTTTGTCTCATACGAGCATGCCATATGAGCTATCTTTCAGTTCGAATTTGCATGACATATATTTTTTCCCATTATTTTACTTTACTCTTTTTTTTTTAAAGAGAATATCATTGGATTTTTAATTTCTTCTAGTCTGGAAATACTATCTTTTAACTAGAACATTTTATTCATTATTATTTGTATCATTTTTTGTATATTTAGGTTTAAATATGATTTTATAATTTCTATATGTCCAATTTCCTTTTCTCTTTTATATTGAATTCTTTTGGATTGACTGAGAGTTTTTGAATAATCATTCCATGTTTTCCCAGTGTTTGCAAGTTAGAATACACTGTTTCTATGTGCATGTTAACCTATCAAAATCCTCATAAGCTAAGCAATACTTTTACCTTTGGTATAATATAAGGAAGGACTTTGGATTACTTTAACTCCATTTATTTTTCACCTAATTTATGTTATTGTGGCTGTGTGTTTTAATTTTGCCTTTTCAAACTGTAGTCCCTAAGTAATTATTTTTGTTTTATATCTGTATTTACTAGTATATGTGCTACTTCTTTTTTGCATCTCAGACTATATAGACTACTCCTTTGGTTAATAACAATCTTTGTGAGTCCTTTTCTACTGTCTGTTGTTTCTGCTAGTTCTCATTCATAATACTTCATATTTTTCTGCACTTGTTTTTTTGTTTGTTTGTTTTTACTGTAAGCTGCTCATTTCCCTGAGATTTATTTGCAGTGATTCTGTGAGGCCTCAGATGAAGGAGAATTCCTTCAAAGAATATTATCTATATTTGTATCTGGTACTTAGAGTTCTCCTAACCTAGGACCACTTTAAAACTGTACCTTGGAGCGTTGGGAATCATCACGTGGTGTTTAAAGAATATTTTAAATGTTTATTAAGCATTTTTAGTTATTGGTGGAAGAGACTGTCTGCATAACTGTGTCATATTTCTGAAATGGAAGACATGTGTCTACATTTTCTTCTAAGAGTTGTTTTAAATCATAATAAAATATGTATAACATAAAATTGACCATTTTCACCATTTTTAAATGTGCAGTTCAGTATTTTTAAATATATTGACATTATTGTGCAACCATCACTACTATCTATCTCCAAAACTTTTTCATCCTGCAATATTGAAAATTTATGCTCATTAAAGCCTAACTCTCCATTCCTTCTCCCCCAGGCCTGCAGTTACCATTTCTGCTTCCTGCCTCTCTGAATTTGACTGTCCTAGGTACCTCATATGAGTGGAATAATACAGTATTTTTACAGTTCTTTGGGATTGGCTTGTTTCATTTATTATAATGTTTTCAAATTTCATTCATCTTGTAGCATGTGTTCTAAGAGTTTTAAAGTGATTTTTAAAAATATACTTAGGTCCATAATTCACCTAGGATTAATTTGCATTTAGGCGTGAGGTACAGATCAAAACTTATTTCAATATTGATATCTATTGTCTCAATACCATTTGTTGATTATTCTACCTTTTTTATATCGCTTTGTAATGTCACCTCTGTCTTATATCAAATATCCATATATAGGCTTGTTTTTAAGCTGTTTTGCTGTCAATCTGTATATCTGTACTTATACCAGAAAACTGTAATAGTTATTAAGACTTGAAAATAATTCTTAATATTTGGTAAGACAGACCCTTCACCTAGTAAGTTTGGGTTTTCCTAGCCTCAGCCCTGGTCACAGGGAGCTTCCCACAGTCCTGTGGGTGCAGGGTAAGAGAGGACTGGTAGTATGGCTGAGAATGTAAGACACCTGCGTTTTCATTTTGCTTGTACCTTCAGGTCCTGTTGAGTTTGCTTCAAATGTGTTCTTTCTACCTGATTGCTGGGGATGCCTCAGGTTACAGCTTTGTGGAGCAGAAGCGCTCTCTTCATGGCACTGCTTAGGCCGAGAGGTCTGCTGGTGATCCATTGTCTTCCTAGAGCCTAATAGTTGCCTCAAGAATTGAAACTCAACATATCCATTTAGTAAATATTGAATGTCTACAATATGTTAGCATTGTAGATGTGTAATAATTCAAATACAGCCTCTGTTCTGATGACATTTATACTCTAGTTTATTAAAAGAAAAGTAGTTTTTTTTGGGGGGAGGGGTGTTAATGCTTTACTAAAACGTGCTAAGGAGCCTTCTACATGATTATTAATGAAATTTGGTTTTTGTTCTCTACATTGCAAATATTTCTGAAGACATATTAATTTGAAAAATGCTTCTCTGCTGGTGATACAATCTTGAAAAAAGGTCAGTGTTTTCATGAGCACAGCATTCAGTGGGAAAAAAAATTATAGGTATCTGCATAATTAAGGCCAAATTTCTGACAGACGAAAAACCCCCACAGGAGTGGATGAGGCTGCCACCAGAACATCAACACACTCTGAACACACCTATCACCCTGTATCCTTCCTGAAGATACCTCACCCCAGAGAGTGTGCCTCTTTCCTTTCTCAGTCTATAAAGTGGGAAGGTTTTAAAAAAAGTAAAGTTTTCAAACAGTCTTATTTTAATACTAGCCTTTTTATGTAAACTTAGCACACAAAGAAGTAACTGAAAATTGCTCTTTTGGATAGGTGTATGCTGACTCAGGGGACGGTACTGACAAGAATTTCTTTGAATTCAGGTTCAACAATATCCCTTCATAGAGAAACAAAAGATGTCACAACAAACTGTTAAAGATCTAAATAAAGCGAATGACTCCATTGTTCACCTTAAATACTAGTGGGTGACTTATGAAGTTGGTTAATTTAGCAGAGTCAATTAATTGCTGAGGCAAAACTATCCATTTCTGTACTAGATTGCTGTAATTAATATTTATCATGGGAATTATGAGTTATTTCAGAATCTATACTTCCAGGTTTTTGAAATTATAGTATTCATGGTAAAAATCATCAGTCATCTTTCTTTTCTAAAACAGTTCTTTGACAATTACGTCTCTTAGATTCTAAAAAAGCCTGACAGAGAATCAGAAAACATTTGGGGCCAATAAATGACATAAATGATTACCTTCTTATCCGATAATACTTATAAAAATGTTTCCAAAATCAGGCTGAAATTACTGCACTCTAATCGCCTCTCTTGCAGTATTCTACGTAGATCTTGTCAGGGATTAGCCTGCCACATCTAGAAAAGATTAAAATATTATTGCTATTAACATCTATATCTTCATATGAGTCTGAGTCCTCAAAATACGGTGACCCCCAAAAAGAGAAAAGAAATTTCCTGCATGCTAAACCTAATATTTGCTATTGGCCCTCTTTAATTTATTTGTGTCCAAATTTGATACGCCCTGTAGTCTGATAAAACAAATGGGATACTCTTTTCCTCCTTGATATTAAATTAAAACCATTTTAATATTAAAATTAGAAAAATTGATTTATTGAATAGATGCAAAATTAGCATGAATTGTAATTGTATCTTGTAGCAGGTCGCTCGAGATGGCCAATGGTGGACTGCTCAGATGCTTCTACCAAAGTGCCTGGGAAAGAGGGAATGTGGATGAGAGGCTACCTCTGCCTCGGTGTATTATCATAACAAATTAGGTAGTTTATCATCATGTTTTTATTATAATTTTCCCATCAAAATTTAGACACACCATATTTCATTTATTGAACAGCTATATATTAGCATGTTCAAGGCTGTGTGCTGGATTCTGTGAATATAATGGTGAATGAACTAAAATACATCAGAGTATTCACAGGTAAAGTCTCACTATTTTATATCACAACTATCTCAAATTTTCTTGTGAAAATTAAATCCGAAGGCCTGTGTAACCTGGGACATAGTAAGTGCCCAATAAATGAGTGCTTCAAAGACAAAGTACACTATATGTAATTTGTAAATTTTTATTAGATCTTGATTTTAAAAAACAGCTATAAAGAATATCCTTGAAGCAATTATAGACATTTGGATTTCAACTGGATATTAGAGCATTATTGTTAATTTTCTTGGGTATGACAATGACATTGGGGTTTTGAAGGAGAATATCCTTGTTCTTGTGCTTGAGGAATTATTTCAGGGTGAAGTATGATATCTGCAGCATAGTTTCATTGTTTCAGAAATAAATATAAAGTTAAAAAAGAATGTTAATGATTAAATGTAGGTAGATTTATGGGTGCTCATGGTACTATTCTTTCAAGTTTTCTGGATGCTTGAAAACTTTCAAGATAAAAAGTTGGGGAAATTTTTAGTTCCTTTTTCTCTTCTTTGTTCAGAACAATTTATAATGATGCAATTTCCCAAAGGGAATCTGTTCTCCAAAATATTAGTGAAAAATTGGAGACTATACAAATTTAAGTCAGTTTCTCAATATGAGTTACATCAGTCAAAGGTAAACTCAGATCTTGGGCAACACTCTTTCTGAACTTTGTCGCAACATTTTTTTTAATGTTTGTTTTCCTGAACTCTCTTTTATCTTGTACGTTCACCTTTGCCAGAGGAATCTGTCACTCAATCCACACAAATGTTCACATCAGAGTGCACCTGGGGTTGGGGGTGGGTGTGGTAATCAATCCAAGACGATCAGAAGATGCAGTATCAGTTGGTGAGCTTACAACTTAAAATTTTAATTAAAAGGTTAAACATGATGAAGCTGGAGAACACACTTAGAATAATTTAGAAAGTACAAATTAAAACAGTGCAGTTCCAAAGGAGGTTATAAAGAGGAAGCTGTTGCTTAACAATGTAGATGTTAATAGTGATTGGACATCCATATTCTTCAAACTTTTCCATATATTACATTTTTCTTCATGTCCAAGTAGATTCAGTGCAGCACCACTGGGAATCATTCTTTTCTTGAAGTTGAAGTCAGGGAATGACATTGTGTATCTAATTATAGAGAAATTGTTTTTTGACCATGGTTTTCATCAAGTCCACAAAGCCCCAAAGGGTAAAGAATGCATCTAGGATACCTAATACATATCGTATACTATATCACATTGTTAAATATGACACCTGTGGTTCTTAGAATCATATTTAAGTTAATGTCATTGATGTTTCTCAAGCAATACCAAAGAAAATGGTTGATCTAAAAAAGTGATGGTAGGAAAAATGAGCTAGATTTATATAGGAGCTAAGAATTGTTCCAGATGCTATGACAGATTTATTAAAAATGTTTTGTCCTGTCTTCAAAGGCTATTAAAATTCTTATACATTTACTCAGGCAATTTCTACTAATATAAAATTTTTTGACTTGATATTTTGCTAGACTGAAGATCTATTTTGATGGGAAAATGTATAAAATTATTTCTTTTTACCTCTAGGTGACGCTGTTTATTGTTTTTATGTAAGTGAAAGACTACCTAGTTTTGAAGTTGGAGTCTTAAGATTATGCATGTCATTTTACAGCAGAACAGACTGAGAGTCACTCAAATTTTGTCTTAAGATAAAATTTCTGATTTGAGGCAGAGCCAGGACTAACACTCCCTTTTTTTTGTAAAAAGTTTACTGTACAGTTTGAGAAACAATTAGTTATTCCATAATTACTTCAAACAGTATACTTTTGTGACAGGTTAGGAATTTATTTTACTTTATCGATTCATGCAATTTTCTTTAGAAAGTTCTAAAAAATTCTCAAGTTACTTGAAAATAGATCATAAGGAAAGATAATAGGATATCATTATTTTATATATAGTATATCTAAATTATTTTACCAAAGAACTCCCAATGGTTAAAGAACACAAAGAGGTAATTCACTGAAAAGGAAATATAAATTGCTACTAAATATGTGAAAATATATTAAAACTTACAAATAATCAGATCAAAACTAGAACAGCAGTGTGGTACCCTCTTTTTCTTTCAGAGCAGCAGAAAGTCTGTAATGATTATTCTTAGAGACAATGAGGCAGTGGTAAGGCAGACACATCGCTCTGTGACAGGCACACACCACTGCATATTTGGTATAATTTTTTTGTAAGTTAATTTAACAGATGTCAAGAAACTTAGAAGTGTTCAAACTCTGACGTAGTAGTTGAACTTTTAGTCCTCTCTGTAGGAATAATCAGAAATGTGGACAATGATTTATATACAAAGATTTTGATCCCAGCCTAATGTATAAATAAGAAAATTATTACATTAGGTTATGGTTATTATATCATTCAGCCATTTACAAACTGCTTGCAAATCATTTTAATTAACATAAGAAAATATTCATAATAGTTTACTGAATTAAAGAGGAAGTTAAAAATCTATAAACATGCTATTATCTCAGTTATGTACAAATATTAACCATATTTGGAGAAGAAAGATGAAAAATATGGGCAAACATTAACAGAGGTTATCTGGATATACAAAGGATGAGTGCTTTTCTTTTATTTTCTCCCCAATATTTCAAGATTTCTACAAAGTATACTTCCTCAAAAGTATGTTTATAGTCAGAAAAAAGATACTTTTTAAAAAAAGAAGTAGCATTTTAAATGATTTCAAAATATGTCACTCTGCTGATCATCTGAGGCTGAGAGCTTTTCTGCCTTTCCAGTTTGTTCCCTTGTCTTGGTCAAGTGAAGAAACCCTACAGCCTTATTTCCCAGAGTCAGATTAATTATGTCTGATGTGTTTTTCCTTTTAACTCTTTGGTTAAGATTTAGAAAAATTCTAAACCCCAAAGTCTAAAGTTCATTTTAGGCACTAGTGAACAATCATGTCTAAACAAAGCTAGCTCCCTGCGTATATTTTATCCTTATTCTTTAAGATTTTTCTTCAAGTTATTTTTTTTCCCTTCTTCAAGATTTTTTTTTCTCCCTTCTTCATTTTGTTGTATGGTTTTTGACTCAATTTTTAAGACATACTTTGTGCATTATAATTCATATTGTTTCTAAATAGTATGAAGTTTACATATTTAGAAGTTTTGCTAGCTGCTCCGTAGTTCATTCTTGAACTGCTTACTGAAAGGTCCTGAGTTTAATTGAAGTAGCCTCTTGCCAGATTCCAATCTTCAACTTAAAACCATTCATTCTTGTTGTAGGAGGAAATATTGGCTCATCTGAAACTTCCTTTTTAAATTCAGATTGTCTTACAAGAATGAGACTCATAAAAAGTATAGTCAGTGTTGTGTAGTGAAAAACATCTAGAATTAAACTGCAAGTAGACCTTGACTTTCGTCCTGAGGATTGGTTAGAAAGACAGTGAGGAATGAACAGTGTAGCATTTCCATCTGGCACTAATTACTACGTGATCTTTGGCAAATTATTCATCCTCAGTTTCTTTGCCTATAAAATTAGGGTGGTGGCTCAGATGACCTATGACTCATAATCTGACCGAGGTGCAGAATATCTGAAATTGTGCTTGCATTGGAAAATCTGGGTCATTTGGCTCCCCTCCTATATATTTAAGATCCCTTCCGATTCTGAAATACTTTTCTGCTTAGAGCCCCTTCACAACCGTGTTTACAGCAGGGAATTTCTAGGCCCTTATCTTTCAAGCTTGCGGCCAGTTCCCATGGTTTAGGGACTACTGTTTGCTTCTGTTTTCTTAGTTCCTTAGAGAAGGCAGTGCTTACGTGTTGGGGCTAGAGATATAGAAGCTGCTACTGAACTCCTAAAATAATGTCAGCCACAGCCATGAACACATCTGGAAGGTTACAATAGCCATTTTCATAAATTTTCCTTTGTTTTGCACAGGGAAATGTTAGCAGAAACTCTAGTGTATAATCATTCCCTAATCCTCTCCATCTAGGGCCTGCCTTAAAGTAGATAGAATACATAGCTGGCTACCTACAAGGCATGATTGAGGGGACAGCAGACAGGATGCTTCATCCAAAAATACCTCCTCCACTGCCTGTTAGTCCAACATCATTGAACTTAACTTTGGCTTTTGAAAGCTACCACAAACGTTTTAAAAACATATCTTTCAAAAAGTTGAAAGAGGTCTCCCTAGGAGAACAAGAATGCTCAAAGAGTACAATAAGTCAAATTCAAACTAAAACTTTGGTGAGGCTAACAGTGAGACTTCGCTGTATGTTTCCTCTGACAGGAGGCCAAGGACATCTCCTTCTTATACTGTACATAGTATATTAACATCTTCAAATTTTACATCTTTCTTTTTTCATTTCTGTGTTATCAAGTGTACCCATACTTTAATGCCAAGTCACAAAGTCATCTCTCTGTCTGCCTGTTTGTGTTTGAGTTGTTTTTGAAAAATAGATTTCAGGTTAAGATTTACTTTGTGCCTCTTTTAAAATCATTTCTTCGATTTGAGTCATATTCCATTTTTGGCCATTAGTGTGTTTATAGTCAGACTTCTTACATTTATCTCTGGGTGCTTTGTTTTAACAACTACTTTGGGCATTAATTATGAAATAAACTTTTGAAGAAGAGATTATGATAATGTATTAAATATAGGGGAAATATCTATGCCTTGGCTTTGTAGACTATAAACAATGAACAGGCTTTATTTTTTCTCAGTTCTTAATTTATAAACATAGTGATGTCATAATTACATAAATTTATAATTTTAATCTTAGTTTATATTAATTCATAATGAAGACAAAAGTAGGTTCTGAGAAAACAGAATTCTGAGTGTCTCAGACAGATAAGTATAGTGTGATCTTGTTTAGCCAGAGCTCACCTACCAAAATCTACAATGTACTTGACCCATTTTGTTAATTTTTCTGTGATTCCTCTTCCTCCTGTGTGTTAAAAGTATTCTCTGAAGTTTTAGATACTTATCCATTGTACAACAGACTGTTAAATACCCACTGTGTTTTGGGCCTGAAGCCACAAAGATGAATAAGACATAGTCCCTCTCAGTGTTAGTGGGAGACAATTACAACATAATGATACACAAACAGAAATGTGCTTGAGGTTGCAAGAGATCTCATGGGAAGTAGCTCCTGGAGATGTCAGGGAAGACCCACCTGAGGAGGGAACACCTACCGGAGGAAGATACACCTGCCATCTTGACATAGAGAAGCAGAAAGCAGGTATGTGAGATAAGAGCTTGGCTGAGGGAGCCCTGGGGTGCTTGCTGCAGGGCACCTAGCCCAGCCTCCGCAGTTCTGGGAAAGTGCTTGGAGAATGACCCACTAAAGGTTGGAGGAAAATATGGAATAGGAGAGACTTCTGGGAAGGCAGAGTGGAGGGCCGGGGCACAAAGATGTTTGCATAAATTATTCAGGGAACTGCAAGTAGTTTAGAAAGGCCAGGAGGCAGGATTTATGAGGGGAGTTGAAGAGGGAGGAGTGGTGGGATATAAGCTCGGGAATGATAGCAGTAGCTAGTAGCTGTTGAGTTCTTATCATGTGCTGGGCATCATTCTACCTTTAGCATGTATTAGCTTATTTAATCATCATATAACTATATATAATTACTGTTATCTCCATTTTGCTGAAGAGGACATTGTGGTGGTCCACAAATTCTTCAGTACTCTTCCCTTTAAGTGCAGCCATCAAGGAACTGAAGCTTCCTGCTCTCTGCCATGTGTGATGGCCATTCTGGAAACATCTTCCAGCTCCAGTCAAGCCTTCAGATGACTGCAGCCCCAGCCTTGACTGTAAACGCATGAGATACTCTGAGCCCAAACTACTAGCTAAGCTATTCCCAATTCCTGGCCTTCCCAAAACTTCTGGGAAAATAAGTGTTGTTTTAAGCTACTAAGTTTTGAGGTACTTTGTTATACAGTGCTAGCTAGATAACTAATACAAACAACAAGGCATCAACACATGAAGTAACTTTTCCTAGGTCATGTAACTCATAAATTAAGAATTTGAACCCAGGCATTCAAACTCGAGTCAGTAATTTTATGTACTGAAATTAGACTATTTTTTCTTAAAAAGTAGGAAGGGGCCTGTGTGTGGAGAGCCAGTGCTTATATTACACTTACATACACATATATACACATTTTCTTCCTTTCTTTCTCTCTCTCTCCTCATCTCCACTGCCCACCCCCACTTTTAAGGACTTAATCTTGACAGTGATAGGGAACCACTGCTTTTTATAAACATCCTTTGGTGTAAAGGCCTGACTGTACGGGACAACAGCTGTAATAAGGAAGAGCAATCAGGTAATGGAAGTTATCGGACAAGGAATGGTGAGGTCCTGAGCTAAGGCATGGGAGAGAAAAGATCAGACCAGTTCAAGAAATATTTAGTGGACCTACTTGAAAGATTCCTGGGTGGCTGACTAGATGGCTTTTTAGAACTGGATAGATCATTGTACCATGGTGGGTGAGTGGGTAGGAAGATATTGGCAGCTGGTGGGAGAGTAGGGAAGGGTCATGATGAGTTCTCTCTTGGTTATGGTACATTTGAGATTTCTTTGAGACATTTAAGAGATACCTGACAGGTGGGGTCTTCACTCCACTCCACTGGCATTGAGAGGAAAGGCCTGAGCTGAAGTGGGGACTTGGGAGATGTCAGCCCAACTTTAGAGTCATCATCTATGCTGAAGTGATGGCATGGATAACTGCACCCTGGCAGGGTATGTGGAATGGGAGGAAGAGGAGTCTCTCCAAGAAAGCCTCGTCTAAC
Source organism: Cynopterus sphinx (assembly GCA_030015415.1). NCBI lineage: Eukaryota > Metazoa > Chordata > Mammalia > Chiroptera > Pteropodidae > Cynopterus > Cynopterus sphinx. The sequence continues at coordinate 109,506,918 of CM057384.1, forward strand.
ATTGACATAATGTGGGCAGAGAGAATGGAGAACCAGGAGAAAATGGCATTAAAAAAGCCGAGGGGAGAGAGTTTCAAAGAGGGTATTACTGAAGTGTCAAACGCAGCCTCAGTATCTGGCAGATGCCCTTCCTGAGTCAGTGAAACCTGAACATTATGACTTCCAGGATGGCCACTTGAAGGGGCACCCTGTGGTCATCCTTCCTGCTGCCCTCTGAGGCATCTCTGAAGGTTCCCTATGAAAATGCATGTGTTCACCAGGTCTTAACTGATCTACTTCCTAAACTCAGTGCAGTTCAAAATACTTTTTAAAGTTTATCACCTAATAGGTAATAAATGATTGTTAGATGAATAAATACGTAATAAATACATGCAAAGAAATGGGTAGGGCAAAGCTTCACCCTATTTGCACGTGCAAAATTAATATAAAAAGACTTCTCAATGAGTCCCACCCATTGACATATTAAGTAGCTGCAGATTTTAATGAGGGTTTGATGTCTCCTGTAGAAACACAAATGTTATTTCTCTTGTGGAAGAGCTAAGAGTGTTAACAACAAAAAAGGAGTATAAGGTCTGGGACTTCAAAATTTTTCCAGATATTTTAAGATTGAATTTACAAATGCAATTTAGAAAGTTAACATGAATTAAGCTGAGATTTTAAAAGGGGCTGCTTTAATAACAACTTTCTTTCAACTCTGGTTGTTCTAATGGCAACTTCCTGTCCATCTGAGAATCATTATTTTTAAAAGTTGTATTTAAGTTAAAAGCAATAATGTCAGTACTTCAACTATTTTAGTAATTAGATATAGTGATTAGATTTTCTTTTTAAATTATGCTTGGGTTTTCAACTAAGAAAATCACAGCAAAGTCATAAAATAATAGGTCCATAGTAGTTTCAAAGGTCTGAAAACTTTTAGACTGAAAAATACTGCATTTAAAAGATTGAATTCTGTGGCTTTCATATTAAAGGCAAACAAAAGTTTTCCACATATTTAAATAATTAAGACAATTAGAAAACTGTAAACCAAGCATTCAATTCTGTAGCCCTTTATAGTATGAAAGCTCATTTGTAAATCTGCTGGATTTATTAACTGAGGATGCTCATTTTGTAGGGCATAAAACCCTATAACATAACACTACTTACTAGGGTTTGTTTTGTTTCTTAATTTGTCTTAAAACTAACTCCAAAAAAAAAAAAAAAAAAAACTTGGAGGAGGAAAGAGTTAATTGAGCTCATCTGGAAGAACCTCCTGCCCCATCTCCCAATGGAAACCTTACCGTAAATTCTTTCTACTCCTTGTCTCTGATCCCTACCCCTTTCCAGGCCCTTCTCACCTGCTTTGAACTGCTGTGCTCTGTACCTTGGCATGAGGACTTCATTCTGTTGTTTTGAATGATTTTATAGTTATTTTGTGGATACTTAGTACAGATTTGTCTCTGGAGTTTACCTTTCCTGAATGCATTTTCAACTTACAGTATTTTCAGTTTATAACAGGTTTATCAGGACATAATCTCACTGTAAGCTGAGGAGCAACTATAATTTCAAACCTACAGAAATGTAGCATGAGTAAGAATAGTACAAAGAAAACCCATAGACCCCTACCTGAATTCATGTAGTTAACCCATTTACTTTATCATTGTGCATGTACCGTCTCCCTACACACTCACACATGCACAATCACACAATTTCTTTTTCTGAACCATTTGAGGGTAACTCACCATAACTCTTCTAAATATTTCAGTGTGTATTTCCTAAGAATAGGGATATTCTCTTACTAATCCAGTTCAGTTATCAACTAGAAAACATTTAACATTGATATAATGTTTACATCTATTTTATAACCTGTATTCCAATTGTATTCATTGGTCTAATATTGTCCTTTAAAGCATTTTTTTTCTTTAGCATAAGATCACGTTATCATGTCTCTCTACTCAGAAACATTTCTACAGCTTTTCTTGGTGTTATATGACATAGGTGCCATCAATTTTGATGCACAATTTTCAGGGAAATTGATCATTTAGCTAAGCTAGTTTTAATAAAATTCCCAGTCAGAGATAAATGAACATAAGATGTAATTTTCCTCCTAGGACTTCATTAGACTCACACAGAATTCTGGACATGAAACGCATATCCTAATGATGCCTAACTAAATCAGCTTGATGGTCCTGTTATTTTCTAATATGCTTTTCTCTTCTAGGTTTTCCTCTTTGCCCTGGGCACAATTGCTGGCTAAGACAGACTTTGTGTCTGAAGTTCTATGACTAAGAGCTTATTCTGAATTAGAACTGGGTTGGGAATTAGAACCAGATCTGTTTTTCAGTTAATTAACTTATAAGAGAGAGAGAAAACTAAGAGCTTGAGTTTTTAAAAAATGAATGAGAAGACATTGAAGTCACGGGAATAGGCTTTCCCAAGTACGTTCCCTTCAGCCTTATTTAATATGTTATATTCAAAAGTAATATAATGAAGCTAGATTTAACACATAAGCTCTGGATTTTTTTTTTTTTTTTTTGCAACACCAAGGAACATTTAATTAAATTACCATTCATCTAAAAATGCTATTCAATAGAGAAAAACTCATTAGATGTAAAGAGATATATAACATTAAATAGTTGATTGAGAAGAAAAACATGATATAATATAGATAACTAAAAAAAGTGTTTTTTTGTTTTGGAATATGTTTTTATGAAATGTCATGTAGTCTAGTTAAAATCACTGTCATGGTACCTTTTGGTCCCCAAATGGAAGTCATATCATGTAACATCTTCACTTTGTCCAAACTTACTGTCTGGACATGGTTTTTGCTGCAGTTGAGGATAAAGACGGTTCATGTCATACTATGAAAATACGTCTTTGGATAACATAAAAGAAAGAACACAATTTTGGGGACCTCTGAATTATTAGATTTTTTTTTTTAGAATAGAGAATTTATTTAAGGGCTTATTCTTGTGATCAGTGAAAATGACTTAGTTTTTTTTTTAAGGGAAAAATATTAAATAAAAATTTGGTGGGGTGGGGAGGGTTGTACATGTTTAGGTGATTAACTGTTAGCTCATTACCAGTCAGAAGTCCCTGAGTGAAAGCTCTGTTTTACTTAGAAAACTTGATGAATAAAATGATTGCCATTAAAAAAAACCTGAATATCATTCTCATTTAGAAACCAACTAATTGTGGGCCTATAACCCAGGTCAGGAAGTTAGTAATAAAGTTTATTAAGACAAATTGGCTTAGTTACCTAATCAGTCAATATTCCTTGTTCTGGAAACCCAGATGGCCTTGAGCCAAAGGAAGATCTGCTTATAGTAAGTGTAAAGCATCTCTGACAAAACAAAGGTTTCCAGACACATTTTGAAAACATTTTCCACTATTTACTATACAGGAGGTTAGGTGTGCTGCAAATTAAAAGCAGTTATTTTCTGTTAGTGAGAGCCACCAGGCTTCCCTGGGACACCTTGACAAAGAACAAAGCCATACTTCTTTCTCCTTGTGTAAGAGGAATAGATTGTTTCCTTCTGAATGAGTCTGTACCACCTGAATGCAGAAGGCAGTCGTGTGCCCAGGGGTAAGTTCTGGCCTTTGCCTTTCTGCTTCTTCAAGTACTTTTCTGCCGCTTAATGTACCTAAGTGGGATATGGGGAGGCTGCACCCCACTTCCTCCCAAAGAGACAGCTTCTCCAGGGGTTATGCTGACAGACACACACCAGAGCCCTGGGGCATTTTTTCCTTCTAAGCACAGACTGGGTTGTGTCGCACCAGTATCACATGTCGCCTATAGCGTCAGCAGCTTCCACCAGTTTCTCAGAGAAGGCTGCCGACTCTCCCTAGGGCCACGGCCCTGAGGAACCAAGGCATGAATCCTGAAGAAAGGGAGGGAAAAGTGGGTAATTGATGCCCATTTCACAGCAAGAGCTGTGGTGTGTGTGTGTGTGTGTGTGTGTGTGTGTGTGTGTGTGTGTGTGTGTTGGATGGGGCGGTGGGTAGAAGTGTGTTGAGTTGGAGGTAGGGTAGACTGGTAGAGATAATAAATGGGTCTAGGGTTTGGATTGCTTGCAACAGTATTTCAAGCCTTAGGCATTGCTTTTTAAATCACTATAATTTATTTTCCATTCTTCCAAGAGAACTCAGATGTAATCATGAAATTTTCTAGCTTTTAGAAGGTTGTAAATCTGTGGGATAAATCACTGTTAGATTTTATTTACCAGAACGCAATTGAATGATTGGATAAATTGTTGTTTACTTTCAATAACTATGACTTCTGCAGCATTATTGCCCTTCAAAGGCTAAAAATTTTAAACTTCCAAGGTTCCTGCCAATCCATGTTAAAGAAAAAGTTATCCTGACACTTGTTAAAATGGTAAGGAGAATATTATTTAGGACAATAACAGTAAGAACATTGCAGGAGGGAGATGGGACTCAACTTCACATACAATAAAGGCAGCTGGGGATTAATAATGAATGAGCAGAGTGAGGGGCTCAGTGTGTGGAAAATTACCAAGAGGAGACATCAAGGATAGGGGGTGCTTGCAAATCCACCATAACAGGATTTTTGCTAAAGGCAGGTCAAGGAAATATGCATCAAAGGTGGAAGATGAAGAACTTGATCCCAGGAAGGATGAAGGCCAAGGTTGAGGCATAGTGGAGAAGAGGGCTCAGAGGAGCTTGACTAAAGTTTGGTCAAGAGGAGGGTCTTTGTAATGTGTACTAAATCTGATTGTCCACTGCAGAGAGGGGAATGGGGGCTCTGGTGCAATTAATCCTAGAAGGGGCAAAGCCCTTCTCAGACTTGTGCTTGGGAGGCTATATATACAGAGTTCTTATGCAAGGACCCACAACTTCTCTTCTGAAGGGTGGCCACCAATGCTGCAGAGAGCCAGCAGGGTCAGTGGGTGGGCCAGCCAGAGTTTTCAGGCCTTCTGCCTGCTGTGTCCCACCCCCACCCAGTCCAGCTAAGCAATTTACTGTTAAACTGGATCCAGAGAGTCTTACAAGTCTTTTGCTGCATGTCCCAGAGTCAAAATGGAAGAATCAGATCACTTTTTATTAGTTTTATGTATTACAAATATTGGAAATACATTTTTAGGTTATAAACATGACCTGTATGGTAAGGTAATTACCTCAAAAGTTTATTCAGTTTTTTTTTTTCATTGTGATAAAATAGACATACCATAAAATTTACCATTTTAACCCTCTGTGAGTATATAAGTCAGTAGCATTAAAGAATATTCATTGACTACTATTTCCATCCCTTTTCCATCATCTGAAACTAAAACACTACACCCATTAAACACTAACACCTCGTTCCCTCCTTCCCTTAGTCCCTGGCAACCATCGTTCTACTTTCTGTCTCTATGAAAGTCTGTACCCTGTGAGGTACTCTAGAAGCCTCATATAAGTGGAATCATACAGTATTTGTCCCTCTGTGACTGACTTATTTCACTTAGCATAATGTCTTCAAGGTTTATTCATATTATAGCTTGTGTCAGAATTTCCTTTTCAAGGCTGAAAAATGTTCCATTATACGTATATACTACGTTTTGTTTATCCGTTCATTTATCAATGGGCACTTGGGTTGCTTCCACCTTTTGGCTATTGTGAATAATGCTGCTGTGAACGTGGATGTACAAATATCTGTTCAAGCCACTACCTTCAATTATTTTGCACATATACTAGAAGTGGAATTACTGGATTCTCTGGTAATTCTATTTTTAATTATTTGAGGAATTGTCATACTGTTTTCCACAGCGGGTGCATCATTTTACATTCCCACCAGCAATCACAAGATTTCCAGTTTCTTCATATCCTCGCCAACACTTGTTATTTTGTTTTTGTTTTATAGTAGCCATCCTGATGAGTGTGAAGTGGTATCTCATTGTGCTGTTGATTTGCATTTTCCTAATGATTAATGATGTTGAGCATCTTTTCAAGTGATTATTGGCCATTTGTATATCTTCTCTGGAGAAATGTCTATTCAAATTCTTTATTTATAAATTGCATTTTTTTGTTGTTGAGCTGTAAGAGTTTATAACATCTGGATATTAATCCCTCATTAGATATATAATTTGCAAATATTTTCTCTCATTCTGTAGGTTGCCATTTCACTCTGCTGATAATATCCTTTTTTACACAAAAGTTTTAAATTTTGATAAAGTCCAATTTAGCAATTTTTTCTTTTGGTGTCATATCCAGGAATTCATTACCAAATTTAGTTTTATGAAACATTTCCCCTATGTTTTCTTCTAGAGGTTTTATAGTGTCGGGCCTCACATTTGGGTCTTTGATCCATTTTGAGTTAATTTTTGTGTATGGACTAAAGTATGGGTCCAGTTTCATTCTTTTGCATGTGGATATCCTGTTTTTTTCAGCACTATTTGTTGAAAATACGGTCCTTTCCACATTGAATGGTCTTGGCAACCTTGTTAATCATTCAGTTTTATCTTACACTAAGAAGAGGAAACTGTTAGAATAACATTACTTTTAGGTGTACATTTCACATTTCAATAGATTTTTCAAAACCTATGCATCTGCCAGTTTTTCACCAGCCCTTTGCTCAAGAATCAGTGGGGGTATTGACTTTACCTTTATGAAGGTGACAAGGCCTGGCTGTAGGAAGGACTCCGCCAGTCTGAGAATACTGTATGGCTTGGGAAACCCAGATCTCTCCAGGTTTCTTTGTTGGGTATGCTACGGATTGAGCTTTCCTCCTAAGGAACACATTCCTTTAGCTTAATAAACTTTTAGAATGCCAGCACACACAGGAAAAAGAAAAAAAATAGTCACTGACATGCCAGTGTGAATTCATTCACATTTCTTTCTTCCCAGTCGATTAATCGAGAAGAAGAAAATTTTAACTTTTACTTTTTTGTAGGGTTGGGGGAAAGTAGAAGGAGAGAGAGAGAGACACTATTTTAAGAACAAAGCCACATTCCCAGAAAAGCAGGCCAGGGTGTGCTGTTACCTTGGACAGCATGAGGCATTGAGAACCATGAACAGACAGACGAAGGAGAAAGTACCATGGTCCAGAAGGGGAAGTAGGAGTATCTAAAGATAAATTTTGCCTACTCCACAGCTGTGCCAGGGAGAGGCCCTGGAAGTGAATATGAGTAATCTGTAGATGTGCATGACCAAGACCCAGCCCTTCTGTGTTTATTTTAAAGGAGCAGCACATATTTCTCCAAGCCTGGCAACATTTCTTTTAGTTATTGTCAGTCCAATTCTTCTTTTAGGGAAAAATGGAAAGACTATAGTGCTGAAAAATGTCTAAATAGAGGATTTTCTTTCTGTGACCCCACTTCCACCTCTAACACACACATACACACACACCTCTTTTGGGAATTTGTCATGATTTTGTAATGACTCTAATTTGAGTTGATTGTACATATTTAAATTTCAGATATTTAAAATGTAGGCTATACTGTTGAAGCTGGATACCTCTGGCAAACACTGAATATTTTGATAGTTCCATTCATACATTTCAAGTATTAAGATTTAAAAAAAAATTATTATAGGTTGAGATTTTGTCCTGTTTTTAGCCAAAGTCATCTCTGCTACACACTAGAGAAAGTAGTTTTAAATTTTGGTTTGGTTATCTCTAAAGCATCTTTTATTCACAAAGGAAAAGATGTACCTAGATCACATTCAAAATTTGTATTTTATTAATGCTTCATTAATCTCATTAATTTGGCCACATAAACCTGGATGTTAGTCTCATAAAAAGCACCACTGAGACAGAACCCTTACTCCCATGGTTCCCTGTTTTCCCTTTTGTGTTACAGAATGACTTATCTCTCACTTCTCGATCTTCGTACTGCTACAAGAGTTGACTTGTGACACTAGAGTACAAGATATCACAAATCACTCTGGCCAGTGCTTTTTCCCTTTAACAAATCACACTTCACTTTTTTTTAAAGTAGTTAACAAGAGGGGCTATCTTGTGCTATCACTAGGAAACTGGGGTTTCCACTCCTCATTATCTTTCAGCCAGCATCTTCTTTCCTCTTTTTTTGTTTTAACTTATGCCATCCAGCACTTCAGACCCTCAGATCTACTGACTAATTTCCCATACTCAGATACACTTTGACCATCCCCTTAACACACTGCTAAAAAATGTGAACACCAAACAAAAATATATTTTATCACAATGATGGACATCTTACTTGATTAGCTGATGTGTATTTTCCATATTTACATTTTTTGAGAATGCATTTTTTTCTGTTTGAAATTACAGATGACATTGAACAACGTGGATGTAAATGGCACCAATCTCTACATAGTCAAAAATCCACATATAAGTATAGTTGGCCCTCCACATACTCAGATTCTCAACCACAGAGTTGATCCTTGGTCAACATGGATTTGAACCATGGGTCAATTGAAAAATACTGTGTGTTAGTGGACCACACAGGTCAAACTCAGGTTGTACAAGGGTCATCTGAATAACTATAATTGAGGTAATCTTGGATTAAAATAATGCAATTGCTAGTAAGTTTTTGAGTACAATAGAATGGACTAGAGAGCACTTTTAACTTTGGAATGAGATATTTCTGAGAACATTTTTCTTTTATAGATTTCAATGTGGTATCATGGGTATGTGCATTTGTCTAAACTCATCAAATTACATACATTACATATGTGCAGGTCTTTTTGGTATATCGATTAAGTCACAATTGAGCTGCCGTTTTTTTTTTTTTTTTTTAATTTAAAGAACAACTTTATTTCTGTCAGGTAAACAGAGGTTCAGTCTTGCCCCCCCCCCCAAAAAAAAAAAACCATAAATGGAAAGAGATACTATACTCATGGATTGGAAGGACTTATTATTGTTGAAATATCAGTTCTCCCTAAAGTAATGAAGAGATTCAGTATAATCTCAGTCATAATCCCAGCAGGCTTTTAAACATAGAAATTGATAAGGTAATTCTAAAATCTATATGGAAATGTGAGGGACCTTGACTTGCCAAAACAATCTTTAAGAAGAAGAGTAAAACTAGAGAACTTAAATTATCTGACTCAAGATTTACAATATAAAGCTACAATAATCAAACAGTATGGCTCTGGCAGAAGAGAGAGAAGTGTGGTGTAAGGACAAAACAGAGTTTAGAATTAGATGCTCACTTATGTGGTCAATTAATTTTTATCAAAGAGACAAAATAAGTCAGTGGGAGGAGGACAGTGATGTTTTTAACAAATGGCTCGGGAATAACTGGATAATCACATGTAAAAAAAGGAACCTCAACCAATATCTCACATCATATACAAAACTAATTTAAAGTGGATCCTAGACCTAAATATAAAAGCTAAAACTATATAGCTTTAGAAAGAGGACATAAGAGAACACATTCATGAACGGAGGGTAGGCACCTAATTTTTAGATAGGACTCAGAAAGCAGTAATAACCATAAAAGAAAAACTTATGAATTATATTTCTTCAAAATTAAATATTTATTTTTATCAAAAGCACTAATAAGAAAATAAATATCAATTCATAACCCAGAATAAAAAGTGGCAAAATGTATATCTAATAAAGGTCTTGCATCCAGAATAAAGAACTCTATAATTCGATAATAAAGACAATCTACTTTTAAAAAGCTAGAAAAAACTCTTAAACTAGCACTTCACAAAGGAAGATATATGAATGGTCAGCAAGCGCATGAAAAGATGCTCAACATCACTAGTCATCAGGAAAAAATGCAAGTTGAAACCTCAGTGATCTAGTACTACATACCCATGACTAGGATTAGAAAGACTGACAACATGAAATGTTGGCAAATCTGTAAGCAACTCTTATACATTGCTGGTGGAAATATAACATAGTACATCCATTTTGGAAAATGGTTTCAATAAAATTCCAACCTACAGAAATTCCTTTGACTTAGAAATTCCACTCCTAAGAGAAATGAAACACATGTTCTCAAAGAGGCTCGTAAAAGAATGTTTACAGTAGTTTTATTCAGAATAGCTCCAGAATAGAAACATCTCAGATGTACATCAGGGAAAATGGAGAGACAAATTGTGGTGTATTCAGACAAGGAATGAATCACTGGTACATACTGCAACATTGGCTAACTCTCAAAAACATGCTGAGCAAATCAGCAGGACACAAGAGGACATTCTGAGTGGTTCCATTTATAGAAATTCTAGAAGAGGCAAAACTAATCTGAGGTGGAAAAAAAGCTCCCCAAAACACAATAACAGTGTGCCTCTGGGGATTGGGAGGAATGACTGGGAAGGGATGTGGAAGCGCTATCTGGGGAGATGGAAATGCTCCAAAGCACTGTGGATTACATGTATGTGTTCATATGTCAGATTGTACTGCTGATATTTGTGAATTTCAGTGTATGTATATTTCACCTCAAAAAACTGCAGAAAAATAATAATCGAGTGAAGAGTTGGTAGAGGTAAAAATAATACAAGAATGGCCAGATATTAGTCATTGTTAAAATTGTGTGGTGGTACATGGGGTTCAATTTATTTTATGTATGTTTGAATTTCTTCCATAATAAAAAGTTTTAAAAAGTGCTTATATATGTAAAAAGTGGATTGATTAGAAGGATCATATATTGCTGCCGTTGCTGTACTTTTCCTGGGCAATGTCCAATTATCCATATTAATGGAATAGAATTACAGTAGTTTAAGAGCAAGCTTCAGAACCATTTATTTACTATGTGGCTCTGAGAAAATTCCTTCATTTCTCCATAGTCCAGGTCCCTCAAACAGCTTTGTGAGGTTTAAGTGAGATGAAATATAAATGTTTTGCCATGTTCTTGCTCAATAAGTGTTAGTTGTTTTTAGTGGAGGGAAAATGTGGCAGAGATCACTTAAAAAAAATTGTTTGGCTTTGAAAAAATCCTTTTCTGTTTAATTTGAACATGACTGTCTCTGATATTTGGATAATTGACATGATGGGGTCATGACGAGAACTTAGAAAAAGAAATTAGTTCACCATCCTGGCAGTGAACTCTTCCACTTCACACTTAACTTGAAAATTAACCCCTAAGCTTTATCTTTATGAGACTGTCATCAAATTTATAACACAAAACACATAAAAGGATAATGCATACAATCCCGAAATCTTTTTTTTTTTCTTGTTGGTTTGCTTTTAGAATTTGAACTTTTTTCTTTCAAGAGCACCTGTCTCTGGGAGGTTTTGCTTGGGCCAATATTTCAATTGGCTGTTTTCTAACTTCAAAGCAGCTAGTGGTAAAGAGAGAAGCCTAAGATTTTTGGACCTAAAAATAACAAAATAAATAATCCCCAGCTGGCTAATAAAAAACCAAGTATATAACCAATCTCAAGCCTGTAATATAGTTTTCTTGAGTTTCTTTCCTTTAGCAGCTTGCATCTCTGTGTTTTCACATTCTGTGATGGCTGGAATTCTTTCCCTCATTCGCTCAAGGAATACAGTTTGAGTAACTTCCCTGTGCCCCATCCAGTGAGGCTCTGGGGAGGTAGGGGTGCGTCACCCTCTTAGTTTTAAGGCCTAGAGACAGACACTTAATAAATAATGAGTCGCTTATGGGGACACACCAAGGGTTGTCAGGGAGGGCCTCTCCAAGATGCTGTGAGCTCAGACCCTGTCAGGTGAAAAGGTCTCCGCTGGTCTCTTTTTCTTGCTTTACTTAGTGTTGAGTTTTGGTGTCATTTTTCTTTAGAGGACCTAAATGGAATTTGCCAGTAAGAGCTGTCTTTAAAGACTTCTTTGTGGTGGTGATCTATCTCTTCAAATTCCTTCACAGAAGTTTCTCTAAGCACTACAACATATTTTGCTTTAGGAAAGCAGATTTAGGACATCTGCTCAGGGTCAAAGTTCTCCATGCACCCCATACCGGGTCACAGAGAGGTTCCCACGCCTCAGCTCTTTTGCTGGGTGGCTGTGATTTGTCTCCTTCCTTTCCACCCAAACCCCATCCCTTCCCCCTCTCCGCCCCTCCCCAGGATGTGCTCACAAGCTCATGTCTGTTTGCAGCTTGTTTCCCTCTGGATTCTAAAATGTAAAGAGTAGCCTTTAAAATGGAAGTTGGCCTTCCTTGTGGGTCTTCTCCATGTCATCTTGTGTTCTGGAAGCTTCAGTGTGTTATACTCTTTTATCTGGTACTTTTGTAACACCTTTCTCAATTTTGTTCCTCCGCAGCTTTTTAAAAATACAGGCTTTTATACTAATTAAGGATATAACTGATGCTTCTTCACACGTGCACATTATTTTCCATGTTTCCTCAGGACGATTTTTAATGGTCTGTCTCCCTTGTATTCTATTTTCCCCGCCGGTACTTCTGATATAGTTGGCTAATTTTAGCTTTGTTCAAATAACTCAAAAGCATACCACATTATTTCATGTAATTTCCCTAAATATTTTAATCACTTTCTGGTTTCTAAAAACTCCCTCTTTTAGGTTTTCACAAATATTTATTGAGCACCCACCATTTCCTCATGCTAGGACTGGATTTTCTCACTGACCTGGATCTTTGCTCCCAGCCCTCCTGCCTTTATTTTCTCCTTGCTGGGCTTCTCTCCACATCCTTCACAGCCCTGCTAGTGTCCCCATGGTCAGGCAGTTTTCCTGGGTTGCTCTGGCCCCCAGCGTTCTCTGACTCATGAGCACTTATCACCTTCAATCGCTCACTAGGCACTTAGTCATAAATGGCCTTGTGACATGTCTTCCACGTTTGTCTTTTCATTTCTGGGCCCTATATCACTTGATATAGTATTCTCTTCCTCTGGGACTTAAATAAATTAGAATTTGTTAAAAATTGCTTTCTACTTCTCCATCTTCAGCTTCAGGAATCTCCAAGAAAAGTTAATTCCCTTTCCCAAAAGAAAGTATCAGCCATGTAGCTTTACCTGCCTCATGTGGAATGTACCGGAATTTATAGACCTCTTGGAACAAAGTGAGCTAACTGGCCTCCAGTGATTTGTGAACTCTTACTTAGAATTAGAACTCAATTAATTATGTACCAAAACAGTTATGATACCCCCCTCTTCTTTTAAAAAAAAATAATTGCCTAACAGATTGCAAAAGACTATGCCCCAGGCTTTTATGAAATGTAGCTTCTTAGTGCAATTTCTCAGAATATAAATCAAGGGCAAGGTTTAGAATCAAGTCTCATAGGCTTAGGAATCATTTTTGTTTAGAGAGCCACATAGTTTGATCTCAAGCAGTTCTGAGGACTGGAGGAAACATTGATCATTTATGTTGTTTGCCTAAAAAATAAAAACAAAATAAAATCCCACCACTCTAGAAGTTCTGCATTCCACAGATTTGTCTTAACCAGTGAAGATTAAAGAAAACATCTGTCTAGTTGCCTCTTTAAAGATCTTCATAGGAGGAATCCTGGGCATGTGAAAGGAATCAGGTTCACAGGGTAGGCCTCTATCTACAGTACCCCAAGGTCTGGAGAGGGCCTCGCGAGGATCTCAGTTCCAGCTTCCTGCTAAAAATAAGTGGAAGGCATTTACTCTTCGTTACGTGCTTGCTTTCAACAACATTTATGAAAAAGCAAAAGAGAGTTTCTAAACTACTGCCAGACAGCAAGTACTTGGAGCACTGAAATGAGACTAAAACCCGGTCAGAAAGAAATATAACATCTTTAGAATAAGAAGTTGGGCCTCTTTTGAGAAACACCCAAAACTAAAGAATTTCTAAACTTTCCGTGTAGACACATTGGCAGATTATACAAAATTATTTCTTGAGTTCAAGGTTTAGAAATAAAGATCAAACCTGAGTGACAAAGAGGACCTGAACAGCAGTCTCCTATTTGCTGACTATTCTTTACTCCTGTTAATTAAGTTTCTTCTCTGTTGAGGATATTGTTGATAAGCTAGCTTCCTTTTTACCATCTTTGGTACAGATAAACTGTTATAATCACCCCCTATTAAAGTGGTAGCTTTTCAAAAAACAGTTGACCCTTAAACAATACAGGTTTGAACAGACAGGTATACTTATAAGTGGATTTTTTCCGACATACATACAGTTGGCCCTTTGTATACCGGGGTTTTGCATCCAAGGAGTCAACCAACTGTGGATCAAATTACTGTTTTCAATTCATGGTTGGCTGAATCCGTGGATGCAGAGGGCTGTGTGTATGCATTGATCTAAGCAATTTATATGAGGGACTTGAGCATCTTCGGATTTTGTTTTCCACCGTGGGGTCCTGGAACCAATCTCCTGCAGATACTGAGGGACAATTGGTAGTTAAGTTTTTGGGGAGTCAAAAGTTATATGTGGATTTTCAACTGCAGCAGGTTGGCGCCTCTAACCCCCATGTTGTTCAAGGGTCAACTATATACCCTTACAAGAAAATTTTATATGCATGTCTTGTTTAGTTCATGACCCTGCGTATCTTTTCCATTCTCCCTGAAGCTGACCTAGTTTTACACTCATCAACTTTTTTTAAAGCTTTCTGCTTTACTTATCTGCAGTCATTCCTTACTCTGGTACTTTCTGGATGAAACAGGAACATTTTAAAAACAAATCAAAATATTCTTGGTATTTTCAAGATTGTTGTACTATATAGCAGGGGTTTTTACCTACCTTTCCTCTCTTGTTGACTTCATGTTCATACACTTATAAAACACTTTCAAATCATCAAAGCCTAATTTCTTGAGAATCAACATCTTGTTCAGAATTCCTGTCTCATAAAGTCAGCAGCTATATATAGAAGGCTGGACCTAAATTGAAAGAACACTTTTGATACCAATCCAGGGAGCAGGAGTAGGTGTCAAATAAGTTCCGTGATTCTTCTGCTATGACTTAAATGGTTTAATAAGATTTGGGTTGACATCTTCACAAGTGCTTATAAGTAACAGTGCTGTGATTTGCATACTGACCGAAACCTTGAGCTTAAAGTTGATTTTTCGATTGAGCTGATAGATCTTTTCTTATCTTGTCCAGTCTCTCTTGTGACTAAGCCTGCATATTTACAGGTGCAGCCTGTGAGCATGAAATAGTGCCAAGCCAACTGGACCACAAAGGGAATAAACCTCTGTTCCTGGGCTCACAAGCTCCATTCTTAAACCAGGGCAGCCAGTCAACCAATTAGTGATTCATTTGACAGCAGGAGCCAGACTCCTGAGCTGATCTAGTCCAGATCCAATAAAGCACATATTAACAGAAGAGCAGAGTGGCAGCTGTCGAGAGCAAGGCTCACTTCCATTAAGCCACAGTGACCTTCAGTGTCACGCTGTTTCATACCAGACTTTAGAATCAACAACAATCTATCTTTTAGAAATACAGCATTTGCAATAGAAAACATTTGCCACTTCAATTTTTTTAATGTTTATAAATCTTGCACATTTAAAAACTTTAATCATACTATGTTCTGCAGCTAAATTTTTGGTTCAGCATTAGGTTGCAATTCATCCATTTTGTATACTAGAATTTAGTCACTGCTATTTTATTCCATTCTATGGGTATGTTACAATTTATCCATTCTACTGTGATGGACGTTTGATTGTTTCCAGTTTTTTTGCTATTCTAAGTAGTTTTGCTATGCATAGTCCTGTGTGTGTCCCCTGTATGCACATGTAAGTTTCTCCAGGGAATATACATACCCTAGGAGTGGGGCTGCTGGGTTGCAAGATGCATCTTTAATTTTGCTGGATGATGTCAAAGTGTTTCTGAACAGCTTTGTTCCAATTTATATTTCCACTAACAATAAGTATCCCAATGTGCCCACATCCTAGTAATACCTGATACTGTCAGAGTTTGAAAATTTTACTAATATACTAGGTGAGAAACTGTAATTGTATTCAAAAATTTTTTTTGCCTCTAAATTTCTAGAATACTAGTGGAGTTAAACAGATTTTTGTAGATTTTTTTGGCCATTCGGTCTTCCTCTTTTGTGAAGTATCCAATCCCAGTTTTGTCCATTTTTCTTTTGGTCTGATCAGTTTAGCCAGTGTGTTTATATTCTAGATGCCAATCCTTTGTCCATCATTATGTGTTGCAAATATCTTCTCCAAATTTAATTTGCCTCTTTATACTTTTATTTATAGTTCTCATTTAAATATGATTGCTTTGTATGTTTTGTGTCCTAATACATAAAATCTTTCCTCGATATCATATAAATCTCTATTATGTCATCTTTTACAAGTTTTAGTTTTGCCTTTCACACCATTTGGAATTGATTTGGACTACCACATACATACAGGAGGTACTGGTCCAAATTCCTTTGTTTCATGAAGATAACCACCAGCACCATTCTTTGGGATGTCTGTCTGCTTCATGCTGATCTTCAAGGCTGGCTCTCAGAGATCATCAAGTTTGCTTATGTGTGCGTGTGTTTTTCTGGAGTCTCTGTTTGGACTCTGGTTATTTGGTTGATCTCTGTGCCAACACTACACTTTCAATATAGTTTTATATAACTTCTTGCTATCTGCTAAGTCTAGTCCCCTTACCTGTTGTTTTTTAGGCCTGTTTTGTCTATTGTTGGCCCTTTGCTAGTCTTAAATAGAAGACATGCCATTTTCTAAATGTTCCTTCTAATAGTAATTGAATTTATAATTAGGTTAAGGAGATAGAAACAAGATTTAGGTATTCTGATCAGTAAACCTGAGAGTAAATATGTTTACTTGATTTTTATTTGATCAAGTTTGCAAAATTTAGATTTGAGAATTTAGGTTTATAAAATCTTTATCATGCAGTATCTACAAACCATATTAATACAGATGTTAAACTTGTTTGGTTGGTTGTGCTGTTTTCATCATAAATTTAATTAACATTGAACTTGACCACTTGCCTGAGCAGTAATACAGATAATGCTTGGCAAATGAAGCCACATGACACTATAATTAGATCTCATGAAACAATGGTCTCAAATTATTTTAAGTGCTTGTAATTTTTAGTAATATGCAGGCTCATGTATAAATATCAAAAGGGAAGCTCAACTAGGGGTGTGTGTGTGTGTGGTGGTAACTGTTTACTGAAGGAATAGAGAATTTTAATGTACACATTCAGCCTGGGAAACTTTGTATTGTTTATTAAATAAAGCAGAGAAAGCAAGAGAGGAATCAGCAGTGGGAAATAAGGTCACCAGATAAGGGTTTTTTTTACTACTCTGTTTCCTGTTCTGGTGGTTCTGTTATCCACTCTGAGAATTTCATTCCTCTTACCCAGATAGAAAATTTCCCATTTCCTGTCACTCTTTCTACTACCTCCCCCATTTCTTGAGCTGCCAAACCAAAGCAGTTCGAACAGATAAAGACCAGTTAATTTGTTAAAGAGCCCAGAGCTTTCAGTAAAAAACATTTTTTCTGGAAATTACTGTATATAGATGACTAGAACTTTATCAGCAGAATAAGAATTGGGTCAACTTATTGTACCATGTCTTAGTAGGTTTGCACCCATATAGCAGGTCAACTCATCCTTGCCTATCTTCACAACTACTGAACTATAAAAAGAAGGAATGGCTATAATAGCTACAAAATAGTTGTTGGGTTGGCAGGATTTTTTTTTTTCACCAGCATCTATGTTTTTAGAATAAAACAGAGCTTAGACGGCAACTATAAAGGGTTATGCTTTTAGGAGAAGCATTCAGTATCATTGATTATACTATGTCACCAAGGGATGGATTTCAGAAAGCCCTGTTCTCTTATTTTATGAATTATCAAAGTGGTGAAACTATTATGATGTTTTAAGTGATTAGTATAAAAACAGCAGCAACCCTTGTCAAACTTATAGAGGGTAGAAATAGCTATGAAAGACATAAGATAGGGATGCATTCCAGAGGATGAAAAAAAGTTCTGAGTTAAAAAAAGACCCTAACATTTCCCTGGGAAACTACTATATTCAGTGTAGGGAGTGTTGTGTACTTCAAACATTTTATTGGACTCTGTGTGGTATTTCTCCATCTAAATTAAGATTCAGGAACTCAGGTTGGTCTTATCCCACTTCAACACTGGTAATTGAAAGCACCTTAAGACATAACAATGACAGAACAAAAACTATAGTTTATAGAATGAAAAAAGTATAATCTGCCATGTTGTTGCTTTTTGGCCTGTGTAAGAAAAGGTCAAGAACTGCAAGTGGCCTTCCTTCTACAAAATTCATGTCTCTAGGGTGATGGATGTTAACTAGATGATCTTTCGTAATAGATATCAAATCACCACCATGTATGCTTTAAATATGTTAGTTTTGTCAACTATACCTCAGTAAAGCTGGAAAAAAAAAAAGTTTGTATCTCTTGGTCCCTGACTTTTGAAGTTCAAGGTTGGGTATAAATAATTTGTACCAAGTTGAGATTACTGATTAACTACTTCAGGGGTTTCCAGTAGGAGTCTAACTTGATGATTTAAGGAGAAACAGAGTAGGAAGTGTAATTGGTCCACATGAAACAGTCACACAGAGCAGAAACCTGAAACTATGCCTCTGGAGACCTGGGCTTGTGTTCTTTTTGAGAATTAATGTCTCTACAAAGAGACCACTACCAATAGGTTTCCTCAGAATTCACGAGGTTGTTTTTTTGTTTTTTTCAATTACAGTTGACATACAATATTTTATTGGTTTCAGGTGTACTACATAGTGATTAGATATTTATATAACTTATGAAGTGATCCCCCTATAAGTCTAGTACTCACTTGACATGTTCTTACATTGACTGTATTCCCTGTGCTGTACTTTACATTCCCGTGACCATTTTGTAACTGCCAATTTCTACTTCTTAATCCCTTCATCTTCTTTACCCAGTCCCCAAACTCCCTTCCCATCTGGCGACCATCAGTTCTCTGTATCTATGGGTTTGTCGGTTTTGTTCGTTTTTTAGATTCCACTTATAAGTGAAATCATATGGTATATCTTTCTCTTATTTCAATTAGCATAATATTCTCCAGGTCCATCCATGTTCTTACAAAGAGCAAGATTTCATTTTTTATGGTTAATACTCCATTGTATGTGCGCGCCCCATCTTTATCCATTCATCTATCAATGGACACTTGCTTCCATAGCTTGGCTATTGTAAATAATGCTGCAGTGAACATAGGTGTGCATGTATCTTTTTGAATTAGTGTTTTGGATTTTTTCAGATAAATACCCAGGAGTAGAATTGCTGGGTTATAGGATAATTCTATTTTTAATTTCTTTGAGGAATGATCTGCGTTAATATTACTAGGTGGGGAGATTGGAATTGGTACTAAATACGCTGTGTGACTTTAGACAGATCAGTTGGCCTCTCTGAGCCTCAACTATAAAATAAAGCTAGATAGTATGATCCTTTAGAATTAATATATGTGAAAGCACTTAGCAAAACTTATAATGCACAGTTGGTGTGCAAAAAACATGTTCGTTTCTTCTGTTAAACTGCGCTGAGGCTGTAAAAATTCTAACTTGTAATACTTCCTTGATTTCCAAAATGACCATCATTATATTCAATAAACAAATACATGCTAACTGACCCTAGGCAGAAACCATGAGGCTCAGACCCAGTCCTCAAGGAACTAATAATTTATTAGGGACAATAATATATACTGACTCATAAAAGGACCAAATTCAATGGTAGTTCAAAGGACTAAGAGAAATTTTAGGCTGCAAGGAAACTTGGAAGTATTTGTGGAAGAAAGGACACTTGAGCTTTCTAAAATTTCTAAAATACTAGAAAGATGAGATTTGGACAGGTGGAGACTGGAAGAAGGCTTGGGGATGAAGACATCCTAGTTTGGAGGAATGCTATGGAGATGGGCAAGTGCAAAGTGAATCTGGAGAATGTGATCTGTCCAGTTAGATTGGAATGCAGACTACTGGGAGATAAAGATGAAAATGCAACCTGGAAACAGACCACAGACCTCCGAGCACTTGACTAGGGTCTTTGGCATTTAGGCTGTAGGCAACCAGGAGTCATAGAGCTGTAATACAGCTGGCTGTACTGTGGCTGAGTTAACCTCAAAATTGAAGGGAGGGCTGTGGGGCGAACAAGAGGCAGAGAAATCAACAGAGGTTAATCTAACTTGTGGGAGGCTGTGGGACTATAAAGGACTTGGATATGCCACAGTCCAAATATATTTTAGGGCTTTTAGCAAGTGACAAGTTGGTAACCTGTACTTAAGATGGGGAAAGGGACTGTGTTACTTAAAACTTTGATCTTTAATGGAAAGCTCTTAAACTTTGGAGTGAGGCCTGATATGACTTGGCCTTTAACTTCAAAGAAAAACCTTGGAGAATGTGATCCGAGAATTGCTTTAAGAGGCAGCTGCATCATGGCAGACGCAGAACTGAGTTTAGGTGATAATGATAGTGAAGAGAAAGACACAAGCTTTCAAGAGGGAAAAAAATCAGTAAGACTTGGCCTGATTAAATAAACAGATAAAGGAGAAAATCCAGGACTGAAGCTTTGATTCTGAATGATATGGTAGCAGTAACAACAGGGAGGAAATTAACATGTGTTGTGCTGTTTAAAACAAATTCTGCCCAAGTTAGTAATATCTGCTCAGTTGTCATGTTTTTGTTTATAACTACATTTCTAATATTATACTATTCATTCCTAAGTGGTAGGAAAAACGGGGAGTTCTCAATTTAAGTGGAAGACTGTCTTAGAGACTAAGTATCTATCTGGTAACACTTTGAAATACTAGCAAATTGTTCTTACAACACATATGTAGGCAAAGTATTTCTCAAAGGCAAAAGTTCATTTCTATAAAGTTCATACTATATAAAACATAAAAACAAAAAGTACAAAAAGAAACATTAAATAAAAGATTTTGCTTTTATTTAAAATAAAATGCATTTATACAGTCTTTGAACCATGGATTATTGGACAACACTGGTAATCCACCCCTCCTTGGCACTCTTTCGGGCTCTGTGAGCTAGGAATTTTTGACTAGCACCAATGCAGATTGTAACAGCGCAAGAGACTAGAACATGGCCAGTCTAGGCATTAGAGTTAAGGACACTGTGGCAAATCACGACTATAATGAAGTCATTCTTAATTTAGCAGATATTAAAACCGCACATCAATTATATTTTTAAAAGCATTTAATTAATGTAAAGATGCTACATCTAAGCCATTTGCTAGTTGTATTTTTTAAAAAACTGTACAATTTTATAAAATTTGTTTGTACATTAGTTACATAAAATGCATACTTCATAGACCTTTACTTCATATTATAATGCAAACGTTGCATATTTTAGGCAGACAGTGAATATGCTGGTGAATACTAAGTGTTGTAATACAATATGGTGTAAAAATATAAACACAAGACAATATACATACATGCTTATTCATGGACAAAAACAAATCAAGCACAACGGACTAAGAGCATTTTCTTTCAAGGTCAAATGATGACATTATTGAACATCAGGCACGTTTTGCAGGCCTCATTTTTTTTTTCTGGTGGGTAGGGGGATGTTTCAAATGGCTACCAGAGTAGGATATTTTTAAAAACATGAGGTCAAATTAAATGTATATTAAAACACATGCATTAAACATGATAAACAGACTTCATATAGTTTAAGCCCTGGATAGCTTTAAAGTAGATGGCTTGAGTTTCTTAGTTTTGCTAGCTGAAATCAGTGATGTTTTGTTCCTGACTTGCCCACTATTTCAGTTTTTAATTCATGGCTCTAAGGAATGTGTGCCATTTTCAAGTTCATATGTTATATCATGATAGCAGATTAATAGTCGTTGTGCTTGTTAGTGCACATTATTAACTGATCTGATAAGGCAAATACATTTTCATGATAAAATAATAAATTTCAAGCTTACTTTATTAAGCAGCATATAACAAACAGCTTTTAAAGTTAAATATTGTTATGGCCATGGAATTTTACTATACAATATTTCTATTCACACCCAACCACTGGTAAGTTTGTAGAACATCTCTTCATCTAAACTCTCATTTTGGTCTTTTGCACGTGTTGAGAGAAATATGTAACCACCAATGAATTCATGAACCACTTTGCAGTCTACTTCAGTACAAATGAAGGACAATCGTACTTCATCTGCAAACTCTACAGTGACCTGGAACAAAGACAAAGAACTGTAAGGACCAGTAAAAACCTGGATGCAGATGGGTGCATTCAAGCAAAGCTATTATGCTATTTGGCCTATCGATCTTCAAATATTCTTTTTAAATCCTGAACTAATATTGCTTTTAAGTCCAAAATAAGAAGTAAAGGTTACTAGCCCTTCCCCCAGTCCCTTTTTAGTTTTTATATTCTGAAAAGGAAGACAAGGGGTTTAGGTCATTAAGTTCCCAAATGGTCTCTGGTGATTTGATTAATAAGAATGTCTCTCTTCAAGTCCTGGGAGAAAACCTACTTCCTGTGTTTAATATTTACTTAGATACTTAACCTTTAGGTATCAAGTTTAAATATTTCAAAAATACAGGATTCTATAAAGTAATAGAAACTGATGCTACAAACATAGTAATCTTAAAACAAATGACTTACATGTGCTCCAAGGCTAGGGGCAGCATGATATCAGTAGATGTGCCAGGTTTTACAGCCCTAAGCACCTCAATTTACGTTGTTACTAAGTGTGTGGTCATAGACACTGATGGCCCTAAGGCCTCTAAATTTTAGTGTCCTTATCTGTAAAGTAGGGATAATCCACCTACCTCCCAAGGCAGCAGTGAGGTTTAGAAACAGGGTACCCATGTAAAACATTTAGTATCACATCTGGCACAAAGTAGACATTCAGTGAACACTAGCTACAATTGTGAGTGGAAAAGACTAATACATTATAGAAAGACAACCCCTTAAAAAAGATATGACAATATTCTAAATAGATAACCTTTTCTGAGAATTTTAAAAACTGAGGTAGTTATGAAATAGGCAAATTTAAGTGAGAAATGACTAACCAACCATGTTTTATACTTTAAGAGGAAATAGTACAACTAATCTTCAGAATTTATAGGCCCCTTCATTCTTAGTAATTTTTAGCAGTATGCAAGTGATTTTGTTATAGTTTACCATTTTTATTTCCCAGTTTACATTCCACTGTTTCATGTTACTGAAACGCCATGTTTTGATTGCATCTCCTGTGCTGGCATCCATCCTAATCAGTCTGTTGTATGCAATTCCAATAAGTTCTTCTTTTTTGCCCCCTTGGAACCTACAGCATTAAAAACATAGTAAATAAATGTTTAAAAACATGCCGGAGGGGCTATTTTTTCAAGCTATGTTCTCTTTAACTGTAAAGAAAAAAAGTATTAGTCTCATACAAATAAAAACAAATGCAATCATTTTGAATTTTCAATGTAAAAATTACAAGTATAGAAAATACATTCCAACATTCTTTAAATTTTACTGTAAAACAGATTAATGGGTCTCAGCAGGTAGCTTTAAATGTTTACTTTCTAATACATGAAATAGATAAAGTAAAAAGGCACTGATTAAGGTTTACACATAGATGCTTAGAAGAGCCACTGACCTGGCAATAAAGTGTGTGATGCCGAATTCTGGTAAGGACTGCCAAGCTTGAATAAATCTCATCTTGGCTTCAATTAGACTCATCTGAGCGACGTTCTGATGTGCCTCCAAGATTCTTGCTGTTATCTAAATATGATTAAATATCACCTTTACCATCACATATTATTTGTTCATGGTAGAATCAAGACAAAAAAGATTAGAGAACAAGGTGTCCCACCCCAAAAATCGTATGTTGCAAGAGTTAGAATTAGAAAACATCTGAAGCTATATTTGGAAACTGTAGAAACATAATAACTTTTCAAAATAAACTGATATATTTCTTCTTAATTTGTTTCCATATGTCAAGAAACAAAGTACTATTAGGAATATGTAACTGCCACTCTTAATGCATATTCCAAGTATACACAAATATAATCATGCTATTATAAAACAACATTGTTCTAATCCATATACATGGTAAATTTTAACTTTAGCACCAAGATATATGATCAGAATGAGTACTTAAAATACAAGTTTCCAGCAGAAATATTTATTACCATAATATTTTTAAAATTTTTCTAAAGGGATCATTAGAAAGGTTAGAATTTTAATTTATACTAGATTCATTTTGGGATGATTACTCCCACAGGAGTGGAAGGGAATTAATCCATGAGGGGAGATTGTGGCTAGGGCCTTAAATATTTTTTATTTTCTTTCTTTTTTGGTAAATATGGAGAACTTACCAAATCTCTTATATAGCCTGGCTGTAGATGGCAATGCGAGGAAAGAAAAAGGAGGCAGAAAGAAAAAAAAGGCAATCAGAAAAAATGGCAATGAAGCAAAGAAAAAGTTGCGATAACCTGCAAACCAAAATTTCAGCCAAAACCATGCAAAAAATTACTTTAGGTGGAAACCAAGCAAAGTAATGCAAGCATGAAAATGAAAATGAGGAAGCAGTGATTACTTTCTATTTAGAATACTGAGAAAACACTCCACATTATTTTAGATTGTTAAGTATTACTATAATTAAGGGTAGAAATTTATAGGGAGAAAATTAAAAGAACAAATACCCCTTTCTCCCTCACGTACCAGTTCCTACTGGTTAGGGTAAAGCTAATTATTTTAGTAACAAAATCAAAATTAATATTCAAAGACTAATGTCTCAGACTGAGTCAGAATATGATCCATGCACGGCTTTTCAGAAATAAGCTGAAGGCATAAAATAAGTGCAGTGACCATACTGTTTCTTCATTAACACCAGGAAAGCAAACCCCCCAATTACCATCTGCTTTTTGCATCCTTTTTCCTGGAAGGGAAAATAAAGAGATGCCATACTCTACACGCTAGGAATGGTGGCTATAAACTCATTAGTCCATTTCAATTTGGATTAACATGGATAAAATGTAGAACAACTTTTCTTTAGAATGTAAAAGTCAAGTTTGGAAGTCATTTTCAGAATATACTGATGGACCCAAAGAAAAACAATGTGCTTATGAACTCTGGCAGGGATGAACAACCCCATGCCTGCGCATCTTCCTGACCTTTGAATGCCACTGGATTATACAGGTTAACAATCATTGAAGCACTGTGTTCAATGACTAGTACAACACCTGACACACAATAGCAATTAAACTTCTGCCTATCAGCACTTACTATAATGGTGTCAGGGCAATGCAAGGTCTCCACCTTCTAGGAACAACCTATAAGTCTAGTTAGGGAAAGGAGGACTAAAAAAGAATATGCATTTGAAAAGATGCCAAAGTGGAAAACAAGGCTAGAAGGATCCTTAACCTCGGACCACACACATACTGCCATCTTGCCAGTCTTTGTCCTCAAGAGATTGTTCAGTTAACAATCTACTTGAGACCTTTCTAAAGTGAGAACTATCATTTTAAAGGGTCTGAGAACACAGTACCTGCATCTTTGAGAGCAAAACCAACATTTGGCCATTTTCATAATTATACTCTACAATCTTTTTTCCTTATACCTGATAGTGAAATAAGACTGCTGAGATTTGAATTTATTCATTGCCTTTCATGGCAAATGAATCCACTCTCAGAAGGTTTCTTTACAAATAATTTTTAATGAAATAACTAAGAATTTTAAAAATTTAGTATTTGATTTACTTTTTCTTTTTAACTTACAATCTACATTCCATAACACTCCCCAGGGTAGCGTCTCCTCTATTCTTTACTACTCCCACACTGCAGGACTATGGGATAAACAGTTTCCGTGCAGCCCAAAAAACCTCGGAAACTTAAAGGACAAATGCTTGGTGATTAAAACTTCTGAACATTTCTACTTAAGTGATTTCAGACCCATAAGATAAGCATTATATTTAAAGTTAAGCATTACTAAGTGTTCTGGGTATTTCACTGGATCTTGTCTTCAGTAATGTTTTTAAATTATCCTTGAAAGATGAAAATGAAACTAGATAAAAATAAAATATTTATTTTAAATGTCTTCACCCCCCCCCCCCCCAAACTGAAGCCTTTTCCTTTTATGGCATGATGCAGAGGATACATGATGTAGAGAATACTGGGGGCTATCCCAAGTAAAATTCCCCTGCAAAGAACCTTTTAGGTCGTACTGAAGAATCGTTTTACTAAATAGCAATCCTTCTATGGTCTTAATTTCCAGTAAAGGAATTCTGAACGAGAGTGAGCAAAAGCAGTGAATGTCAATGAAAATTTACCAAATTTTGTCACATTATGCAAATTTTGCTTAGGTTTTGACTGCTAATGTTAAGAAAAAAAACAATGTTAAAATGTAGACTACTTCTACCCTTGGAAAATTTATTTCCAAGGCTGGAAAAGTCAATTTTAACAGCAAAGAAGAGTTATTAGATTGTGTGGAGAAATGAAAAAAACTGCATGAATTAAGGAACACAAAGCATTAAGACCATATTTAATTCCCTGAAAGAATATCCTGTTAACAGAGTGATATCCTTC
Organism: Cynopterus sphinx; assembly: GCA_030015415.1. Lineage (NCBI taxonomy): Eukaryota > Metazoa > Chordata > Mammalia > Chiroptera > Pteropodidae > Cynopterus > Cynopterus sphinx. The sequence goes on from CM057384.1 coordinate 109,533,195, forward strand.
ATGTTATTTACAATAAATATGCTCCAACTATTCTATTACCCGTTCTATTAAAATGATAAAAGTTTTTTTAAATGACCCATTTAAATGAACTGAAGGCTATGTGTTTCCAATTTTATAGTCTAGCCACATCATACAAAATTAAGACTACCAATCAAGAAAAAAAATTTTAAGAGGGGAAACTAAATTTAAAGTATATGCGTAAAACTATAAAACAAACTAAAAGAAAATGGTAAATGAGGTAAAATGAACTGTACCTGCTTGTTCTTGTACTTTTTTAGATAGCGAGGGGACACCAAACATTCAGGATTTATATCAGTTGTGATCTGCTCTGGTATTAACTGAGGATCTGGGTTTAAATGCTGCATCTTCAGAAAGGAAAGAATATTCTGAACTTCAAGATTATAAGAACTGTCTGCCATGGTCTTGCCTTTGGAGGCTAACCTGCATGCTGCCATCCAGTGTGCATACTGTTTTTCCTGTCAAAAAGAAATACTGAGGTATGAATTATGCTATATGACGGGTGCTTTGAATATAAAATATAAGGACAGTCCACTAGTTAACTCACTAGAGAATCCAAGAAGATTACTTTTGATTGGAAACTTACATTGTCACAACGAAGCCAGATTTCATTCATGCCCTCTGCAACCGGAATCAGGAGTTTAATGTTAAATTTTTGGCCTGAAATGTTCACATCCGGGGTAACTTCACATCCTGTAATAAAAGTTATTAAAATGGTCAAATTTACTTTTAAGAAATCCCAAACCAATACAGGTAGCCATTATGTTACAGCATCTTAACATGGAGAATTATGCAGCTGCTGAATCTATAAATGAGAATTCTTTATGCCCAGTAATTTTTTTTGGGGTAGAGCAGAGTCAGAAATAATCTAATATAGAAAAGAGGTAATGGCACAGAGTTTGTGGCCCTCACAATTACAAAACTGGACTGAGAAAGAAAGGGTCCTGTTAAAAAGGTATTACCAAAAACACCACTCTGATAAGTTTTATACTCTGATAAGTTTTAATATGTTGTTTTAATATCATTCAGTTCTTTGAATCTTAAGTTATTTAGGATTTAAGTTTCTAAATGCATAGGGATTTAAAATATCTTTCTATAATTAAATTCTAACTTAATTGTGTCTTGGTTAGAATGATTTTTTGTTGCCTTAAAAAAGTCTGTGAGAGGGATTAGCCATTTTGAGCTAGAGTCCTATATGGGGGCCTCTTAGCCCTGCTGCTCCCTAAGCAACTGCTGTACCCTCCGATTCCAGTGGAAAGAAGCTGAATGGGTGCTCCCGGCACATGCCTTCTTCCAAAATTCTAAGGTGTTGGAACACTTAAGTATTTACAACTCACAAATAATTTAATTCAGAGGGTGAACATTTGTACAAAAATAGTTTCTTTAATTACTTTATAGATATGACTCAACAAATTAACTTCATGCACAATATTTTAGGAGTACATCTGCTACAGAAGATAACATACACTTAATATACTTGGAAAGTCAGTATGAAAATAACTGGCATTCAGAATTTCACTTCACGGGCAAGTTCTCAGAATTTGTGGGTTGCAACAATCCATGTAATCAACTGTTAATATCAGCTGGTAGCTTTACAGAAGAGAACATGGATTTATTGAACATAACAGATGATGGGGTAATGGTTGGCATAAATAAGTAGTAACCAGTAAAATAGAAAGAAAGGAGCTCCGCAATCAGACAGGTTTGGGTTCTAGACTTTTCTCTACCACTTAATAATTATGGACAGTTTAATATCTCTAAGCCCAAATTTCCTGACCTTAAACTCCACCTCACAGGGATGTTGCAAGGATAAGATAACGTACATGTCAAAAGTCCCTAAAGGGTATTCCAATTTTCTGTACTTAGTTCATGTCACCCTCAATATGTCTTAAGACCAGCAGACTCTATGATGAAAAACGTGAAGTGTTGTTAGCAGGACGTTCTGTTGCCTTGCTCTTTGTACTGGAGCAACTTCTCTTGATACCAAGTACAAAGAACGAGATGATAAACCTCTACATATCTTCCACACAGAAAGAACAAACACTAAGATGGTCATTTTTTTCTTCACATAAATGTTTTAAGTACCATATTAAAAACAAACAACATTTTAGATAAAGGAGATCCTTATCTACAAATTCTCCAGAAGCAGCTCCTATCATGAATTTGGTGGACTTTCTCTCCCCTTTACTTTTTAAAAAATTTTACTACATATAAATAGCTAAAGCATTTAACTCCTTCTATACAAGCATTAGAAACTATGAGAAAGTTGTGAGGCAATGTGTTTATCTGAAAATAATACACAATCTTTTGTAAAATTCTATTATCCAGGTAGATTTAAAGTACACAATCCTATAATAATTTGGTCTCTTCTAGAAGTAAAATACCAAGAAAACTAAAAGGGGAGAGACAAAGTGAGCAGTAAACTCAGGTGACACAGTGTAGGCACAGAGAGGCACTTATTGGGCCACACCTCAGATACTCACTCCATGCCACCTAGCTACAGACTTCCAAGGCAAAGTTATGGACTTTGTTGTAGCCCAATTATTATTCCTCTGAACTGCTAAATGCAAACAGCCCATTCGGATCACAATCTTAACTCTCTTCAAACTCTTTGAGGGACCCTACACTGTGACCCTTCAACTTTCTTCCCATGAGCAATGTGTTTTCACACTTTTCTCCCCCCCAGTCCAGCCTAGATCCCATTCACCAGACATAACCTCTGGTTCCTCAGATTTACTGTTTCTATCATACACACTTAGCAAAACCTTAACCTGCTTCAATCCAACCATCTATCTTTTTACTTGCCTATACTCAGGTTGCTAAAGACTGTAATAGGAGAATGGGGAAAAGTAACAAAAAAAAACTGAGCAAATAGGTTTCACTAGAAATTCATGGATCCCAACCTTGACTGGGCCCTGGACACTTGTAATCCTTCTATATTTACAGACATTCTCAACAACCTTTATTTCAAATCTTCTCAGGCTTCCTATGCCGCTCACTTTCAGGGGACAACCTCACTTCCTATTTTTCCAAGAACATAAAAAACCATCAGAATTGAAGGTCCCCCAGCTTCTTGCCACATCAGAGAAACCTAGCTGCCCTTGCTCCCATCATAAAGCCAAAAAAATGTAAGCTGTGCCAGCCAACTGGGTTAAGTTTCCTGCCATCTCAGGGACCTTGCTCCATCACAGACATCCTCTCCTTTCCCAAATAATAGGTTTGATTCTTCCTACTGTGGCTTTTCTGTCAGCATTTAAGTTCCTTGAGTCTCTCCCATCTTAAACCACAAAATGCCTCTCTCCTCTTTATGTCTCTGCGTTCTGTTACTGCCCTTTTCCCACCTTCCTCGTCATAAATAAGGTTCATTAAAAAGCTGTCTTTGTTTCTATTTACTTCTCAATAACTGCCCTTTGACACTCACACTGCTGAATCTGTTTGAATAAAGGCCAGTGACCACCTGCATGTGGCTAAATTCTATGGCAGCTTAACAATCTTAATCTTACTTTTCTGTAGCATTTGATGCTACTGACTACTCTGTCCTTTTTGAAACAACTTTTTATCTTAGCTTTCATCATTATCATGGTTTTCCTATGCACTTTTTTATTGTTCTTTGCAATCTCCTTTTCCTCTAATCTGACCTGTCCCTTAAACATGAGTGTTCTGCAGGGTTCTGTTCTTCGCCTTCTCATATTATAGACAAGCATTCCAATGGCTACAGTTACTGTTAACACTAATTGCTACCTTATGAGTATATGTGACGTGGATTTCTCCCATGACCCTATGGCCTACAGGGTATCTCCAAATAGGTATCCCACAGGTACCACAAATTTTATGTATCCCAGAATTAAACTCATCTTTCTCTCCAAACTCAGCTCTTGTGTATTCCCAATCTCAATATCACCCTATCCACCCAATTACACAGGCCAGAAATAACTCCTTCCCCTCTAGCCCTCCCCCCTGCCCCACAATTCACTCAGTCTATGGATTCAATTTCCTCAGTATCTACTGAATTTGTACCCTTTCTCCATTCATATTGACAACCTTAATTTGAATCACTGTCATTGCTGTGAAATTACTCCTCTAAACTGTAGTCAAAAAAATATGATGGATACTGTCATTTTTGTGTTAATAATCTTTCAATGGCACTTCATTGCTGCTACTTTAAAAAACAATCTCCTTAACATTTTTATCCACTAATTCCTGCCAACTTCTTCTGTTATTACCTCTTGTATTAGTAGGGATCAGATTCAACAGCTATTAAGGAAGTACATCCTCCTCCTTTGAACTGAATTCCAGCAGCACAGCCTTCCCCACCCCATGGTGGTTGATGCTTTCCTCCAAGCATTTTTTGCATACCAGTCTCATTCTGGAAGTTACTTTCAGAAAATCTCCTTCCTTCCACAGATCTCAGTTGCTCTTTTGGATCTTAACCCCAACATCATTTCCCCCATGGGGTCTCTAGTAATTCTCTCCATCATCACTGAAGACTGATACAGATAGATCCCTTATCCCCTTGCTCCTCTGACCCATTAATTTACTTTTTAAAGTACTATTTAGTGTCAGAATTGTAAAATTGTTTATCTCCCCAATATGCTCTAAATATCTTGAAGGATGAGATTATAATTAGTTCTTGTCCATGTCTCTGGTACCTAGCACAGTTTGTGACATAGGAGTTCAATTTATATATGCTAAACTGAATTTTTTAGGAGGTTGCATTTTAGACCTTTCAAGCGTCTTACAGAGTATCTAGACCAACATCTTCAGTTCTCAGAGGAGATACTGAAGTCCAAATAGGCTATTTTTCCAAACTCACAAGGCTTCTTTAATGGCAGAGCAGAATCTAGGCCATTTGATTCTTAGAGTATTATCTTCATCAGTGTGATGTGCCAGAAAAGTGCTTCTTGGGTGGACTTGGAAAAGGTGGAATGAATGAGGATAACTTTTGAGCTGTTATCCACACCAGGACTTGGTTTCTCAGTCAGACAAGGAGAAGGTTAAGGATATAACATAAACAGAAAGGACAGAGGCCAGGAGACAGATCCAGTCTCTTACTCAAGAGTGGATAATCTGAGCTGGCCCTGGTTAGTTTAAGAGATAAGCAAGAAGAAAGCTGCAATAGATTCTGAGTAACAAATAATGGTAGAGACCCAAAAATCAAATCCATGTGACTTAGGCAGTGATACTAATTAAAAGTTTTAGGAAAATTACAGAATTCCAACACACTGGCACAGCAATCTTATCTCCAGAATAGATGTTTCCTATTTTTTACAATGCTATATATAACCATAAAATAATAATTCAGACTGGGCAGAATAAAAATAAATAAGGTAGAGATTTTATTGAAATATACTAAAACTATCCAAATGTACAATGTACTTAGAAAAATTAAGAAAATAGATGAGAAAAAGCATCACCATATTTGTAAGTGATAAGTTTATTTTGGGAATCATTTTTGTAAAATGAGTCAGGGGTGCTTTTCTTTGGTACTTTTGTCAAAATACAAGTGTTTTTAGATACTTTGAAAGATATTATGTGTATATTACTTTACATGTAATAATAAATGTACATGCAAAATGTAACCCAAAGAAGATGGGCTGGGCTGAAAGGAATGAATTCCCTGCCAAGGGATGTGCAACCTTCATTACAATCAAGAAGCTGGGAAACCAGGAAGCTGATACTGCAGCTATAGCTCCACAGCCCGGAAGCACCCCACTCCTTTCTCAGTTCTGTCTCTCCGACCCTATAACTCAGTTGGGAATTCAAGTTTTACATGAATGCACCAGATTAGAATCTTAATTTCACTGGAAATGAGTCTAAAAAATGTATTTTAGTTTTCTAGCATTTGCTATAAGGGAAGACACAGTAAAAAGAGTGAGGAACAGTGAGGAGCCAACCTACTGCTTCCTTTACCAAGCGTGCCAGGCGCCACAGGTGTACAGATGGTCACTGACTTATTTACAATGGTTAGGCTTATGATTTTTCAGCTTTACGACAGTGCAAAAGCAATATGCATTCAATTTGAAACCATAATTCAAATTTGGAATTTTGATTTTTTCCCAGGTAACTGATATATAGAATGATGTGTTATTCATGATGCTGAGTAGCTCTCTGTCTGTCACATGATCACAAGAATAAACAACTGATGCTCTAAGAGTACCACTGCCAGCATATTTTTGGATATTGTGCTCTGAGCATGTTTAACCCATGTCCCATTTAGAAAAGTGCAGCTCACTGCCAGCGTTAATTTAATTTTATATAAACACACTCTTTGAGGCTAAAGCAAATCATCTGATGGGTTTTCAATGTGAAAATAAAATATTAAAACTGTTCTTAGAGTTATTTCTAAACAAAACTTGCCTCTAATCCTAATGTAACAGAAATGTACACATAAATCAGATTTATTGAATGAATCTTTGGCTAACAGCTGTTCTAGAATAATGTTAATATCATAAGAATGCTGTTTTCTAGGATTTGACATTTTCCATGGTTGAGAATTACTATATTTTGTAAATGGAAATAGCACTACTAAAAACTGAATGCTATAAATAGATGTCATTTGTTTCTAAAGACTATCGATATACTAGAGCAATGCCAAAATAATAAAAGTGACTATTTCGTGGCAAACTTTGGGGGTGAGGTTAGGACTGTAACCCACGAGTTATCTAGGGGTAACCCTGCACCAAAAGTGCCGCTGATGAGTATGCCTGGGACAACCGGGAAATGGGTTAAGGTAGGCCAGGCTAAGCTAAGATGTTCGGTAGGTTAGGTGTATTAAATGCATTTTCAGCTTACAAGGGGATTTATCTGGATGTAACCCCATTGTTCAGGAGTATCTGTAGTAGTGCTGTGTGAGCTCATGGGAGACTGATTCTCAGGGGTACGGCTATCTAAACCTGAAATGAGCCAGGTGGTTTTAGTGAATAATATCACAAGTGACAGGCTCATCAACAATCTATAACACTAAAGGCCTTAAAGAGAAGTCTCTGCCAGATGCAAGCAGGATGACCTCCAGCTGCAGTAGAAGCAAACCAATATGGTGAGCAAATTCTCCTACCACCTAGAACCAACAAAAGATAAGTCTAAGACAAAAACAACTAAATAAAAAAATATATAATAAGTACTTAAAGGAGTAAAGAAACTGCTAAAAAAACTATTCCCCTAGCAAAGTGAAGTTTACTGAATAGTAGCTAATAGCTATGCTACCATCAACACTGGTCATTTGAAAGGCTTTCCTTACCTCTTAGGTTCATCTGATGAGCTGGTGTGCCACTGGATTCTTCTTTGCTCTTATAGCAAGAAATAGATGTATCTTTAAAGGTGCACCAATATTGCTTGTAACCTTTTAGAGTCAGCTTTTTTGGCCTAATTGTTGAACAGAATTGAGAGAAAACCATTTTTGAAATAACTCTTATCAATGCTTTGTTTTAGCATTAAAGTTTCATAATGTTAAAAGTCAAAGGCCAAGTTTTACATCTGCTGAATTCAGTTCCCTTTGGCCAGTGTGTCATAGGGAATGCTGCTGTTATCTGCTGTTATTGTCCCTTCTTTCCCCATAAGTCTACTCAGGAAGCTCTCACAAAGAGAGAGCCAAAGACAGTAGAGCAACATTCTAGAATTTCTGTCTGTTGTAGCCATCTCTGTCACTAACAAGTCACATGAAAAGGACAGGAAAAGGTGAAGTAAATATCAATAATTAGGAAGTTTTTAGGTCCTATGATTACCTACAGGCTCACAGGTGTCTGAAGGGCTGCCTCTGGAGTTTCTCTGAACACAAAGTTTACCTGCATGACTACAGTGAGGGAAGTGCTTCTTTCCCTAAGGGATGCATTTCAATGGTGACTAACTTTGCTGCTCCAATGTCAAAAAGAAGACAGAGCATCCAAGAGGGAGAGTGGATAAGGAAAGGTACAGATAGATAAAAGTATGTAAGTGGAGAAGAAGTGGGGGTAGGCAGCAGCATCAGAAATCATGCACTTATTTCAGGGTACACTGAGCTGTCTGTCGTATGTTTAGTGACAGTAAATGGTTTATTCCATAATGGCTTTGTATCTTAGGTTCCACATCACCAACGCTCTTCTTTTTTCTCTGTGCCTTAATCCCTAGTTCTCTTGATTCTAGGGAATATGACTAGACTCTAAGGGTCTAGATAAGATACATTGGAACCTTAATTATAAAATGTCCCATAAACAAAAAGAATTCAAGAGGATCTGGAGCTCTGAACAGAAAATGACCACTGGCAGTTAACAGTCTATGCTTTCACCTAGACGGGAAGGCTTTCTGATGATAAGCCACTGCACTTCAGAGTCTACATGATGCAAACTAGATTACAGTATATTTTTTTGGCCTTAAGAAAAATGTTTACCAGATAAAACTTAATGAGTATTGTGATTTTTTTTTAAATTGGTAAAAATGGTTATTTCCCTTCATTATAATTTAGCATTCATCTAATTGGAAAATGATTCCCAGATGCATTTGCCACATTTATAGTAAATTTCAATAATGTGAGCATGAGACTTCAAAATTGACACTTATTCTTCATTAGTATTTGGATATCCTCCGCTTTGTATACTTACTTGAAAACTTTAATATAGTCAGCAAGTTCAGGAATGGAAGTGATGTCACCCTAGAGAAAGAATTTAATCATTTTTTTCTTTTTCTTGAAATGTGAAATGCCAATATTTGGTATCTGATATCAAGAACCAGCTTATTAAACAAACAATATTATATAGAATGCAGATTATAAAGATTTTAGTATATGTGCTGCTGAAACAAGCACTGGATTATAAAGATTTTAAAAGTACAATCATATTACATGATCATATACAAGAAGGCATTTTCAAATGTCATTTAAAAAGCTAATAGAATTTTATCAAAATGGGAATTTATGCAACCCACAAGAGTATATTGATTCTAAAGTAGCTAAAATTCTTTATACCTTCATATGGAAATTTTGTAAATCATAACAACCCCAAGATAAGTATTTGTTCTGTAATAACTAAGTCCTAAACTCTAAAACCATAAAAGTAAACTTAGCATTTGAAATTTTTCCTGAGATCTGCTTCTCTCTCCTTTTTGTAGTATTTCAAATTTCAAGAGCACTAAATGGATTTTACTGTGACTTGAGATGAACTTTTCCTCTGGAGAAATATTCTCCCACTACTTGTAAGAACATGTGCAAAGTATCAGAAGATTTATCTTTATTGTGTTGGAATCAATTGAGAACAATATTAATTTTAAAAGTTTCTGAAAAATCATGTCAGAATTTTCTGAAGCATTAAGTTCCCCCAAATACTTCATGAAAGCCTAAATCCACAAAAAGAAAAGCATCAATTCAAAGTAAATTAGTAGATAAAAAGATTCATCCTTACCAAAACTGTTGATGTTTTACCCCCTTCCAAAGTAATCTCCAGGTCTGAAAGGGCAGCATCAACTTCATCGACTTCTTTGTCACTGTTGTTCAAATGATTCTCTGATGTCATGATTGACAGCTTGTTGATATGATACTGAAATCAGAAATATTTTATTTAAATGATTGTTCTAACTGTAAAACTTTAAAATGAGATTCTTATCTAACATATATACTGAATGCTTTTCATCACCTAATTTGAAAATATAAATGTGTCCAGGAACTAGAACCATAGGAAATGAAAGGGCGTGACATCTGAAATTGATGTCCTAAATCTGCTAATTATCCAAAAGCAGTAGGGTCTTTGAGCATATACAAATGAAGTCACATTTGGAAGGCCTGAGGAATTAACTAACATGTCCTCCACATATGCAGAGAATTTTTACCTCTTTCTTTTTTCCACTGCACCATTCTTTGTCTAGAACATAGCCTGGTACCAACATATACTGAATGAACAGAATATGCATAAGGTCATTTGTATAGATGGATTATCACTGATTATCTTTTAATGCCACTATTACCCAGAAAGGGCAAGTTATCACTATCATGTTGAAAGGGAAAGCTGCACTTTCCCCTCATCCTCAATTCAATGCTGAAAACATGATCAGAGTGAGATGGTGTTTATAGTCTTGGTTACATAAGAATGATAAGATAGATAGACTATGTTTACATGTGAATACACACACACACAGAATACTATCACCCACCCACACACGAAAAGTGAAAACTCCTATATGTAAACCGAAAAATTTGGGAGTACAGAATTATGTACAGAATTATGTACAGTCATGATTTTAAATACATTTAGGTAAATAACGTAGAACAAATATTAACGATCTATTAGATTTTGATGCTAAAACGTAGAGATTTTATACAAAGGTACAAAGGTAAGCAGAATTTTTCAATCACTTAATCAGTTACTTTTCAAAGTACTAAGCAGCAGAAGGGCACTCCAAATTTCTGAAGCATTTATTCAATGAACATTTAATAAACTAATCTTAGGCTAATTATCAGTGTTCCTCTGTATTTTAAGATTCAGTGAATTAATAATGAACAGTCTGTGGCTATTCCTCCAGTTGTGCTGAAACGAGATCCTTAGAGTGGCAGAAACTTCCATGTTCACAAACCATGGAGAAAGTAGGTTGAGGCTCTCAGGCACTTATCTCAAATATAAGTATATTACGAATCACATGTATAGATTCTTAGGGTTTATCCCCAGAGATTTTGATTCAGCAAATCTGGGGTTCAGCTTGGAATCTACATTTTTACTAAGTATCTTAGGTGATTCTGATATAAAAGGTCTTCGTAAGTTAACTGCTTTAAAAACAATATTACTAACTTACCTAATTTTTTATCCATATCTTATTTTGAATTACTTTCTTTCTTTTTACTACTGTAGATTCCTTTTAAACAAGGAATCAGAAGGCCAAAGGAGAGAACAGTTCAGAGTGCAGGCTGTGTATGAAATAAAAACAGTAGGCATCTTTGTGCTATACTTTCAAAGTTTCCCCCTTCTGGTACTAGATGGTTATCAGGGCCTTCAAGTCAGTCTCTGAGAGGCTTCTAATAAATTCACGGAACTTGTAGTCCAAAATGCTCTCATTAAATCTAGATTCTAAAATGGTCCAGGATAGCTATGCTTTGGGACATTCAATTTCTACAAATTAAAATTCATGGTTTATGAGGTGTTTTTTACTGAAATGAAATGGAATATCTACTGTATATTGGGTGGGGGAAAGCTTCAGAATAATCCCATTTCTGTGAAAACATGACTGTGTATACTCATTCAACAAATACTTTTTGAGCACCTAGTATGTGCCAAGCACTCTAAGTATATGCTGGTTTTTAAAAGATTCATTATTTTCTACGGTCGTGCCACCCTGAACAAGCCTGATCCTGTCTGATCTTGGAAGCTAAGCAGGGTCAGGCCTGGTTAGTACTTGGATGGGAGACCACCTAGGAAGAACGGGTGCTGGAGGCGTAAAAAATAGAAAATAAGGGATTATTAATAAGGCCCTTGCAACCTGTGAGGTCAACCAAGGGTTGCCTCGCCTAAAACAAAAAATGATAATACAAATTAAAAATAAATAAAGTTATTTTTATAATAATTTAAAAAGAAATACCATACAATAAAAATCTGTATTTTTCTCATATATATTTTGCGTGCATTATTATTCTATTACTGACAAAACCTTCACTAGAAAATTATAAGCCCATATTCTAAGTGGGAAAGATGTAGGTAAAACATCATAACCAAGTGAGGGACTTTCGAGAAAACTGCTCCAGAATTCAATTCAAGTAATTTTTTCAACAGTCTGAATCATATCCAAAAATACTACAGAAGATTCTTAGCTAGTTGTTGCAGCAAGTTTCTAGAAAATGACTAAAGTAATTCATCTGTCATTAAAGATTTTCCCTTTCTGAGCTTCATTTCAATTCCCTTCTTTCATCATGTAGAGAAATTAGCCATTCTTCCTCTCCAAAGGACAACTTTTTGAGTCAACTGAAAGACGCTTCTGGGTACATGGGAGCATTTGGAAGATTGAGAACATTATAATTTTTGTTTTAAGAGGGGAAAAATCATTTTTATAGTGAAAATTTATCACAGAATACAATTTTGCATCCTGTATTTAATTATAAGGACTTTAGATGAAACCAGAATTCCACCATAATCTGAGAATACTCACCAAAGCCTCACTCGGGTAATCTGAAATGGAAGTGGTCAATCAGACCTTAGTGCCTCTAAGAATGCTGATTTGTGGACACCACCCTAAATTTTTTACCAAGAGGGTAGCAGTAATTAAGTGGATGATTTGGATAATTTTTTAAATAAGTCCTACTGTAATTATAATGCAGGTGGTGTGCAAGAACTACTTTTGGAAAAACACTGGTTTAATATAAGGAAAATGTTAGCTATCTACTTCTTAAGGATTATCGTTTTAAAACTTGTATTTATTTAGTTTCGCTAGTCTCTTAAAATTTTATCTTCTTTAAAGGTATTTTTGCCAAAGCCCACTTTAAAATTTATCACCCTTAACTCTATGAAATTATGAAAATAAGCTTCATTTCAGACGCCTGATTTTTAAATTAGATTCTATTTCCAAAGGAAAATTGAATAGTTTTAATCTAATATACGTCTAAAGAGTGGGAGGATAATTTTCTCCTAGAGGATACAGAAAATTAACTATAAGCATACCACTAAACTCTTGGACAAGACAAATATTTAAATAAAATTCACATATTTCGCCTACCTAAGTGTCTATTCATTTTCTACATAACAAATAACCCCCTATCCTTTTCCCTCCAAAAGTCCCATTTACCAACACTCCATTACCTGCAAGGCTGCAAACATCATCATTTCTTCTTCCGTGCATTCAATTTCTTCTAGGAGAATAGCCCATTTGGCCTGCTCATAAAGCTGATTGATTCTGATTGCATCATACTGCAGGAATAGAGACATAGTTCTGTTGTAATATATCACTTTTCACATTAAAATGTTTGAAAACTCTGCATATCTACTTTTAAAGCTTGACAAGAAAAATTTAATATACAAAATTTTCTTCTAAGATTATACTATCAAATACACAATAATGAAAAAGATACCTATAGGGTTTATCTATCTATCTATCTATCTATCTATCTATCATCTCCATATATAGTTTTCCATTAAAAATTACATTGAAATATGCCAAAAGTTTATAATTCAGTATTAGAAATAGATTCTTATGTTATTTTCCAAAAAATACCAATAGATATTATAGTCTTTAACAAAAATAATCTTACTTGAAGACATTAAAGTAAGGTAGAACTGACTACTCTTCAATATTGTTACTGTAACTTGTCACAACAAAATGTCATAATCAGAGAGTAAATTAATTAGATCAGGGAACATCTTACTCACTATGGAAAAGTATGCCCAAAGTGGCAAGTCCTTAGAAACAGTAATTATTTTAAGAATCCAAAATAGAGGGTACATGTATATGCTTGCAGAAAAGATTTACTTATGTTATTAAAATATCTATTTAGTTAATAAAAATCAGTACTGTCTTAACAATACTATCTTATATTAACAACATACATAACCCCCTTTCCTGCAAATTTACTTATTCCCAGCAAGTGTACTTATGTTTCCAAAGCAGCTTTGGTTTTACTACAATTAGATATGGCCTCAAAATCGATTAACATTTTTTATAGTTCTACTATATACATTTTACTGTTGTATAAAGAATTACTTGAGCGCTTAATAAAAACTGATGACTATATACATTAAAATCTATACATGAAAAGGACGGGAAGGTAGTCAAGAGGTTCCCTCTCCTCAGCTCCAGCCAAGGATAATAGGAAAGCAAAATATCTGTGCCATGCGGTTTCTAGGGGAAAATACTCCTGATTTTTATAGTAAATTTAAATTATCAGGAAAACAAAAGTACTTCAGTAGCACAGATGACGCCAAACATTTTACAGTAAAAAACATACTATAATGTTTGGCTACAAGACAGGAAGACATGTAGATTTAAAAAAATTTTTAAATAACATCTTTTGGTACACAATTAGAAATCAAAGTAATTGAAAAGGTATCTTTTGGAGAAATTTTTACTTAAAAAACAGTTTAAGAGTCGTATGGAAAAAAACTCCCAAACTAACTTTACCAAGTCGGTACCTTTTACCAAACTAGTGTCTTTAACATACAAATCAACCAAAAATTCAATTATCTTAAAAAGGAAAAGTTTTAGTTATGCTTTAAATCTACTAAAACAGTAGATTTATTTGAAATATATATGCCTTTGTCTAATACTTTGGGTTTTTATAATTATACGAGACTTTCTATTTACAAATAATTCCTTACTCCATCAACTTCCAGAAAACAAACATTCAAATGAACAAAATAAAAAAGAAAAAAAGAAATTCCTCTAAACCCTCGGTACCTTTGGATTCAAATCAAAAAAGCTGTAATACTTGAATCGGAGCAGCAAGGCCTCATTTTCCTTCACATCTTGTTCCATGAGAGATCTTGAGGAATCAAGCCATCTGGGCAAATTAACAAGTGCAGTAGAATAAAGCAAGACAGAATTTGTAAAATACTTCTACCTCTATTTAGATAAAGTCTTCAATAGTATTTCTATTTTAAAACTCACCCTTGATTAATTTTTGCTTTGTCAAGAAGAGCTTGAGGCTTGAACATTTTCGCCAAGATTTCTGGTGATGTGATGGGCTGACTGACAGCAAGTATACCAGGGTTGCCTTCGGACAAAGCACTGTCGCCAAACCAAGCAGAAGTTGGTGACAAGGGGCTTCCATCATGAGCATCATAAGTGGGGGTCATTGTTTTACTATAAAGTCCTGGACTTGAATATATACTTCCTAATAAATAACATGAAAAATAAGTAGTAAATAAGAAGTACAGAATCTTACTTTTCAATAATACATGCTATAATGATATAAAGCACATTGTGAAACATAAAGCTTCATTCTGGAAGAAAGCTTAGTACATTATTTTACCTGTCTTAAAAACATGTGAAATTAATTTTACACTTTACTTGTAGAACATTAGAACATATAATAAGGCCAAAAGAATATAATTAAGTTTTGGTAATTCCGGGGGGTGGGGAGAATCAGTTCAAGAGAATTAGAAGTCAAAGATATAGCTAAAGCAGACCAAAGCCTTTTGTTTTTGACTGTGGCAAGGCTCACCTTTCAGAGGGCCAATGTAAAGAACATCAGTGCCTATAGGAAAGGAAAGAAAGGAATTCAGAAGATAAAGGAAAGGCAACAACAGAAGACAGAAACAAAAGGATGAAAATGAAAAGGAAATGGGATAAAGGAAAAACAAGAGTTTTCCTACTTGTGAATCACAAAGTATATATTTCAATTAGATTTAAGAGTAAAAAATCTTAGAAGTTATAATCTAAGTAAAATAAATTGTCTGTCCAATTCAAAAGAATGAAGTTGTGTTCTAGTCAAGTGTCTAGTAACAAACATGTCCTCATTTATCACCCTTTGAAATCCATACCATTTTAAGACATCTTGATATAAGTGAATACATTCACATAAAACTAAGAGAACAATGTTACATTAATGCTTTCTCGGTAAATAGCTAAACTGGTTCCAAAAGATTTACAAATAAAGTATTAAAACAAAGGGGTAGATAAAATTTTCCCTGGGAAGAGACTAACAAAGGTATATTTTATAATTAAATACTTGAAGGCAGGGATATTGTCTTTATCTTGATTCCCTAGTATTAAAAGAGCTAGGCATGTAGTAGAGGCTACATAAATAAAAATGTGTTGCCTTAGTCAACTGATGATATATCCTTGTCATTTACACTACAAAAATTGAGATTAGATTAAGAATTTTTTTTAAAGTTCACAGTGGCATGAAGTAAAAGTGCCTGACCTCCAAAGTCCTATTTATTTTGTCCTTTAACCATTATTTTAAAAAAGAAATGTGTAAATGAATATTATATTGTTAATGGATGATGGCAAGAGCATGGCTGTTTCTTTTACCTGATTTAGGAATGTGCTTAGGAATCTCTATACTTTGCTCTCTAACTCCCCTGTGCCACCCCCCCCCCGCCCCCGCAACAACAGAAACAATTACCTATGACAAAGCTGTGGTACTACTGCTAGAGATTTCTGTAGTTGTCATGACCTAGTCTAGGAAGAGAAAATACACACACACACACACACACACACACACACACAATCTTGCTAGCACATGTTCTTCCAATGTTAGTACTCAAGCAACTTGTAGAATCTGAACATTGTTAAATTTAAGCACCAAAGAAAGCTGTGAACTCTTCTTTCATAGGCCTTTAAAGAACAGTGGTATCTTTAAAAGCTAGAAAAAACCTTAAGCTACAAAGGGCATTTACTGAAAGAGTTACTTGGGCACCCCACACTTATTAAAAGGGCTGAAAACATTATTCCAGCTCAGTCAGGCCAAGGATAATTCTGCTACAGAGATTATACATGTAAATAAGGTGTGGGAAAATATTACCTTCTAGGCACAATCTTCTCATTTATTTCAAAGAGCTATTAAATAAATCTTTTACTAAAATGTCAGAATACTGGAAATTTGTTTGTAGTATCATGAACTATAATTACTATTCAGAATTGAGTAGAGCTGACATTTTCTTTATCCAGTTTCTAAAACAAAATATATGCCCCTAAATCACACATTTAATAGAATCAGCTACCCAATCAAATCTCTTCCCTCCCAATTTTCTACTTTGTATATCCTACACCCACATTTGGATAATTTCACTATTCCCATTTGTTCTTATTTTGTTAGGCACTCTATGGTAATAACTCATTTAGTGTTCCCAACAACCTTATTATTCTCATTTTAGAGGAGCAAACTGAGGCGCAAACAGGTTAAGTAATTTGTCCAATGTCAAGAGCTATAATCGGCCAGTTGGATTACAGCTAAACACACTGTACACTGTCTCACTGTGTAGTGGAATTTATTTAATCCATTTCCAACTGGTGTGCATTTATTTGTTTAGTGTTTTGTTATTGATGTCACCACTGCTATTGCAAAAAATGCTTCCGATAAACATTTTTGTACTTATTTCCTAATTCTAGCAACAATACTGGGTCAGAGGGTAGGTACATTTTAAATTCCATTTAAGTGTCAGCGCAGTGACATTCCCAACTAGCTCTTGTATTCCTAATTGCCTAATTTAAAACATTTTAACACAGTAGAATCTACCACATATTACAAATTATATTCTTATGTATATTTTTAAAGAGTATTAAAGTTATTTTAATGTATTTTAGAAAATTTTCCATTAAAATATCTCATACCAAATTGCAGGCAAAAATATAAATGTTGACATTACAGGTGAATTAAAATAGCAATATGAAATACTTATAAAAATACTAAAGTGAAATTGAAGAATTTTTACATTTATAAAGAGTTTATTAAGAGTAAAAACTCACTACAAAGTTGACTACATAAAAAAAAATGTACAACTTAGCACAGTAAAAAAGACCACAGACAAAAATTAAAAACCAAATGCCAATACAGGTAACATATATAACATACCAAATGATTAATCACTATAGATAAAAATATATACCAAGAAAAGGACAAAGTCCATAATTTGAAAATTAACAGAATAAGAATGGTTGTAAATATGTGAAATATTATTTACACTGGTGTTTAACAGGGAAATAGAATATGAATTCCAAGTACTACTTATAGGTCATACTGGCAAAAATCTGTAAAGATTTGTAACATCTAATATTGACAGAATGTAGAAAAAGGGAAATTTTCATATACTGATGGGAATGTAAAACCATCACTTTTACATTCTCGTTTTGGGAGTTTACTGAACTTTTAGGAATTTTTTTGGAGTATATGTGATAGAAAAATTTGATGCCACATCGTATAAAATGTTACAGTTTCTCTAATATGAAAAGCTGAAGCCATTTATATAAAGAATTGGGGAGACCACTCCACTCTGACAACAGAAAGATCATGAAAACATTCTGTTTAATGAAAAACCTCAAACTGCAGAATATACAATATACAAAGCTCTCACATTGTTAAAAAAAAAAAAAAAACAAAAACCAGACATGCAAATATATTTAAACACATAGAAAAGGTATTGGCAAGTTGTACTCCAACTGTTTACAACAGTTATATATAGCAGTCAAGAAATGGCTGTTTCTTGAGAGGGAGTAGCAAGAGAAGAAATTGAAGTGGAAATCCCACCTTCAGTTTAGTAAATTTTCCATATTCTTTGAATTTTTTGTAAGACTATTAAAATATGACTTTTGAAACTAAAAAACAATATGAGGTCATTAGTATGCTTCACTGAGTGAAAAATGCAAATTACAAATGTGCGTATAGTCTCACTTTCATTAAAGACAAAATGAACACATAATTCTATAATACCTAAATTTTTATTATGTTCATGCATTACTTTTATAATTAAAGGATAGCTTTAAAAAAATGTTTTGATGCTTAAAATGACAAATTCCAGTTAGGAAAAATGGCATCCTGAAAAAGTGATTTTCCTGACAGTGCCAAGCAAGTGAGTATTGATTATTTCCTGTAAGTATTATTTTAAGACTCACTTCCTCTTTTGTCTAGCCACCTTTAGGATTTTTTAGAGACGTTGCTAATGAGATAATTTTATATTTCTATTTACATATTACATTCTGAAATTAGTGATTGGTACATCAGTACTGTACTGTAAAATTGATTCTTATTTGGAAAAAATTGTTTTCCCCAGACCTGGGATCAGGCTAGTTCAGTGGGTTCCCTCCAATAGATAATTGGAGTAGCTATTTCACTAGTTACAGTTAGGAAGTGGAAAAGCACTCAAGAGCATGCCATCTGAGCACAGCCATGTAAGTCAGGTATTTGAGAACTCAGAGAATTTTATCATAATGATATATAAGAATCTAAGTTTGAGAATCATTAATTCACTCATGATCCTCTACCTTTTAAAATTACTTTAAAAATTAGCTTTGTTGAGTTCTAATTTACATATTAATATTTTATCAAATATTCCTATTAGAATATTTACTTTAAATACTGTAACTAGAGAAATGAATGTTACATGATGGCTAGAAACACGAGCGTGGGGGCCAAAGAGACCTGGATTTGAATACTAGCTGTCTCTTCATTAGCTTTGTAACCTTGGGCAGATTACTTAACCCTTGTAGGCTTCTTTCCTTGTAAGTAAAATATGTACAATACCACCAAAACTGCAGGGATTTTGTTAGGCTCAAATGAAAAATAATGTATTAAATAATTGTTATCAATTAATGAATGTATGTATTTGTTGATCATGAGCACACTGAGATGCTCACAATTCAAGAAGCATGTGGGAATTAAAAGGAAACAGTCTGTTTACTCCTCAACGAAATGAAGACTATATCTAACCCTCAGCATATCTGCAGTAGAAGCACTGAACAAAGTGCCTGATATTCCCCAAGATCCTAAGATGTCATGTATTGAGATATATGGAGCTGTTGCTATTATGGACACAACATGCAACTGATCATATTTTTCAGTATTTGGTCAATAATTGACTAAAATGTCTAAAATAATGACTTGTTCATTTTGTTAACATATTTGGAAACAAATGACTCCACAGTGCACTACTCTAAATTCCTCTGCCCAACATTTAATACATTCCAGTGTGATCCTGAGGTTCCTTGGAGGTCTCTCCCCTATATTTGGCTCAGCTGGTTTACTCATGTCCTTTGCTGTTCTTTTGCCAGCATGTTCTTTGTCAACATAGTGTTTTTCTGCTTGGATTGCCTTTTCTTCCCATCAAAATCCTAGCCACTGGAATTTAAAAGCTTAATTCACAAACTTACTTCCTTCCCCACCCCATAAATTGAATATACCCTATCTGGCTGGAATTGTTTTGTCTTCTGAATCCCTATTAACATTATTTCCTCCAACATTCTTTTAGCATTTATATATTACCTCCTTAAATATAGTAACTGTTTTTCAATTAGCCTGTAAACTACTTAAGAGTAAGGGTTGTCTTTTTTTCTGCAATTAGTATATATAAGTAGTGACATAAAAGTTACAAAGTATGTGACCTTAGATATTCCTAACCTTACTGTGCCATATGTCTTCATCCTTAAAACATGAGTAATAACAATCCATTTCAAGGGTTGTAGTGAGAATTAAATGAGTTTCCAAGGTTAAAGTGTGTGAAATAATTCTGAGCATACAGTAAACACGATATGAAGTATTTGCTTTCATTATCATCATCCCAGAATTTAAAAGACCAGAATGAACTGAATTAGAAGAATACCTAATTCATGCTGGGGATGTAATGAAAGGAAATTTGAAAATGCTTCTTAAAGGAGTAAGTCATTAAAGGAAAAAGGTAGAGAGGCAAAGGGACTGGCATTTGCAAAGCAGAGAGATTTTAAATAATCTGACAACAGTAAAATGTCTCAATTAAAAGTGGTGTTTTTCAAAGAATACCAAAATAAGAAACTAAATACTAAAAAAAGTCCGGTATCTGCAAAGCAAAGAACTGAGCTCAGTTAAGATACTACCCCTTTCTGACTCTTCCTGAGCAAAGAACCAGTCATCTTCTTTACTGATGCAACAGTTAATACGAGACATGCTGATGTGCACATGACACACTTTGATGGTAATTTCATGGAGGTTTTTTTTTTTAAAACATGACTACTCCTGACCTATGTAATCCATTTATTCGCTATCAAAAAGACACAGGCATACAATCCATGTTCTCACATTGAGCTCTTAGCCAGAGACTCACCTGATCCAGGAGTAATAAGAGGCCCCTCTAATTCAAGTGCCTCATCTTCAGACTGATCGTCTAGCTTTTTCTTTTTTTTCTTTGTTGGATCTCTCGGCTTTTTCAAGAGGGAAAGTTCTTCAGGGTGTCTGATATCTATTAAGATAAAAAAATGTTACTAGAATAACAAAACTTAAACACTTTACACTTGGTAAATCCATCTATTCATTGCAAAATAAGAATTTGTAATTTCCTTCTGTGTATGTGTGTTTGTTTCATCAGATATTAATGCCATGTACTCTAAAACACTCTTAATTCAGAACTACATAATAAATGTAGTGACAGCAAAGTAGAAAGATAATGATCTAGAGTACAGAGAGAAAATTATTAGAATTCTTAGTTATATGTATTTTTTTATCTAAAGATATATATTTTAATATCTTTTATCTAAAGGAAATTATGCTTTATATTATATGGTAGCCCTCATTTATTCTGCATGTAAAGTGAATGTAATGAAAATACTTGCATATTACCAAATCTCAAAATTATAACTGATACAAACTTTTCTGCCTTGTATCAAAGGGCTACAACTTTCTATATTTATCCTATTTTCATGTGAAGAAGCTGATAAGAGGCAAAGTAGTTCAATGAAAGTAATGATGAATTAAAGAACCCAAACAGGCATATGTTACATTATATATTATATATAATACATACCATGAATTGCAGGAATTGTTAGTCAAATTCTCCCCAAACTGAACTAAAGATTCAATGGAATCCTAGTCAAAATTCCAACTTGCTCTTTTGTACAAGTTGATTGTAAAATTTATATGGAAATGAGAACAATCCTAGAGTAGTCAAAGCAATTTTTAAAAAGAATAAAGTCAGGGGACTTATACTACTTGATTTCAAGACATCATAAAGTTACCACAATCAAGACAGTATAATTATTGGCTTCATAATGAGAGACATCTAGATGAATGGAATATAAGTGAGGACCCAGAAACAGGCCCATATATAGGTGGTTAATTATTTTGAACAAATGTTCAAGGGGAAATGAAAATCTTTTCAACAAATAGTGTTGAACAAGACAGCCATATATATTTTAAAAATTATTTATTACTTAACACAATATGCAAAAATTAATTCTGAGTAGATCATAGACCTGAAAAGAAAAATAAGTAGACAAATATTTCTTAGGGGACACACACACAATCCCCACAAAAAAATTTTTATTTTTATATTTTTTAAATAAGCCTAAAACAAAAACCTGCTCTTTGAAAAATACTGTTGAGAAAACAAAATGTCAAGCTGTACATGAGACAAAATACTGACAAACATCTGACAATGGACTTGTATCCAAAATATGTAAAGAACCCAACAACTCGATAATAAGCAGACCAATGAGGTAACGATTTGGACAAGCACTTCACCAAAGAATGCATAAGAATGGCTAAACAACACACGAAGAGATGCCCAATGTTACTGTTCAGGAAGATACAAAGTAAAAACACGAGATGGTATTACTCATTAGAGTAGCCGACATTAATAAGACTGATAATACCCTTTGCTGATAAAAATGTGTAGGAGTTAACTGGCACTCTCATACCCAGCTGGTGGGAATGTGAATGTGAAATGAATCAATTTTTTTAAAAAAGTCTGGCAGTTTCTTATAAAGTTAAACATATACAACTCAAACATTCACTCCTAGTTATTTACTCAAGAAAATGAGAAGCACATTTATAATAGCTTTATACATAAAAGCCAAAACTGAAATAACCCAAATGAATAAACAAAATGTTATATTTTCATGTCTATGGTATACTCATGCAATGGAACACAACTCATCAGTAAAAATAAACTATCAATACATGCAATAACATGAATGCATCTCCAAACCATTCTAAGTCAATTAGAAAGTGTATATACTGTATGATTTCATTTATAAAATTCCAAAAAATGACAACAAATCTATAGTGACAGAGCAGATCAAAAGCTGTCTGGCTAAAGTTTAAGGGCAGATGGAAATTTCTGCATCCTGATTATGATAGTTTTACAGATGTAAATATTCATCAAAACTCAAACTATACACTTTAAACAGGTACCATTTATATTGGTTATACCAAAATAAAGTTAATTTAAAAAATAAAGAGCTTAAAAGGATGGAGAGCCAAGAAAAAAAAAAACAGAGGAGAGAAGCACTGAGTCTACGTATTATAATGTTCGGCAGGAATGCACTATGTGTCATCATATAAACAGAGTAGACAACAAAATACAAATCACTGCAGAACTTGTACAGAGTTCTGCTAGGTTACTGATTAAAGTTTTACATGTGGCAGTTTGCACTTTCAGGAGTCCAAAACATCCACTAGATTCAATCCAGTATTACAAATTCAGGAAGCTTTTTATCTGTAGGGGACCTGAGATTAGGATGGATCATACTGCTAAGGACTGATGAGGCAAAATTTGAGGGAGAAGCATATAGCTGAACTACCTGGATTAATCTCAGCTCCACTATTTATTAGCTGTGTGACTTTAGGCAAGCTACTCAGCCTGTCAGTGTCTGAGTTTCCTCATCTGCAAATTGAGAATAATAGCACACCTCAAGAGGTTGTTGTGAAAATTAAATGATTCATAAGGGTAAAGTCCTTTGAACAGGGAAGGCACAAGACATGTCCTTTTAAGTATTAGGTATTGATGCTTTTCTCTAATTTTAAAAATTATACAATCATTTGGCAATTACAAAAATATAAATAATCAAGTCCTTTAAAACCTGTTCTTGAAAAACAGAATATGACTATGTATAAAACTGTGTAAATATATAATTTAACCATTCTTCTAATAATGAACCCATTAAAAATAATGGTTCTACAAACATCTACATACATACTTTTCCACATTTTATTTCAGAAATTCATTGGAGTGGAATTACTGAATCAAAGGTTATCATTTTATGGCAAAAGTGGAGCAAGATGAGCACATGTGTTATTTTTTCAAGCTTTGCTTGGTATGATTATCTACATAGAACCAAATCATCATTTCCTACCTAGATTACTTTGAAAATAAACAAGATCTAACATTCTAAGAGACCTAATGATTTATGAGTTGTACTTTCAATTCTCAGTGTACCCTCAGTTTTAAATGCCATCACTGCCCATGTTGAGGGGAGTAGGGGGAAGCATTATAAAAATCGAAGCCTCTGAATAACTAGTTGTCTATAATGCTTTAATGTTAAGTGGAAGTAGGGTGGTGGTGGTAATTGCTCTCTCTACCCATTCGGTCCACCAAAGTAAATCATGTAATGATACGTGGTGAAAAAGCTAAAAGTATAGGACACAAAATGAATCACACCTGAGAGATATGAGACACTTCTAACACAATTCACCACTGTCAAGTTGAATGAAAGAGAGAAAAAACAGGCATTTATAATTTGAAAAGGCCTCCCAAATGTTTCTGCTGTGACTCTTCTATTTGAGAATCACTGCATTACATGATTCATCCTTTGAGATTTTTTTCTTAGGTTATTTCCTGTCTAGTTCATAAACCAGATATTATTGTTAGTAGAAGAATGACTATTTTAACTAGCTTTTAGTCAATCATAAGCAGATGAAGCAGTTCTTAATTCTATGTGCCCATGAGAATTGCCTGTGAAGTTAAAAATAACATTAAAAATAATGCTTGGGCCACATTCCCAGATACCCTTAGTGGCTCAGAGCTTCCAGCAGCTTGTTTTATAGAAACTCTCACAATGGATGTTAACTAGATTATTGTGATCATTTCGCAATATATATAAATTCGGAATCATTATGTTGTACACCTAAAACTAACATAATGTTACATGTCAATTATATTTCAATTAAAGAAAAAGCTTTATAGGTAATTCTGCTTCCAACTTCTTGAGAACTAGCAGTTTAGGGGAGGGTAGAGAAGCATGACATCTTATTTTTCCGAATAACTACTGCTGCACATGAACTCTATAAATAAGTGGTTTTCATTTCAACAATAACAAAAAAGGTAAGCCTACCTCGTTACATAAAATACTAATTATTTCATTGATATAGGAATTTAGGACTTATTTACTCTGCCTTGTATAAAGAAGGAACTAAATTTAGTAATCTGAATCACATGTTTAGTAAGAGTGGGCCTGGTGAAATGTTTAAGGTTTATACTAAAATAAGCTTTATACTCAAATAAAAATACACCTAGAGGATTATGAGAAATAAAAACTTTAAAATGAGTAACCAAAATACAACATTACTTTTCATTTATGCTAAATTTTATAGTTCACTAATAAAGACAAACTAGCACTTCAGTCACTACACAAGCAATTATCCAGGACCTCTTTATAACAGAAACATATACTAAATAGCAATGAAATTTAATGTTCAAGATCAATATAATGTTATCAAGACAAATCTAGAGAAAGAGAGACTACATAAATGCTATACATATCAAAAACTATGGGGCTGAGAAAGTGGGATCAGGAGCAGAGAAGGGTTCTCAGGAAAGATAACATTCATATTTTACTTTGAAAATAAATTTTTCTCAAGTCTCTGGTTAAACATGTATACTGAGTTTGTTTATTTATTTCACTCCTTTATAAAGATATATATATAAAAAAACAATTAAATGAACTTATAAGGACAAAGAAAAAGGAGAAAGCATCAGATAAGAAATGTCAGAAAAAATCTGGAAGCCAGATGGCAGACTAGTAAATGACATAGCAGAGTGCAGAAATATAAAATAAAGGTGTCTGATGAAGGAAATACCAATGGGAAACATGTTGATACACTGTGCCGAACATCAAACATAACCAAGCAATGAAAACAGAGAAACATGGAAAATGAATCCTGCTCCCGTGTTCCTTTCTTGCTCCTTACTGGATTAAACCTACCCTTCAGATTAAACTGGATTAAACACAACCTTTAGGATTCCTTAGAGGAGAACCTTAATAGATCTATGGAAAAAAATCTTTTTTAAATAGTAACATCTGAAAAAGCTTGCTCAATGTTCAAATATCCTACTGAAGGTTAACAAACTAAACCCCATTCAGCATAGAGGTTCCTATTCCTATGGGATATTTTTAGTGCCCCATCATTAAATGTATGAATGGACAGTCAATGACTGACTGACGTTTGAGAAAGGCTTCTGTGGTAGGTAAAATTCTAGAGATATCCCCTTAAAATTCTTGTCCCTGGGTATACTATAATACACTATTCTAAAGAATGTTACGAAGAGACTTTGTAAATGGAATTAAGGCTACTAATCAACTGATTTTAGGGATATTATCCTGGATTCTTTAGGCAGGGATAATGTAATCACACAAGGCTTTCCAAACAGAAGAAGGAATAAGAGGGAAGCTGAAAAGAGATGAAACAGAAGGACCGACAGATACATTCAAAGAGTAAGAAAGATTGGATTTGCTGTTCCTGGCTTTGAAGATGAAGGAAGGGGGCCACAAGTCAAGAAATTCGGGAGGCCTCCAGAAGCTGAGAATGATCCTTGGCAGACAAACCAGGAGAAACTTCAGTCCTGCAAGCACATGGAACCAAATTTTACGATGTAGAATTCTTTCTCAGAGCCTTAAAGAAAAAACACAACCCTGCCGACACCTTAATTTCAGCCTTATAAATCTCAAAGCAGAGGAGCCAGATGAGGCATGCTGTGCTGGGACTTTTAACCTATAGAAACTGTGACATATTAAATTTGTATTGTTTTAAGCTGCTAAACTTATGGTAATTTGTTCTGGTATCAATGGAAAACTCACAGAGATTCTAACATGAAAGAGACCAAATGAAAAGAAAAACTCAGGGAAATAGAGCTAGTACAGAGAACAGAAGAATAAAACAAAATGAAACCCTCTCAATTACAATTCTCAGAAAGATAAGACAATGACATCTATGAGAAATGAACAGGATGTTTTACAAAGAACAACCAGACATTAAGGAAGAGAGCTTGGACATTAACAATGTGGGTAGGGTCCTTTCCCTTTTTTTAAAAGCTATTTTGTTGAGGTTTAACTCATATAAAGTCCACAAATCTTCCATGTATTCATGAACACCTGGGTAATGAACATCATATCAAAATATGAAACACTGAAAATTAAAATTTAATATCCACAATAAAATCCAACCGAAGAGATATAAAGTTATCAATCCAAGAACAAAATCTGACTAATTACTAGTAACAGAACAGAGAAAACCAGGGGAAGAATTAGAGCACATTACTATGAAATTTCAAAATGGCAGGAAAAACAAAAGATCCAGAAAATATCCAGAGAGAAAAGCAATCTATAAAGAAAGAATGAAAAATAAAAATTAAAAACACTATCAGCACTATCAATAATAACACTGGAAGCTAAAACACAACTGAACCATAACTTTCCCATTATGAGGGAAAATAATTTTCAACCCAACAATTCTATAAAGGGCAAAATGAAGACATTTTTAAATATAACATCTCAAAAATTTATATCCCATTTACCTTGTTCTTAGTACAGTGATGGAGGATACAGTCCACCAAAATAAAGAAGCAAGTCACCACTGAGGCAAATGAACAGATCAAATGTAAGAGAGAAGACATTTCCCCGGACAGAGGTTAAGGGAAATCCCAGGGCTATGACTGTACATATTGGCCTAAAAACATCCATCCCAGATTATTGGAGCAGGATGATGGAGGGGCTTCAGAATGTCTTTAGGAAGAAAAAAAGGGGAAGAGATTTTATCAGATAATGTATTTGATCATGAAAATTATAGAGGATGTGGAATAACAAAGAATCAGCAGGAGATATAAGTTGAAAACTAAGCAAATGATAAAAACATATGAGATAGGAAAAGTAACAGTATACTCTTTGGTTCGGCAGGTAAAAGCATACACCCTGTTAAAACAATGTATTCAATGATACTGATTTAACTAAAAATTATAGTAGTTATAATAAAAAGAGGAAAAAGTTGAATAAAAAGTGAACAGATATCTAAAACTGATAAGAAATAACAGTATAAGCACATTGTTTAGAATTATGAAACAAAGTCAAATACTAGAAGAGTAGAAAGTGGGAGGTGATATGATTAAGAGCTGGGAGAAACAGCAAAAAAATGGTTTTAACCTTTGATCTAGTGCTTTAATAAAAATCTGAAAAATGTTTCTGCTTACTGTGTAAAGAATGTATTGGAGTGAACAAGAATAAATAAGAGAGACTGTTTAGGAGGGTTTGGGAACAATCTAGGGTAGAGATGGTGATGCTGTGGTCTTACTAGAACAGTAAGGGTAGGAGAGATCGAAAGATGTGAAAGATTCAAAATATATCTTGCAGGCAAAATTAGCACTTTGAAGTGACTAATGAGATGTGTAGGAGAGGAAGAGTGGTGCTAAGGATGACTCCCAAGTTTCTTGTTTGTGTATCTGGGATGGTGGTACCTTTTGTTGCTATGGAAACTTCTAAGTGGAAGAGTGAAGAAATAGCACAGAGATCTGGGAAGGAATGCCATGAGCTCAGTTTTGAACATGTTCAATTTGAAATTTCTGTGAAAAAAATGGTCTTCTTATAAGTAGTGCTATTGAAATGAGCACATTATGGTTTTCAAAAAAGGTATAATGCTGGAAAAAAATCAAGGATAAATTAAAAATGGAAGGTCTCAACTAAGATTGAGTAACAGGGACTTATTTTCCTGTTTTATTTATTTGTTTATTTGTTTGAAACAAAAAATAAAGAAAGGTTTTCAGACCTCAGACAACAAGCAACACAGGAAAGGGGAAAAAAAATAACAGAAGGAGTCTTTTAGTTGTACCAGCTTACTGCCTAGAATTGTATAGGGCAAGAAGAGGGCAAATAGTCAGGTCTTACTGCACTGAGAGATATGAGACAGAGTTCAAGGAGGCCAAAAAATTATTAGAATTTGTGTATTAGAGTACTGGAGAGAAGGGAGCTCAGCCAAGAGCATTCTGGAGATGTGCAATTTATCTGCTAGAGTCTGGCTGAATACTGATCTGTACATTTGTGAGAGAAAGGCCTCCTACGACACAGGGTATTTAGAGGAATTCCCAGAAGACAATTAGTTTTAGATTAATGAGGGCTCTGGACCTTCCCAAACAAAACTTAAAAGCAAGCACCAAAATGATCCAACTGGTTCCAACTTGACAGTTGACCAGAAAAAAAGGCTATCACTACTTAAAAAGAAATCCAGCCACCAATGATGTAAAATGTAATAGAGTCCAGTATTCAATGAAAAATTACCAGGCATAAAAGAGGCAGAAAAATATGACCCATTGCCAGGAGTAAAGGAAAAAAAAGAAAGCAAGAGAAGCAAAAAAACCTACAATGATAGAATTGGTAATTAAAGATATTAACATAGCTATTATAAATATACTTCACATGTTAAAGCAGAAGAAAATGTAACATAATGAGAAAAATAAGAGATTTATTTATTTTTAAATGGAATCAAACTTCTAGTGATGAAAAATGCATCTAAAATGAAAAATACACTAGGTGGGATTAACAGCAGATGAGAAGAGAAGATCAATGAACTTAAAATGAAGCAACATGAAACTAGAGTCCCATAAAAGATGAGAGGTGTGGGAAGGAACACTAAAACTTATCTGAAGAACTGACTGAAAATTATCCAGATCTGATGAAGACCATTAACACACAGATCAAAGAAATACAATAAAGGTAGAACAGAATACACATAAAGAAAACTATGCCAAACAGATCAGAATTGCTAAAAACCAGGATAAATTCCTAAAAAGTTAACAGAAAACATACACAGGAACAAATAAAAAGAGCAATAACAGTCTTCTCTGAAATGACACAAATCACAGGATGATAGAAAGACATCTGTAATTATTGGAAGGGGGTTGGGGAAGAGTCCAGAATTCTTCACCCAGCTGCAGTATCAAAAATTAAGGCAAAAATCACAATTTTACAAACGGAAGGTGAAAAAAATCACCACCATAGACCTGTACTATAAAAAGGTCATATGAAGTCCTTTGGATCGAAGAAAAAGGATACCATGTGGAAAGCATCCTCACAAAGAACACTGAAAAATGGTAAATGTGTGGGTGATTACAAAAGACCATTTTCCTTATTTTCTAATACTTCAAAAGGCAATTATTGTTTTAGAGAAAATACCATATTGTGGGTTTTAGCAAATATGAAAGTAAAATATGACAATAATACAAAGGACAGGAAAGAGACCTGGAATATACTGTTATAAGGTTATTATAATACTATTTGAACAGAGACTATGCATTAAAGCCCTATGCTGTAAACAGTAGAGCAACCACTAAAAAAGACAAAAGAAAGATAATAGCTATTATGGCACAGGTGGAGATAAATGTAATCATAATGACAACAACAAACCTCACTTTAAAAGAGAGAAACAACCAAAAAAAGGAACACAAGAACATAAAAAAAAAAAAACAAAAAATACCAAGATGACAGATTTAAACTCAACCACAATAATAACCACATTAAATATAAATGGTCTAAACAGTTTAAAATGGGCTGAGATTATTAGAATAGATAAAGAGGTAGTCCTAGTTATATGCTGTTTATAAGAAATTTAAAAACAGATTAAAAGGAACAAGATAGGGAAAGATATAGTATATAATATCTTTTGTCATCAGACAAGGTGCAATTCAAAGCAAACATTAGCAGGAATATAGAGGGTCATTTCATAGTGATAACAAGTAATTTCTTCAAGAATATAATTCTAAGTATGTACACACTAGAAAGATTATTCAATAAAAATGATAGAAGTGAAAGGAGTAAGAACAAATCAACAATTTTAGTTGAAGATCTTACTTAACATCACTTTCTTATCAACCAACTTAATCTGTCATTCTTCGAACATTCTCACCCAATCAAACTATATAAATTCTTTTCACATGCACAGAGAAAGTTTTATGTTAAGATAAACTTCACTTGATCATAATGTGTTCATCTTTTTTATAACTGGATTCAATTTGCTAAAATTGTTAAGAATTTTTGTGTCTATAAACAAAAATCAGAGATCATAAACAGGTCATAAATATTAAAACTTTTGGAAGACACAATGAAATTAAAAGATAAGCCAAACAGTAAGAAAATATTTGCAAAACACATTCACTAAATTTTCTAAATTCAGCATATGCAAAAATGCTTACAACCCAGTAAGATGACAAACAACATAATTTTTTTTTAAGGGAGGCAAAGTATTCAGACACTATACCAAAGACTATACATGGTGGCAATTAAACACATGAAAAGATGCACAATATCATTAATCATCAGGACAGTGCAAATTGAAAACACAATAAGATACTACCCCACATCCACTAGAATAGCCAAAACTAGAAAATCTTACAAGTAGTTTGAGTTTCCATTTGTTTTTCACTTTTAGCTTTATAGAAAAAATATTAACTGTATTGTTTTGTTTTTCTTCATTCTACAATAAGTGAGATCATACAGTATTTATCTTTCTCAGTCTGATTTATTTCATTTAGCATAATGCCCTCAAGTTCCTATTCATGTTGTCACAAATAGCAGGAATTCCTTCTTTATGGCCGAATAATATTCCATTGTGTTTATGTATCTGTGTATATGCATGTATACGTATACACATATATACACACATCTTCATTCATCTGTTAAAGAACACTTAGGTTGTTTCCAAATATTGGCTATTGTAAATAATGCTGCTATGAATATGGGGGTGCAGATATCTCTTTGACATGGTGTTTTACCCTGGTATGGGAGGGGAGCCCAGAAATAGACCTAAATAAATATAGTCAACTGATCTTTGGCAAAGGAACAAAGGCAAAACAGTGAAGAAAAGATCATTTTAATTTTTTTTTTAAAAATTAGAGTAACATTTATTAACAACATTATGTAAGTTTCAGATGTACAACTTTATAACATCTGAACACTCCATTGTGTGCTTACCACCCGAAGCCTAGTCTCCTTCATTTTATCATTTGGCTCCCCTTTATCCTTCTCCCACCACTCTTTCTCTCTGGTAACCACTTTCTGTTGTATCTGTGAGTTTACACATTCAGGTTTTCATGTGGGCATAAATTTAGAATCAGCTGAATAAATACCTAAGAACCCAATTGCTGAATTATATGGTAAGACTGCTTAGCTTTGTAAGAAACTGCCAACTATTGTAAGCAACTACCAACTATCAGATATTTTTTCAAAAATGATGCTACTACTGGACATCCACATGCAAGAAAATGAATCTAGACCCAGACCTTACACCTTCACAAAAATTAACTCAAAATGTATCACAGATCTAAAATGTAAAATGAAAACCTTAAAACCCCTAGAAGATAACATTTAGATGACCGTGGGGTTGGCAATGATGTTTTACATGCAACAAAAGCATAATTCATAAAAGGAATAACGGGTAAGCTGGAGTTCATTAAAATTAAATTCTGCTCTGTGAAAGAAAATGTCAAAGATAATGAATTAAGTCAAGAAACAGACCGAGAGAAAATATCTGCAAAAGGACAGTTATGCAAAATATATAAAGAACTTTTAAAACCTAATAATAAGAAAACAAACAACCTGATTAAAAAATAGGCCAAAGACCTTACAGGCACCTCACCAAAGAAGATGTACAGATGGCAAATAAGCCTATGAAAAGATGCTCCATATCATATGTCATCAGAGAAATGCAAATTAAAATGAGATATCACTATTCCTCCATTAGAATGGCTTCAATCTAGATCATTGACAATACCAAACGCCAGTGACAATTCAGAGCCACAGGAACTCTCGTTCATTGCTGGTAATGAATACAAAATGCTATAACTACTTTTAGAGACAGTTTGGTGGTTTCTTACAAAACTAAATATATTCTACCATATGATCCAACATCACAGTCCTTAGTATTTACCCAAAAGAGTTGAAAACATATGTTCACACAAAATTCTGCATGGGGATGTTTATAGCAGCTTTATTTATAATTGCATAACTTGGAAACAACCAAGATATCCCTCAGTAGAATATGTAAATAATCTGGTACATCTGGACAATGGAATATTTTTCAGTGTTAAAAGGAAATGAGCTATCATGCCATGAAGACGTGGAAAAAAACAAATGTATATTACTAAGTTAAAGAAGCCAACCTGGAAAGGCTACGTACTATATGATTCCAACTATACTACATTCTGGAAAAGGCAAAACTACAAAAACAATAAAGAGATGAGTAGTTGCCAAGGGTTGGGGGAGCAAGAGAATATGCAGAGCACAGAAGATTTTTAGTGCAGAGAAACTAATCTCTGTGATATAATAATGACAGATACATGTCATTATACATTTGTCCAAACCCACACACTGTATAACACCAAGAAGAAACCTAATGTAAGCCACTGACTCTGGATAATAATAATGTGTCAATGTAGAAATGTACCACTCTGGTGTGGGATGTTGACAGTGGGATGTAGGGTAAATGGAAACTGTACTTTCTCAATTTTGCTGTGAACCTAAAACTACTCTAAAAAATAAAGTTTATATTATTTGTCTATTTATTAAAAGCTGATAAACAGGCAATTCAAAAAAGAAACTTAGATTCAATGGCCAATAAAGATATAAAAACATACTTAACTTTATAAACTAAAATGAAATACCGTTATTTTTCACTCAGAAACGCAAACACTAAAAACTGATGATGATATGGAGCAAGGAGTTTTCATACATTGTGGGTTGAAATGTAAAATGGTAGAAACACTTGGGAGAATAATTTGACAATATTATGAAATGAATCACATATATTTAAAACAGCAACTTTACTTTTTACTTCTGAGCGAACACTCAAGAAATTTCTGCAAATACATATAAAACTGTTTAAGAAAATACCCGAACAGCAACAGTAATACATATATTGTTTGGGGTATATATACACATAGATATGAATACATGCATATGTGTGTGTTTATGTATTTTTTAAAGTACTGGAAGGATATACACTAAACTTATGAAGAGTATAGCAACACAATATATTTGCTTTTTGAAGGAAAATTAGGAAATGTGACTTAAGAACTCTACCTATATTATTTTGACTTAGAAAAGAGTTTGGCAAAATAATATCAGCTATTAATTCTAGATAATAAGAAGTATGCATTTGTTATAAAATTACTTGTTTTCTGTATTTTAATTTTTTCTTAAAAATTCCATTAAACATAAAAATCATTAGAATTTCAGTCATTAGATCAAAGTAGCAATGTCAGTCTACCTATATCTCCCCTTAATCTATAGCACAATGAAGTTATAAATTAGTAATAAAGACAATAGTTCACATTTTCTCTGATGGTTGAATACTTCCTGTCATATGATATAACTGGGTCACCCAAAAGTAATCCACATCTCATTTCACAAAGCATAAATAGAATTACTACAAGAGTATTCAAATGTTAGACTGGTTAAGGAAGACAACACTTATAGTCATTTCCTTAGGAGCTGTGTCAGGCCTTCAATGAAGGAAGTGACATAATCTGCCTGAATCACTAAAATCAAAATAATGACATGTGAAGGAAGCACTGTGAAATCTACATCCCTCTAAAAATAAGACCTGTTTCCTTCCCTTTTCCCTTCTCCTTCCCATAAATCATTTGATTCAAATATTATAAAATAATAAATACCTGATATACCTGGATTCCTGTTTCACCTTAACCCAACATTTCTTTATCTTAAAGTAATACAAAACTTTAAAGAATAAAAATTTCATATGCACAAACATGGATAGCTCACCCCAATCGCTACTCCTTGAAATAAGTAAATGTCAGTCATCAAACATACATACATCACACAACTCATACTTTCACGAAGGATTTATCTAATACTTACTGAAAGTCTTACAGATGTCAGAAACAGCTTTGAAGACTCTATCAGAAAAATTCACTTTCACTTTTACATACTTCATGTTGGGAAGTTGCAGACGGAGGAGTTTGTGCTGGGGGGTGAACTGAAGCTTAGCATCTGCCTGAATGCCATACTTATCCAAGGTCCAATGTGTCTTAAGAAGCCAAGTTCTCTTCTTTTCCCACCAGAGAGCGTGGTCAGACCAATCTTTTTTCACATCTACAGAAAAACAAACAATAAACAAAACGTGTAAAAATCACCAAGATGTCTCCCGTCTGATCTCAGAAACTAAGAAGGTTCGGGCCTGGTTAGTATAGTTGGATGGGAGACCACCTAAGAAGACCAGATGCTGTAGGTGTAAAAAAAAAAAAAATCACCAAGATTACCTTGAGAAAAATTAAAAGCAGAAAACTAAATTGGATACTTAATATAAACAATTAAATATTAAGGGTCTGTTATGTAATAAATACAAAAGAAATAATAAACAGCTGAGAAAACATACTGTCTGCCTTGTAAGGCCAGAGTATACAAGATAGTTGAGGCAGAATATACAGGGCAACTAACAATGCCTAAGTTAGGTACAATATGGGACACATGGATGACAAATGGAATAAATACTCTCTGTAGTCATTCAGAGAACAAAGAGAACCCTGGGAGCTAGAAGAAAGATAATGAAGTTACAGGGTTCTGAGCCCAACTTTGAGGAATGGACAATATTCTGATGATAAAGTAGGTGAGAAGGCTGAGGTTTGTGAGGCTGCAGAAGTGTGTGAAGGCGATGAGTGGTGAAAAGTAACATAGGGAACCAGAGTGAGCAAAAAACAATTTCCTAGGTGAAGAGGAGGAGTATGGGGAAAATACTATCCATGAGTAAAACTCTGTAATCTAAGAGAGGAAAAACAAACAAACAAAACAACCTGTATCTCAACCTACACACTGTCCAAGAAAAGTAATTTATAAAGTTATACCGTCTAACTCCCTCCCAATATATTTTGGTATAAGTTTAACAGAAAACATTAATATCTGCTATTTATAATCTTACTTAATTAAATTAAACCAAATAAAAATGTGATTTACACAAGATATGGCTACCCTCAGATAGGTCAGATCTTAACAATAAACAACAAAATATACAAAAAAATCTTCAGCTAGTTCTTCAAGTAACAATAAAAGTGAAAACTTTTTGGATATGTTTAACTCTGAAAAAAGGGGAGAATGACGTTTCAAAAAAAGAACAATAGTCAAACAAAGACTTACAGAAGAAAAAACCCCTGGGAAATAACATTCTGACAAAAATGAAAACTATTATGATTTTGATATAAAGATCATTTTAATATAGCTTTATAATAAGAGTTGATCAACTTTAAGATTAGTTTAAAAGTATATACTAATCCAGATGATTCTTTGAACACAACTTGTCTACCTGAAAGCCTCAGGAAGTAAAAAATCAAATTTCTACACTGATTATATACCTACAAACATCTTCTATGGTACAATTTACTTGATATAGCTAAACTTCCCCTCGTTATGGAAGACACACATCATAAATGGAAAATGACTTTTAATTCCCCAGACATTAAGAAATATTTTAATCAGTAGTACTTTACTGTGAGAATTTTAATTACTTGTTATTATACTACCCTTTTGAAATTTTAGTATTTGTTTTGAAAAGCCCAGTCAATATTATTTGAAGTTTAGCTACAGAAATATATATATCTGCTATTTTTATAACAACTTATTTAAATTTGACACAATGTGTAGTACCACCCTGCATCTTAAATTATTTTCTAGCACAGAGTTTGTCAACTTTTAGAAACAACAAATTTCAATCTAGCTCACAGAAGACAACCAAGGTTGGGACCTTTTCATATATGAGGTAAATGATCCCACATACTACAGATGGTTTACTTTTCAAGAACAGGAGAACCTAGGGCAGAAAAAGATAACTCTTGCAAAGAATGACAGTAACCACACAGAGTAAGGCTATGCTGAATTGAATAAACAGTAAGTAAGTAGGTATGTAATACTTTCTTCCCCACACCTCAGTCATCACTTTTGTGGTACTCTGGTGCCAGTGTCAATCATTAAAGAAGCTACCTCACATATTCTTCCAGTGGAGACAGGAGGGAGGGAAAAGACTGTACCTTGTGCCCTGCTAACAATAACAACAGTCTGTAAACGCTTAATTATCATTTGGGTTCCCCCAAAAAGGAAACCTAAGAACTCTGGTGCAAGAAGCTTATTTGGGGGGAGGGAAAACTCAGGAAGTACACTTGAAAGGATTAAGAAAAGTGAGTCATAGGAAGAAAAGTCTATTAAAGGTTCATTAACTGCTGTGGATAACTGGGAGTTCAGTTCTGCTAGAGACCCTGTGAGGAATCATGCAGAACATGCCTCAGAACTGAACAACTAAGGAAAGAGAAAGCTAGGGCATCTATCCACTTCCTTGGTTAACGATTGCTCCCAGGCCATTGAATTCCTAGTTGCCATGCATGGGGCTGAGTACTCACACTCCCACAAAGCAAATTTAGAGATCCTAGTGCTTAAGGAGACATGATAGGGTCTGTGTACCACAGCAGCCAGTGAACTGTGGTGGGAGAGGGGGCCTGAACAGCATCTGTAAAAGGATGTTAACTGAGGAACCACCAGATGGAAGAGACCAATAGGGCAAGGTTTGTGGAAGGGGTGTAGAGCTTCTATGCCCTCTCCAGGCATGCCATTCTCACCTCATCTCCAGATGTTCATCAACATGCAAGCTTTCCGAACCCCATCCTTTTAAGTTATTAGAGACTTTATGAGATAGTCATGATTGATAAAATCACGGGCCAATGGTGAATGGTCCAACCTCCAGCCCCTCTCCCATCCTGGGTATTTTGTTATAATGGAGAGAATATAAAGGACAGTACACAGACAGAAACAGGATGGCAAGTCTAAGAAGTTTTTAAATTTCTTTAAGGACAAAAAAGCTATAGTAACATTTAAACAGTGGTTGAAATGGTTCTGTTAAGCTTAAAACATATTTACAATTATTATCATTCTTTGTCTCTCAGTAGAGACTGTGTCATAGTGTCACTTTAAAACTTTTTAGAGACTTGGTAGAGCTCTCGTAAATATTCAAGACAATGTTTTCCTCCCTTCTAGAAAATCTTTCTCTGGTGCTGGCTTTGTCTTACACTATATGTTTTATTTTAAAACCAACAGTATTTCCACATCGAGTCTCACAAATGGCTCTATTCAGGATATTTATTTCTACTCAAAAGTAGCAAAAACAAATTGTATACACTGATGAAAACCCTAGGTAAAAAGATGGTATACCAAATGAGAATCATTCACCTAGGTAAACATTAGAGCCAAATGCACACCAAAAATATTTAACTGCACAACTTGTGTGTGTAAAGCAGTACATCTCAAAGCAATAGCTCTTGAAAGTACTTAAGTTATCTAGCATATCGTAGCACAGTTTATCTCTACAGTGGCAGGTCAAACCATAATACACAACATATGCAACTGTAATCCGTATAAACACGATGTGCATAATAGATTTTAGACAGCAACACACACATTTACCTGTTTCTCTAAAGACTGACCAGAAGCATAAAAATACACTGATTTTAAAAGGAAAAGGGATACCTATAAATAAATAATGTTTCATGAAAATAATTATGAGATTAATTATGATGAGATTAAGGAGTGGATCAGATAAAGAGCGTGGCAGAGAGAAATGTACTGCAGTGCTCTGGGAGCAGGACCTGACGTAAGGCAGAAGCTGAAGAGAAGGAGCCAAATATGAGATATATGTCTAAATTAGAATTACAGGTTTTAATGATATTGATTACAGATGAGAGAGGACAGCTGTAAGGTAAAGAGGAAAGCTATAAAGTTCCTAGGCTTGAAAACTAAGTGGATGATAATAAGAGGACTAAGATTTGTTTCTAGAACTCTTAGTTTACAGTGATAGCACTTATTTAATTCTCACAAAATTGCTAATAAGCAGCAAATACTATTATAATCTCTGTTTTAGAGATGAGAAAACCAAGGGATGAAGAAGTTATGCAACATGATCATGAAGGTAGTATACAAGGAAGTTAGGATTTGAATCCAGATCAATGTGACTTCAGAAGTGGTATTCTTAAATAACACTCTATTATCCTAAATAAAGTCTTGCAGAAAAGGTTTGGAAATGCTGAATTTGAGGACAAAGGACTAAAAAGTTAAGATTCATTTACATTTCACAGTAATTTCCTGATAATTATCCTACATATTTCTTATAGAAAACAGGTATTTAGGAGTGAAAAAGGTAGACTGGACATCAGGGAGGTAAAGAGATTATTAAATAAACTAAAAATACCAAGTATTGCCTTGGGGACCAATGAGCAATAAGTGAGATATGCATCACTTAGAGACTGTTATTTCCTTCCTTCCCTTCCTTAACTAAGCACTTGCCTTTTCCCCATCTCCAGGCTAAGTGACCTGCACTGGTAAAATGGCTATTGTCAGGGTAGATTTCAAGCAATGTGAAGGAAAATGGAAGCAGCAGAGAAAAATTCCCGTGAGAGTTTCAACAAACTTTCAAGGCTTCAAAGACTAAAGTAGATGGATTGACCAATTATGCAAAAACAATTAGAAAACAAACTTCTGATAAAAAGTTAGCAAACTGACACTTCTTTGACATAGCTAACTGATTAAAAAATTCACTGATCAAAACAAAAGTCTTCTGAAGTTACTTATAAACCCCAAATAATGTCTACCAATTTCAACCAATATTTGATACAAAATATACTAACTCAAAGTAGTTGAGAAACTTTATCAGATCATATAAACTATGCATACAATTACAGGCTGCACACAAATAAAAAGTATGCCAATTATTCATTTCCAGAGGGTGGGTAACTCTCTATCCAATCCTGAAGGCTCACCACTTATTTGGTTCCATTTGGCTTAGTTCCTAGGAGACTGGACTGTGAGTCCAAGCAGTGTTAACATCTGATAAATTCTGAGAGTAACATCAGGGCTGAATTCATCAGTTAGTATTTGACTCACAGAAGCGCTAACTGCATTTGTTTTTAAAAAGTGATCAAAGGCACTAGGTATTCTATAGTTCAAAAAAGAAGTACCTTAGTAAGAATATTTTATTGTCTTTGATATTAAATTATCTCATAAAGTCCTAAAAAATCATAATAAAGAACTGGAGTGTAGACTACTGGAGAATATTTCTTGGAATCCAAGAAGTTTACCGCTTATATCTTGCTATTGACTTATATGTATCTGGTGAACTTCAAATTAATAAAAATCTGATGTCTCTGTTTAAATCTTTTGTTGGCATCTCACAGTTCTTATTATAACACAACCTTTGAAACCTGGTTACAAAGCACTTTAAGTACTTGCTGATTTATGCATGGCCATTTTAAGCCTGTCAAGCCACTGGGTTCCCCAGGACTGCTTCTCTGTCATTAGTCTTCTTTCAGTTCTTCAAATGGCCACCCTCCCTTGTTCCACCTCTCATGCTGGAACTTATCTTCTGCCAACCTGCTGTTCTTTCCATCCCATATCTTCATGCTTAACATCCTCTGCCACTCTTCTAATTCTTAATATACCTTCACCTTAAAGGTAATTTCCTCCAGGAATCCTTACCCATACACTAGGTCAGATTCCTGGGTACATACTCCCATAGCTATTTCAATTATAACACTCATCACATTATAGCAATGAATTATTTAAAGACTGTCTTGCCCCTAAAATTTCAAATTGAGTGAGGCTAAGGAATGAGTTAATTTTATTCACTTTCTGTTCTTCCCATTCATAATATAGTATCTAGCATTCAGTAGTTCTCACTTAAAATATTAAGTGGGTGAGTGATGGAATAATAGAATATACTTTCCTCACTTAACCATATCTTTCTTCACTATAACCTTAACTTCTACTTTTCTAATCTAGTCTCCAATACACCATGAATACTGCAATCCTCAACCTAGAATACCTTCCCCCTTCCTAAATTTTCACCCTGGCCCTCTTTCAATTAAGGCCAGATCATGTGTCTAAATCTTCATGTTCCAATACCACTTATTTGGCACTTCACAACCAAACTGTCAACTCAAAGCAATCTTCTTTTTTTCAGTACTAGAAAACAACTTACATTATGGGCGGAGATTATGTCCCATTACCTAATGTAATGCTTGGCTCTCCCTAAATGTTTGTTACTACTTCTATTGATGAGGTCAAGTTCATGTACCTCTTTTTCTCCCACAAGTCTCATATATACCTCTATAACCTATCAAAAATAGAATATGCGTGTACATAAAAATATTGTTTAGGATAATTTTTATGAGTTTATTTGAAACAAACTGACAAGTGCCAGGAAGTAAAATCTCTGGATTGAGAAAATGCTTCCCAGAATTATCTTTATGCCGAAACATTTACACAGGAATATCCCATCTCACTCTAAAGCCCTCTTTCCCAGTGTAAATTCTTTAAGGCATTTATTTCCCCATACTCATAAGATATTTAATAGTGAGATATCCCAGAGGTCCATTAGGAGCCTCAATAAAATAACTAGTACTTACTATGTGCCAAGAACTGTTCTAAGTGCTTTACACATATTCAGTTATTTAACTCTCACGACAACCCTATGAGTTAAAGATATTATTATCCTTATTTTACTTATAAGGAAACTAAGTCAAATAGCTTGGCACAAGGTCACAAAGGTCATAGGTAGGGAAGCCAGTATTCAAACCCAGGCCATCAGGCTTCAGAGATTCAGAGATTTCAGAACTAATACTAAAAAACACAATGAAAATAAGTTAATTAAACTACTTTAATCCACCAATCAAATTTATGTTTTAGGTTTACATAGTATATGAAAGATAACTGATGATAACATTTTTCTGAGCTCTAACTACATACCCTCTACTAAGTGCCTAGGATTCTTTTACCCCTTTTAACACTTAGCTCTTATATTAATTCCAAGTAACAGATACATAAACTTGGGTTAAGTGAGATTAAATCACCAGGAAATATTAAAATAATATCCCAGATTATATAAAACTATTAACTGGCCATGTCTTAGACTAAGTCCTTAATAACAAAGCTCATCTTTTAAGAAAGGCTTTTGCCTAAAACAGAATATCAAATTTATTGGAGATACTCTCCATTTTAACACAGTTTATTATTTTACATATATACTGAAACAAATTCTACTGTGATACAATCTTTATATTAACCAAAAGAGACTGCAAGATAGCACAATGAAGGTGAAATATTTAATTTCTAATACTGTATAGAATAACTATTTGGCTTACCTTTTTAAAGGATACCATCTCAATCTTTTATAAAATACTGTTTCACTTGCTCAGTTAAAGGGAAAAATATACTTAGTCTGGACTGTAATCAATCATCATTTAGCTACATTTACAAAAGCTACTTGAAACACTTTATATGAATTAACTTAATCCTTATTATAGTCCAATGATAAAACTACTATTATTATCCTCATTTGAGATGAGAAACCAGAGGCACAGACAAGTAGGTCATACAGCCTAAGGTTGTACAGCTAGAATATAGTAAAGTCAGGACGTGATGCAAGTAGGCTATCTCACCCCAGTCGATGCTCTGCTTTACAGCAAGAACATTCTATCACAGCATGAATTCATCAACACCTTGAATAAAACTTTAAAAATTGATATAGCAATTGTGCCATTTTTCAAGTTATTTTTAATTTCTAAGGTTATAAAATTCTTAAATCTGAACCAGGAACTACAATCTAGAAGGCACTTATCCAATAGACATCTTCATCTACAATCATGCTGACACTTTATTGGTGTTTTATTCATAATTCTGAGTGTTCCATTAAGAAAAAAGTATCAAGATCATCATTACCCTGATGCTTTGAAATTATAACTGATCTTTAAAATACCTGATTTATTTTTAACAGCATATTATAATAAAAACAACTGTTAAATATCTTAGAAAAGATGGACTACAAATTGTTTCTAAGGCAGATGTCACTTCCTCTGAGCAGTTAGTTATCAACTCCCAACCTTAAAAACTGTGTAAGGGTTGCCCATGGATATCCTGAAGCTGGATGACTTTCTACTAGTAGACTGGGAGGAAATATTGAAAAATACATATCTGATAAAAGAACCTGTACCTAGAATATATAAAGAACTTTTAAAACTCAGTAATAGAGAATTTTAAAAAGTGGCAAAAGATATGAAAACACTTCACTAAGTAGATATACTGATGGCATATAAGCATGGCAAAAGCTCCCCAACATCATTTATCAATACGGAACTGTGAATTAAAATGAAAATAAGATACCACTACATACTTACTAGAGTGGCTAAAAATAAACAAAATTAAAACAAAAACACCTGACAATACCAAGCACTGGGAGAGGGCTGAGAGCAAGTGAGATTCTCAAACCCCTTTTTTTTTTTTTTTAAATTCTTATACAGTGCTGATGAGCGCATGAAATGATTTGGCCACTCTGGAAAAGTTTAGCAGTTTCTTATAAATTTAAGCATATACTTAGGATACTACCCAGCACTCCAACTAGGTAGTTATCCAAGAGAAATGAAAATACATGTTCATTCAAATGTTTACAGCAGCCCTATTCATAATCTCTAAAAACCGGAAACAACATAAATGCCCTTCAACTGGTGGATAACTGTGATACTCAGCAGAGAGGACTGACACACACAAATGAATCTAAAATGTATTATGCTAAAAAATGTTTTAACAAAATGTATTTTGCTAAGTCAAAGAAACTACACTCAAAGGTAGATGATGTGGTATTTTACAGACACTGTTGAAAAGGCAAACTATCAGTGGTTTTCAGGAGGTAGGATTAAGGGGATGGATCATAAAAGAACAAGGAAATCTTTTGGTGCTGGAAAAATTCTATATCTTGATTGCTATAGGTTTACAACACTGTATGCATTGGTCAAAAATCAGCAGAAAAAAGGACAAATTTTGCTCTGTAAATTATGCCTTAGTAAGCTTGAC
Organism: Cynopterus sphinx; assembly: GCA_030015415.1. Taxonomy (NCBI): domain Eukaryota; kingdom Metazoa; phylum Chordata; class Mammalia; order Chiroptera; family Pteropodidae; genus Cynopterus; species Cynopterus sphinx. Next base: position 109,576,701 of record CM057384.1, read on the forward strand.
ATCACGAAAAACTAACAAAAAATGCAGTAATTATGAAAATTTGTTAAAAATGGATTATAATGGATATGAATTTGTAACCACAAATCCAAGTGTAAAATGCCACAACTCAATTTTTAAAAATTATTTTAAAATATTCTTTTAGAGTATCTGTTTACCTCACACTGGGTTGATATACCATTTTGTAAATTATTTAAATAAAAATATTGTATGTCAGTTTTTTCTTTTTCCTGAAATCACTTTCATAGTTTCTAAATGCACCCAATGTTTTCATGTGCCAGGAAATAATTTTATATCATTTCTTTGTTATAACTGAATAAAAAGCACTGTTCTTATAAAATGTATTAACGATTACTTTACTACTGAAGCCTTCATGGTTATACATTTTTCAAATCTCCAAAATACCATCATCTACTTACTGGTCCATTCCATTTTAGAAATCTCATGAAAACAATAGTTAAATAGCTCTTTGCTACATTACAGAGGCAGGTGTGTGTTTGGAAGTAAGACGAAGGATGGAATGATAGTTATTTTTCTTGTCTAGGTAGTGAAAACACAAGGCAGTCCCTAACTAAGCTCCTTCTAATGGGTACAATTCCCCACGATTAAAGCTGGAACCTATTAACACTAAATAGCCTAGATTACATTTTAACTCTTTCCTTTGTTTTTTCAGTTCAGTATACTCACACTTTCAATACTACTGAAAAACAGCCACTCGCATTTGTATAGCACTAGGTTATAAAACATATTTCCACATGTATTAACTTTTCTGATTTTCATCAAACCCTTCGACTTTTTTTTTTTAATCCATTTTACAGATGTCCAAAGAGCACACCACCAATAAATGGCAGGGCCAAATGATGTTTCTTACTATCCTATGTAATCCATCAAGCATCTACTACAGCCTGGAGAGAGGTGACATGGGAAATCTAATACTGAATAATGTCTAAAAATATTACTAATAACTTATCTAATAGTAAGCTGAAATAAAAAGTGAACTTTAAAGATAAGAACCTATAAAAATATCACTGAAGTGAAGTTTGCACTGATAAAGAATCAAATTTAAAAAGGTAAAACAATGTCTTGAAAGACAAAGGCTAAAGAACTATTCTATAGGGTGATTAAAGTGTGGAAACAGGTACTATTTATTACTTAACATGTATCTTAATGTAATTTTAATAAACTACATATTCTTCTGTTTTTACAAACTTGGTAGCTATTCTGTATACTAAAGGAGACTAAGAGGCCAATTTCATGACATCTAAATGAGGTATGAGATCCTGAATGGAAAAAACAAAGGCCATTACTAGAACTGGCAAATTTGAATATGGGTGCATAGTAGACAATAGTACTGAATCAATATTATAATTTCTGAATTTGATAATTATACTGTAACATATTGAGAAGATCTTTGTTCTAAGGTGATACTTAATTTTAAGTCTCTAGGTATGAAGGAATGAAGGGATGTGATGTCTGCAACTTAAATGGTTCAAAAAAGCATGTGCATGCCCGTGTGTGTACAGAGAAATCAAATAGCAAAATGAGAACTGGTGAGCTACATAAAGATTACACAGTGTTCACTGTTATTATTCTTGAACTCAGAAGTTTCAAAAAAATAAAGAGTTAAAAATAAAAGGTGAAACTTTAAATTCTTTCAATTTTCTTCAATAGCTATTAGATATTTCCAGCAACATTTTTTTGTAAAAAATTGAATAAACAGACAGATAAATTCTTTTTAGAGCCTCTATAAACAAGTTAACTCTAGTTGGAATCAAACAGTATTTGCTGACTTTTAAAAAAAAAAAAAGTGTAAAACATGGCAGCAAACAACACATGATGCGTCATCCAAAGAACGGCTCACACTAAATCAGATGCTATAAGAATTTTAGTAAAATTTACATACTGTCCCATTTAAAAGGACCTTAAAATTTCCTAACAGATAAAATTCAGTGTCCAATTTCTATGAATCATTAACAGTATTCTCAACACTGAGTAAACTTGCTATCAAAAGCTATGCATTTAACTAAAATTCATTTCACGTTAACAGATGTGATTTTACCATTAAATGTTTCTTTCACCCCACTCCAAGATCTAAAAAATTTTTTTATAATCATGTGTCTCATTATAAATACAATGAGGTTGCTTCGTGTACATATTTTATCTCCATGAATTTAATCGCATGCCCTCAGTGGAAAAAACTGAGGATTTTGAAGGCAAGGACACCATTCCACTATATAATCATGCCTTCCCCAAGGAGCACAAGCAAAAGGGAGCTGTCCAGTTACCTGTGCATCTTACCAAGCTCTAATTGTAGTATTTCAAGTATTTCTGTGTAACAAAACCCCTAATGTAAGCCAACTTCTTCATCTGGTGCTCAAATAAAGTTATTTTTGCAGTTTCTGAAGAAAAACTAGCTACTTTGCACTTCTGTGAGATGGAATGAATGTATACCATAATTCATGATCACTTTAAGGAATTTTTATAGGTAATTTTGACAAAAACATTCCTCTTTTTTGGTTCTATTTGCTAACTCCACAACCTAACTCTATTCTAACTCCATTCCAACATCAATGTACTCTATTTCACTATTATGGCAAGAACATAACACACTTTAAAGAAAGGACAACATTCTAAATGCAGAAACATGCAGAAACATATTCCTCAAATTTTCTAAGTCACCTCCATACATTTCTTTTTAGTTACTCCTGAGTCCCCCAACTTGTATTTTTCCCTCTGGGCTATTATTTAACCTGATCTAAGTCAACTTCTACAATCTTCCTACTCATAATCAGAGATAGAAGGAACTTAGAAATCATATAGTCTATTCTTCCCTCCAAGCTCAAAGAGTTGGCCAGAGACTTCCTTTCAATGAGGGGATCAATTTTGAGATTTTTTTGTCTAGTATCAGCCTAGTCTAAATCACAGATGCAAAAATTTGTCACATCATGCTCTAATCCACTAATGCCCACTTCTCGTTTTCTTTTAAAAGATTAATGCAGAATAATAAATGTGTTTTACACTAAGATTTAAAAGGGACCTTTCAGACCTTTGAATTAACGTTATAAATCTAAGAATCATGGTTGAATGATCTTAACGGAAGTGAGAAAGTTCTTCATAAAATTCTAACTAGACACAAAGATGTTGCTGACACATACTAAGGAAACATTTACTTTTCAGCTTGCTTAATTAAACTGCCTAAGTCTGGGATGAACACTGTACCTTCACAATAAGGCTGACCTTAATGGGCCAATCCATAGATTTGTGTCATAACCTTTGTTTGGATAGTAGGCCTCTCTGAGAATCTAATGAAAGCTAAGAAGCCTCTTCCCAGAAAATTCCACATGTGCACATACATACAAAATTTTAATACAATGTTAAGGGGAGGAGTCATCATAGAATCTATCTGTCCCAAGGAAACAATTGTTATCACTGATTATGTGAGAAGACAGCCTTCAAACATGATGCTTTTGGTATTTGTACACATTCTGAGAACAAGAGGGTATCATCAAGCATCTAGAGTTTGAAGCTGTAAGTGAATGCTGTGGTATCACCTGTTCTTAAGTACTATAACTACTCTTACAAGGCTACAGTAGGCTGGTTCTGCTAATTGTCCATCCCTGCTCTGCAATCTTGAGACATGAGACCCTGTGACATCTCATCTCCACCAAAATCTCCACCTCTTATCTTCTAGACTTTCAAGTTGCTTTGATCTACTTCAGCTACTGCAGCCATTCAGTCTGCCCTTTAACACTCAACTTTGGGCTTCAAAAGGCAGGTCACTCCAATTTTAGGTAACAAGAATTATAAAGTTCTTTTCTAGTTTTGACTAGCATGATTCCTAAATTTTAAATGCACTACTGAATTTCTCTTTTATTTACTTGCCCATAGATATCAACATAAGTTACCATTCAAAATATCTAATCCTAAACCCAGGAGCAAATCTGTTCAGCTATTCTTTTACCAAACAGGTAAGTCAGTATTATGTTGAAAAACACTACCTATTTGTAAGTCAAATATAAGAGGATCAGTACTGGTTCAGTTAAAGAAAGATACAAGGTTTCCATGTACACAGCATTTCCTACCATGCTGGGCTTCTTCTCTACATAAAGAAATTAAAAACGCCTGAACATTAAAAGATTAAGGTTGTAGTCACTTAAAATTAACATTAGTTCTTTCTGCAAATAGGTTATTCTCTATTTTCTATTTATGCTTGTGATTTTGTAATAATTCTAATCAATGCAATACAATATCATTATTTATTCATTAAAGGCTGGCTTTCAAGAACTACAGGTTGTCTCAATCACCTTCACAATAAGAAATATCTTTGTTGAAACCAGTATTATTAAGGTCCACATATCTCTGATATGCTTGTCTCCTTTGTAAACAAAGGAAATATAAACAATTACATTTAAAATGTTCTTCCTTAAATAATCTCATGCTATTGCCAGACAAAAAAGGTTCACAAATATTTTGCAAACAGTGACTAACTTATTCAAATCAGATAAGAAATACGTTAGTCACCAGGTAATTGAATAAACAATACAGCAAAATCTCATTTTCAAAGGGCTACCCAGGGAGACTCTTTCCTGGGCTGTGTCTAAGAGAGTCAAACAATGCAGTCCTGATGAGAAGGCTACCTTGTATGGAGCTTCTTTTAGGCGGGTGGATAATTAAACTTCCTGCAGGGATACAAAGAAGGTCCACCTCAATGAATTCTGCCTTATTTTGCAAATTGCGTAGGGGCACTATTTCAATAAGTTTATATGGTAAGTATACAACGATCCCTTGGGATAAGAAATATGTTTTCTGAAAAAAAAATGCACTTCTCTATCTACTTCTTTAGAGTGGCTTGAAGAAGGGATGCAGTGTTTAAAACAAACAAAAAGCCTAAAAAGACAATGCCAGACTTATCACCTTATCGAACTGCATTACATACAAAAAGTACTTTAAAGCTCAGGAAGACCATCTTCTCTTGTGATAAAATCATCTCTTGAATTATTCCAGTAGATTTTCCAGCTGAAAATGGTTTCATCCATCACAAACAAAATGTGTATTGCTAAATATTCCAACGTGTCATATTTTTGGATACCCTATTATTTAAAATTAAGTCAGTTTTAAATCAATCCAGTATACATTTGTACCCAAGCAATTTCTGTCAAACATGAATTAGTTTAATGTTTGCTTTTTACACAAAATTCTTTCACTAGCTTGTTATTAATATAAAACTGAACGCTCGAAATAGCTTACTTAAAAAGTACAGACTATACATAGTCAAACACTGCCCCACCCCTTGTAAGAGTGGATGACTGGATCATTATTTTAACACACTCCATCACTGGTACAGAACTTTCATACTGGCGCCAGAAGTCGCACATTTTGGTAGTTTATTCTTAAAATAGATTTTGCATCATCCTCAATACCAAACGTCACTCACGTTCAGGTAAACGGAAGGTAAGTAATTGATGACCCACAAGCCCTGTAATAACCCCCCTCAACATCCATTTGCGCACTGTCCTCACTTCTTTTAATGTGAAGTCGCTAAAAATAAAGAATTAAGAAGTTTCCCCCGGTCACTACGCAATTAAATTCATTAACTGGAGGGCTGGAATCACTACATTATAATAATTACAGAGTAACAAAACAAGCCAAGATGCAAAGGGGTAAAGGTCTGTTTGCCTAAACATTGAAAGATCTAACATTTAAAAAAATATATATATAATCTGTGGGATGCCAACCAACCCTTCCAAATCCACCCCTCCCCCCGTCCGGGAGAGGTCGTAACTTCGACGCGGCTGCGGTGCTACTCACCCAGTTTCTCCACCAACTTGAGCATCACCCCTCCAATGTGCACCTCCCCGGTCACTCTCAGGGTGACATCGCGGTTCAGGTCGGTCACATGAACGCTCAGTTCCCACGTCCCATCCGCGTAGCAGCCATCTGGCATCCTTATCCCGTCCAGAGCCATGGCTCCTTCCTGCGAGCGCGGAGGAAATGGCTCTCGTAAGCGTCACTCCCCCACCCAAAGGCAGGCAAATCCCACCGAGTTCGCAGTCGGCCGCGGCACGGGACACGGCGGAGGCGCCGCGAGCCCCCGCACACACTCCGGCGGGCGGCGGCGGGACAGGGCTGCGGGCGGGATGGCGCCCGCGCCCCGGCCCGCCCGGCGGGCTTCACCTGCCCGCCCGCCGGCCGCACCCAGCCCCGGGAGCCCCCGCCCGCGCGCCCCCTCAGGCCCCGGCCGCCGTCCCGGGCCCTCACCGCGCAGTCCTCGCGCTCGCGACCCGGGGCTCGCGCGGCGACGGGCGCGGGCGGCGGCGGCGTCCGGGGGTGACCCTGCTCGGCCGGCCAAGCGCAGCCTCCGGCCGGAGCGCCTAATGGAGTCCCGGCGTCGCGGCCCCGGCCTCTCCCGCTGTGCTCCACCCCCCTCTCCCCGCCCCCTCAGCGCGAGTCCGGCTCGGGATGGGCGCGCCCGCTCCCTCCTCCCCCTCCCCCTCCCCCTCCCCCTCCGGGCCGCCTCGCCCCCTCCCGCACCGCCCCCCGCGGCCGCGCTCGGGGCTGGGGGCGGGGGCCGTGCGGGGGCGGGGGGCGCCCGCGGCGGCGGCGGCGGCGGCGGCAATCTCAGCCCCGCGGAGCCGCTGCCCTTTTATGGAAATGAAGGACCCGGCGCAGGGATCGCATCCAACATCCGGGCTCTCGGCGGCGGGCGCTGAGGAGGGGCGGCGAGCGCGGCCCGCGCGGCGCGGGTGGGCGGCCGGGCGGGCGCTCCTCTCCCGCTGCGGCCGGTGGCCGCGCCGCGCCCGCGGCCGTCCGCGCCTCCCTCCGGAGCGAGGGGCTTGACCGTGAGAAATGGCCACAGGAAATTCCCAGGACGAGGTCGTTTTCGGGAAACAAAGTCCCTCCGCCCCTCCCCAGCCTGGAGTGAGCCCCGAGGTCGGGGTGGGGGCGAGGGGGGTGGCGGTGAGAGGGACCGCGCTCCCGGAGCCGCGGGAAGGGTCGGGACGGAGAAACGTGAACAGCGGAGGTCCGAGCCGGCCCCGCGGGACACCCCGCGAAAGAATGAGAAAAGCCAGAGGGAGGTGAGCCGCAGAAATTGCTTCGCAAGCAATGTCCGGCCCAGGCGGCAACTCCTACTGGACTCCCAGGCGTTCGCGCGCGCTCTTAACCCGTTCGGGCGCTCCAGCCAGCACCCAGGCCGGCACGTCCCACGATGCGCTTGTTTGAGGGGAAAAAAACAAAACCAGGGCAGCGATTATGTGTTCTATTTTATTTTCACCCCGAAACTTTCTCCGGACGCTTCGGCTCTCTCTGCGTATTTGTCTTTTTTATGTGCAACTGAGATCTAACAGTCTTCTAAGGCTTTTAGATGGATGTTCATCCTCCTACTCCACCCTCAGCCACACCTCGAAGGAATTTTAATAGCTCTGGACCGGTGCCAGCAAGTACAGGGAAGAGCTAAAGCTTACCTGTTGAGACTGACGAGTGATGGAGAGCGGTCCTCCAGCTGCTGCTCACTCCCCTTCCACTTCCCCTATTCACTGTTGAATTTGGTGGAGCCGGCTCTGTTCAAAAAACAGCGAGCCAGAGAAACTGCCTTGCTGGCGAACGCATGGCTCGAAAAATTAAGGGCAGAAAGAGTCAGATAAGATAACTCAGGGTGCATTAAAGACCCCAATTTCAAAAGTCTCAAAGTCTTGAGCTGTGTCAGACACCCGAGAAGATCCCACCAGGTAAATAAACCTTCCTTCATCAATGCAATTGGGAAACGGAGGTTAGAGGCCTCAAGAAAGGGGTGGGACCCATACAGAAGTGAAAGGAAAGCAGCAAAATTTAGTCAGATGCCAGAGGTTTGGCACAAAATATAGGGAAAACCACTACAGTATTTTCAGCTAGTCATCATGGAGAAATTGATGCCCCCAAATCTGTAGTCTCCACTCTTCAATTAGTTCTACCCATGAAATATTGCTTCCCTGGAAGCAATATGAATGTTCGGAGAGGAGAGAATGTTTATGTAAATATATAAGAAAATGTTTTTAATAAAATAGGGAATTGCTTGTTAGGGTACAAAACTACATGCAGCTGTAAAATCACAAGCTTATCCTTAAATATTCAGGAAGAAAAAAAAAAGAAGAAGGAAACATCAAAACCTTGCCCTGTCAGGGTGTTGAGATCATGGGAGGTTTTTTGTTTTCGTTTTTTTCTTTTGTTTTTTCTTCTTTATTTTCTACAAACTCCAAAGCTTTGCATTCAGAACCTGCATTCAGGATCTGAATTTCTCTGTGCGTGCTATTACATATCACAATGATAGACAAAACGGATATAGCTGCTGCTACCAGACTCCTGGACAGGGTTTTTAGGGGGTTCCTTGTGTGTTTTTGAATATCCTTATCACGAGTTCTTTGAGATTGGGGACGTCAAATTCTTTGCATTGCCCACACATTTACAAATAGCTCGGCACAAAGAAAATGGAAAACATGCCATTACCAGATCAATACAGATGTCAAGGAAACAGTAGGTCTTTCCCACGGAGAAATCTCATTATTGCAGAAATTATGATTTTAAAATTTTACATGTTTATTTCCACACCTTACCCCCAAAATATTTATGACACTAAGGATGCATGAACTATGAGATGGAATACATTATCAATGGTGCAAAACAAGGAGGAAAAAGGCTGTAGGTGGAGGGATAGAGTTTTAAAATGGATCCTGGAATGAGGCTAAGAATTGTACCTTAATGACCTTTGCAAGTGCTCCAGTAAGTTCCAAATAACTACGGCTTCTCACAACATGCCTTTATAGAACCAAAAATATCCGTGTCCTTTCTGAATATTCGCTTTCCTTCAGACAAGTTTGTCGAAGCCAATTAATTGTCATGTCTCAGAAACCCTTTTAATACTCACTTTTCACATTCTAGCTCTTTTCTTACTCTCCAGTGAGTTACTTTTTGAACCTCTCACCACAATGCCTACTACACTGACCTGCTCACCTGTGTGAATGTTCCCTACATTTAGTAATGGGGTTGGGGGGCATTTCACATCATGAATAACAGCTCGATTTCTTAACTTTTGAAATTATAGCTTTTTAAGAGACTTTATTAGCTTTAGAAAACCAGCAGTTTATGTTTGAGCAGTATAAAGCACAGGAAGGCAGTGACCCTCTCTTAAGTACCATTGGAGGAAAAATTAGGATGGGTGCAGCTGGTCTTCAGGGGGTTTTTTCCGTTTTTTTTTCTTTTTTTGAGTATTTTATGCTGTTGCTTGCTTTGAAGATTAAAGAGGAGTCAGACTCGAATCTCTGAAACTTTTTCCCCTAGTTTATCAAAATGAGACCTTCAAGTGCATTTCTTAAATATTTACTTCCACCTAAATTTTTTCAGTATATTCAGATGTGGAATCTTATCTGAACTCTCCCACTAGAAGCTCTAAGACAGTGCAATACTTGTAGTACTTACATCATACTGAAAAGTAGCCGAGAACTCCAGTGTTTGGAAGAACAGCTCAAGCATTGAAAGCAGCAATATCCAAATAAGGTACCAAGCACTGGGCTTAGATTTAGACCAAATGATACCTCACAGATCTGCCGCCAAATGCAGCCCTTGGCCTTGGTAATCAGCAGGTTGACTTCAGCTTTTTCTCTGAGCCTAAACTGTGCTTTATATTTCTAAACGGTCAATATAAAATATAACCACTAGGTTTGAAAAAAAGGTTGGGGGATAGGAGAAAATAAGGTTATGTGAATGTGATTGTGTAAGGGTGGTTAAAAATGCTGTGAGTGCCTGCTTCAGCAGCACATCTACTAAAACAAATGCCATGTGAGGCCAGGATGATGAAATGTAATGAATTACTCCTGTTAAATATCAGGTGAGCAAAATCCCCTTTGTCTCAGAGATTGCCAAAATTGGAACATAATAAATCTTCTAAGGAAATCAAAGGGCATAAGGTGTGAACTCAGAGTGGGAGGGAGGTTGTAGAGGCCACTTTTTTTGCTAGAAGTGGGCAGTCATTGTAAACAGCAAGAAAAGGACTGGTGTCTACAGCCATGCCACCCTGAGTAAGCCTGATTCTGTCTCTTCTTAGAAGATAAGCAGGGTCGGTTCTGGTTAGTACTTGGATGGGAGACCACCTAGGAAGACCAGGTGCTGTAGGTGTAAAAAAAAATTAAAAATAAGGACTTGGAAGCTCACAAGTTTCTTGGAATCTGTGAAGTCAATCAAGGGGTGCCTTGCTTTAAAAAATAAAGAAAAGGACTGGCAAACTGAGAAACAAGGAAACCTTGTTAAGAGTGGAGCCATTTCAACACAGACCTAAACAAGGTAAAGAAAGACTTTAAACATAGTAACATATCTACTTCAAGGAGAAAGAAATGCACTACTTGTGCTTACTGCCCTAGACTATGAAAGTGTTTTGTAGAAAATCATGTTGGGTGATACTTCAAAATATATTTTGCCTTTGATTTAAGTATCATTTCACTTTGTGAAATGTTTTGCCCCTAATAAAAAATACGATATGTTCACACACATACTCACGCAAACAAGGAATTATTTATTTGTGTGCTTAGCACAATGCAGGTAGGGCACTGACTCAGACATGTAGATGTACAACATGTACAAGCTCTTAAGGAACATCTATCTAATGCAGGAGTTTGTATTTCAAACATCAGAAACGATAACATCAGAAAGGATACCCACATGGAAAAAGAATGAAATTAGACTCCTACCTTAAACAAAAATTAATGCAAAATGGGTCATAGACCTAAATGTAAGAGCTAAACTATAAAATTTCTTACATAGGAGTAAACCTTTGTAACTTTGAATTAGGCAATGGGCTTCTTAGATAAGACATCAAAGCAAAAGAAAAACTAAATTGGATTTTGTCAAAATTAAAAATACCTGCATTTCAAAGGACAACATCAAAAATGTGAAGAACACCCACAGAATGGGAAAAAAATAATTGAAAATCACATATCTTTTAAGGAACTTATGTGTAGAATATATAAAGAGTTATTACAACTCAACAGTAAGAGGGCACACAATCTAATTAAAAATGGGCAAATGATCTGAATAGACAGTTCCCCAAAGAATATATATAATTGTCAATAAGTCCATAATAAAATGTTCAACATCATTAGGCATCAGGGAAAAGCAAATCAAAGTCATAATGAGGTAACACTTCACAACCACTAGAATGATATAATAAAAAAGATGACAAAGCAAGTTTTGGCTAGGATGTGGAGAAACTGCAACTTTCATACATTGCTGGTAGGAATGCAAAGTGGTCAGATATTTTAGAAAGCAATTTAGTAGTTCCCCAGGACATGAAACATAGAGTTACCATATAACCCAGCAATTCTACTCCTAAGTACATATCCAAGAAAATTGAAAACATGTCCATGCAAATTCTTGTATATGAATATTAATAATAGCCAAAAGATGGAAACAACCCAAACGTCCTTCATCACTTGAAAGACGTTTGGGTTGTTTCCATCTTTTAGTTGTTATAAATATTAGTATAGAAGTGTTTCAAAAAAAAATAAAAAATTAGAAGGGAGAAAAACTTTATTAATCTAAAGACTAATAGTGAATTATGAATTATTCACTTGGATATTCCTAGTGAATTATGGATCCACTTTGAGGACTATGATAATCTAGCCTCTGAAAGGAGGTCTACTATGAGGTCATGGAACATTTTATGAAAAAGATAAATAAGTACATCTGAAAGAATAGAATTAGGTTTATGGATAAGAGTTGAGTGGGAAAGCATCAGACTGAAGTGAGCATGGCCTGCTCACCAGCCAGGGAGAAGGAAGAAACGTCAAGGAGAGGCTCTGGGGAAGAGTGAGCATAAGTAAGGCCAGACTAGAGAGGACAGAGGTTTAGTCTCCGAGATAGAAAACGGGAGCAACTAAAAAGTTGTATCATGGTAGTAATATCATGAAAGCAATATTCAAATGAGATTAATCCAATAAAAAAATGCATGATGGATTGGAAGTGCTATCTATGGACTAGAATCCAGAAGGTTGTTTTGGACAGTGTTCCTACTTAAGTATAAGAAAAAGCCTTTGGCTTGTAAGGTAAGCAATAAAAGGGTAGGAGATAGAGGGAATTTCAAAAGAACTATTACCAGAAGCTTTTGAGCATTTTTGAGGTTGTAAGTGCTGTGCAGAGCATTTTAAATGATCCTCACAACAACCCTGAGTTGTTGTTATTATCCTTAATGTGAGTTAACTGATGGCCAGATTGGTCACATGATTATACAACTTGTCCTAAATCACACAGCTGGTATATGGAAGAAATAGGATTAAAGCCTAGGTCTAAAAAAAGAAGGTCATAAATGCTTCAAAGTTTTAACATTTGGGTGACCAAGAAGAACAGTGGCATTACTGGACTGGGAAATGGAAAATGGAAGGAGCTGATTTCAGGGAGCAAGTGGTGAAAGCCATATGTCCCAGTGGAAGCACTCAGAGGGCTGTTAGATAAAATCCTGGCAATCTTGTGAGAGGATCAGATCACGCAGAGAAATCATTAGCATAGAGGCTAACCTTAATGAATGATTCAACCTCCAAAATGAGACTGATCCTTGGATAACTGCTCCTCAAAGTCAAAAGTAGGAAGAAGAGTCATCTCAGGCAACAAAGAGGGAAGAATCAGAGTCTGGAAAAAAAATCAGGTTAGTTCAGGGTCAAGCAAGCCAAGGTAGAAAGGAAGGAATTAAAAAAGGGATAGAGGGAAGGAGGAAGGGAGCGGGAAAGGAAGGAACCGTTTCAAGAAGCAAAGGGTGGTCAGTAGTATCAAATGATGCAGAGAAGTCCAGGAGAATAAATAATGACTAAAGCACATAAGGACTGATGAAAATCATTATTCACCTTACAGAGCACAATTTTATAACTGAAGACAGGTCTCAGAGAGTTGAAAAAGGGAAGTTTATCAGGGAAAGGAAAGCAAGAAATTGCATGGTAATTGAAGGTGCTGTAGGAGCAAAGAAGCTTTTTCAAAACAAAGGAGAACTGAGCACTCTTAAAGACTATGGAAACCGTAAGGGGGAAGAAAATAGGAGCAGTTCTTGCCAAGACAGAAGAAAAACACACCAGTTTGCAAAGGATAGGATTGGTTATTGGAAGGCGATAACCATTTTATGAAAGTAGAAAGGCACAGCAAGATATAGCAAATGGGTACATAACCTTTAAATAAATACTGTTAATATTAGCCAGTGAGAGGGTAAGGTTTATGCTGCTCGGAAGGATAGCCTCCCAGGAGATCAGATTGGGGCCCGGATGTGAATAAGGAAGGATGTGATTAAGAGATTATTTCAGTACATCTAGGGCAGAAATTCAATCCCACAAAGGGAAATCAGTGATGACAGCACAGATGCCAACTTGCCTGGCCCAGAGATGCTACTGGGGGTCAGCTGACCTAGAGACAGTATAGCCACCACTTATAAATCACTGGAAGGCCACAGGCCAAGAGGCTAATCCCCACAGCTGCCTTCATACAGTACTTATAACACAGCAGTACCTCCAACTTGAAGTGCTTCCGTGTAATGAACACACTAGCCTCTTACCTGATTTTCAATGTGATTTATTATCTAGCTGGTTCCTTCCAGTTTTTGGTAGCAGGTAAATTGCTGACTACCAACCCCCATTCTGAGAAATGATCCCTATTCTTTGTGCTTTGTATCTCAATGTCTTCTTTAAATGCATAAACCTTCTATTCTTCCCAAACCAGGAATTGCAGTTCCACTAAAAGAGCCAAACCAGAAAGTCATTTAAAATTCCACTTGCCATAGGGCCAACTCAGCTCAAATTGAAAGGACAAAAGTGCTTTTCATCTACTGCTCCCAGGAAGGTGCTCAGGTGACAGGTAATTGACCACAGCTGAATATCACCATCTGGTGCTTGGGAGGTGTCACTGCAAATCTTTTCTTGAACTAAAGTTAGTAAATAATTCACTAAGAATTTTGTAAGGAAATGGAAAAAGTGTACTTGCACCAATTTAAAGATAAATTCTTCATTTTGGGATCCCATCCATCCTCTTTAGGACTTCACTCTTGGAGGTATTCACTCAATTCCTACAACAATTTTTTCTGCTTCATCCAGTTCTCTCCTTGCTTCCAGATCACCTTCATCACCATATAGAGACTATTGTCTCTCATTTAAAGAAAGAAAGAAAAAGGTCTCTCTTGATTACATATATCCTTCTATTACCCGTTTACTGCTATGGTCCCCTTAAACACAAAACCACTGAAATGAAATACCTGTATGCAACATCTCTACTTCCTCAAATTTAAATTACTTTTTAACTCACACCCAAGTTGGTCTTTGTTTCTACTACTCCATCAAAGTTATTCTTACATCACTAATGACCTCTGTGCTGCAAAATACATGGTGCCTTTTCCATCCTCTCCTTACTCAAGCTTTCAGTAGCATTAGATGCTGTCTGCACTCTTTCTAAATGCTTGCTCCTCTTGGAGTATAGAAATTGCTCTCTGCTTGTTTTTCTTCCACCCCTTTGTCTTCTTTCTTCATTTTCCCTTGCTGGCTCCTTCTCCTCTAGCCAATCTCTAAATGCAACATGGTAGGTATGGGACCCTGTCTGAGACCTCTTTTCCTTTCCTTATGCATTCTCTCTCTAGCAGATCTTCTCCTATCTCAAGACTTAAAATACTGTGTGCTGATGATTCCGAAACGTCTAGCCCAGATTCATGTGTAATAAGGATTTTGAAATAACAGGTGTTATGTGAGACCGACCTTCCTTCAATCACTATTTTTTTTCCACCTCAGTAAATGACACCACAAGTTTATTTATTTGCTGAGCCTAAAATCTAGATTTCAGCCTTGATTTCCCAACATATCTTTACCACCCCTTTTCCAATGACTAATTTAACAGTGTCTGCTTCTAAAATAGATCCAAATTGATTCAATTCTCTATATCTCCAACTGTCACCACCCTGGTCCTCACCACTGTCTTATGTGGATTATTTATTCAATAACTTCCTAAGTAGTCTCTGCTCTTTCCCTCTGCAGTCTATTTCCTATACAGTAGCTAAAGTGATCCTTTAATTATGCAAATCACAACATTTACTCTTAGAAACATCAACAGTTCTCCATTATGCTTAGAATAAAATTCAAACTCCTTACAATGGCCCAAAACGCTTCACAAGATCTGGGCCACGCTATCCCCATGTTCTCCTGTTTACTGTTTCCAGTCATTCAGACCTCCTTACTTTTCTGTCTCAGCACTTGGCCATCACCCTGCTCCCCACCTTTTCCCTCGCTCTTCCCGTGACTATCTTTCTCAGCTCCAGTGTCATCTCCTCAGAAAAGCTTTTTTTTTTTTTTTTTTTTTTGGCCACATGGTTTTATAATAGCTTTCGCCTCTAGACGCCAGTTACTTTCTATTTTCTGATCTGCTTTTTTTTCTTTTATAAACCTTAACCAAAAATTTGAAATCATCTTTATTTCTTTTCTTATTTTTCTCTATCTCACTGAGCCTTCCCCTCTGTCTCTAGAACGTAAGCCCCTTGAAAAGAGGGAACTTTCAATTGCATCGTGATGCACAGTCCATGGATGCCATTCATGTTGTAGTGCATGTGAATGCAGGTCCCTATGGCAACCTCCTCTCATCTGCCTTGTTCATAGCCATAGTCCTCAGCACCTAGCATAGTGCCTGGCACATGACAAGTGCTCAATAAACAGTTGTGGAATAAATGGAAGAATGAAACATAGCTATCCAGACCATGCCCCCAAGGCCCTGAGTGATTTGATCTTGCACTCTTTGCCAGTCTCATCTTGTTCAATTCTCTCTGTTTTGGCACTACCTTTCAGTTCCTCTTACTGCACAGACTCCCTCCAGCTGCAGGGTCTTTGTAGGGGGTTTCATCTACTTAGACAGTTCTAGTTCTCCTCTAACTCTTTGTCTACATAATGACCATTATCTTTTAAATATTAGCATGTGGCAGGTACTGTTGATGCTCTGCCCCATATCTGGTCTAGAGCCGTGGTTCTCCAAGTGTTGTTCCTGAACAGGCAGCATCAACATCACCTGGAAATTCGTCAGAGGCACATTCTTCATCCCCATTCCAGATCTACTAAATTGGAAACTCTGGGGTGGGATCCTGCAATTTGTGTTTTATCAAGCCCTCTAGGTGATTCTGGTAATTTGAGAACCACTGACATTGTGTCCAAGCTTTCTATATACCTCTGGCTGAAGGAAAAGTTGTAAGAGCTGAGACTTTAACACCCCTGCAGTGACCCTGAACAAATGAGGGATGGGTGTTGGTGCATAAATATCCTAACCTCATATCCCTTAGTGAGACATTCTAGGGGTATTCCACAAAGTCTTTCAGAGAGTCCTCAGCAAGACCAAGCCCCACTTACAACAGTGGTCACTTGCTTATTAATGGTTTTCCATCTTTCTTTCTCACTTCCCTACTATTCACACAGCTTCCTGGAATCAATTCTGAAATAAGTCACCTGTGCCCAAATTCTTGTGTTAGGATTTTGTCTTCAGGTCAGACCAAGATACACAATGCAAATACCCTATATAAAGGAAGATTTCCCTCACCCTCAAACTAGATCAGTGTACTCTGTTACATGCTCTTTTTTCACCCTCTTCTGTATCACAGCACTTTTCATAATTTATAATTAGATAAATGTGTGATTCTTTGCTTAATATATGCTATCCCCACCTTGAAGGAACTGTATCTATTCTGCCTTTGTTTTATCTTCAACACCTACCTGTGCCCGGTACAAAAATAGACACTCAGTACATGTTCATTGAATGAACGAAAATGAATAGTTATTATCCTTTCATTCATAACTTGAAGGACTATCTGAGAAATTCTCAGGTTTTTGTCTTTTACATTTCAACATATTTTTCTCTTGTATTCCTCCTCTTTTCTTTCCTTTTATAAAATTCAGTTTTTTCATTGCATCTTCAGGACGATGGAATATGTGTTCCTACTCTAATTATAGACAAGATGCCTTTTGTAATGAGACCTTTTATTTTCAAACCACAAAATTCCTTGACATCCATCCTCAAAGCCTATAAAGGCTTTTCATTGCAGATTTCATTAGCCTTCTCACTTCTAAAGGAAGCGAGCATATGAATACATATTAAATAATTTTGCATCTGAGATTTAATAAGCCCTCATCAATTATTTTTTGAGATAATTGGGAAGTGGACACTTCTCCTATCTCCCAACAGTGTAAATTTTTGCACTTTTTTTTGCATCTCTGTTGCCTGCATGTCCCAAGAGATATTGCTAATTTTATGGTTCAGAGTTCAGATTATTAGTTGGGACAGTTTTGTTAATAGCAAGGTACTACATGTTAAAACTTGCACTTATATACAGCTTTTTTTTTTTTTTTCCTGAGGTAGGTTTACCACTCTTGGGACAGGCTCAACACCTTTCTCTCTTTCATTCCATGTGGCTTCCACAAACTTGGGCCCCTTCTGTTTGGTGGGAAAAAAATGAGACCTCACCTAGACCTTAAGCAGAAGCCACATTCTCCAATCCAGCCAGAGACCTCCTCCCTCTTTGTGAGAATATAAAGTGCTTACTCAGCTCTGACTGAAGTAGAACTTTGCTTTGCATTTGGCTCTTTCTTTTCATGAGGTTGGGCCAACTGAGGATAAAAGATGCTTGGTGGTGCAGAATCTGGGCATTCCTGGGTCTCTAGTTGAATATGATCAAAATAGAACCCAAACTGTACCTTTAACCTCCAATAAAACACTTGTTTCTTCAGGAACTCTGAATAGCAATTTCAGAGCTTATTCCTGAAACTGAGCATATGGGTTTAGCTTTTTGGCAGAATCTTTAAAATAAATAATAGAAAAGCCTGAACAAGTCTTCCAGTCTGTCTTTCCAAAACCAGAACAGGATCACTTCCTACATTAGGCCTATCTAATGTTTTATCTAATTTAATTTTTAATATTTTGGATGATGACTTTCACAATTTCCCTGAGGAGACCATTTCATAATTTAATATTTATTTCCCAGATAAGGAGTGTTTCCAGTAATCAACCCAAATTTTAAATTTTATCTTGTTCTCCTGGAGATTAAGTATATCCTCTCTGTGCAAAGTTAAAAATTTCAAATATGATATTAGTATACCAACAATTTCTCAGTAAGTAACCTATTTCTTTAGTCTTTTCAAAGACATGAATACCCATAACCATTAGTTTTTATTGTTTTTTGGAACACCTATCGTTTTTCTATACTTTTATTATCTATATGAAATTATTTTCTACTTGTAGTTTTGTTTTTTTAAATTGACTTTTTCATACCAACTTTTCATGGTAAAATATACATAATATAAAATTCACCATTTTAATCATTTTTAAGTGTATAGTTTTGTAGCATTAAGTACATTCACGTTGTTGTGCAACCATCACCACCATCCATCTCCAGAACTTTTTTATTATCCCAAACTGAAACTCTGTAGCTGTCAAAACTAATTTACCATTCCCTCCAATCCTAGTCCCTGGAACCCACCATATTACTTTATGTCTCTATGAATTTGACTGTTTTAGGCATTTTATATAAGTTCATTCTTGTTTTTTAAAGAACTAGCAACTCTGAGAAAAATAACAATAACCTTATTACAGCTGTAATTCAAGGGTGATATTTAAAATATTTAATGACTGGTATGGCAGAAGCCATGGGTGGTCAGAACAAAGCCCAGCCCAGTCAGAGGGGATGACTGATGTAAAGAAGAGGAGAGCCTGACCAGTGCTTATAGCTCACATCAATCAGGCCTCCTCCTATGGAACAGAAAGATGAGGTTGGAAGAATAATGGAGTTGCTATGGGGATTAAATACATCAATATACTGCAAATTTTAATAAAGGTTAAATTATGCATATATAATTATAACATTTATTAAATAAATCTATTATATAATAAATATATTAAGTTACATTAAAATAAAATAAACTATATTAATGAACAAAACATTAATATGTAATATTAATATACTTAATATATTAAATAAACTAATATAAACAAAGCACTTAAAATAGAACTAAGCATGTAGTATTGATAAGTGTTAGATATTCTTTTTTACTTTGTATCCCCAATACTTAGCCCTGTGCTTGACACTTAGTAGGTGTCCAGTTCATTCACTCATGTATTCAGCCAAATATTCAACCACTTATTGACTTGTTAGGTGTATATTGCTTCTTATCTACCCCTCTGGTTCCCATGAGGAAGGATTTTCCCCAAACACTTGGCTTCCCTGCACTCTATTCTGTCCCATGAAGGTAGAGAGTGTTACCCGGTTGGCGTATCTGGGAAAGGCTCTTGAGGGTGGGGGTGGGGGTGCAGCCCAGCTCCTTTCTCCTTTTCTTTCTTGAACACATAATCTGTTCTTCTTTTAGGAGATGAGTTCTGTGAGGGATTTGCCCCATGGGCATGGGTATGAAGTTTTCCAATGCCGCAGAGACTAGGCGAATGATTTGTGGCTCTGTACTGGGGATACCAATGTTGCTGCACACCTAAGCCTTATTTTTCAACAACTCTATTGATCATAAAGCTGATATTTTGATCTCCATCTGATTGTTTCCTCCACATCTTGTCTCTCAACTGGTTCTAAACTTAGGCAGGGAAAATAGGAGTCTTACTTAAGAGCCTCCCCTTCAAACCCCCAACTTATTGTGCTGGGGGAGAGACAGTCAAAATCTAAAGCATGAATCAGAGTGAATTCCAAGCAGAAGGGTAAAGATTTCCAGGCTGGAGGAGAAGGACCCTATGATGGGGGCAGGGGTGGGGACAGGGTATGTGGATATGAGAGCTTGAAAGAAGGCTGGGGGCTGAATGGAGAGAATGAGGGGGAATATAGATCATATGAGGGCTGATATAGGTAGGCAGGGGCCACATTTATACTAAGAGTAGCAGAGATGGCATTGGAGACCTTTGCATTTTGAATGATCTCTTTGGCTGTTCTGTAAAAAAGGGATAGTAGGAGACCAAACTGGGTATGGGTAGACCAACCGGAGTCAAATCCAGAGGATCTATGATCTACATGTGAATGAGAGTAGGAAAGAAGAGGACAGATTTGAGTAATATTTAGGAGGCAAACATTGAAACTTGGTGATGGATTGGATGTGGGCAATAACTGAGTGAATGGGAAGCACCGTTCACTGATATCAGAAGCAAAGAAAGATCAGGTTTTGAAAGAGAAAACATGAGTTCAATTTTGACGTGTTGAGTTTGTGGTGCCTTTGGAACATAAGAGTGAAGATGTTAAGAAGGCGTTGTATATGTGAATCTTGGGTACAGATGAGAGAGCTGGGTTGAAACTATGTATTTGTGAGTCACTGTATTATACACATATATAGTTATTAAATTCATATACATGTTAAATTGACTCTTCCTCCCTTCCTCCTTCCCCCTATGTAGTAGTTAAAGTAATATATATATATTACTATATATATATATATAGAAATTAAATTAAAATTATATGTAGTAATTAAAGACTAGGGCATGTTGTGATTGCCTAAGAAAGAAAGTGTACATAGATGGAGAAGCGAAGGTGGCCCAAGACTGAGCAAGGGGTCTCTTTAACAAGTAGAGGTCAGATGGAGGAGGAACCCATAAAAAATTCCTAGAGGAAATAGCCAGAGAGGTGGAAAGATAAGCAGGAGAGTGTGGAAGCCAAAGAAAGTGTTCAAAGAGAACATGTATTGCACTGAATTGAAGATCTAACAAATGACTTAGGGCAAGAGATGAACTGAGGCTTGTGGGCCAGGCTTCGCAGGGACAAATAATAGGTGTAGAACAAGCAAGTCCCAAAGCTCTGGAAACCAATGGGCTCCACCAAATGAATAGGTGGGAATGAGGAGAGCAAATGGTTACCAATATTTTGTTTTTCATTTCAGAGTTTGAATTTTATGAGGTGATGCTGCCCTTAAATGCTATAATAATTATAGTCATTGAGTGCCTGCCCATTGCACATATCTAAATACCAACAGTTCATGACTAGAACAGCAAGGAGTGATCATTTTGGGGAAGATATATAACAAGAGATAGTGTTATGGTGTGACAGAGGCCTGGAGTAAGAGGGCAGGTAGAATGACATTGACTTATCTCTTCTCAATATGTGTGGATGACACTTCCTAGGAATGTGAATAAGAGTTGGGCCTAATTCTTTTTTCTTCATTTTGCTCATTTTTGGCCCAAGCCTTTTTGCTTTGGGGGCATGATAAAAGTGCCAGCCATCAGCATTCTCTTCTGTATATATTTGTAGTCATTAAAATAACAATTATAAAATTGTTATAATTAGTCATGATTAGTGTAATTAGCATAATTAGTCATCATCTTCCTGAGAGCTGGAACTTTGTTTTCTTCCCTGTTATAACCACAATGCCTGGTGCAGAGTAGGAGTTAATGGATGGATGGATGAATGAATGAATGACTGAGAGATCACCTTCACTAGTTATTATTATACAAACAGGGAAATACCTTATCATCTGAAACAGGGCCACTGAAATTGGGCCCCGTGCCAGGGACACAAATGTGAAACATTGTGAAGGGCTTGTTAAAGCTAGCTGGATCTTCTCCCTTCTGCTATCTGCCCAATCTGTGCAAATGGCAGAGCTTGATTAACTTCTTCATTAATGTCACATTAGCTAATGTCACATCAGCA
Organism: Cynopterus sphinx; assembly: GCA_030015415.1. Taxonomy (NCBI): domain Eukaryota; kingdom Metazoa; phylum Chordata; class Mammalia; order Chiroptera; family Pteropodidae; genus Cynopterus; species Cynopterus sphinx. Next base: position 109,598,338 of record CM057384.1, read on the forward strand.
AATGAGAAGGCAGGACATTAAACCACAGAAAGGGAAGAACCAGCATAAATTTGTACTCAGTAGATGCTCAGTAAACATTTTTGACTCACTGATAACTATTTGCCACTATTGATGTATCTACAGGGCCTGGTGTTTTGCCTTCTGGGACATATCAGAAATTAGTTAAGGTTGCTGTGGTGCTGCTTTGCTCAAGGCAGCTCCTGAGGACTAAGATATTCAGAAAAACTGGAAAGAGACCAACTTAATGTCTTTTTGAATGAAGGATGAAAGGGATAACCTTGAAAAGTATTAAGCTTGTGGCAATATCCTGAAAAGTAGTGCAATAAATCAGCAAAATATCAATTTAGAAATGCTGAGAAGAGAACAAAGCATAAGGCACAGTTTTCTAATAAATGATCCTTGTCTGACTCATCTAATTTCCTTCTAGGCAGAGGGATAAGACTGGCTGAAGGGAAGGTAACATTAATGAGCAATTTTAACCTACCAAAAAGTTTCATTGTCTTATGTATCGGTTTAAAATGAGAAAAACATATTCTAGGCAGATATGTTGATAGGAGAATAAAACTCTAAGAAGAAGCCTTGTCAACAGTATAAGAAATGTGTTTCAAAGGGATTTCAAAGGATTATATAGATACTGTCTCTACATTCATTCACACAAGACATATTTATTGGACAATTACTATTTTCCAGGCACTATTGTAGGACTAGGACTGAACAGAACAGACTAACATTCTTGTTCCGTGCAGCTTATATTCTAGTGGGAAAAGAGAATATATACATATGGTATGTTAGGTAACATTAAGAGTTAAGAAAAGAGAAAACAGGGAAGGGGGATAGAAGGTGTGGGTGAGGGGTTACAATTTCAGAGAGAATGGCTATTGAAAGGCCTTATGAGAAGCGATTCCTGGTTAAAGAAGGAGCATTTTAGATTTTGACGATTGGTTGTCCCTACACAAGACTTGGAGCCATAAGGGAAAGAATCAGAACCTCAGGCACAGGCACAGTGGCAGTGAGAGCCTTGTGGCAGCATGTCCACTGTCTAGTGTGTGCAGTGCCGGCAGCAGTGCCTTGCGCAGAATATCCTTGTGGTACGACCATGGACATGTCCTCCCACCCAGCTTTCCTTAGGTTTTGTCTCCTGTCCTGAGTGTAGTTCTCAAACCTTCCTCTCTTTTGTAAACTACATGATAAACTGACTTGCTTCTTAAATAACTCTTACTGATATTCATGAAACTCAGGATTATAATTCAATACATCCTTTATGAGCAACAGTACTGATTAGTAAAAAGAAGATAGCTATACTGAGAGAAAACAAACTAATATTAGATTACAAATGCCCAGAACTAAAAATTTTAGTGGAACTAGCTAACATAAAACAGGTCTGTACAGTGTGGTTACTCATATTCCCACAGATGGCTGCAATGATATTACCTATCCCACATGCTCTTTTGCACTGCGACCTTGCCACCACCATCCCCGCCCCTCCACCCCTTCAATAAGAGGTGGGGATATGTCCCTCCACTTGAATCTGCACTGGCTTTGTGACCTGTTTTGAGTAATGAAATGTGACAGAAGTGATGTGTAATTTCCAAGGCTTGGTCTAGCTGTCATGTAAGTAGTTTCACTACTTTGTTGGAGAGAGATCAGAAGAGAGAGCCTTGAAGACACCTTGAACACTCCTGCCTTGGCCAACCTCACAGCTAAATGCAACCCCATGAGTGAGCCCACTTAATATCATATGAAGTAGATGGACCATCTGGCTGAGCCCATCCAAAATTCCAAATGCACAGAATTATAACTAAATAAAATGGTTGTTCTTTTAAATTGCTAAATTTTGGGGCTATTGGTTACACAGCAATGGATAACTGAAACAAAGAAATATTGTCACAATACAAAATTTCAATTTAAGCACTTAATTGCATGAGGTTTCAGTCAGGAGGTTTACAAAGACGTGTGTGTGTGTGTGTGTGTGTGTGTGTGTGTGTGTGTGTGTGTGTTGGGGGAAGGTAAAGGAGATATCTGGGAAAACTGAAGGAGGAGAAAGAAGAAAAAGGAAAATAGTCAGCAGAAAGGTCTCACCTTTTCCTCAGGATTCTATTTAAACTTAAGAAGAATAGCAAAAAAGTTTATTAAACACACTTATGTTCAACTATTGATCATATGAAGTCATTCACCAACCACTCCATCCTTCAGTGCGGAAATTGGTAGAAACATGATTTTACTGGTTTTGCTCACTTAAGTGTACCCAAGTGACTGAAACTGGGCCCCCCATGTGCAAATACTCACTAAAAACCTGTGGCAGAAAATAAACGAATATGGAAACTGCAATATGATTTTAAAATTTACCTAATATCAGAAATGTATCAAGTAGTTCATCCAATTTAGGGTTTCCAAAGTGATGATTGATAAGATGGGAAGAGATGGAGTGAGTTAATTGGAGGGATTTGTAGAAATCTATAAAATGGATATAATGTCATTACCAGAACTCAAAAGTGGTTAGGAAGGCTAAAGCGGAAAATAAAGCCATGGTTTGTGAAAACTATTTATAAATCTTTATTCTTCAGCAATAGTTAGTTCCCTCTAATTTAGACCTTCAATTTTACCTCCATCTTTTTTGGTTGTTTATTTTCTTAAATCAGAATAAGATTTTTCTATTATAAAGTATAAAATAGACATATAAATAAATAAAAAAGATAGAGCACATCACTGCTTTAAATGACTTTAGGTCTCTGGCCCTGCAAGCGAGGTCTGGCAGAGTATAGCATGGCCTCACTGAGTATCCTCAGTTGGTTCTGCCTCAGAAGGCCTGGAGGTTAAGCCTTTTTGAAGGAGCATACATCTGGTCTTACAGGTTTACTCTTGTGCCCAGATATTGTTTAGGCTAACCAGCTTTATAAGACCCCTACTGCCATCCTCCGTCCCCTAAGGCCTTTAGTAAATTCTACTAGTATTTGATTGGTTCTTTCCAACCCATCACTGCCTTCCAGCATATGTAGCACTTGCCATGCCTGAGAGCTTTCCTCACTAGGTAACACTGCCAACCAGCTACAGAGAAGGGGGCAGCTGGATGCAATTTTCCTTTAGCCAAATGAAGCATTGCCTCTACAGCACCAGGTATGTGCAAGATAAACACACAGAACCCCACACGTGTCTGCCCTGTACTGGGGAGCAGACAGGGAACCCCAACTGACCTCTCAGACTCTGGATTGAGCAGGATCTTGACAATGATACATTATGCCCCCCTCAAAAGGCCCGTGGTTCTCTGGATGTGCATACACATGCTGAACACTTCCCTGTTTTTGTAAATCTCTGCTAAATACAATGTATTAGCATCCAAGTAATATTAAAAGTATTACGAGCATCAAAAGTACCAAAATGATTGAGCTTTTTCCCAAAGGGAACCCAGGAATGCTGCTTTGTCCAAATGACCTTGGCAGAAACTGCAAAGTTTACACATACACTGCCTGCTCCATTGAAATGAACTCATATTCTGCTATATCATCCAACATTCTTATGGATAAATGCCCAGAAATGAACTCATAAAGTTAAGTAACTTTTTTAGATCATTGATCAATGGTCTAAACTTAATTCATCCTCTAGCAAATGTCATGTGTTGATTGGCCCTCAGATTTAAAGTTTTTTAAAATAAAGTATAAAGTCAAAATATTAAAATTCAATTATTCATTGAATTATATAGCATCATACCAAGATTAGGAGTGCATCACTAAGCATTACTTGCAAAAAAGATGAGAAGCAACTCAAATGTCTACCAACAAAGGTTTGGTTAAAGAAATGATGATATATCTACACACTGGAATACTATGCAGATGTAAAACAGAATGAGGAAGCAAGTTATAAACAGGTAAGGAAAGGCTGAGTGAAATACATTGAGTGAAAAAAGCAAAGTTCACCTACAATATGTCACGCTTTAGTAAGAAGGGAGAAATATAAGAATGTATATTTGCAGTTTTCTTGCAGATACATTAAACAATTCTGGAACTAAGTATATGTTAAGAAGAGTGGTTATGTATGAAGTGTAGGAATAAAATTAATTGAGACATGGGTTGGGATGGGGGGAGGAATTCCACTATATAAAGTTTTACACATTTTGTGTTGAACTCAAGAGAATGTATTACCTATTTTAAAAGACTAAATTAAAAAAAGATTAAATATGTATAACAGTTCAACATCAGTAATTCAGGTCCTACCCATTTGGCATTTGTTGGTGAGTAGAACATAGTAAAGGCAGGGGTGATGACTTATCTTTTTCCCACAGGCATGAAATGTAGTCTCTAGCTCTTATAAAGGAGAAGAGGGACATCATTCTATTTTCTCCCTAGTTTTACCCAGAGGGAGGGTGTGTGGTGTGCAAAGTCAGAGACATGATTCTCCTGGCTTGGAATAGCTGAGGGTATGTGTGTGGGTAGAGGAGAATGGCAGTGATAAGGCTGGAGAGGAGACAGATCAGATTATGAAGGGCCTTGAAAGCCAGGCTAAGGATTAGAATTCTGCCCCACAGGCTAGGGGGACTTACATATTAGGTTTGGGTTGTGGAGGGAGGTGAATTTGGAGATGTAAAGAAATTCAAGGTACCACTGCAAAGAGATGTAAAACTTTGCCTGTGAATGATTGCTTGTGATTATTTTGATTGTGCTAAAATATACAACTGCCTTATTAGGTTCTGGTAATATGTACACTATTTGTTACTACTATTTTTGAAAGTGAAGACAAAGTAATATTGTCTCAGTCAGAGTGCTAACAGGAAACACATGGCACACCCAAATTAGGATGATTCTATGAAGATTTGTTTACAGAGTATGGGCATAGAGTCACTGCAAAGAATGCTGTGATGACCTGGGTATCGAAGCAGCCTGGTTGACAGCAGGTGCCCAGACCTATTATAGACTGAAGGTTTGCATCCCCCGCCCCCAACTCAAATGTTGGAGTCCTAATGTGATGGTATTAGAAGGTGGGGACTTTTGGAAGTGATTGGGTTTAGATGAAGTCATACAGGAGTCCTCATGATGGGATTAGTGCCCTTATGAGAAGGGAACATAGAGAGCGCCCTCTCTCTTTCTCCCCTTTCTCCCCCTCCTTCTCCCTCCTCAATCCCTCCCTCCCCACCTTCTCTCTCTCTACCATGTGAGGACTTGTCAAGGCAGCTATCTGCAAGCCAGGAGGAGAGCTCTCACCAGAACCAAACCATGCTGGCATCCTGACCGAGGACTTTCCAGCCTCCGGAACTGTAATACATTTCTGTTATTTTAGCCACCAATTTTATAGTGTTTTGTTATGGCAGCCCAAGCTGACTAAGCTGGGCTGACTAAGATAAGGCCCACACAGACAAGGGCTGGGAACTGCTACTTGAATCCAGGAGGCGTGAGGTGACCATGTAAAACAGGACAGATTGAGAGGAGCAGTGAACTTCTGTTAGGACCTCACAGGGAGCAAACCAGCACAAGAAATATACAGACCCTCCTTCTCTCTCCCTCTTATCTCACAGGCACTCAGAGGACTCAGAGGCCCAGACTGTAGGTCAGTCATCAGGGCTGAAAGCAGGGTACAGAAGGAAGGAACATGAATCTAAAGGGGCAAATAATAGTTGCCCAGCACATATATTACAATTAAGTTTCCCTCAACTCATCCTTTCTTGTGTGTTTCCTCCTTCCCCCCAAAAATGAAAAAAGAATTTTGCTAGGAAAGTATATGAGTTAGAAAAGGCTAATTTGCATTATTAACAAATTGACCCTAAAATGTATAATGGCTCAAATACTTTACAGCTTATTTCTTGTTCACATAACAATATTAGGTAAACTCCATGGGTCAGTGAGGTGACCCCTCGTGTGGTTGTTTGCACACTCTGGCTGATGGAAGTCTGCTGTCTTTAGTCTGTGGCTTGCAGTGTTGCCCTGGAGTTCATCCGCATTCTCTCCAGCTGCGAGGGGCAAAGAGCAAAAAGGATCAAGAATGGGAGTTTTTAAGGGGCACACACCACTTTAGTTCATTCCATTGGCTAAGACCCAGTCACATGGCCACTCCTATCTGTAAGGGGATGCCGGGACATATGGTCTAGCCATGTACTCAGAAAGAACAGGAGAACATGGTAAGGAAGAAGCTAGCATTTCTGTCATAGGATGGAAATAATGTCCCTGAGCAAAATTGGTTTTTACTAAGTAATAGACTGAACTCTTAAAAGAACTACAGTACTCTAAATGATTTTACAGTGTTTATGACTAGCTCCAAACAGTGAAAATTGCAAAGTGTAGTGCAGGACATCAATTGAATCACTAAAGATCTGGATTAGCCAAGACTGTTAAATTTTAATTTCTAAATATATAGTTCCTTTATTTTACATTCTTTACAGGGAAACCTCTTTCTGCTTCCAATTTACACCCCTATTTGACAGTCACCATTCTCCAAGAACATATGTGAGTGAGCCCAATCAGGACTTTGGAAGTTGCTAAGAGAACATCAGAAATAAGCTCTTCCAAGAATTACAGAAGCTGATAATGTAAGAGGAGAAAACGATTCTGCTTAGATGAACTGGTAGTACAGTTGCAGTGCTGTAATCTAGTTTATCATGGAATCATTAACACAATGGATCATCTCTGTGACTTTTACTGTATAAGCTGTCCTCTTGAAGCTCTCTGACGTTCCCCCACATGTCAATTCACTCCTTTCATGTGGACGGCTGTGTGCTATTACTGTGCCCATCACAGTGAATCATACATACTTGGTTACAAGTCTGTCACCATCTTGAGAGCAGATTCCATGCCTTATTGCTTTTTTGCTAGTCTATAACACAATACAAGGGACATGCAGGCAATACATTTAAATGAAAGAAAGAAGAAATGTATATCAGAGAATGTATTTTTATTTTAGGTCTCTGAAGACACTTACTTATTGACCAATATAATAATCATTAACTTTAAACTAAACATTCACCAATACACCTGTCCCACCTTTCTCTCTGGGGGAAAAATCGTATATATATATATATATATATATATATATATATATATATATATATAATTTTTTTAAAAGAGAAGCTAGTTGTAGCAACCATTCTAGTGTGCCCTCACTTATATTCGATCATATTAAGGAAGGTACCAACATAGTCTAATAATCCAAAGTTATAACAAAGACATTAAACAAGTAGAGGAAGATGAATTTGACTAAACAAATTTTAGATAGTAACAATATAACAAAGCACCAAAATCTCATAACTGTTTGCCAAACTGTTGTAATGTCACTGTTTTTTTTAACTATTCTTAAATTGAGGTGTGATTGACATAAAAAAAACTGTATACATATTCAATGTATACAGCTTGATGAGTTCGAAGGTAAGTATGTACTTATGAAAATATCACCATAATAAACAATGCCACAAACTTAACCACAGCCTCTAAAAGTTTCCTCCCTCCATCCTTTTTATAATAAGAACATATAATGTAAGATTTATTCTCAATAAGTTTTGAAATACGTATAGTACAGTATTAACTATATACACTTCACTATAGAGTAAATGTCTTGGATATATTAATCTTGTACAACCTTGAAACCATGTACCCCTTTGGCCAATACCTCTCCCATTTCTCTCCCTGCAACTGCAGATAACCACTATTCTACTCTCCTCTTCTATCACTGTTCCTTATATAAACCAATTAATAGTTTGATAGGCATTTGATTTTGATTAAGAAATTTTGGGCTAAAAGATACTTTCATGTAATTTCGTGGAAACACCATTACAGTTTATAGGAGCAATAGGAATGCCATTTTTTCCTTAATTGTGTGTTTGTGTATGTTTAAGAAAAGAAAGATACACCTTAAAAACTTCAAACAGCACAAAAGGGTGTATACTTCAAAATGTCTTCCTCCCACCTTTGTTCCTCTCTACTCTAGTGCTCTTCACCAGAGGCATCAAGCGAACATATATTCACGTAGAGCCTGAATTTAGAGAGAAATCTAAGTATATATAAGAAAGTTGTTTTTAAAAAACTTACATATATAGTTAGTATTGTTTTTAAAGTGTTTTTATTTGGTATGTAAGATCATGAAAAATGATCTGTCATTAATTTTTATGTAAGTCATGGAGATGATCCTTTTTAATCACTTGTAATCAGATGCCCAAGGGACAGGGTCTCAGAGAAATGCTTAAATCCCTTATTAGTCTCCTAGAGCTGCTGTAACAAATCACCACAAATTGGGTGGCTTGAAACAACAGAAATTTATTCTCTCCTGGTTCTGGAGGCTAGAAGTCTGAAACCCAGGTGTTGGCAGGGCCTCTCTCTGAAGGACCCCTCTGAAGGATCAAAAGGAAGCTCCTTCCTTTCCTCTTCCAGCTTCTGGTGGCCTCAGGCACTCTTTGGCTTGTGGCAGCATAAATATAATCTCTGCCTCTATTTCCACTTCGTCTTCTTTTCTCTGTGTCTCTGTTTCAAATATCCTTCTGTTCTTATAAGGACACCAGAATGATCTTATCTTGAGATCCTTAACTGTATCTGTAAGGGCCTTATTTCATACAAGTTCACATTCACAGGCACTGAGGATTGGGCCTTGGACACATCTTTGTTGGGGATGCAATTCAAGCAGCTGCAAATCGCCATATGTAGAAAAACCACAGGTTCCTCCCTGGGCTGCTCTTGTACACAGATTCCTCTAGGTATCTAAGGGGCTGATAGATAGTTTACTCTAGACATGAACCAGGTCTCCAGATTGGGAAGACACTCAAGACATGGGCTCCTATTCTGAGTTTCTCTTCTCCCCTTCCTCCTCTCTTCCCACAAGTGTTTACTGAGTGCTTATTACACGTTAGTCATAATTCTAGGGTATTGGGGACTTAACAGTAAGCAAAATGAAGTCTTAACCTTTATCAAGTTACTGTGAAAACAAATTATAAACAATTAAAACTTAATATGTCAGATGATAAGAGTTAAAAAAATTCAAAAAGGAGATAGAGAATGATGTCATTTTAGACAGGAAGGTCACAAGAAATATTTCTAATGAGCAAAGACTTGAATGGAGAAGGAGCCAGTAGTGCAGTGATCCATGGTAGAGGGAACAAGTGAAAAGGTCTTGTGTTATAAAAAAATGTGTCCATGAGTGCTTGATACTCTTCAAGAAGTGGAACTTTACTCCCCTGCCCTTACGTGTGGGCTGAATTTGAAATAAATAGAATAAAGCAGAACTGATGGTATGTTACTTCTGAGGTTAGGCTTTAAAGAGATTACAGCTTCCATTCTGGGTGCTCATTCCTCTCAGATCACTCTCCCTTGGGGAGGCCAGTTGCCAGGAGAGCTGTTCTATGTTCTACAGAGAGGCCCATGTGGCAAGAAGCTGAGGGCAGTGTCTGGCCAGCAGCCAGGGAGGAAATGAAGTCCCCAGTTCAAAAATCTGTGAGGACCTGAGGCCTGCCAGACCTCAGGAGTGAGCTTAGAAGTGGCCCCTCCCCCAGCTGAGCCTTGGGATGAAGCTGTAGCTGTGGCAGAAAGCTTGACTACAGCCCCATTAGAGGCCTCGAGTCAAGACCACCTAGCTAAGGCACTCCTGGCTTTCTGACTCTCAAAAACTGCAAGTAATAATACAGCTTTGTTATTTTAAGCTGCTAAGTGTTGGGATAATTTGTTATGCAGCAATATATAAATTATTTAGGCCCTGAGGCTGCAGCTTGCTTGCCGAGTTGAGGGAATAGCGAGTGGCCCAACGTGGCTGGAACAAGTGAGCTGGAGGAGAAGTGGTAGGTGATGAAGTCACAGAACAAATGGGAGAACAGCTCGCGGGGAGTCTTATGAACAACAGTAAACACTCTGGCCTTTAATTTGAATGAGGGGAGGATACAGAGTGCAGTTTTGAGTAGAAGAATGACATGCTTAACAGGATATGCTCGACGGGACAGACTGCCCCTGTGGAATGTTGAATGTGGCAGATCAGTCTCCTACTGTCATAGGAGACTGCTTGGATTAGAAGGCAGAACTTGGATTAGAGAGGTAGTGCTGATGTGCTGAGAGGTGACTGGACTCCAGACAGAGTCTGCTGATAGAACCATCAGAGAGGAAAGAATGGCTGGCCTGTATGCTAGAATTAGGATAATTCTATTATGAAAATTCAGGGGAAAGGATGAAGTAATAAAATTGTTTTCCAAAGCACCTGACAGCTCTCTGCTCCTTTTGGCTTCTTGGAGAACCTCTTGTCTTCACACATGTATCTTCATGCTCTTTTTTCTCTCTCCCTTTCTACTTCCTAAAATCTCTGACTATGTAATCTATGGAGCTTGTTTGCAGTAAGGTATAAATCATTGATAAGACAAAAATCAATAGCATTTCTTTTTACTAGCCATATGCAGGTAGAAGATATATAATAGAAAAATAAGAAATATTTCACAGTAGCAACAAAAACTATTAACAAAGAACATACTAGAGTGCTAGAAGGAAAAATTTGAAACTATTAAAGTATGTAAAAGATCTGAATAAATAAGGAAGTATTCCATGTTAATGAATAGAATGGCTTTATATTATGAAAATGTAGATTATCTCTAAATTAATCTATAAATTAAATTCAGCCCCTTAAAATGGCAGCTTTTTCTGTTGATTTTTGAAAAACACTGAAAACTTATTCTAAAATGCATTTAGGAAAACAAGTCCACAATTTAGCTAAGTCTACTTTGAAAAACAGAGGTAAAAAAGAGGTCTTAAATATTAAACACTACTAGCCATGATCATTCAAACATTATGGTACTGGTTCAAGAACAGACAAAATGGACAGTGGGACCAGAATAATAGATGGCTCAGAGACAAAGCCCTGCTTAATTGGAACTTGGTCCCTACATATAAGTGTGGGAAAGTGTGGACCATTTACTAGATGGGGAAACTGGGTCACTATATTAAGAAAAATGAAATTGACTCCCCACTGAGTGCATAAACAAACATTGGCTCCAAATGGATTAAAGACCTATTTTCAAAGGGATCATAAAGCTAACAAAAATTATCTAGATTGCTGTGACCTCTGTGCAGGGACCGTTTTTTTTTTAAAATGCGAAGAGCACAAACCAAGAGATAAAGTGAGGTTTGCTTGACTTTGCTGAGGCTGCCCTTTCTGCTCGCTGCTGCAGCTGTGCAGCGCTGGGCTTCCAGGGTCACCATCAGAGAGTTTGGTCTGGGCCGACTCAGTAGCTCTGCGGCATGGGCCACTCTGCTGATGGGTAGATGAATCCACCCCCAGAGGCTCCAGCACACCTTATCAATCCCCTATGTGAAACACTGCAAACGAGTTCTTATCTGTGTCACTTTCAGAAAACCTGTAAAAGCCGTTCCTTTTCAATGTCCAGGCTTGGGGAAATGCCTAGTTCCAAGGCCAGCCTCTATTTTATCCTCCCTGGACTCAAATCAACCCTCCACGCTGGGCCTGAAGTGCAAAAAAGAATTAAATTAATGCTCTCCTCCCCACCCCCCAAATAAAATCTCTTTACTTTTCATTGGGAGAAGACGAATAGTAAGAACCACTTAGACTCTTAGAATCAACATATAACACATTTAGCACATATAACACAATGAGTAATTGGGGTGGGGTGGGGGGAACCTGTTGTAATCTTTCCTTCTGCCCTGCACCATAGCAATGGGTTTTGAAAGTTTAAAGAAGTCTTTACTCCACTCATCTCTCCATTTATTTATTCAAGGTGTCATTCTGATTTTAGTTTTTATACCTAGGGCACCCTAAGGGCCTTTAGAATTACTCTGAGATTTGGAAATAAACATTGGAGTATTTCATGCCTGGCACTCATTCTTAAATTGCAGCTGCTAAGATGCTGGACAAGGAGAACCTTCCTGCCTCAAGCACCCCACACTCCCCAGTGGTGGATGACTGACATATAAAGAGAGAAACATAGCAGGGGGTGGTAAATCTAAGGAGGTGTGTACAAATATGAAGTTGTGGAATGTCCCCGCTTCCTAGAGTATGACAATAACTACAAGGCTGAGAGCTTTTCCCTGGGTAACGTTGCAGCTCTATGTTTCCGAAGCTAATCATACTCTGCTTAAAATCCTGGATTTAGCAGAGTTCATGAAGGTAATTAGAGTGACTAGCTAAGTTGTGAACATCCTCAAAAATAAGTGATTGTAACCAACCCAGTGCAGAAGTAACAAAAAAGCTAAAATAAAAAGACAAGATACATTTGACCAAACTAGGCAGCATCTTTAATTCTTTACTAATTAGGAAGCTTAGAACTGTAATGGTAAGTCTGACTCAGACTGACTTAAAAAATAAGGAAATGTATTAACTCATATAATAGGAACTCCAAGATATGGCAGGGTCAACAATAGCATCAGTCACCCAGATTTTTATGTCTCTTGTCACTGTTGTCCATAGGGTTCGTCTGAAGGCTGGTTCCCCTTGTATTCCGACTATGGCTGCCCAAAGCAATTTTGACCACATGATTCTTTTTTCACATTCACTAGGTGAGAGAGCAAGTAAAAGTCCTGATGGTCCAATTCAATTCACATGACTGCCTCTGAATCAATAACTGTAATCAAAGGGACTGCTATGTACAGTTTGGCTTAAACCTCAGTTACTGAACCAAAATCTGGCAAAACGGGGAGAAGGAATTTGGAACTTAGTAAACACAATGTAAGTGATGATGATGGTGGTGGCTAAAAGAAGAATAACAAAAAAGGAAATTATACGCATATGTGTATGTATTCACACACACATATATGTACACACACACACACACAAATGCACAGGAAAAAATGGACAAAATAGAACAATATTGCTATTGAGCTATGGAAATTTTGAACAAACCTAAACCTGTGAAATACTATGGCCAGTGACTCCCTCATACTTCTTATTTTCTTCCTTTTAGAATGAGTGTCTCTAGCTTGCTATCCTTTGCCTGTTCCAACACTGTATTTTGGGTATGAAGGTGGATTACTTGTCACATTAGTTTTTCAGGTCTACAGATGGAGAGGGATTGTGCTCCAGTTGTTAGACTTAATAAACTACCTGAGGTGCCTTAGCTATATGTGGGCATAATTTAGATGATGAGATTCTAAACTTCAAAGTGATGCTATAAAGGGGTAAGACTTATGAAGATTTTGAGGGGAGGTGGGTACACTTTACATATGGGAGGGACATGAATTATAGGGGACCAGAGGGCGGCTAGGCTCGAGGATGGCCCCCAGTGAATCCACATCTCTTAGTATTCACTCCCTGTGTAATAATGCCCTTCTCTTGAGTATGGGTGGGATCTGTGATTTGCTTCTAACCAATAGAATATGGTTCAGGTGATGGAATATAGCTTCTGTACATTGGATAAGGTTGTAACTTTTACCTTGCTAGTGGACGCGCTCTATTGACTCTCTCCCTTGCTGGCTTTGGTGAAGTGAGCCGCTTACGGAGAGGCCCAGGTAGCAAGGAACTTAGAGTGGCCTCTAGCAGCCAGCCAGCAAGGAACAGAAGCCTTCAGCCTGACAACCTACAAGGAATTGAATCCTGCCCTCAGCCACATGAGCTTGGAAGTGAACTTTCTCCTGTCAAGCTTCAGATGAGACCCCAGCCCCAGCTGACACTTTGATCACAGCTTTATGAAAGACCCTAAAATGGAGGACTCAGCTAACCCATGCCTGGATTCCTACGCCAGAGAAACTGTGAGATAATGAATGCGTTATTTTGGCACTCAATTTGTGGTGATTTGTTAGCAGCAAATACATACCACACAAATATATTTATGGCAACTTAGTTTCTGATAAAGGTAGCACTTCAGCTTAATGGGGGGAGGAATGTATTATTCAATAAATGGCATTGGGACAACTGGACAGCCATCTGGAGAAAGATATACACGGTGCCTTACTTATGTCACCACTATAATAAATTCAATTTGGATCACAGATTTAAATGCTAAACACAAAATAATATATCTTAATAGTAGAAGATATGAGGGAAATTTTCATAATTTCAGGAAAAATACTATCCAAATGCTAAACTTTCTAGGTGCCAAGAATGAAAAGATAATTTTGAAAGCATAAAACTAAACAGACTTCTGTGTGAAATAAATGTTGTACGTATGGGGGAAAGAAAAAACAAACTGGAAAAAAATTTCCTATATATACATCAAACAAAGGCTACTCTTCTTAATATATAGAGTTCAATGAATCAGAACAAAGAATGCCACGGAGAATGGGCAGAGAACATAGTTCACAGAACAGAAAATACCAGTGGCTCTCAAACATAAGTACGTAACTCCACCTCACTTGTCATAGGAAGAAACCAAATTAAAACTACAATGAGATATCGTTTTTTAACCTATCGATTGGCAAAGGTAAAAAAGTTGGATAATCATGTGCTGAGCAATGGGGGAAAAAAGCACTTTCATGCATGTGAGTATAAATTGAAATAATCTCTGGAGAGCAATTTGATAAAATATCTATTAAAATGTCAAAATATGACATAGCAATCCCAGTTCTAGAAATTTTATCTCTCTCTATATATAATTGCACATAATATTTTTCAAAGATATTCTCTAAAACACAGTTTGTAATAGGGAAAGAGCGAAAGTAGCCACCAACATGTGCATTAATAGGGCACTGTTTAAATATCTATTTAAAATGAACAAATAAACATGGGAGTTTTATTTGTACTGATACGAACGCTTCCAAGGTTGTTAAAAACAAAGACTGGAATGTTGCGTAATGTATGTTATTGGTACAAAAATTTATGTATATCAGACATGCTTGAACATGCAAGGAACACTTCTGGAAAAATACACAAGAAGCGAGTAACAGTGCTTGCTTTCAGGATGAAGAACTAGGTGGCTGGGGTGGGCAGAAGAGAGAAGGACGCTTACTCCTTATTCTCTAGATTTTCAAATATTTTGGATGAAAATTATAAATGTATCTTCTATTCCTAGTTATTGATAAAAAAGTTAAGATGAAGTTTCTGACACCAAACGCTCTCTTCAGGACTTAAAGGGAGGAGTACATTCAGGCAGCAAGAAAAAGCCAGTGAATGACCCCTCTGTTGGCATAAAGGGAGAGAACGCCCACTGGATTTTTAGAGAGTGTCTTAAAATAGTGCAGTGCAAAGCTCAGTGGGCTGAGCCCTTTATGATTGATGGTTAGAGGACAGTCAGGGATCATTTTCCAAGAGCCAACTTGTAATCCTCTATATTCCAGAAGGTGTTTTTTCCTGTGAAAATATTGAAGGTTTGGAGAATGTGGCTAGAAGCGCTGATAGCTCCATGCAAAACAGGTGGGGATGCCTCAGCTTCCCCCCGCCTCCTTTTTTTTCTATCCTCATTCCAAGTCAGTGGCACTACTCATCTTTCCTGGGTCCAGCCTTCGACACAGGCTCTGCAGCTGCTGAAACTGACCCCTCCTCCCTCGTTCCCTCTCTAAGTCTGGAACAGTCCTTGCTGGCACTTCTGCAGCTGTGACTCATTGCAAATGCTTTGCATTCCGGGATGTTCTGCAGGGTTTGGGGTCTCCCCTGTGGCTTGAAGCATTAGGCAAGTTGAAAGCAAGTTGAAAGAGGCCCCACAGCTGCCAAAACATTACAGGGATGAGGAAGAAAGTTGTTAGGAAAACAAAAAGTTTTGTGCTGCCAGGACCCCAGCCAGCCACTCCACGATTCGGGCCTGCTGGTAACTTGAGCAGGGTTGGGGGACCCTGTGGAGGCTGAGTCTGGTTGTCCAAGCCCCAGTGAGGCCCATTCACAAATCCAGAAGCACTGCTCACCATCTGGAGACCAGCTCCATTTATCTGGGAAGAACTGGTTATAGCTACTTTGGAAAGTAGAAATGTGTGTCTTATCCAGAAATGTTTGTTTCAAATATTAGTTTACCTTTAACTCACCTGAATTATTTTGTTAGTTTATCTCTCCCTCCCTACCACCTATGGCTGCTCACAATATATGTCTGTATTCAGGTCACTTGACACCTACTTTTAAAACAGTAATGGTTTTTTCCCCCCTTCCTTAAAGCTATAGAACCCTATGTTGAAGACTTTGTATAAAAGATATAAATGCCAAACTGTCCAGGTTAATTAAACAGAGATGAATAGGAGCTGGGGGAGAGAAAAACCTGCCCACCCACCTTCGCCTTTTTCCCTTCCCTGCTCCTTTCTATGTAGACTCCAATGGAGCATAATTAAAAAAAAATCTTTTAAATAGATTTTATCAAGGTAAATTTATGTACAATAAAATACACCCATTTTACATCTCCATTGGCAAATGTATATACCCACAGAAGGCATAATTTGGAACCACTGGCTTAGTAAATATGGACACAATAAAATAAATGTACATTTTAAAAGGGGCATCAACAATATTAATATTCACCCAAATTGTCCTAACCCTAATGGTGTGAGATTATCACATGTTAATAGGGCTCCTTTGCTATTAAATAATACTATTCAATTTAGTTTCACTTGGATTCCATAAAAGAAAACAACTTGGATTTAATAGAAAACAAACTTGAAGTGAAATAGAAAGAATTGTTCAATTTCTAATAAATTTTTCGTTATAAGAAATATTAGCTCCTAACAGATCTCTTTAGGAAGAGATTTTGAAAGTCATTATGTGTTTTTTGAACCACATATTTTAATTTCAAACATTGATTGACCTGTTTATAAAAGATAGAGATAGTAATATTCTGATACATTCTCCCCTCTCCATATCTTCTCTCCCTAACATATATTATTATTTTTATATGGATGAGTTTATAACATTAGCATTTTCTTCAGTGACAATCCAACAAGTTTGTATTGGTCTACATTTAAATGGATTTGTCATTCACTGAAAGCCCTTTATATGGCATCTCTGTTCTCTTTTTCTATTCTTCTCTTAAATGACAGAATACTGTCAAGTAGTTTTTTCGAGAGAGGCTCCTGGGTGCTGTGTTTCCTGATTTTTGTATATTTGGGAAAGTGTGTTTTGCCTATTTACCAGAATTCACTTATTTGGATAAGATATTCTTGAGTTACACTCCTTTAGTCATTCATCGCCCCATGTCTTCTGACATTAAATTCTGAGGTTAGTCCTTCCCCTGAACATAATTTGATATTGTTTGTCTCAACGCCTGAAGAATCCTTTCTTTACTTTTGAATTTCAATAGGTAGGCCAAGATATGTGTCAGTGTTGAACATTCCAGGCTGAAGTTTTCTGAAACAAAATGTGTTCTTTAATTCTGCATTCACTTTTCTTTGTTTGACGGATATTCTCTTGAATATTTTAGTTTGATGGGCTTACTATTTCAGGGGCATCACTTGTGATTATATCACATAATCTTTGTCCAGTCTCTATTGCCTACCTCCTTCTTTCTACTTACTTTAATCCCTTAGTTTTTTTTTTAAACCTGCCTTTACTGTGATTACTTCAAACCTTCAATAGAAATTCAAGCTTTAAGAAAAGTCCACTCTCTTCCTTGCTGTTTTTAATTAGTTTTGTAACTATGTTGTTTTGTTCTCATTTTCTTTCAGCTCATTCTGCTTTTTACTTTTTTTATCACAAGGGATTTGAGCTCTTGTTTAATTTAATTCATGTTCTTAAAATGTTTTCTGGTATAAAGCATTTGTAGGCAATTTCCTTGTTTCTAGGGTTATTCTAAGTCGTGCCCTTTATCGTGTTTATGTTCTTTTTCCTTTCTTGGAATTGTTAAAAAAATAAGCATATTTGTAAAATTGCTTTAAATTTTTTTTCATTGCTCACATTATATCTGGATTTTCTATTTTCTACTTGTTTTGAATCAGAGTTCTTTTTCTCAATAAAGTTCCAAGACCAATTTGTTCTCCTCTCTAGACTACAGTTTGAGGGCTGGAAATGTGTCTTCACACTTTTCTGTCTGTGACCTGAGCTGATGGCAGGAGATGGAGGAGATAGTCATCAACTGAGGCACTATGTAGTCAGAAGATCTGGGCTCTGCTTTTCCAAAAATTTGTTAAATATCCTGTGCTAGTTTTCTTTCATCCAGTTGGAGATTGTATCTATTCTTGGGGGTGACAGGAGAAATACTTTTCAGTTCAGAATAATTTAACAATCAGGATAATCATTTTAACTGGAATTAAATAGTTATATGGGTGTCTCAAGAGACTTTTTTTTTTTTGGCAATTATTAAAATTCATGGCATCTAGGGGAAATTCCTTGGTAAAAATTTGTTTTATTATTTATTAAAAAAACCCCTGCATGTTCATTTCATTGGGCTCTACGGTGTTCTTTTTACCTGGATGTCTCTAATAGCCTCTTTTTTTAAAATGTTAATGATAATTTTTATATTATAATTTCAAACTTACAGAAAAATTGCAAGAATAGCTTTCGAGCCATGTGAGAGCAAACTGCCCTGGACCTTACTTCTCTGATGTGATAATGAAAATTCAGCTTAAATACAATGGTCCCTAATGAGATAAGAAAACTGATTCCTTCTTTAATTATACTTGTTCTAATAGAGACTAGTAAAATGTAAATATAAAGAAAAAACATAATTAAAAAATAATAATACTGTAAAGTTAATATTTATTTCCTAAACTTCAATAGTTTACTTTTAATTCCCATTATCAGTGGGACATAAAGAATAGAAAACTTATGTTTTAAATCCTTTTTCTCTGATCTTATCATCTCTAGAAGTATGGCTATTGGACAGAACTTATTGGCTAGAAAAATAGAAAGGTACAATAGATGGGCAGATAAGGCTACTGGTATATCTAGATTTTTGCAAGGCATCTGATAAAAAAAGCCTTTTTTACTATTGGTTATTTAAGTGGCAAGATGGAGGTGTGTGTACTGGGTGGTTAGGCAACTAGGAGAACCATAGCAGGTCAGACAACCATTTTATGAAGATAAATGTGTGGTCCTCAAACCAGAGGGAAGCCTGGTCACAATGCTTACTTCTGACCCTACGTTGTTTAATCTTTTGACTGAGTCTAGAGAAACTCAAAAGACTAGCTTAGAAAGTATGTAGCAGCAGAAACCTGGGAATGAAAACTTACTGGATGATAGACTCATTACTTGAGAGATATTACTATTAAGTGATGAATCCAAATTAACAGAAGGAAATTTTACATGTAGAATTTATAATTTGAGTTGCCCAGTGTCTGAAAACTTTAGTTACTTGGGGCAAATGTAAGATAATAAGAGGAAGCAGCCCCTCCACTTGGGAGGCCAAAAAGGCAGTTATCTTCTTGGGAGCATGAGCAAGGATAAGACCTAACCACAGACGACCAAATGCTGCCATCTGGGACTTTATATCCTGAGGAGGAGATGACAAGGCTCAGGTCAATTAGGGATGCTTCAGGGTGGCTCTGCAAGGAGGAGCGTCTGTAGGGATGAGGCACATATCCTATGGCAGCAGAACCCGGCACAGGGGCTCTAGGTATCCAGCTGTGATGCCAGTCGTGGGGCAGTGAGTGCCTTGTTCGCAAGTAGCACATTCTGAGCAGCCTGTTCCTGTGGTGACAGCTCATCTGGGCCTTGCCTCCTTCAACTCATTTCCTCTCTGATCCATTTCTACCTTTCTTTGATTCTAGAAGCTACCAAATACCCATTCAGTACATTCCATTTCTGCTTAAGAAGCTGTAATTGGTTTCTGTTATTTACAGAAACTTGACAAGTATAATATATGGGATATCAGGATCAAAAAAATCAACTAAGAAGACCTGGATAATTGCAATTAATATGAAAAAGACCTAGAAATTTTAGTGCACAGTGGTGTAATGGGTGTCCATAAGGTGGCTATAGTGGGCAGGACAAAGAAAGTCAGGGGCCTACTCTTCATTCTTCTCCTGTTAGCTACAATTACAGTGTATTTTACTGGTCAAAGGGCTTAATTGTGAATGTGTACAGTTGGAGTTATGTTACCCCTGTGATAATATCACAGAGAAGTAATAATACAAAGACAGATGCAAAATGGCCTTTAAAAGAAAACAATGTCCTGCACACAAGTACTTGGCTCTGTGTGTTATAAGAAGTGAAAGAGAGTGAGAGCTAAGACTGTCCAGATGGGACAAGGATGAGAAATGAGTGTTGTTTGGACACTAACTTCCGTCACTAGTAGAATGAACCTGGAGGGACCATTTCCTGGGCTCCAACCAGACTAAAAAACACTTTCTTTCCTCTTGGGGGCACTTATTCTGGGGTACAGATACCTTCTTCCCTAATAGTGTTCATAAATCAGTTGTACCAGAGACTCCAGGTGACTCATATCTCCATCATGGAAGAAATAAAAGATCAAAATTTATTGAAATGTTCCAAAGGTGTACTATTATAGTCTTGCTTTGCCTTTTGGTTTCCAACGTGTTCAAATGAGTAATAAGCCGCAAACCCTGTTCTTTCTTGCAATTTCATAATAAATCTAACGCCACTTCTATCATCGGAATATCCCTGAGGATAATGTTGATTCTATTGAAATATTTCAAGTAAGAAATAATAAACATATCTTATAAATGCATATATCACTTGTACATTTCTTCCAATTTCCATGTGGAATGTAAGAATTATAGTAATTGAGTATATTTTGTATTTGCAAGAAATCAAAATCTCTGAAGTATAATTAAACTCTTTCTCTAGCTTGTATGTAAACTGATTCTATCACTCTCAGAATCTACTGGCATCAAGAATTGAGAGAAGTAGGGAAATGGAGGCCTCTCTACCTTCAACTCTCCTTGGCAGAGCACACAGGACCAAGGCTTCTCCTTGGGAAATACAATCTGGGGATTTAATACTGGCAGTATTTAGAGGGTCAAACAAGAGCTTAGTTCAGTCTCATGAGAGTTTCTACAAACAATACTGCTGTGAGTGTACTTCTGACTACTAAGCATGCATATTAACTAGCTTAACTTTTGTTCCATGTTTTTAGTTATGGCAAATGATCTGGCTTAAGCTAGTCCTCCTTCTCTCTTTCCTTTTCTTATGACAAATATTTCTACAAAGTCTGATTGAAGCTAGTACAGCAATCTGTACCAATAGATTAGGCTGTGAGCTTCTTTAGGTGAAGGTTGAGAGCAGTGGAGAGAGGGAAGCTTGGCTTATTTTCTCTCTCCAGCACCTAGGACAGTCACAGCACAAAGTAAAAGCTCTTGGATTAAATTAAATTAAAAGGAATGGAAAGAACTGGCTCCCAATATCAAAACCACACATAAATGAGGAATACTTGCTAGGTTTCTAAAGAATTAAATTTAATAGATAAAGCAACCTTTTGGCAGGGAGAGAAGCTGGGGATGTATTTTTTCTTGCTGTTTATATTATTGCTTGACCCATTTTTATAATAATTTATTAAGAAGAAAGGGAACAGAGGTAGGCCATTTCAAGAAAGTCAATAAAAACAGCATCTTTTTAAACACATATTTTAAAATTAGGTTTGTTGCTTAAAAAAAAAAATAAACTGTCAACAATTCCAAAACTAAAAAATAGGTAAGTTTATAATTATATTTGCCTAAAAGGAAAAAAGAAAAGAATTAAGGACTTTATTCCATTTCTCCTCACTAAATGAAAAAAAAAACAAATTAATAATTTAAAATATTATTTAAAAAATTAAAAAATCCCAAATTAACAATTAACACAATTTTTTAAATGGAGAAAGCACACATACTAAAAATAAGAAATGAAAATGGATTAATAACCACAGATGTAGGGTAAATTAAAAGCCTCCAAAAACCTATTTTGCTCAGCTCTATGCAAAAAAAAAAAATTTTTAAATGCACAAATAGATGATTTTCTAGTAAAACATTAATTGCCAATGTCAACCCTGGAAGACACAGACAATCAAAATATAGCAATTACTATAAGAGAAATGTGGAAATTTGTTAACCTCCCTACCAAAAATAAATAAATAATGCCCTCGTCACAGATGAGTAAATTCTATCATTTTTTAAGTAATAGATGACACCACATGTTTTAGAAATATTCTCTAGAATACTAAAAGATAGTCTTTAAGGTAATTATAAACAAAATACATATAAAACAATCATTGACATCCATATTAGGAAAGCTATGTGATTGCCAATGTTTATTTAACCTTTTTTTGACTAACAGATATGGCACTTTCATATGGGTCAGCCTAATATCTGCAAATAGCAACCATTGAGAAAACACAACGGTCACAGTAAAGATAAAATTCTTCAGGACAAAGTTAAGAAATGTTCACAATCTATACAAAGAAAACTTTCAAAAACTCTAAGGGACGCAAAATAAAATTTGAATGAAAAAGCATGCCCTTTTCTTAGATAGGAGGCTTCAGTATCAATACAGATGTCTGCTTCCTCCCAGTTAATCTAGAAATTTAACATAATCTCAATGAAAGCACCAAGAATAATTTTTTAGAAGTTAAAAAACAAAACAAAACCAAATAACTTTCCAAGTAATAGCAAAACACCTTACTTAAAAAAAAAAAAAATCCCTACAAGATAACGTAACATTGTAGACCTGCATCTAACAGTGTGCTTTGTGAATGGAGTCAGTGGAATAGATTCCAGAATTCAAAAACAAACTTACACATGAAGAATTTTAGCATAATAAAAGTGGCACTTTGATTAAATAGGGGAAGGAGTGATTATTAAATAAAAAATGTTTGGACAGTTAACTGAGTATGTGAAAATAATAATTCATTCTATATACAAAAATACATTTGAAATAAATCAACAGATTTAAATGTAAACAAACTAATCCATAAAAGTACTGGAAA
This sequence comes from Cynopterus sphinx, assembly GCA_030015415.1. Taxonomy (NCBI): domain Eukaryota; kingdom Metazoa; phylum Chordata; class Mammalia; order Chiroptera; family Pteropodidae; genus Cynopterus; species Cynopterus sphinx. Next base: position 109,620,992 of record CM057384.1, read on the forward strand.
AAAACATTTTTATGAGTAAATACTTAGGAAGTTCTTTGGAGAAAGAATTTAAGAAGTTCTTTGAAGAAAGCAAGCATTTTAAAAATCTCAGGAGAAATTAGAAGTCTTAAGAAGTTAGATTTCCTGACCAACAGTCAGAATGGGTTAGTTTAAACTTCTGAAAGTTTATTCTTAGAGGAGGAGGTGAGGAATCCCAAAGACTCCCTATGTGCCTGCTTAATGCTGTTGATACATAAATGTATTGCCGATTTCACAGTCCCATCGTGAAGGTCCTGAGTGGAGAGAAATATAATCCAGTTATCAGCTGGATTTCCTTCTCCTTTGAAATTCAAAGGAAATTAGATTGAGCTCTTGTGTTCCTCCTCAGGGAAATTTGGGTAATTTATTCATTTCCCAATCACCTGTATTTTGGAGCTAATTTGATTTATCAACTGTTTCACCTTACCATATGCTGATGCTGTTTTACATTGCTTTGTCCCAAGTGAGAAATATCAGCCCTTTCCCCCTCGTTCCCCTTAAATTATCATTCACACAGGCATTTGTATATGTAGCAAATTTTACAGAAATTTGCTTGGTTTCCATTTCCCTTCCAGAACTTTTCCACGTCTTCCTATCTTAAATTTACCTGGGTTCTAGTGTTCTCTATTAGTCAGCTCAGTTCTCTTTATATACAGAACCATTTTGATTTTTTTTCCAGGCCTGCCTTTGCATAGCCCAGAACTCATTAGTGTTTTGCAAAAACAACAGCTCATCTAAAGGAATATGAACCTCGAGGCTGCAAGAAGTTCTGGCAAAGACTTCCTTTTTGGCCTTCATGTGAAACTGTGAGCAGGTATTTCCCCACCGGTAGCAATTATTATTCCATTGTCCTTAGAAAGCAGAAGTGGCTACAGTTTTCACCTTACTTAATTTGCTTCTTTTCCATCAAAGAAAGAACAAGATTTCATAGCCATCTGGGCTACATTTTCCCCTTGGCTAACATTATTCACTACATAAAGAAACAATTCAAAGGTAAAGCAAAACAAAACAACAAACTCATCATGGACTACCTAGGTCGGTGATAAAGTGCTTGGCCTAAATCCTGATGAGCATATTTAAATACTATTCTAAAAGGTTTGGACCATTCAAAGGCTGGGATTCATGGGCAAGTGTTATGATTTTAAAAGTTAATTAGGTTATTAGATTGACTTACACCCGGTACGGGCCAACACTTCAGTTACTGAAGTTTTTTCAGAAGACTGGGCCAGGTAGTTAAACCATAGTACTTTTAAAGATTCTGATCCTTTATGTCTCCAGATATCTGGGTGAGATATTTCCTTCCTATTTCCTAGATTCTACTATCTCCCAATGTTTTATATTGCTCAAAACTCTCAAAAGAATGGAATATTTACATTCTGTGATATTTTGACTATAATATGTAAATTTACAGGGTTGTATTATCGGTTTCTTAAAAAACACACTTTGAATTAATAACTCATGCATACAATTAAAAATTCAAAAGGCACGAAAGACAATATGCCTAAAAGTGAGTCTCCCTCCCTGTTTCTATCCTTTGGTTATCTAATTCTCAATTGCAAAGAAAACCACGAGGATGAGTTTCTTATCTTTCAGAGGTATTTTATAACCTCCTTGACCACAATAGTACATTCTATATACTCTACAATTCTACATTCTATACATACTGGTTTTCATTTTGGTTTTCACTTAACCATTTAGCTTGGGGATCGTTCCATACCTATACATGTAGAACTGCTTTATCTTTAATATTTTTAACATTTAAACTGCACATCATTCCACTTTATGGACATAACATCATTTATTTCATGATTTCCAATCAACAACCATTTACATTGTTTAGAATCTTTTGCTGTCACCAATTCTGTAATGAATCACTTTATATGTAGGTTATTTTGCAGGTATGAGAACATCTGAAGGATACATTTGTAAAAGCAGAACTGCTCAGTTAAAGGGTATGGGTATTTTCAGTTTTGATAACTATTGCTAAATTGCCTTCTGAAAAGGTTGTACCTATGCATGCTTCCACTAGCCAACATTTGAGTACCTGTTTCTTAGCACCCTGCCGAACAAAGGATGTTATCAAACTTTCTTTGTCAATCTTATTGGTGGAAAATGGTATCTTGTACTTTCAACTTAATCTTCTCACTGGATAATCTAAAATGTCATCATGTACTAAATTTGTCTATTTGATGCATTTCTGAGTTTTAAAAAACTTATTCCATTGGACTCTCTTGTGTCTTCATATACTATTACTATAGTGTTTCGATCACAGTAGTTTTATGCTTTTGTTTACTCTACAGTAGGTTTAATCACCCTTATTATTTTTTTCTCCTAAGAAATTTCCTGGTTATTCTTGATTTTCTATGTGAATTTGAGAATTCAAAATTAGTTTGTCTGGCTTCAAAAACATCCTGTTGCATTTTTGAGACTACATCACATGAATAGATTATTTAGGGATACTATTACTCACTTGTTAAAGCTTTTTATTGAAGGCTTACCATTTCTTTTCCATATCTTTTGAGTAATGTCTTCCTTGTGCTTACAACATCTTAAGTAAAATGGTTTTTTATTAATTCTTCACAGCATCTTTGGAAACAGGGATGATAAAAGGAATTAGCCCAAGATTATACTTGAAAGTTCTAATCCAGTTTTATATCTATTTGGTAACACCTCACTAGTAGATATCATTCAAATTCAACACAAAACAAATTTTTCTACCAAAGATTAAATTTTCCTATAGCAAAAAGCTAGCAATATGCCAGCATAATAATGCAGTGTATTTCTTGCACCATGATTTGTGGCCAAGCACTGTGGAATGCATTTCAATCATGGAGTAACAATCTCAAAGGAATTTTGAAAGCAGAGTTGATTTGAATGCTGTACAATGACACCGAAGATCTTGGCCTATTTCCCAGATTTCTCCTTTTTGGTTTTCTGGCAAGTTTGGTCATGCCTGGTAACTTGCTGAATATGGTATTTGGGATCAGTGACTTCCGGAGTGTGACACTGGGATCAATGACATTTGTCTGAGCAAGGGTTTTAGGACTATAATTTTTAGACATACTGCAGTTCTCTACTGAACTGGTCCTCAGGAAGCCCTGGCACAAGGGCACAAACAGAAAGGGCAGTGTGTGAGTTGATTATAGAAGACAAAGGTCTTGAGGGAGAGTGTTCTACTGTGTGAATATTGAATTACATACCTGGCCACATTGGTGTTCCAGCTGGAGGATCGTCAGGTCTTTAAATAAATATCTATTGGATTTATAAGCTATCTTTATGACACCCTTGACAAATGGCCATTCACTAAAGGTCAGCCAAGACTTGATAAATGGTTGATTATCTGCAGCGACCTGGGCACTTCCTACTCTCACCCTAGTTCAATTAACATAGGGAGAGTAGAAAAAGAGCCTGCATTAGAGCCTCCTGCAAAGAGCCTACTGAATTACGTAGGACACAAGTATGTGTTGACATGCCTCTTGAGTGTATTTTTGGATTACATTTCCAAGACAAATATTGTTTTGATATTTTTATTTTAGTCAACACTTTTCTCCTCAATGCCATGTGTAATTAAGAGCTGACTTAAAATATATTTTTTAAATGTATATCAGTATGAGATACACACCAAGGTAACGTCTGTTTTTGCTACCACGTAAATGAGAACATTCTTTAGCTTCTCTACAACAAAAAGACTACTGTGTTCTAAACTAGTATGTTATGCAAGAATCCAACTCGCATAGTTTACTGAATGCTCAGCCTGTTTAGTGACATACCAAAAAGTAGGACAAAGGCTAACAGAAAAATGTGGCGCAAGTTTTAAGGAATGAAGTTAAAGGCATATGGATGATGAAATATTTAATTATCAAGGCAGAGACCAGGCTGTAGAAAGTGTAAAGATGAACTGTGAGTTGGCTATTTGATTCAATGACCTTATTGGTTTGTTGAGCATGAAGAGTATTGCTAAAATCATGAAATTAGACCTCTCCAGAGGACACTGGTGTGATGGTGTCGCATATCACTTGTCTTTTATCCCCACTATAATGGCGATACTTTAGGCTATAAATATTAACTGTTTATATATGAGAAATTAAAGGTGAGGCAAAATGGGCAGCAAAAAAAATTGTTACTGTAAAGTAGGCATATGGCATATAAAGTTTAGAGAGCATTTTCAAATCTAGAAAAAATAACCTAACTTTCATGGTTCTCCTTTAATTAATAGAATTTGTCTCAACTAAGTCACGTGAGGAATATTTTTCACAAACATGACTGTGCTCTCAACTCTTAAAATTTGCCATAAGTATTAGTAAATTCTGCAGTTACAGAGCTCAACAAATCTCAGATAAGTGGAAATCTGAGTCTGACAAGTCTCTCAGAGAAGTGTAAAATGTGATTTAAACTAAATGGAATTCTAGTTTCTTTTGAAGACAATTTTTCATTTCTTTAGGGACTGCTTGTACACCTAAGGACCTGAGTACCTGTATACATATTACTTATGCTAGAGAACTGTCTGAATATTTTGGGGTCTGAATTCTGGAAAAGACATCACATAATTGAAAATGTGGTTCCAGGGTGATTATAACAGATTACCATGCAGGATTTCTTCAGCCTTCTTAAACCCCGGGAATTGAATTGACTATTCCCACCACTATTTTACTCCTGGGTGAGACTATTTAGCTGCTGTTTGTACTGAAAGGAAAACAGGTCAGATTACACTCACTGGGCAACTCACTTGTTGAGACATCAGTCATTCTGCCAGGAGCCCTAACGGAGGCAAAGCAGCATGTGATCACCTCGGTTTATTCTTTTCATGGAATATATTCATTTTTATCCCACTTGCAAGCACTGTGTTTGCATGTGTGTGTATGTGTGCGTTAACTAACAATCGAGACCACAAGCAGGGGAGTAAACTAGATTTTGACTGATTTACAACTCCCAGGCCTCCACCTACAGATAGATATTAATGTGGAGTCTGGTTCCGAGGCCTGCGTAGAATGCTCTGCCACAGATTTCGCTAGTAGAGGCAGCAGAGCACAGGCTTAAGCATCCATCTGGAGCTGCTGCACTGTCACCCCATAGCTGTGTGACCAGGGTCTGTTTACCTAAATCTGTGCCTTGCTTACTTCCTTGTTGAAAAATAAGGCCTCAGAGCAGCATTTACCTCACAGGGGTACTGTGCCCACTGAATGAGGGAATATTTCTAAAGCATCTAGAACAGTGCTGGATAGATAGCAAATCGGTAAATATTAATAATGATTTTTTTAAAAGTCACACGATTGAAGATTTATTAAATGTGGTGAGCTACTAAGCTTCCACATAGACATACATATATGTCTATGTATATAGATGTGGCCTTAAATCTTTTTACAACTGAAAGAGGAAAAAAATCAGCAGAGAAACCTTTGAAATGAGTGGTAGTAGCAAATCTTCACAACCATATATGTGGCTGAGAAAAATTCTCAGGCTTTGATGCATCAGAAATGAGCATTCTCCAACTTGGTATTACCATGAGGAGTCGGTTCACACAGCCCCCAAACAAGATGCCTCAGTCCTTCCTGCTGCCTATGTAACTGTCACACTGCCTGTGTCAGCACTGCCTCCCAGACTATCCCTTCCCTGCACTCTGCTGTGGTACACTTTCCCCACAGAAATGATCTTTAGTACATGTGGCCAAACATCAGAGGCAAAAGTTTTGTGTAATGACTGACCTTGGGGTGCATTTACATATAGGTACAAACTGGTGTTCTTTAGCCTCCAAAAAAGTTTCAGTCCCAAGGCTAATAGCTATTTCAAACTTAGAATACGTTACCTTCTTTATAACCAAAACAGCAAAACCTTATAGTGTCTCTCACAAAAGCAAATTAATTGACCAACTATCACTTCCCATAAACCCCATCTTTTTCTCCTCTCTTTTCTCTTTTCCCTTTCACTATGTTTCAGTTGCGGGCAAATCATAAATTATTGTCTGTGGACAGAAAATAGTCTGCAGATGGAAAGAATTAAAGGAGCACTGACTTCCAAACAAGTTCAATAAGTGGCGAAAAAAACAGAAATTCCAGGGTTAGGAGACAGCAAGTGCAAAGGTAGAGAGATGTGAGCATGCACTGTTATGTTTAGGGAACAGCATATGGCAAGAAGAAAATACTTCTTGGTCTCTGTAGCAAACTGCCACGGAGTTACTGTGGGGCACAAATTGGGGAGTGCCTGTAATTATAAATATCTAGTCAGGCGTTTTCTTTTGGCACAGGTTAATACAAAATCAGTCTTTTAAAATAGTACACTCAAGTTCTATTTTCAAGTTCGTTCTGACATACACTTCATACTCTTCTGCTGCATCTTATGAGCTATTAATTTTGCTTTCTTCAATTGTAGAAAAAGCAAGGTCTCTTTTGTCTGAGCCTCTTGGTTCCAGGTAGGGAAGATTTGCCTTTTCTCAAGTCTTCTCCCAATTCATCAATTCCCATGAATTTTGTTCACATAATTTTCCTACTGCAATGTAAACTCCCATGAAAAAAAAATTTTTACATTTTTAAATTCATGGTTATTCATAGCACTTAGAATCACATAGTAACAGTCCAGATATACATAATTCAATAAATTTAAGTGCCTACAATGTGGTACCCTGTGGAGGATCCAATGATAATTACAGTATGCTTCCTACCTTTGAAGAGCTTGCAAGTGACAATGGGACCTGTAATCAAACCCCAAATCAAGGCAAAATGAATCCAACGCAATTACGAGGTAAACATTGTTAATGGGGGGAGAAGGGGTGCTATGGGCTGAATGTCTCCCCAAAGTCATATGCTGAGACCTCATCTCCCATATGATAGTTTGGTGGTGGGGCCTTTGGGAAGTGATTAGGTAATGAGGGTGGAACCCTCATGAATGGGATTAGTGCCCTTATAAAAAGGACCCTAGAGAGATCCCTTGGCCCTTTTGCCACATGAGGTTGCAGTGAGATGGCGGCAATCAGAGAGGAAGCTGGCTCTCATCAGACACTGAATCTGCTGGTACCATGCTCTTGGACTTCCGAGTCTCTTTAACTGTGAGAAATGTTGTTTGAAAGCCACCCATTTGTTTTGTTTTGTTTTTGCTATAGCAGCATGAATGGACTATGACAGAGGCTCATAAACTGTTCTAAATTTCAACCAGATGATGGAAGAAAGGCTTCACAAGGCATCGTCCTCAAAGTCATAATTTCCAGTAGAGATACAGAAGTTATTTTTGGTGAAATAATTATTAATTTGAACTCTTTTGGATCTAAGAGACAGAAACACATTTCAAAATAGCTTAAGCAAATGAAAGGAAAGTGTACTGGGCAATCTGGGGTGTGGAGGTGGGGCCATTAGCTTCGGCTCTCCAGGAAGTCTTGCTCAGTCAGTGCATGTTCACTTCCTTCTAATAGGTTGGTCACAGATAACTCCAGGCTCATGTCATACCACGGGACACTGGACTAAATTTGAGCCGTGGAAGGCTATCTGCATTTCAGGGCTAACAAATAAAACCTTACGGCAGGCCTTGGTCTCATTTGGGTCATGTGCCTATCTCTGGGCTAATCACTGTGGCTCATGGGGTGGGAAAATGGTCTGACCTGAGTCATTTACCTATCACTTGGCCAGGGTGTAGAGAGAATGACTGAGTTGTGTTAATAAGGACTTATACAAAGCAGAAAATAATCTTAACCAGTGGTGGGAAAGGTTGCAAGGAAGCTTTTATTGGATTGGCAGCCCTATCAGCACCATACAGAGTGGGAAGGGCTAGAGCAGTACTTCATAAAGAGATAGTGAGAGGACCCAAAAGGAGAAATAGGATGTTGGGCAGAGAGAAATAACAGGTAACTGCTATAATAAACAAACTGTACAGGATCAGGAGGCTTATGTTCCCAGGAATGCTTAAAACAGCCTATTTTTGAGGTTGTTTACTATAAGGCACAAGAGTGAGATATGAATGGAACAATTTAGCTAGAGAAACATAGTATAATCCAGGAGAAAACCACCTTTACCTCCCGCTACCTTGAAATTATTCAATGTGCATGCACTAGTTCCAACTGAGAAAAAAAAAATCAAAACTGGACAATTCTACAATGAAAGTTATGTTTACCATCCAAATTGATCACTGCAGAGACAAAATGGGAATAGTCTTTCAGGAAAATGGAAGATTATGAGAAAATTAACCTGCCTTGACAAAATGAGAGGTAATAACGGCAAGGAAAAAGGCCACCTTCTTGGCTGTTACTGGTCATTGACATCATTCAGTACTGTAAGGGAGATCGAACATTCAAGGTCATAGAAGCTAATAAAAGGAAAACATCTTAAGGGTCTCAGGAGAGTCATTGTACTGGCTGCTTCTGAGAAGTGTACCTCAGAGCGAAAAGCAAAAATCTCCCCAGACTCTTACTGGTAGAGTTTGGTTTTATTATGAACCAGAAAATGGTTATACCTTTATAACGCAAAGCTCGCAGATTATTTTCAGAGATCAGGCAGAGATGGTAGTAGGTGTGAGTGCAATCAAGGAAAGGTATGAATGATGCTCATAGACATTTGATGTCTTCCAGGAGAAAGCATTAAAGGTGAAGTACTAATGTATTTGTTTTTCATCTTACTCCAATAGAAGACCAGATGTAATCTTCCTAAAGAACAGCTTCCCAACACATCCTGACACTGTAGGGTGTGGAGGAAGCAAGTTGCTCCCTGTTGCGTATAAATGAAAAACCATAAGGTAACAGACAATACTAAGCACACTCCCACCCTTATTCAAACACAAAGGCAGAGGAAAAGTTCATGTTAACGATCTGCCAAGAGACTATTTTTGGAGAAAACACACACACACACAAACACTAGCAGCAAAAATTCTTCTGTTCTCCAAAAAGTATAGTACTTAAAAATTTTTAATTTCTATTAGTTAACCTATGTTGGAATGGTTTTTAGAAGGGATTGACTTGTCATGAATTGATAAAAGGCCAATATATCAACACTATGGCAAGAAATGAAAAAAATATTAAACCTTTTATGTTGTATGACTTGTTTCCTTACCAAGTTCTCATTTGTCACCAGAATGGAAAATTGACAGGTCCCATTCTAGAGGTAACAGTTAAAAGTTCAGTGGAATTTCCTGCCAAATGTGCTCTTTGTAGGTACAGCAAAAGTTTTTGATGTAGGTAAATTATTATAACCACAAAAATTATTAATGCACGTGTTTCAAATTCAGCCAGAATACAATCCCATTCCTGGAAGAGGCCTGAGGCCCTGGGATGACAGCACAATATGTGGATAAGAGACAACTTGAGGATAACTGTAGAAGTCAACTATCCACAGTTGAGTCAAATTCCAGTTCTTTCTTCAGTATATGATTGTTACCATCCTCTTCTTATCTCTGTCTGGGCCTTTAATATCACATTTCCTCTTTAATCCCATTCTCATGCTAACAAAGATTATTCAAAAATAAGTTTAAGACATACACTCAAATTAGTTCTCTCAGCTGTCCAAATGCCTTAGTAGCTGAAAAGACAGAAATATTAACCACCAATCTAATTAATTGGAAAGCAATTATGTTTTTTTTTTTCCTCTACCATAGGCCTCGCAGTGAAATCTCTAGGTCTCGTTTGATTCCACTTTAGGGGCTCATGTACCACCCACTGGAACGAATGGTGAAATTGGGTGTGACCCTTCATTGATCATTTTCCTTTTCCTTTGTCTGCTCTTTGGGGGAATGCAAAGCTGGGATGTGGTATGTCAGGGAAGTGCCTTGTAGGCCAGGGCGCTTTGGTCCACAGCGAGGAAACGAGAATGTGAATGAATGTTCGTGAGCCATGGTCTGTGGGCTCCCACAGGACGTGCTCAGTGTGATAATCCCAAAGGCTGACAGATGCTGTTTAATAGGAAGAAGTAAAACATAAGACTTTCAGTCTTACTTCACCTATGAAGGAGTAATTCCTGGAAAACCAAGTACATTTTGTAATTATGTTCTAAAATATAGCAATATTGGATTATAACATAAGCATAATTGCTGTTGAAAATGTGAACAAAAGGCTAATTTTAAGGTAAAAATAAAGAAAAATATAATCCAAAACATTCTCCATATTCTAAGTTTAAATAACTCTTGGGACCCTAATTGAATGAAAATTGAACCATCTGACCAGTATTCAGAAGAATCATCATAGCATGTACACGAAATAGAGAATAAAATTTTAATGGTATCAAAAACAGAACTTTTTGCCCAATTTAGTACTTGCTGGAATAAAGTTGCAAAATGTTACTCAGTAACTGACTTAGCTTCTAAATCAAGCCAGAATTACACATACTCTGTATATTACTTGAGTATATACAAGTACATTCCATGATAACATGCAGAGGCATGGAAATAAGAAGAGTACTATAAAATCAAAACCACCATCTATATTGACGAAGTAACGAACTCAAAACAAAACACCTGTTCAGTAATCCGGATTATCTCATTTTGAAAATGGGGTTTTGAATGTTGCTCTTTTCAAGAACTTGAACTCCATGTGGCTAAACTTGATTTTGTTTTCTCAATGTGAAAAAAAGGGAAGCAGATATATTCCTATAGTTACAGGAATTTTCTTTTTATTCAATGTCCAATTAAAAGATTTGATAGACTTTCACTCCTCTCAGGTAAAAAGGGCTCTTCACATTCTAGTGGTTAAGAATGAATTCCTTATAGCTCTTAGGCATTTGAGTATCATACCACCCACGGCAACACATGCCCAAGTACCTTTAATAATACAGCCACATGAGTTTTAATTTTCCTGAGAACTACATTGGACCTATGAAATAAACAGGGTATGAAAATGACCTGAGTTCACAGGAATCTCTAAATTCAAAAGAGATTGCTTCAGCATTGCTAAGATCTCATCAAAAGCCTTTTATAGCAAGAGTTTCTTACTGAGTCACATATTTGGTCATGGAGACTTGGGATCTTTTTAAACACTAAAAAGAAGTGCTTTATGTTGTGCAAATCCAATAAAAGGCCAAAAGAGACAAGAGGACTTGATGGTGCTGAGTAAAACCTACAAGTAAACCACAGATTCCACTATCTTATAAAGAAAGGAGTAGGTGAGATGTGCGACTAACCAACTTTATACCCAGTTTGACGACGATTACTGGGAAGCTAAGAAAAATCCTTGTAAGATAAGCAAAGCCAGCACCTTAAGTGGAATCTAGTGGAAGCCACTAAGAAGTGAGTGTTGGTTGTGGCAGAGATGGCTACTGATTTCCTCTAAGTAACTCCTTTGTGTGTGAGAACCCAAGAATGTATAAGACAAGCAGGGTAAAACACTGGCTTCACAGTCATTTCTCTAAATTATGAATTGCAACTTCTGTTATTATTATGGTTTACGAAGTACTCAGAGGTAATGTGAATTATTAGTCACTAAATGGCATATAAAAGAACATGGTCTGGCTTCAATCTGAGCTTTTCTGACTTGCTTTGTAATCTAATTCAAGGCACTTTAACTGTTTCGGTGCCTTAATATATTAACATGTAACGTGAGAATAACACTCATTTTACTTACCTCAAGGAGCTACTACATAGATTATTGACTCTTAAAGCACTTTGAGCTCCTCAGATGAAAAGCACTGTGGAAATAATTACAGCTGAGGAAAACTCTTCCAATGCCTAGAAATCCTGATCTATTGTGCCTTATGTCTCAATCATGTTTTCTTAAACACTTTAAAATTTGTTAGTGGCACTCTATCACTTTATATATGGTGTTTGGCACATGGATGTTTATGTATTTAAAAGTTGTCATATTTCTACTCCAAAGATGTACTAAATTTTCCATAAAGTTAATGAGTTGTACCCATTATGTGGTACTTTGTGTTTAGAAAATTTTAGCTCTGAGGTACATGTGACATAATAAAAAGTTCCTATTTTTCCAAAATAATTGAACTAGTTTAATTGTGTGGAACTACAAGTTTTTAATGAAAAAAATACTCAAAGTATGCCACAGTGTCTATATATTCATCTGAAGAGTACAAAGATGAAGTTCTGAGAAAAAGGGATCTCAACACTACATGAAAAAAATGTGGTTCTTAAATTGTTCAAAGGAAACATTTAAAAAAGTAATGTTTCATACACTGAAATAAAGCAACTGGTCAGAGGTAATAAATTATAAATACAGTAGTTCAAATATTGTTTGTATTTTAGCATTAGTTTTTCTAAGGTTAAATTCAAAACTCTTCATGTCTGTTATACTCTTATATTAAAGGAATTGCGGAAATGGAGGCTTTCATAGAAATCTAAAACAATGATGCCACCTTGGGATCTTTACATAGAGTATACTAGACCTTGATCATTTTAGTTTTTTAACATATTTTGGTTGATGCATTAGATTCAATCCATTAATATGCCTTTATATTTGAGAGAAATTAGATTGTGATTTATAACCTTGCAGTTCACTCAAACCTTCCTTACTTCCAGGTCTTGCTTGATTCTTCACAGGGGGGTTCTGTTAGACTCATAATTATAATGATGAAAACTGTAAATAACTTCTTTCGGACTGAAAAAAAAAGTTTTAAAAATAAAATAAAGTGCTTTTAAATTCAAATATTTTTTGCCCTAAACAAAACTGAAACATACATAAACCTGAAATTTCCATATCTTGACACACATATTTTAACAGAAAAAAATCAGTTTGGGGCCATTATTAATGTCCTTCAAGAGTTCAGATTGGATCTAAGTTGGGTTTTGCATTATCATCGTGCTCATGTTTATACATGAAGGTTAAAAGAAAGAGGGCAACATCCAAGGACGACCAATAGGCAGTATGTGATGTGACAGCTGACCAATAGCGGCTCTCCACAAGGCCTTCTCTGAGTTCAAAATCAATTCTGTGATCCAGTTCCACTAAAAAGAAAACAAAAAAAATTACAGTAAGATAGGTTTGATATAGACTTATTAGAGTTGAGGATAAAATTTAGCTAATGGACCTGATTCTCCTAATGACCTTCCACTCTAATTGTATGGGAAAGAATACTCAAAACAGCTTTTGTGCTTCAGTGTTCTATTTGGTGAGTCCTTTCCTTTGTGTGCCCAGGTCAATATGGAATAACAACAGAAGAAAACAAAAAAAATTCATTTGGCATCACAGAGTATATCTGGGGTAAAGAAACTGTGCTCAAATTCTGGCTTTCTCGTTTAATCATTGAATCTAATCTGTAAAAAAAGGAAAGTAGCCTTCTTGTAGAATTATGGGCTAGGCCTATATGGCAATAATACCTGTAGTAGTGCAACAGGTCACTCAAAGACTCCTTCATTGGGGAGGCCCTATACATCAACTGGTTCTGTGGGGATCTGTTAGAAGATAACCATCTTTTTACAGCTCTACAATGTTTTCTTCCCCACTAGGCTGAATTCATCAAAGGCGGCCTAGTGTCAGTCTAGTCAGCAGGGCCTGACGTGAACATACAAATGGCCATTAACTGTCTGTTCAATAAAAGAATCCACTGTGTGTTGGGGAAAGTTAAACCAGGACGAAGAGGGGTGATCCTTTGGAAGAAGGACTTCATTTATAATAGTGTTGTCCTCAAACAATTAATTAAGTGAATTTAATCAAATCTTATAAAACTCACAGAAAGTCCTTGCAGTACTTATTAGAGAAAAATCACCTTAACAAATCAAGGCTAATAATTTTAATCGATTAACTTAATAAATCCTTAGAGATAAAACACTTAGAAAAATATTTTGATCTTTAGGAAATTCTTTAAAATTGTCATTGAGTCCTATAGTATTTTGATGAGTCTTATCTTAAAAACCAAAAACACTCAAATCACTAGCACTCTGACACTCAGAGTCTTTGTCCAGAATGCCAGAGGAAGTGAAAACTAAAAACTGGCAAAAATTGAGGAGGTTGAAGAAAAAACTGGGTTTTGCTTTACACTGGGAATTTGGTGATCGCATATAGGAAACTATATCACTCTAAAGAAAGATTTCATATAAATGTTTAGCTACTGCCTATATTAACCAGCTATTTTGAAACAATACCATTTGGTGACTTAAAATGCATATGCAGTTATTTTTCTACTTAATTGTGCTTTTTTTTTGACAAGAAATGTCCATTGATCTATCTATAGATTTTCAGTCAAGGTTCAGTAGCATAACCAATTAAGTTATTAAAACACTTGTAAGATATATATATTAACATAGGCTTTCTACGAAGTTTCTTTAACTGCTATTTTTCTAATTTGAATTATGATAAGCTAATCTATAACAAGTCAGAAATAGTTGAAATCCATTTGTGAAACTGAGGAGTAGTAATGTCTTAATCTTTTATCTTTTGTATTCCATGGGACACTTGTGGTACATTCTGGCACGATAGACAAGAAGATAAAAAAATTCTCAAGCACGATGAAGAGTCAAGGTGAAGTAAGACGTAAAGAGAAAAGGAGAAATAAGAGGAAAAACAGAAGAGATGGGAGACATATGCATTAATATTGAAGACTGATAAGCCTTCTAAGAATTCACTTTCAAATGGCACTATAGAATGTATTGCTAGTCCAACAGTCTTAAGTTGAACTGTTTTAAAGTCAAAGAAAGTGAGATTTTTCCTGCTATAATAAGCGTTATTTGGCTCTGCTTTGATTTTATACATCTGAAATTTATTCTTAATAGGCTATCACTGTTGGACAATACTGCCATTCATACACAAAGACACTCAAATACTAAATTTAATTAGTCGTCTTATATGTCCTTGTTATCCTTATCACTTATAGGGACTTTAAAAAGTATTGTTAACTAGATTGGCCCTCTTTATCTCTATTTATCTGTAGTTTATTCCCATAAAAATGGGAATTAGGTAGCCAGCCTGTACCTGATGAAAACTGTTGTTTTACTCTCTCACCTTCCTTAATAGGTTTACCCCAGGCGGTCTGGCTGCCAATGTAGTTAACCTCACATTTGTGCTGATTTTATTAGCGAATGGATGGAAATAGATGGGCTTATGTCTCATATTCTCTCTCCCATTCATGCCAGTTCCAGAATTCCCCTGGGAGTGAGGTTCTACATGACAGCGCATTCTATATGTGTTGTGACATGTGGTATTGGCCAAAGTGGGCCCAAATCTACATGGAGTTACCTTGGATCTATTTTCTCATAGTTACCATATAAAGAAAGGATGGTACCACACAGGTTGGTAGTATTCCCCAGTTTCTCTTACTGAGTTAGATCAAAAAGAAAGAACATAAAATTATCACTCTGTCCTTTCTCTCTCTTGAGTGCCTAAGTACTAGAATTCTATCCACAAAGAAAAGACTGAGATTCCTGAACAGAAATGAGAAAAACATTTGTTCACTTTTAAAAATCATCAGCAGTTTATACTGTTTTAAAACATGGATTATTTTCTTTTCTGAGGGAATCACGCATGTGGGCATATTTCCCTCCCTTTTCTCCAAAGCAAATATCTGCAATCTAGTGTGAAGACAGTGTCATCAGTACTGGGCTTTCATCAGAGAACTCTCTTGTGCACAAGGCTTGTCAACATGGATATGGTATTAATAAATAACGTGTGAATAGAAAGCATACTAGCATAATAATGTGTATTAACTGGACAGGTTACTACTACTTAATGGAAGCATCTTCTCTAGAGAGAAATTTTCAAAAAAAAACTTAGTGAAATTAATCTTAAAAGTTATTTGTAAGTAACAATTATGGTCATAATCGCATGATTTGGGGCTCCAGTCAGACACCAAGAAAAATATCTAAAGTACTAGTAAAAGAAACTTAGTGTTTCCAAACGACTGGTGAAAAATTCATTAGTAATAAGTAGGATCATATGCTGAGAGTTCTTGTTGGCAAATTTTTTATTTTTGTGTTGCCTCAGGGTGACTACACATTTCATGTGGTTGGGTGTCTGACATCCAAGGAATAGTCCCAAATATATTTAAGAGTATTCTCCAACCATCCTTTGAGAAGTTAATAAAAACTCTGAGTTTTATAATCAGTTGTCATTTCTGCCCCCCAAATTTCCCAACACTAATTTACCCTGCAAGACAGTCAAATACCTAAATTTGACAACAGATGAGCTATGTGGTAAATACGGGATCTATAGGTAAATTCTGAACACAGAAAAACTCCAGGAGATGGTCAGATTTGTTAAACTCTATAATCTGACTTAAGAAACTTTCCCGATCATATTCAGAACTATTCCCTTCCACTCATCCTTGGCACTTCTTAAGAAAAGGAACTTGTAGTTCTCTACGCACTTTTGCTTCCCACTTCTGTTTTTGCTTATGCTGTTTCTTCTCCCTGCAATGTCTTCACATCTCTGCATGTCAGAATTGTACTTTCATGAAGCCTTTTATTTCTCCAGGTAAAAGCATTTTCTCACTCCTTAGAACTAACAGAGTTCTTTATCTGTACCTCTATTATGTATAGTTATTTATGTAGTTATCTACATTTCCTACTAGAATATATGTCCTCTAGAAAATACGTAATTTCAACACCAGCATTTAACATTTTTATGGACAGTAATGAAGTATGTTTCATCTTGAATCTTTTCTAGAGACTACATCTTGGTATCCTGGCTTATTTAAAAATTAATTATTGAATGAATGACGACAGGGGAAGAGAAAATAGAAGCCATAAACATATTACCATCTGAATCAGTTTGGTATATTTATGATTAGTGGTCTTAGGTAGTTGGGTAACTTTAGATAGTGGATATAAGGGCTGCTTGAATGCAGAACAAATGAATGAGTGGATTAATTTCCCTTTCTCCAACAAAATGTGCAAAAATCACATATAAAATTATTTCTTTATGTAAGTAACTATTACATGAGCAGGGGCCCAGAATAAGTGCTTTTATAAAATCATTTTTTGAGGGGGAATTCACTGAATTAGATCAACACAAACTGTTGCTAGGGAGCCAAAAAACCCCAAATCAGCATGTTATACTAAAATACTGTTTTGGAACTTGCATCAAGTGAGAGTTATTTTGAAAATAGAAAGAAAATTATTTAAAAATATGTGAAATTAGCAATTAAATACAGAAATCATAAAATTAGATGGGGTTACAAAATCCAAAGAAAAACCTGTAATAATTTTTGTTAAAAAATCTAATATTTTTTTTTAAAAAAAGGAAAGAGAGAGACAAGTTGTAGAAATAGGAATGAGAAGTTAATTGATAACTGGGATTAATCCTTAGTGATATTTAGAATCTGCTGAAAATTAATAGACAGAAGACACATGAAAATAACTGGGAATGATTAAATTCTTTATACTATCAAATCCCTTTTATATCTAGTGTATTACATGAAAAGAACAGTGAAACCTTTGAAGCCTTTAGGACAACAGAGAAGAAAAAAAAACAGCTTATTCTTTCCTCCCCTGTCTAAAAGGATCCTTCTTTGCAGGAGCATATGTGAGTATCATATATTTTAGGGCAGCTGGCGCTAATCAACTGTCAGGTTTCAGACTACTACCATTTAAGATTAGAAAATACAGGAAGAAAATACAGATAGCCTATAAACTGATCTTATGGAAGAAATGATCCAATTTTTCAATGAGCAGAAGAACTCTAAGTAGTTCATTTTCATAGTATTCTGAATGCTATTCCTGACATATACCATACCGAGGGTATTATCTTTATTCTGCATTACATTTTCCGGAAAA
Organism: Cynopterus sphinx; assembly: GCA_030015415.1. NCBI lineage: Eukaryota > Metazoa > Chordata > Mammalia > Chiroptera > Pteropodidae > Cynopterus > Cynopterus sphinx. The sequence continues at coordinate 109,638,629 of CM057384.1, forward strand.
AGAAGTTGTGGGAGATTAAAGAACGATTCCTGAAGTCTGAAATCTGTGAAAAAAAAACACAAGATGCTGTAAAGTGTTGGCTGATAGTTACAAATGGCCTTCAATGATGCAGTGGCCAAAAGTTAGAACAATACTCCCAAATACGCTGCTCAAACTTAGCATATATAAGAAAATACACATTTTTTGTGAAGAATTCTTTCATGGAAAATGTAAGCATAATTAATTTTGAAATATCGTGTCATAGTCTGTTAACACCCAGCTATCCCCAAAATTTATAGCTCATTTACGTTCTAACCTAGAGGCAAAACAATAATAAAAGAAACCGATCTTTTCATAATGTTACATTACAAACACAGAGGAGAATAAGAAATGAAACAAGAAATAAGCCTGACTTTTCAAAAGGCAGAAAGAATAGTTATGTAAGATGTTTCAACTTGATGACAATAAAGTGGTTTCAGCTGACAGCACTTAATCTTCAAAGAGAGAAACCCCAGTTGATCATGATTCAAAGTCTGTGTCCATCTTACCCTCAGAGTGAGAGAATCAAAGTTGGTAACTTCAAAATAAAGCTTATGGAGAGGAACTGAGGCAATCAAGGTGAGCAGAAAGAAGAAAGGAAGAAGTCAGAATTATCTAATCACATTTCAGAAAGAAGATTTATGGAAAAAAAGTTTTATGATTTGCAAGAGGTAGCCAAAATAGCAATTAAGACTTAAGAAATTTGTCTAAATCAGGATTACATAGAAGAGTATATTATTGAAGCTAGTCCAAGAATTAGTAAGGATAATCTTGAGGATTTCTTTTAAAAGGCAGAATTCTATGGTAGTAGAAGCTGCCTAATTTTAATAGTTAAATCTATTTCTAGCAAGTAATATTATGTAACTAAGACCCATGATTAGTTCACATTTAGTTGCATCTACAGTAGACAAAGAATTTACCATTTGGATCAAGAGAATTTATATGCAAGAATGACAGAAAACATATTTTGTTAAGCTATCAAAACATAATGATACAATACAGCTAAGCACCTCAGTGTTGACCTGAAGGTTTCTCTAACATAATTTTGAAAATGTTAAATAGTAAAAAAAAAAAAAAAAAAAAAAAAAAAGTTAAAAAATAGTTTTCCTCCCCTATAGATTTTCTCTGTATGTCTTCATTACCCTCTCTCTGGGGCTCAAATCCTGCCCTGCTCTTGTTCTCTTATTCATCCTATTTACTAGCATCTTTGTTATGCATTAACATTACAAAGAATTGTGACTTTTTACCTATCACCTTCCAAAATTCTTTGAAATTGTTTTGCCTCAGAATTTTAGTTTTCTTTTGACATCTAAATGCTACAGCAAAATTTTGTATTTTCACAATCATAATTCTGATATTAAGTAGAAGTGAGAGCTTAAGTCAGCAATAGTATAGAAACTCTTAAAAGAAAACTATGAAATTTGTACAAACATCAAAGTCTAAAATGCATTTTCTACGCCGTGTTCAAAAGGCCTGCAATTATAAAATTTTCAGTACTCAGAGTACTCAGGTAGGATTAAGTTTAAAAAAGATGCTACTGGCCCAAATAGGAATGTCCAACTTCACAATGTCCAGGATAATCCATTCTGGAATGGGTGACTGTGGAGAAAGATCCAGCCTCTAGGGCTGCTACATCTGAGCATCCTTTTTAGGTTTTACAGACGGCAATAAATTCTGGTCATTTAAAAATTTAGAGTAGCAGACATAGTAATAAAACAAGCCTCTAAGTATCTAAAATAACATATTTAAACACTTTTAGAGAAAGTTTCCTTTTCCTACGGTTATAGAAAGTAGCTAGTTTCAGAATCTACATTTCTTTATATACATCAATGGGAAAACAGGACTTGATTTACTAGTCTTATTTTACTGGACACTTAAAAGTAAGGGTCAAATCTGGCCCCTTGAAAGTTATACTAAGTGAGTATATTAGTGTTTCAAGATTTCAAAACTTATAAATCCACTGGAAAAATTAAATAAAGCTCCATTCTAATGCCAAATCCAGCATAATCATCCATTCATTCACTCATTTCTTGAATATCTACTTTACACTAGGTAGCTGGGATAGACCTATAATCCATACAGTGGATATAATACTAATTGAAGATTTGGAGGTTTTAGAATTAGGTTCGATGACGGGAACAGTGAGATCAGTAGCACGATGGCTTTGGCATAGCAATTTTTTAGAAGTATCAAGGGTAGGCACAACATAGTCTTGATGCAATTATGAGAATTTTAAGGCTGAGAAGACTATATTTTTAAAAAATCTACTTTATAAAAATCAGGGGGTACTTATATAAAGAGACTTGTTTTATGCTTGATGTTCAAAGAACCTTGCACCACAAGGCCATGATTATTAATGTTCTTAACTATTAATTCACCAACAAAGAGAGTAAAACTACATTTACCTGGAATTAGTCTTAAAAATGTAAGCAAAGAAAAACATCTTTTAAAAGCTAACTTAAGCTTTACATTTCAGAGTTGACTGCTAGTGTCAATATCTTAATCCTCTCAGCCCTCCTCAAGTTTAAAAAAGATACAGTATGAACTTAAGGTAAGAACAGTAGGAACTAACATGCAGAATCAAGAAAGCCAGAACTGCTATGTGGAAGGGTCTGTGTGGCCACAGCGGTAGCAGGAGGCAAGGCAACTGGCTTCTTCTCATCTTCTATTGAGTCCTTTGATGTCTCGGATGGTTGTGATGTAGATGAGCGTCCAAATCTTGAGAACAACATTCCTCCAAGTCCCTTTCCAATGCTAGCAGCTCCTGTATTTTCACAAAACAAGTTATTCTGCTGAATTACACCACATACCAAGCTAAAGAGCACCACCCATAATTACAGCCAATTGGCAGAGGGATCAAGCCTTAGTCATATTTTTCCAGGGTGGAAACATAAAAAAAATTACAATTTATACTGTAGGTTTCTAAATAAAAATGATGTTGATTAGAATGAGTTATACAAAGAATATAAGAATACTAAGAATATAGCTTACAAAGGAATAAAGATTCTATTTTATTCCAATGATCATTGTTTATTAAAGTATTTGGTAAGACTGAAAACTTTAAAGAACCATGTCATTGACATGGGCATATATTTAGTATTGGTGTGCTCAATACTGAAGTTAAATGGATATGTCATAAAAAGCTATCAGTAAACAATCTGTACAATGAAGTAAAATAGCAATGAGTCCCGCAGACAAAGCCTATTTATAGTGCCATCTTGTGGCACTTTATATTAAAGCAACCAAAAGCAATGGACAAATTCAAGTGGCACATTAATTAAGCTCCAGTGCGACACCAAACACTGTGTTTGGTACTGGAGATCAAAGATAAATTAAATATCCTGTTGCCCTCAGGAAAGGCCATAGTTTGAGAAACTTTTAGGACATGAATCAGAGAACTGGTTGTAGGGGCACCCTTAGAACTCAAGTACCTCCTCATTTCACAGATGAGGAAGCAGAACATTAAAAACTACGTGACTTGCCTCAGATCTCACAGTAAGTGGTAGGGTCAAGATTAAAATGAGGGACTTGATTCCCAGACCCTTTCTTGTACATCTAGCTATCTCATATTCTAAAACTATAGGACATGATGTAATTAGAGAACTTCATGGCCTCTGGCCCTCAAATATAAAAAGTGAGAGGGCAGTTAACTCTAAACATGAGGATTAACTACTGGATGTTTTGTAAAACAGAGTATTTCCAGGTACCCAAAGTTTACTGTCTGTATAAAAAGTGCCTATATTCACTGATAGGGAATACCGAAGAGAAATTACCTAATATGCTTGCTTTGCCTATATTTGTTATAGATTCTCCATAGTGTCGGCGGGACAAGACTGGTGAGGTCACAGGGCTTGGTATTGTTGAAATGCCTTCGTTCTCTGAAATTGAGGTAGCTTCTTTTGCTGGGTGGAGAAAGCTTGGCTTCATATGCTCATAAGGTAGAGGGTTGGAAGTATTATACCAGTGGATCTGGACAGGTGAAATGTTGCTGTAGTGTTTCAGTATTAATGGTTCTAATCTATAAGCCTTGATTTAAAAACATTCAAAGAAACACAACATTAAGGCACAGTGTTCAGATTTTAGTAAACTCTGTTTATTTTTATTCCATTGCATGCTTAGCAGAATGTAGGGAATTTTAAAAACCTTATATTTCTAACATGATCCCTATTTGTCCATTCTTAATAGTTTAGTCTAATTATGCTCACTAATCAGTTTTTTCAGAGAAATAGATTAATTTTTATTATGTTCTGATATCATCTAACAGATTTATATTAGTCTCATAAACAAAGCGGAAGCAGTAAAGAGTAAACTAAAACATAGCAAATAAGGTCAAATATTAATATCTTAAGAGCTCTCAGTTAACTCTATTTTCAAACAGATTAGTATAGTAACACACAAGTTAGATTACGATACAAGACTATTTGTCTAATATGAAGTGGAGATGACATAGCAGAAATGGCAATGGACTTGGCATCTGAATTCCCTAAATTCATATTCTGGCCTTTATCACTTATTAACTGTATGACACTTACCAAGTCACGAGGTCTCAGAGACTCAGTTTTCTAAGCTGTAGGAAGGAGATAACACTTCCTACCTCCCAAAGATGTTGTAAGGGACAGACGATTGTAAAAACAGCCTAGTACAGTTCTGACATAAACTACTCAAAAAGCATTACTTAAAATCTAAGAAAAACTATAAAATGAATAATAAAAATAATTTATATAAATCAAATGAGTTTCAAACCTTCCTTTATAATATAACAAAGTTTAAGATTATACAAGGGACAATGAAAGATTGAAGTTCACCTACAAGGTCCAGTTCACTTTCAAGAGAATGAGTAAAATGAGTGTATATTAATGAAACACTTAACATCTAGCTGGTTGTTTTCACATATATTTTACTTATCCGAACTCTGAGGTAAAATATCATCATCCGCATCATACAGATAAGAAACTGTCTCAGAAGTTACTTGGCCTTGTTACTTGTATTGCCTGTATTTAAATCTAGTATCAGATTCCAGCTCAGCAAAATTTATTTCTTAAATAGAGCAGTTTTGATTCTTAAACATAAAATTTCTAAAATCCTAGTGTTTCGTCAATATTCTATTTAATTGGTTCTAGCTAACGATCTTTAAAAGATTTTACATAATTACATAAACTGTTATATAATGTTATTTAAAAGTTTGTTTTAAATTTAGTTATATCTAGCTTTGTCCCCAAAAGAGTTTGAGGAAATATTTTTCTTATATGAAAAATGACATATTAGACAGTTTACCTAGATGCAAAAAAATATAATACGAACATAACAGAAAATGTAAAAATCTAAAATTTTATAATTCTACATGGCTAAAATAAACTCTTCTATTTTTTCATGTTTAATACATAATATTTCAATATTTTCATTTCTAACAATCTACAATACAGGCTTTAGAGAAAAAAGTATTTAAAGTGGGATTTTAAATATTATTACTGGGTTATTGGTATTAAAACTGGTTAAGGTTTGAAAGTCCAGAAGGCTTCTGTCTCTTGTATTAATTGTTAAGAGGGCATATACGTTATGCTCTTATGCTACAAGTACAACATAAACAGGTCATCTCTACAACAATCAAAACATAAATGTTTTAAAAATATGAACCTATGCAAATATAATCAGATAAATGAACTCTTTTTCATTAATTCAGTACTACCTTGCAAGATTTCTTATAGATTCTTTTGGGAATAATTTAATCTTGAGAGGAATATGTCTATATTTACAACTCACCACTGGATCTGTAGGGTGAAAAATGTTTAGTAACCGGTTACAAATCTCTCTGGGCAAAATATGGTCTTGACTTCCAGTGTTTCCTGGACGAATGCCACGCAATGCCAAGAAAACTGCCAATGGAGAGCCCATGCAGAAGAAATTCTCAACCTAAAGCGATAAAGTCATCCGAAATTTTAAAAATGACTAAGTGTTTTTCAACAGAATTTGGGCATGATATAACAGATGATAAAATACAAATAATAAAATTATCTTCAAATATATATCTTTTTCGATGAGCTTTGCGCCTAGATGGTATCTGCATTATTTGTTAACTATATGTCAATTGTTAATTATTCTACACAATCTATTTCCAGGAGCACCTTTGTTATCTTTAAATCTAATAGAAAATAAATGATGAAAAGAAAATTATAGGAGAAGGATCATTTCACTGTGTGTTTCTATATGCCAATCAAGGATTAAACTACTATTTTGTGTGAAGTAATGTACGAGGTCCTGTGAAGGATGTAAAGATGAATAAGGCAGAGCTTCTGCACTCGGAGTTTATAATCTGTTTGGGAGGCAGAATAAGTGTATGAGATAGGGAAACTGTGCTCTAAACAGGGGTCCCTAAACTTTATTGGCACCAGAGACTGGTCCTCCTATGAGATTCTAATGCCTGATGATCTGAGGTGGAGCTGAGGTATTCATGCTGGTGCTGGGAAGTGGCTGAAAATACAGATGAAGCTTCACTCACTCAACAGTGTGGGGGAAATGCAGCTTGTTGTGAGAATGTTATAGAACCCTGACTGCTTGACTAAGAAAATTAGACTTAATTTATTTTACAGGTAGTAACTGAGAATAGGATTTGATCCATGTTTTAGGAAGTCAGTAAACCTGGTAGTAGCTTGTGGATAAATTGGAAAGTTGAGAGGCTGGTGACTTGACAAGGTAGGTAACTACTGAAAGAGTTCAAGCAAAAGATGATCTGAACCTGGGCAGGACAAGCTGTTTCATTCAGAAATGGGAATTTGACTGAATGGAGATGAGAATGAGGAATGAGTCAGAGGCAATTCACAAGATTTGTCAGGCTGGCTTGGAGGCTAGTGGTTCCATTGATTGTAACAAGAAACTAAGTAAGTGCTTTTTTGCTTATATATAAGTTTGAGGTATCTATAACATATCTATCAGGTAGCTGAAAACTTACGGCAAGAGATATAGAACTGGATAAGTCATCATCCAAGTTTATGTTACCATCATAAAAGTGATGCGTAAAACCAAGAGAATTACCACCCACAACTGGTTGGTCACTAAGGTTTGTTAATTTTAAATACTAAATATTTCCGAGATCTGCCTTTATTTTTCTTTCCCCATTACTTGAGATTATTTGGCATTTCCTGGAAGTACTATAAAGTTTTATCTCTCCATGCTTTATATTCTTTCTTTTACACAGAACATTTTTCTTTTCCTCTACTTGGCAATATCCAATTTATCCATAACAAGTACAAATGTCATTCCATTATAATCCTTCAGTCAAAATTAGAACCTCTTTCTCTCTCATGCATACATCATTCTATACACCGCTAACAGCACTGATAACACTGTATTATATATTATGATGACTGGGGAATGATCTTTTCCATTCTTTCCTTTGTAGAACCCAGAAACTAGCAGTGTCCAACACATAGTATATGTTCAATAAATATTAATTTAAAATAACAATTAAGATTTCATTTGATTCCTACTATCATGCTTCAAATGATGTTTGTGAAAAAAGTGAGATAAATAATGAAAATCTCATCTGTCTTTCCTTACCTTAAATTTTAAGGCAGGCGTTTGTGTCATAGATGATGCCTTCAATCCATGTAGCCGTTCTTCTATTTCTCTCAGCCTAGGAAGCAGTATGAAATTATGCACACATCTGTATTTATAATTTTGTAAATATTAGATGCTCACTAGTTCACTAAATTATAAAGAAAAATGATGACTCATTTATTCAATCCCTCAAATTAATCTCTATTGACAGTGTTTAATAAATACACCTGCCGTAAAACAGAAAGTATATATATAAAGTTTATAAAATAATTAGTAAAGTACCCCTACTCTCCATAATACCTGCTTTTAATAGCTTTTTGGGGGAATACGTTAGTAAAAATGTGAGAAAATACAAGCGTATGAACACCTTTAAAAAAATTAAACCAAATGTTCATACCACATACATTATTCTTTTTTTCTTTATTAAAAATAAATCTGAGGTCATTTTATTGCCTCCTGATCTACACTTCCATTTTTTAACAGCTGTGTAATTGTCCATCATATGAATGAACCACAGTTGATTTAACCCTCCTCTGCTAATGAACATTTGGATGATTTAAATTTTGTCCCATTACAATGTTCCATATCTATTTACATTTATTAAACAATAGACCTTTTTTTTAAGTACAGTTTATTTTCTAAAACTGCTTAGAATTTTTTTTTTTTCTAAATTTTATATCTAAACTGCTGCTCTGAAGCTTGCCAAAATGACGTTTTCATTTGGAACTGTCACTTATTTTGCAACTATAAATTTTATTTATCTAGCCTATGGTACTTAATCAGATTCTAAATGAAATCCTTAGGCCTCTTCGTAAGACTAAAACAAATCCAAGGCGTTCAGAGTAAATTGGTTTGTATATAATGCTAACAATCAAAATGAGTGACTTTTTACTGTTCTATTAAAATCAACTGCATAATCATTAAGAAGACAAAAGAGCATGCAATTACAGATGAAGACAGGAACGCAACAAAGAACTAAGAGTATCAGGAAGGCCACAAGTGATCAGATAATTATAAAATATGGCAAAAACAGATTTGTCAAGAAAAAAAAGAGCTTTAAAATTATTTCCAAACTAGTAAGAAAGTTACAGGCCCATCTTTAAGATCAGTAAAACTACAAAGTATTACAAACAGATAAACATTTTTAACAAAGATTCTACACAGTGACTCAGCTTGGAATATTTTAGATTTCACTGCTAACAAATTGTGAAGGATATATAGAAGGAAAAAGAGGAAGATGACAAAACCATTTATTTTATGCTATAGGGAAGTGCATATAATTAGCATGAAAATTAAGTCTCTGCTTGATTAGGTAGGTTATATAATAATCTTTGTACCCTGACAATATATTTTTCTTTATCATAAAAAACCTTAAAAGTTTTCTCCTAAGAAGTCCATCAATTCTATGAGGATATTTTAAATTATTTTAAGAGACTAGGGTACTTTACCGTCGTTTTGTTATATAGAGTTCATCAAGAAGATGTCGTTCTTCATAGCTCAACCATCGTTCATCAGGCAATTCTTCTTCCTTCTGCAGCAGCTGTTCATAGAGTCGAACTGGATTCCAGCCAGTCATTATGTCATAAGTGATTACACATCCCAATGAATGTGACACTACTGAGACTTTACCCCCTTTTTCTTCAAAGTCTGGATTCCGAGAACAGAAAAGGGAATATAATCGATTCAGCTCTTGCTGAAGGCCTTTAACTAGCTGTTTAAAACAAGAGAACATTTTCATATTAATCACCGACCACTATAAACTTTATTTCTAAACTCAAATACATTAAGAAAGAACAATATACATTACTGGCCAAATATACCTAGGTTATTAATATTAACTCAGGTGCTTCAAAACCTTGCAGGAAATGAAATGAGGTATATATTATAATCCATATTATCACTAAACAATAAAGATAGATTACTCACAGAGATCTTTTCACAGCCCTTAAACTAACTATATGAGCCAGCGGTTGAACAAATTAAAAAAAAAAGTTCCACCAAATTCCAATAAGATTTCAAAATTTCTTCTCCACTGCAACTTACTCATAATTAAAATTTTTATACCTTGCAGTTTTTTAGGCTATAGTAAATTTTAAAAAGAGAGTATCTGAGTTTATGATAATAGGCATACTAATATATATATTATTACACTATGCATTTAGATAAAAATAATGTAATGAAATGCCAATGTTGACCTATTTGATATTTCAAAATTCCCATTAGGTTAACAATATAGAGAAGAGCAAAAGTTGTTTCATATGGCTGGAAAACAGGGCTCTTTAAATTTTAGAGGTTAATAATGTGGAAAGTATCTTAGTCATTTTTCTTTGAAATTTATCTTTAACAAATATTACTGAAATATTCTATAAAGTCAGAAGAATGAGGTTGTTTTGTTTTCTTCCTATCATTGCTTACCACTATTTGATTATAAATTTCCTGCTTGATATGCAATTTCATATTTTAGTACTTCTTAATATGCCAGCAGTTACTCTGACATACACCAATTAGCTGTACATTGCTTCCATTTTTAATCATGTTATTTTATCTCAAGAGACAACTAGACTTCATCAGATTTTACTGAACATCCTCTACTTGTTGACATAAACTGAAAATCATTTGAACATTCAAGTTTGGCAGAGTTAGCAGGGTCGTGAATGAAGGCACGGTGTTCTGACGGTTGATATCTCAGAGTGCTACAACACAACACACTGAGGGTCTGGTTAGAGCTACTAAAAGCATGTATTGGGTCTGATTAAATATATTCAGCCAATAAAAAAAGAGAATGACAAGATGAGCTGGTAGCATGTGAAAGGATAATAAGCTGCCTTTTTTCTGGTAAGAAGGCAAAAACTTTACTTTAATTAGATATTTTATTTATTTCTTTCCCCAGGAAAAGCAAAAGAATTCCATGCTTTAGTGCAACGGTTCTCCAGCTTTCAACGTGCATCAGAATCACCTAACAAGCTCATTAAATACTCACTACTAGGATCCATCACAGAGTTTCTGATTTGGCAGTTCTGGGGACACTTTAGGAACTCCTGATTTAGTGGCAAATGTATATAAAAGCCTTCTAAGACATGAGCTGTAGGTAATGCTAGTCAATATAGTTTAAAGAGAGGTCAGTGTGATATGAAATTACATGTTTTGTTCAAAGTGAGCTATAATGTAATGTTTTGGATTTAGCTTTGATAAGAATATCAACTAACCTTTAACATTTTATAATTTTCCTGACTTACTATCTATGTAAAGAAATTTATTTTAGATAAATTCCTTTAAAAGCAATTTGTTAATAGTTTTTACTTTTGAAGGCCTGATTTTAAGACTCATACCACGTAAATATTGAAACACTAAAAGATATATATATGTTATCTCACAAAAGGTACCTCATATTTTTATATTTTTTAAATACCAACCCCTCCAAATTAAAATTTCAAAATTCATAAAAGGAAAAAATCTATCAGTATCTCTACCAATGATTAACTTATTTCATATTTAAAAAATTTAAAGCACCTCTCACTATACCCAATATTTCCTTAGTCCAGCAATCATACATATATGGACAACAAAACAAGAGTAAATATTCAAGACAGAGAACACATACTAGACATTAAAATATTTCACCATGGAATAAAACAGTGGACAGTTTCTGAAGAGCTGTTGCTTTTATCTGTTTTAATAATTATGTACTTGAATAAAAGCAGTCTTTATATTTTCATCTTAGAACTTATCTAGACATGGTAGCATATTTAATTTTTGACTATAGCTCACACATACAGGGACATTTGTGGTCAACATATTATGACATTGAAAGTCAACTTTTAAAATGGCTTTGCACTATATCTAAACACTTTCATAAATGACCCACTTAGCAGCAAAAGGAGAAATCCACTTCTATGTTGCACCCAAAAAGTCTACTCTAATTAGGAGTTTTTTCCAAATTAGGTTTCCCCTTCTCTATTCTGATCCTATTATACTCTTCCAGCTAGGATCCCTTTGCGACCAAGTATATTCATTTGGGATATCTGAACTAAGGTTAATGACAAACCCTGTGATCTTAATTTTATTAGCTCTACAATATCACCTAATCAAGTCAGTTAACCTCTTAGTAAGCATTAGAAGGCTCTTCAAAATTTTAAAAGTTTCTAATTCTCATAACCCTACTCGAAAGTTAAAATTTATTAAAAAAATCAACCCAAAAGAAAATACATGAAAACAAAACCAGCGGTTTTAAGAGAAAATCCACAAACACAAAAATATGGCTGAAGAATATAATTAGTCCTTTGTCCTTGCTTTGGGAGATTTTAAACAGAAAAAGTAATTTAGACAGTTTTAGTCATACATAGCAATCAATTTTCAGTTAACAATGGCAAGATATTTCCATGACCATTCTCCTTATAATTCTTCATTATTAAAAGCCATTTAAAAGAGTTCAGATGCACACAGGGTGTACAGTTCTGTCTGGATTTTTCATGTTACTTTAGGGTTAAAGCAAGGGCCAAAGACTCTTTAATGGTGTCTTGAAAGTCTGAAAATAGTTATTTTTTAAAAATTGGTTCACTTTACTGATTTATATATAAAACTGTTTCCCTAACCATGGGATTTTAGTGATTATTTGTACAATTACTGATTAGGATCTTCCCATGAGCATCTCAGAATTTCCAGTGAAAAGGGACCACAGAGATGATCTAATTTAACTTCTGTGAAGGGAGGGGACCCTTCAGCAGGATCTCTGAAAGGCTGCTCAGCATCTAACCCAGTGAGTACCTCCATTCTACAGTAGTCACTTCTTTAAATTTTTTTCTTGTTTTATTGAGATATAATTGATACATAACATCATATAAGTTTAGGGTGTAAAATATATATATATTGTAAAACAATTACCACAGTAAGTTTAGTTAAAACCCATCAGCTCAAATTATTTATAAAATTTTTTTCTTGTGATACTTCCATTTTTTTTTTAAGGCAGCTTTAGTTATAACAAAGTTCTTCATTGGTAAACAAACACATTCCCTTCTATATTTTTTATTCAGGAATCCTTATTTTACTTTTGGAATTAAAAGAATATAGGTCCATTCCATTTTTTTAAAAATGTTAGCTTTGAAATGCAAAGACATATACACTTAATCACACTTGAAAAGCTAAGGCCAAGTTATTGTATTGGGAAATTCTAGTCAATATCGTTTTAAGGAGTGAGATTAAATGTATATCTATCTATATATATATATATCTTTAAACTTCGTGACAACCTTTATCTGGTAGGCATTTTATGGACACTTTACAAGTGAGGAAGCTGAGAAACTGAGAAATTTGATCTAAGGTCACATAGCTAGTTAAGTGGCAGGTTTTGAATCTCTATGCGACTCCAAAGGCAGAAAAGGAGAAAAAGGCTCTTTCATGTGCCTATCAAATAAGGATCATTCACTACCTAGGCATGCTTAATCATAAAGGACCCCTGCTGGCTGTTACTTATCACAGGTTCCCTAAGAAAACATATACTGTCTAAAATAATTTATTCTAGATATTGCCTAACACCAACCTTGATTTGCAGTTTTCATTTTTAAAAAAGAACAATTTTTGCCCACTTCTCACTAAGATTTTCTTGTTTTCTTTCATTCTTCACAATGCCTCAGCAATGTTTCCCAAACTTCTCAAATTTATAAAATGTTGCAAAATAAAAATAGTATAAAGATCATGCATATATCTTCCACCCAAAATTCACCTATTGTTAGCATTTTATCCTATCTTTTTTATCATTTTTTCTGTTTCTATAGCATGTGTGTGCACACACAGACATGCGCACACATTGCACACACACACACACACACACACTTTTGTGAACTGAGGATATATTATAAATGTCATGGTCCTTTATCTCTAAATACTCCACAGTGTATATATCCTAAGACTAGAAATATTCTTTTCCATAACCAATTTATTTTGATTAAATATTTTATCTAATCTAATATTCAAATTTGTCAGTTGATCTAATAATATCCTTTGTAGCATTTTCCCCCATCCAGTCCAGAACACAGCCTAGAATGAGATGTATTTAGCTATCATGTCTCTTTAGCCTCCTTTAACCTGAAACATCTTCCACAGCCATTCTTTGTCTTTTCTGATATTGACATTTTAAAAGAACATAGTCCCATCCTTACTTTTTATTAGAACTTCCTCCTTTTGTGTTTGTTGGATGTTTCTTCATGATTGGAATACTGCAGAAATGATGCTGTGTCCTGAATGTCCCTCAGTAATTAATACATAGTAAAGGATGTTGCCTGATTTCTCCACTGTATACCTTTTCTCACTTTTTCAATTAATAAGCAGTCTGTGAGGATACACTTTAAGACCATGCAGACATCCTGCTCCTCATCAGAATTTTGCCCTCAATTTAGCATTCTTTGATAATACTTGTCCAATCTTCTCTTACCTAATCCTACCATGACAGATGCAAACTGAAGATTTCTAACTCCAGCATTCCTTCCATATTTACCAGCAAGCCCCTGACATTCTACTATAAACAAAGGACCTCCCCTCCCCGACTTGTTTACCTATTTATAAATGTTATGGACTTATGAACTTTTCAATGATTTATAATTCCTTATTATAATTCTACATTAAAAGTACCACTAATTTCTTACAATAAGTAAGAATAATGAATAATAGAACCAGAAGAACAGATCTGGGTATTAAGTATGCTCATTAGATTGGAGGAGGTCTTTGTTTTCTGGCCCTTTCAGTAGACAGAGGTAGGAAATATATGCACGTATGTACAATATATACTTTTAATATATAGATGATATCTATATAACACTCACATATTTTCTAGATCATATATTCACAATATTTCTCTCAATTCCAATGTTCCCCCACCCAAGGGGTTCTTTATGCCCAAGTGACTGTTTAATTACAAATGTTTGGAAAACACTGCTAAAGATTGCTGATGAATCTCAAAGTTCTCAGTGCTTTTCCACAAAATTCAACAAAATTAGGATCAAAAATTCCACAAAATTAGGATCAAAAGCCTAATTTAAAACACTGCATATTCTCTTTCCTTTTCATTTAATTTAGCTGTCAGTTTCTTCTTTCTATTGAATATGTTTTATTCAATTCCATTCTGAGAATAATTATCTTTAAAGATATAAGAGCAAAATAGAAAGTGACCATTTTCTCAGTCATCATTAGCCAATGGCCAGAGCTTTGAGTTTGACACTTTTCCTAGTTCTTTTTTTTTTTTTTTCTGTTAACGTCAACTTAAAACTTGTAAAAAGTCCTCATTATTACTTTTGGGGGAACACATCTCAGCACAATTTTAGCCTTGAACATTCTAGATACCTGCCTAGGAGTCCTACCAATGATATACGTGTGTGTGTGTGTGTTTATAAGGCATATACATATGGAATGTGTTTGTGCGTATGTGTATAGTAATATGCTCACAGCCATTCTCTTTCCTTTTTTCCCCTTACATGTTTTACTTGCTATATTATATATAGTTCAATTTCTGAGCCTCTGGAGCATACCTAACAATGCCCATTGCATACTATAAAGAGCTATGAACTTGTACATTATTAGTATTCTATTTCACCAGCTAAGCCTTTCTTGGTTTGAATTAGGTCCAGAACAGCAGTTCTTCTTGTAGCTTCTTTTGCCATGTAGCTTTGTTTTTTACTGGTGTCAATCAAATCAAGGCAGACTTTGCCCAATACTGGTGTATGGCGATGAGGGGATATAGAAAGAAGAATGGAGAAAAGTCCTAAGGGGATGGTAGCCGGAAAGGAAGTTTCTGTGGCACTTAACCAAATATACTTCTGTAGATATGTAAAGGATGATGTCCTGAGTGAAGTCAGGGAATGACTATGAATGAACAAAATCAGAAATGGATGGCTTAGAGCAGCACAGAACAGCTCTGCTGTTTATTACTCCTTGCACCAGTTTCCTCATCCTGCAAATAAGGGCACTAATCTTATCTACCTCGTAGGGTTTTGAGGAGGATTAAACAAGTTAATACGTGTTAGGAAATAATAAGGTTATTCCTATGAAACAGAACTCTTTTTCTTTTACCAATAAAATGACAAAACACATTTGTTAAAGATTCTCTAATCCCTCTGAACAAACTTTCACCCTTCACCCCCCCTCTAGGGTTATTTTTATGATGTATAAGTAACATTACTATTTGAGAACTCTATGAATCCACTACAGAAAACAAACAACAAAAACAAGTCTATTAATACAAAAATATCAAGGAAATTTCTAACTCTTTTGTGAGGACAATAATCACAGATATAATAAATCAGATTTATGAAAATTGATATTTTTCAGAGCTATTTTTTAACTACTCTCCCACTTCCAAGATTATTAATTTTATTAAGGATCCCAATGTACAGTTTGAAGACTATCAAATTCACTATTAAATATAGGCTATTTATAGATTAATAAGAGTTCTGTAATTTCTCATTTACTTGTATAAAAACAGCATAAAATGTTAAAATTCAGGACACATGAATTTTACTTAACAGCAACAAGATAATCATGATACTTACTTCATCTCTATAAAGTGGGCTAGTATAATACATTATGTCCATTGCACTGCTGTTCAACATATCCCTTAAACCTCGTACTTTGTCAGGAGTAATGGAATCGACAGTGTCTACAAATAAAAAACAAACAAAACTTACAGAAGATATGTTTTAGGAAAAAAAATAAATTGTAAAAAAAGTTATATTCCCTGAAATAAAATCTTTAAGTTAACATATTCAAGATTAGCTTTGGATATAATTAATCTTTCCTTCTTGCAATATATAGCAAGAAAAAATTGTCAAAGACAAAAAGGGGACATGGGAAGAAAATGAACATTAAATACTGAAGGCCATTATTGAACCTATAAAGCCTCACCATTTTTGTATGTACTGGCTTTTTCATGACTTTCAGGGGTACCCAGAGTAAAACCAGGCCTTCTCTATTCCTGGAACAAGTTTCAAGGGACACAATCTCACTTTTTCTGTACCTCCTCTTCTGTTTCCTCTCTCTTCTTTTTTGGCTTATGCATCTCAGGCCTGGCAATAACCCTGTGGAATGCCTAGAGCCATTGGTGGCAAATCAGCAACAAACTAAACAGTTTCCCTCTCCTTTACATGTATCTATCTTCAGTGAACCAAAGATCCTATGGGCAAGAGCTGTCAAATTACAAACATGCACGAAGGCAAATCAGAAATGGGCCTCTTCAGCAAACAAGATAAAGTTGTTGTAATTTACTTAAGGAAAAAAAAAAACTATGACATAAGCTGCATTGTAAACACATTCAGCCATCTGTGAGTTACAGCTAACCTATGGAAAGTCTACCATAGGAAAATTATTCGATTAAATGCCTAATAAAAATGATTAGCTGCAGAAAAATTTGCATTCCTTATAGAAGTACAAAGAAGTCCTATGCTTGGATGAATATCATGGTATAAAAGCACGAAGTAGGCAGTGAAGGCTTATATTTTTAGTCTAGTGCAATTTTCTCTTATCTTCGTTTTTCACTGTAGTTTAAATCATTTTATTTTTATTTATTCCCCACTTTTATACAACCTAATAACAACTACAAGGCAATAAATAATTCAAGCAAAACCTAGAAGTCTTTCCAAAGATTTAAAAGGGAATATTGTGGCTATTCATGGGTAGGTAGCACAACAGAGTTATAGCCTGTGCTTATTTTAAATTGTAAAAGTAAAAGACGTGACTACCATGCTGATAAAAAGTTTAACTGTCATTTAACGCATTTCTAAAAAAAAGATTTTACTGTGAAATACATATACATACAAAAGAAGGTATTTCAGGTATATGTATAGCTGAAAGATGATTTATAAAAAAAAAAAAACCCTAGCTTTAGAATATTGGCAGTATCTGAAAGCCACAGTATATCCTTAAATGATCACATGGCCCCTGCACTCCCACCTCTAGAAGTGACCACCAATTTGAGGTTTGTGTTAATCACACTCTTCTTGCTTTTCTTTATAGATTTCCTTCATGTCTGTTAACAATTTTAGCCAATTCTGTAGCACTTACTATGTGCCAGAGCCTAAATATTTTATTTCATTTTGTCTGTTTCTGAACACCATGTAAATTGAGTATCTATCGTTCATAGTTTGTTGCACCTACAATATCATGTTTCTGAGATTCATGGATATCGATGTTTATAAATCCACCCATTTTCAATGCTGTACAGTATTCCACTTTATACATATCTCATAATTTAGCCATTTCCTTTGAAAGACATTTGGGTTGTTTCTAAGTTCTTGATAATATAAACTACACTCCTAATAACGGTATTGTACATGTTTCCTGATGCACATGTGTAGGAGTTTCTTTAGGGTATACATGAAACTGCTGCGTCATTGGACACATGCACATTCAAATTTACAAGATAATGTCAAATTGTTTCCCTAAGCGATTATACCAATTTATATTCCCCCAATAGTCAATGAGAATCCTCATTGCTGCCCGTCCTCACCAACACTTGGTATTATTACATTCTTAAATTTTTGCCTAACTGATGGGTGTGAATATTTCATTGTGGTTTTAATTTCCATCTCCTTGATTACTAATGAGATATACACTATATATGTAAAATATATTTTTAAATATATATATTTAAATATATAAAATACATACATATAAAGATGGTATATGTATCTTTATGATGTTTCTTGAGAAACAGAAGTTCTTAATTTTAATGTAATCACATTTATCTATGATTATAGTTATTTTTTTTGTATCTTAGGAAGACACTCTCCTATATTTTTCTAATACTTTTAAAAGTCCTGGAATTCACTGTGGCCAAGACATGAAAACAGCTGAAACGTTCTTCAATAGATGATTAGATAAAGATGCGACACATATATATACACAATGGAATATTACTAAGCCATAAAAAGATAAAATACTGCCACTTGCGACAACATGAATAGATCTTGAGATTATCATGCTAAGTGAAATAAGTCAGACAGAAAAAGTTGAGAACCATATGATTTCACTTATATGTGGGTCATAAAACTGAAAGCAACAAACATACATGACAAACAGACTCATGGACACAAACATCAGATGAGTGGTTATCAGAGGAAAAGGGGGTATAGAAAGGGGTAAAGGGAGTCAAATATATGGTGACGGAAGGAAATTTAACTGGGTAGTGAATACACAATGCAATATAGATATGACATGTTACTGTATACTTGAACCCTCTATAATTTTATTAACCAATGTTACTCCAATATTTTGATAAAAAAAAGTCCTGGAGTTCATATATTAATGTCTTTGATCCATCTACAGTGTGAGGTAGGGACTGTTCCCTCCCCTGCCCCCCGCCCCGCACTTAGGATAACTAGTTACCAAGGACCATTTATGGAACAGATTATCCTTCACCAACGATCTGTAATGCCAGTTCTGTCATGGACCAGGTTTCTAAACTAAGCACAGGTCTGTTTAGGGAGTCTGTAGTCTAGTGCATTGGCCTATCCTTGTACCAATACTAAACTGTCATAATTGCAAAAGTTAATATAGGTCCAGCTATCTACTAGAACTTAACTCCCTCACTTCCTCTTGATCTGTATCTTGGCTATTTTGGGGCCTTTACTCTTCCATAATTTTAGAATCAGCTTGTCAAATTTCATGAAAAACTCTATTGGGATTTTGATTGGAATTACACATAATCTATAAATCAATTTAGGAGAGTTCACATCTCTAGGATACTAAATTATCCAATCTAAGAAAATTATCTAACTTGTATTTAATATCTAATAACAGTTTTTTCATTTTTAATATATATTTTTTATTATATTTATTTCTAGGAAACTTTTTTAATGCTATTTCTAATTGCACTGGTATACAGAAATACAATTAGTTTTACATATAGATCTTCTATTTCAGAGCCTTGATAAACTGTCTTATTAATTCTAATTATTTTTCTGTAGATTTTTCTGGCTATTCTGGGTTAAACTGCAGGACACTTAGTAGTGTCCACCAAGAACTGGAAAATTGGTTGGTATGGGCAAATCCCTCCCAACCTCCACATTTGGTGTCAGAACTATTTAGAATAGAGAGAAATAGTGGTGTTTTTCTTTAGTTTCTTTCACCCGGCATAATGCTTTTAAGATTCTATAACAGTAGTATAAACTTAATAGAAAATTACAAACTTATGGGTTTTATTAACTGTTAATTTATCCACACTGTCTACATTCTGAAGCAGCCTAAGAAATTTATCTGGGTGAATGAGAAAAAGCCCCCCAAAATAGTGAAAGATAGTGTATTTACACTAAAACTTTATATATGAACTATTCTTGCTAAGAAGTCTTTTTTGGTCACTAGTTTTTTTGTTTACTCATTATAACTTTTGATACCATTTTGGTTTATAAGCTATAGCTGACATTCCTAACTGACTATGAGACAGAATTGCAGACCTGGAAGAATCCTTGAAAATCATCTACAGAGGCAGTTTGGCAAAATGAAGAATATGGGCTCTGGCATCATATGGACCTAGACTATGCTCGCTATTCTTAGTAAATTCAACTTTTACTGAGTTTCAGTTTCCTTAACAGTAAAATAGAGAAAATAAAGATTTGTGAGAAAATTCATGAGGTACTAAATGTAAAATGAACTGCAGAGTCAGGCATACAGTAAAGGCTCCACAAATGGCAGCTGCTATTACATCTAGAAAGACTCATTTTCCAGATTATGTAAATAACTAAAACCTTCTATTTTAATGGTTTTACTATTGAAAGAATACAACTTTGTTTAAGAAATACATATTTTGGCTAACAGCTCTTTAAGAAAGAAAACAAAAATGATTTTATTTAAACAAGATTTAAACGTGATTTCTCTACATTACATTATAACTCACCAGCTCAAGGAGTACAGGAATAACAACAAAAGAAAACAAAAAACCTGATATTTTATCTTCCAAATATAGGGAAGGAAAATTATTAGAAAGAAAATGTAAGCTAACAGAAATTGTGATAACACTTTTAAAAGTACTGACAAGTTACTTTTCTGTTAAAAACTTTAGAAAAGGTTTTGTTCTCTCCACATGCCCCTTAATCCACAGAGTGCACACATGAAAATTGTGCTATATGTGAAATCTCTGGTCCAAATCTGTGGTCCAAAATGACATGGTTTGATACAATGGATTTTATTTTCTTAAATGATCCAGAGCAAAGACTGAATATACCTCAAGACAACCAAATGAAAGACCTTTTGTTCCCAAAAAGTATCATTTTGTTGTCATTGGCTAAATCATCTAATTTTTAAACAAAATGTACCTCCATCAAGAGTAAGTTTTGACCGCCACTCAACAGGTAGAAATTCAACATGTGTTGCATAGTTGGAAAAATGCCTTTCTTCTATTTTTCTAGCAGCCTCTCTCATCCTAAAAAAAAAAAAAAAAAAAAAAAAAAAAAAACCAAAACAAAACAAAAGGGAACTTTATCAGAATAACTTTGCATGTTTTTATATAGTATAAAATGTCTTTAATTATAACATTTCCACTTGCTTATAACTTCATCCAATTATGTTTCTGTTAACACTACACAATGCAATAGTTAGCAATATTAAGACAACTTAATTTCAAAGTATATTTGGTACATGCCAAATGGTCCTTCACATTTGGTCCTGTCCAAAATGTCCACACATAAAAAAAAAATGTTGCTGGGTTTAAATTAAACAGCCCATAACATTTATCTATACTTTTGGTTTACAGGATCAATGCATAAAATATGCCCTCATGTTTTATTGGTCCAGTAACAGTGTTGTGATTATATTACCAATAATAACCCGTTTGCCTCGGTAGCCTAGCTGGTTGGCATAGGCCAGGAGTCTCCATCAATGTTTTGGACAAGACCAAATGTCTGCTAATCTCATGAACAGCACCACCGCAGTCAAGATACAGATTAATTCTATCATGCCCCCAAACTCCATCATGCTTTCCATTTATAGGAGCAACTTCCCCCCATAACTCTTTAAAGCAAATCCCAGACATCACAATACTTCTTCTGTAGTTTAGTATATATTTCAAAAATTTAAGGAAAATATAACGTATTCAGTACTATTATACCAAAAAAATTAATAATTCTTTAATTTCTGCAAATATATAGTTCAGTGGTCCCTTTCCCCCAGTTAGATTATAAATGTTAGTTTATAATACATTGAAACTATTTTTTTACACTTGTTTGAATTGAGCTCCAAATATAGTCTATGCATGCTAATTGGTAGATGTGCCTCTTTAAGTGTCTTATTCTATAGGTTCCTCTCTCTTTTTAGCTTTGTAATTTTTTTTTCATCCTGCAGAGTTTCTCAGAGTCTAATATTTAATGACTGTATCCCCATGGTGTTATTTAACATGTTCTTTGTTCCCTCTCTCCTGTAATCTTATAGTAAGATATAGCGGTTTTATCAAATTCAAGTTCTACTGTTTTGGCAAGACTACTAGGCCTTAGATAAATATAAGTGGTTTATTCTCTTTTTTGGTGATACTAGCAGTTATGATGATCACTGAAGATCCATTAGTTTATTATGGTTGCAAAAAGGTGCTTCCTAAATGCCATTACTTCTTATACTTCTAGAAAGAGAAATTTTCTCACATGAAGTATTTGGCTGCTTTGTGGTACAACCAAATAGTTTCTGAGAAAAGGCAAGCTAAATGGATAACCCTTTTATTAACAATCTTCAAAAATACTGAGTTGTTTGGTATTATGTTTTTTGACATCATTACTAATTCACAGATTTAAAAATATCTGAAGTGTTTAAACTCACTGTAACTATTATCCTTACTGATGCTCAAATTGTTCTCTTTTTGTGGTCAGTGAGTCTCTTCAAGTTGGCTTCTGTGTATTAACTAACTATGTTTCTTTTTAAACAATTCAGTGGCTCTGAGTATATTCACAGAGTTAGTTATACAACCATCACTATCTGATTTCAGGACACTTTCATCACCCCCAAAAGAAACACCATATACGTAGCAGTCACTTCCCATACTTCCTTCCCCCAAGCCTTGGCAATCATGAACCTACTTTCTGTCTCTATAGGTTTGCCTCTTCTGGTCATTTCATATAAATGGAATCATATAATATGTGGCCTTTTGTGTCTAGCTTTTTTCATTTAGCATACTGTTTGAAGATTCATCCATGTTGTACCATGAATCAGTACTTCCTTGTTTTTCACGACTGAATAATATTCCATTGTACGAATACATCATTTTATTTATCCATTCATCAGCTGATGGACATTCAGATTGTTTCCATTTTGGGGGCTGCTATGAATAATGCTGTTATAAATATTCTTTAACAAGTTTTTGTGTAGATGTTTTCAGTTTTCTTGGGTATAGACCTAAAGGTGGAATTGCTACGCTACTTCTACATTTAACTTTTGAGGACATGTCAAACTATTTTCCAAAGCAGCTGTACTATTTTACAATCCCACCAAGTGACATATGAGGGATCTATTTCCACAACCTTGCTCAGACATGCTGTTTCCATCTTTTTGATGAGTCATCCTAGGGGGTATGAATTGGTATCTCTTTGTGGTTTTGAATTGCATCTCCCTATTGACTAATGATATTGAGCATCTTTTATTTTTTTATGGGCCATTTGCATATTTTATTTGGACAAATGTTTATACAAATCCTTTACCCATTTAAAAAATTGGGTTATTTCCTTTTTATTGTTGAATTGTTAGAGTTCTTTATGTATCCTAGATGCTAGACCCTTATCAAATATTTAATTTGCAATCTACCATTCTGTAGATTGTCTTTACCTTCTTGATAGTGTCCTGTGAAGAACATAATTTTAAATTTTGACACAGTCCCATATATCTATTTTTTGTTTCACGGTTTCTACTTTTGATATCATATCTCAAAAACCACTGCCTATTCCAAGTCATGAAGATTTATTCCTACGTTTTAACAATTTTATGTTTTAGCTCTTTTATTTAGATCTTTGATTGATTTTGAATTTCTGTATATGGTGTGAGTTAGGGGTTTCACTTGATTCTTTTGCATGTGAATGTCCAGCTAAAATTTCCTAAGAGGCTATTCTTTCCTCATTGAATTGTTTTGGCACTCGACAAAAATCAGCTGAACTCTCAATTCTACTCTATTGATCTATGTTTATCTGTACACCAACCAGTATCACAACGTCTTGATTACTGTAGTTCTATAGCAAGTTAAGAAACTGGGAAATGTTAGTTTTCCATCTTTGCTCCCTTCCAAAATAGTTTGGCTATTCTGTGTCTCTTGCATTTCCATGAAAATTTTAAGATCAGATTGTCAATTTGTGCAAAAAAACCAGGTGGGATTTTAATAGGGAGTGTGGTGAATTTGTAGATAGATTTGGGAAATACTGTCATCTTAACAACATTAAGTCTTCTAATCCACAATCATGGGCCTTTTCCATTAATTTAGGTCTTCTTTACTTTCTTTCAATGGCATATAATAGTTTTCAGTGTGCAAATCTTATACTTCTTTTGTTAAACTTATTTCTAAGTATTTTATTCTCTTTGATGCTATAGTAAATGGAAACGCTTTCTTAATTTTCAGATTGTTCATTGCTAGTGTACAGAGAATGTTGACTTTTGTATATTGATCTTGTATCCTGTAACTTTCCTGAGTTCATTTATTAGCCCTAAGGGGTGTGTGTATGTGTGTGTGTGTGTGTATTCCTTAGAATTTTCTATTTATAAGATCATGTCAGCTGTAAGCAAAATAGTTTTAAATCTTCCTTTCTAATTTGAATGTCTTTTATTTCTTTTTCTTACCTAATTGTCCTGGCTGAAACCTATATTCAATTTTTGCACAAAAGCAGTAGGAGAAGACACCTTTGCTTTGTTCCTGATCTTGAGAGAAAGATTTTGGTCTTTTGTTGTTAAAGTATGATTTTACCTGTGGTCTTGCCCTCTGTCAAGTTGAGGAAATTCCCTTCTATTTATAGTTTTTTGAGTGCTTTCATTGTGACAGTGTGATAGATTTTTCTGCATCAAGACCATATGTTTTTTTTTTCCTTTTTTGTCCTATTACTTTAGTATAGTACCCTTGATTGATTCTTTTAAATTACTGAACCAACCTTATATTCTTAGGATAAATCTCACTTGGTCATAGTGTATAATCCTCTTTATACACTGCTGTAGCCAGTTTTGTTGAGGATTTTTGTGTTCGTTAGTATTGATTTTTATTCATAGGAATATTGGTCTATAGTTTTTTTTTCCCTCTTAGGATGTCTTTATCTCATTTTAGTATCAAATACCTGCTAAAAAGGTAAATTGGGAAGTCTTCCATTTTTTTGGAGAATTTATAAAGAATTGGTGCTAATTTTTCTTTTAATGTTTTGTAGAATTCACAATGAAGCCATCTGGTCTTAGGCTTTTTCTTTTGGAAGGAAGTTTTACTTGTTAGAGGTTGATTTAGATTTTCTATTTCTTCTTACTGATTACCATATCAGTTTGGCTGTTTGTGTCTTTCTGAAATTTGACCATTTCATCTAGGTCACCTAATCTGTTGGCATAGAATTGTGCATAGTATTCCCTTAATCCTTCTGATTTCTGTAAGGTCAGTAGTAATGGCCTATTTCGTTCCTGATTTTAGTAATTTGAATCTTCTCTTTTTATTCTTGGTCAGTCTAACTAAAGGTTTCTCACTTTTGTGGATCTTTTCAAAGAACAGAAATATGAAGAGACCTTCCTCGTTGTTTTAAAACTTCATAGTTTTCCATTATATAAATAGCTGTAGTTTATCAACCAGTCTCTCTTACTGTTGAACATTTGGGTAGTTTCCTACTGCAACTAATAGCCTCATGCATATAACTTTCTGTATTTTTGCTTATATTACCCTTGATTCAGAAGTAAGTTTGCTGGGCCAAAGAATAAATGCATATGCCATTTTGACAGATATTACCACATTCTCTCTCCTTCATTGCTTTCCACCAGTAGTATGAGAACGCCTGTTAACTATAGGTTGGTCAAAAGAGTCAAATTTTTGGTTTTAGGTAATCTAATAATTAAGAAATTACATTTTAATGTAATTTTAACACATATTTTATGAGCATGGCTGGGCATTTCCTTTTCTGGGAAATGGCTGTCACATCTTTAGCCCTGTAAGGTAGTCAGACATTTTCCCCTTTATTTTTAGAAGTTCTTTATATATTTAGAATACTAACAATTTATCAGTGATATAAAGTACACATGTTTTTTGTCTTATTTTATTGCCATATGGCTTTTTTTTTGGAAGATATAATATTTATCTATATTTTTTCTTACTGTTTCTGGATCAAGTCATTAGATAGCTTTTTCTACTCCTAAGGGTATACAAGAATTCAAACTCCCCTCAACCCTACCTTTTAAATCCATAGTGCTTGTAATGGTTTCATTTTTAATGTTTAAATGTGATCCAACTGAAATTTATCTTAGTGTGAGAAATGGACTCAATTTTATTTTTATCCATATGGTTATCTAGTTAACTCAATACTGTTTGTTAACATGTCTCTTTTTCACCGTTTCTTATATATTTAATATAATACAATTGACCCTTGAATACAGATTTGAACTGTTCAACTCCACTTACATGCAAATGTTTTATAACTGATCACAGTTCAAACCTGTGTTGTTCAAGGGTCAACTGGAGATTGGGAACCTTCATTATGTGGATGGTTGACTATAGTTAAATGTGGATTTTGACTGCAAGGGAGGTCAGAGCTCCTAACCCCATGTTGGTCAAGGGTCAACTGTAATATTTTGATTATATATCCCCAAGGTTGCCATTTTAAAAGTTCTAGGTTGTTATAAAGTAAATCTGCTTCCCTTATCATCATAAAGATATTAGCCAAAACTTTAGATTTGAGAGGAGAATCTATTTTAATACCCACATAGTCTAAAAGTTCCTTTTTATATATATATAGCAGATACTCAGGTAATGGTTACAGATACATTTTATAAGTTTGTCACCATTTCAAATGTTCAGTTTTAGTAGATATAAGTGTATGCAAGAATTTACTTTAAGATTCTAATATTGTTTTACTCATTTGATGGCTATATAGTTCTCATAGATTTCATGATGATATAATAATTATGACCTGGTGTGCGTTGCCAAAAAAAATTTACCAAAAAAAAAAGTTTGTTAAAACTAGTGATTCTCAACCATGGTAATTTTTTCCTCCAGGAGACACTTGGAAATGTCTGGAGATATTTTTTTGGTTGTCACAATTAGGGATTCTATTTGCATATAGTGGGTAGAGGTCAGGGATGCTGCTAAATATCTTATAGTACATAGACCAGCGACCCATAACAAAGAATTATATGGTCAATATGTCAACAGTGATGACGCTGAGGAACCCATTTTGACTTACAAACTAAGAAACACTACATTTGCTTAAAATACTGTCCTTTTATACACAAAACTTACATAATCCTACATTCCAAGAACCACTATCATAGTTCTCAAGTGATAACACATGCAGACACTGATTTTGGCAAGAAGGTATGTCTACTAAATCACCTGGTTGTGATCATCTGGAGTGATTCTTAAAAATAGAAAAAGGAGGGAAGAAAAGATGAAAGAAGATAGTGAGGACTGGAGTTTGGATTCTATAGTTGTTGGGGAATGTATTCATTGAAGAACTCACATGGCTGTATTTTTGATAATTCTTCCTTGGTCCATCTTCTGCCCAATGCCATGTACAACAAATACAATATGGGTAGTCTGTGATGGCTTGTCTTCTAATGTGGCTTCTTCTACATAACCTCTATGAAGTCTGGTCCCACTACTTGATGCTGTAGACAAAATATAATTATAAGTTCACTATTTATTCCAGAAACAGCATTCTCACAATATATTTAAAAAAGAAGAAAAGGAAATAATATAAAAAAATTCTGCTGGGTTGGGAAGGGATAAAATTTGTAAGACGATGTTATTGATCGGCTCTGACATAAAGTGTTAAATTGGACAGGACATCAAAGCCAGAAACCATAAAAAGAAAAAAAAAAGGAAGGAGGGAAGGAAGGAAGGAAAGAAGGACAAACTGAGTACATAAAAATTTTAAACTTTTTATAAAAATGATGAAACAAAAATAAAAGATGACAACTGGGAAAAATTTTACAAAATATGATGTACGATAAGTTAATTACCTGAATATACAAAGAGAGCTTACCAATCAAAGAGTGAAAACACAACCATTCAAATAGCAAAATGGACTAACAATATAAGGTAATTCACAAAGCAAATACAATTGACAATAAAAATATAAAGATATTCAAGGACATCTCTTACCAAAGAAATTAAAATAGAAATGGGATAATAAAAAAATTATATCAGACTTGACAGAAAATTTTTTTAAATTTATTTTTTGACATTGCTCTCACATCTTCCATTCAGTCTTTTCTTTAGTCAAAGTTCTTTAAAGAGCCATCTATTAACCCTGCCTCCATTTCTTCACCTTGTACTTAAGCTTTAATGCGTGCCAATCCGGCTTCTGTCCCATTAATTGATCTAAGTCACCAATGACTTAATTTCACTAAATCAAATGGAAAATTTTCAGTCTCCATCTTCTTTGATACTATGTTTCAATGGCCATGTTTTATTTTCACACAACTGTCTCTGGTTTGATTGCTCTTATGCTTTTTGAAGTATAAAAGATATTTATTAATCCTGTCAGATAATTCTAAATATATAATTATTCACCAATGAATACATGTCAACTCAATCACCTTAATAAAAGTTACACCTAGCACAGCAGTAACTATCATTAAATTTAATACATTTTTAAAATATACTAAACATAGAATTTGAATAGTCTATTCTAAACATGAGAGAAAAAATGAGATTCTCCAAATTTTAACAAACTATAGTAATATTTAACAATTACCTTTAGAAAATCCTAGTTTTTGGGTAACTGTTCTTGCAATCTTAGATGTTGTTGCATCACTATAAAGATATACTTCATCCACACTGTGCCAGTCCACATGGTTTCGACTCAACTTGAAACTATGAACAGCTGTTGCAAAAAGAAAAACTGATTTTTAAGGTCTCCAAGACTAACTTTATTTGTGTGAAAAATTATAATACACAGATTTTTGAATCAATGTTCAAACTCAGTTAAGTAAAAAAACTATTTCACTGAAACACACATTGAGGTGGAATAAGTAATGGCAAGGAACTTTATAAAAGATTAACCATGTTATAAGGAATAGCAAGAATTAGAACACCATGGAATAACTGGCTTAAGAACCATAATTTTAACATCCAACACAGAGTTAATATTTTGATGATTAAAGAACGGTTTTCACAGGTAATGTAACCATTCCTCAGGTTTAAGAGATAGGCACCTTCATGAAAGTCCTAAATAGCTTTGACGCAGAAACTTAAATTTCAGTTCTTCTGTTGATTTTATTTTTGGATTTGTGAAAATTTCACTCAGTACAAAACAAAACAAGTTTCAGAGGGAAAAAAGTTTACCTTTAAACTAAGAAACGAATAATCTACTTTGTTAGAATATAAGGTATTTTTGGAATGGATTGTTATAGCCAATTATCACTAGATATTGCTCACTATAACAGAAATCCAAAAATGAAAGATGTTTTAATAAGAAATCAAATAATTTTTTTTTCTACTATTATGTTCAAATCAGTATGATTATTGCATTTCTGTTAACAGAGGTATGCTGGTAAAAATGAGTTCTAGAGAGAAAAAATCAAACCTATATGCCCAGAAATATATAAGCTCTATGAGGCAAGGACTATGTCTTGATAATTTAGAATCACTAGCACCAAACACAGTTTCCTAGCACAGTGCCTGATATGCATCACAAATTTAGTAATGCTGGTGAAAGCAATAGAACAAAAAAACTGTCATATGTCCACCAATTCATAATTGATAATTCTTATGAAGAACTTAAACTTTTCCTCTCCATCTTTGGTACAGAGTTAAGAATAATTCACATCCCTATCTTCATAAAACCCAGGTACTTTCAAATCATTATGCTTGATTTTATTTCTTAAAATCCTCTTTAAGCAAAATATTATCTCCCATTATATATAAAGACACAGAAGTACAGAAAGATTAAGTGACTTGACACAGAGCTTGTTACTGGCAGACTAACTCTTCTGATTTGAAGATGGGCTGAAAATAGCCTCAAGCTAGACATGAAAGGATAATATATAGCCTTGGTCAAGATCTAAGATCCTAAGACATTTTTTATGAAAATCTAATTCTTACTAGAGTACATAGAAAAGTAAATCCTTTCCAAGAAAATGTACTTCTTAGTTATGTTACAAATGTGATTTCAAAAATTTATGAAAAACCAATTTATATTTTACTCACCTGCCAGGACACATTACTAACACTGAATACAAGACCAAGATACAATTAACATAACAAACAATAGCTTCTGTTCCAAAGAAAACACACAAACTCAGCTTTTTAAATAAAAGAACTTTTCATAAATTAAAAAATCTTTTGCATAAATTGAACAATAATTTGCTTTTCTATGTTCAATCCAATTCACTATGTTAAGCCTTTTTATGTAATGTTTCTAAACCACATTTTTGTTAAAATAGTTTTGAACAACATACGGTTAAAACACTAAAACTACAAGATCAAGATATTAAGAGAACAGTGTTAAGCTAACATTTCATTCCTCCTTAAATAATCCACATACTTACTGTATTTAAAGTAAAACATCTTACTGTTGGTAAACATCCCATTATTGGACTATACACATCATTTACAAATGTTTATGCCATTTATAATTAGGTAACAAAAATAAAATAGCACAATGGATACCTTTCTATGCTTTAAAACACTAATACTAATAATTTCTATGCTTTAAATACAACTGAATGCTCTAACTACAACTAAATACTATAAGCCAGGAATATAACTACATGGAGAAATAAAACTACAATTACTGTACCTTGGGAACGCTTTCGTTTAAGACCTGCTGCATCTGTACTCTCCTTAAATCCTCTCCATTTGAACAGAGAAGGGAGGGAGAAGGGAGGGAGGTGGTAGACAACTAAGGAAGCAAAAAAACTGAGCTTCAAAGTAAATTTTAAATGAGGTTTGCTACTTTGCCTTTTTGTTGTAATAACTTTAAAACATGAGTTGTATTTGACAAACATTATTCTAAATGCTTTATTTATACAATTTCTAATTTAAAATCAGTGAAGCAAAACATTAATGTTTATCAAATATATGCTCTACTTTTATTGAAAAAAAGGCAAATGATATCTAAATTTATCAAAGACAAGTATGTAATCACCATTTTTAATGTCTGTGTAGACAGAATAAAAAAATAGAACATGGCATTTTTATATGTGCATGAGATTTATAAACCCCATCTTTACAATATTAAGGTTATTTACTCTCACCAAATTTTTGACAATGACATAGCCAACAGCTGATGTGCAATGTAATAAATAACATTTTAAATACTGAATGCAGCTTTCCTGAGAAGATACCACAGTACACATTCCACTAGATGCTTTCCATTACTGAAGTATAATGGAGCCTTCTCACAGAAATAAAATATCTTTTGCACAACTCTGTTCAAGTTACTAAAAGACTTTTAAAAATAAAACTTTAAAATCAAATTGGAAGCTCTACCTTTAATTGATTAATGATAAAAATAATGAAAGATTTAGTAGTGACAGAATAATAAAAAAAGGTCATTAGTAAAAATATATGCTGTGACATCTTGTAAGCATAGAACAGACAATACTGAGTAAAGCTAGACAAAGACTTGATATTTGGCAAATTAGTAGATAATCTTCCTTAAATCGACCTTTTCCTGTTGAATATTGCCTGTTATGCATCGATAAATTTCTTTATGTATTTAAGCAAGCAATCGTTTAATTCACTTGATCTTGGACCTTACAAATCAGTTTCTTAACAGTTCAGTTAATTAACTACAAGACTTTTATGATTTAGTTCAAATTTGTTCTAATACATTTGATTTTCATCTTCACTCCCTTCTACATTAATGCAACATTCAAAGGTTAAATACTGCTCAAATATGAAAATATTTAATTTCTGTTGTATAGTATTAGACATATAAAAATCTGCTGTATATATTCATAAAGTATACTTAAAGATTTGTGCAAACAAGGTAACTGAGAAATGCTGCAAGGCACTTAGGCACTTATGTAAAACCATATGTAATTAAATGGCGATAAAAAACCTATAGAGTAGGATTAAAAACTGGGTTGTAACATAAGCATTATAAAAACATTTCAATGTCACAGACGGATGGAAAATGACGAATGAAAATTTTCCTCACTGAAAATGTTTCCTCGTTCATGTGCCTTCAGGTCAGTTACTGAGTAGATGTACCATTTGCAAGAAACATTTTTAAACGAAGATTTTATTAGAAAAAGCTAACATATCCAAGTAGGTCAAAATAGCCTAAATTTGAGACTTTGTTACTCAAAGAAACAAAATGTAGATTTTCTAAATCTACTAGTAAAACTAACACGAACCAATTCCATTTTTGCTAAAAGAGAACTAATGGGTTTCATCTGGACAATGGGACTACACTTTAAAACTATGCAAGTACTTTCAGAAAGCTGGTCAAAATACAAAAACTAAAAGCTTTCCTTTCTAAAGCATAGAAAAATTTAGAGGTTAAAAAACCCTAAACACCCCAATATACTAAAAACAGAAAAGCATGTTTATTTAAAAATTTTACAAAATTATATATACATGGTTCCTCACTTTCTTGTCAAATTTAATTCTCATTTTCACTTGAAAGTCATTTTCTCTATTTTTACATCTTGTTAGCATAGTTAGAATTTAATTTTTTCAACCCAAAGCACAGAATTAGGTGCACCACCATAAGTGTAGTAGAGACAAAAAGGGCTTACTATCACTCCAAACTGGAATCAACATTTAAGGAAATTCAAGTGCCAGTAAGCATTACTTTTTTTTTCCCCCTAAAATAAAGTTTTAGTTAGGAATTCTTATGTAGTGTTAGCGAAAGTATGCATAAACTCAAAATACAATTGAAAATGCTAAATTATTAAGATGCTAACATTTAATACATTTTTCTTTTATATAAAGCAATGAAAACAATTTAAAGTACTAAAATATAGTATTTTCAATCACTATTCTTACTATAATTCACCTCTTAAAGAAACTTTCTTCAAAAAGGGGTTGTGGATGACATACTAAACCTTAGAATGGAACAAATCAATAACTTTTCCTTTTAGGTAGCCTGGATAACCTGAACTTTAGGAGAAGTAGGCTTTCACATCTCAAATCTGCCAACTATAATGAGTGAATTTCTGGCAATTTTCTTGGATCTCAGAGAAATTGTTAGATAAATTTATAAAAATTAAATAATAGCTAAAAGCTAGAAGGTAACAATCCTCTAATCTTTCTCTCTGCTTCTCTCCTGCCCCAGTCTTTTTTACTTCCTAAATTTTATAATGACAGTTTGGGATATCCTTACCCCAGCAACAGTGATAGAAATATGCACTTTACATGCCAAATTGCTAAATGTTGTAAATCCTTACAGATTTACCAGCACCCGTGCTGTCATAGCACTCAATTAGTTTGAACAGTAAAAAGTCCTCTTATTCTTAACAAAGTTGTCAATCTCTGCCTTTTAATGGGAGTGTTAGTTCACTTGTATGTATTTACTGTATAGTTCTTGATGTGGATGAATTTAGGTCTATCATTTCCCATTTATTTTTTCTTGGTCTTATCTGTATTTTGCTTCTTGTTTCTCCTTTCTCAGTTTCTTTTGAGTTAATTAAATATTTTTTACTATTTTATTTTAATTCCTCTACTGTCCTTTTTTGAAAACCTTTCATTATGAAATGTTAAAATTTTAGACTTACAGAAAGTTGTAAAAATAGTATAGAGTTAACATATAACCTTCATCCAGCTTCTCCAAATGTTAGCATAATTATAGTACACTGTCAAAACTAAGAAATTAACATTAGTACAATACTATCAACTAAAAGACTTTATTCATATTTCTCCAGTTTCCTACTAATATTTTTTTGTTTTAGGATCCAACTTAGGGTACCACTGCTGTCATGTTTCCTTAGTCTCCTTTAAACTGTGACAAATTTCTCATTCTTTCCTTGTCTTTCATGACTTTTGACACACAAAAAATTCAGCTTTATTAACATATAAAAGACAAATATTTAACTATTTAAAGTGTACATTGTGGTGACAAGGTACTTATATGTTATGAAAGGATTCTCCCCATCTAGTTAATTATGACCTTGTCACTTTTGAAGAGTTCCGGTTAGTTATATTGTACACTGTTCCTCCATTTGAGTTTACCTGATGCTTCCTCATAATTGGATTGAGATTATGCATTTTTTAGCCAGAGTGAGATGCAGGACTAACCCTTTTAGTCCAACTGTTTTTTACTATTTCCTGCTTGGACAGATAAATTATAAAATGAGTGAAACACTAATCTAGTGGTAGGTTGAAGTGTTTACAAAATTACTTATTTGAAGGCTTGATTTTATCTGTATGATTCATCTCCAGTGAAACTCTACGCTTTCATTAGTTAGACTGCTAGATAAATGTCTCCCAGCCTAGAAGGAGGGGTGGTAAGAGAATTTTTATTTTACCTCTCAGAGAAAGTAAAATTTAGACTAAATTATCTAAACCACAAATCTTACTTTGTATTCTAAAAAAGTTATAATAAACTTCCATCAGTCTATTTAAATCAATGTGTACTTTAATATTAGTAGAAAGATTTAATAAAGAGAAAATACTAAATATATCCAATTTACTTGTGGCAACAGCTATCGTTACCAAAACACAGATAAGGTCAGAAAGAAAAGGAATTAATATTTTATTTTCATGTTCTTCAAGGCAAGAGCTCTATTTCTTAGAAATTCTTAGAAATTCCCCAGAGCACTTAATAAGAGTTCCTAAATATAATATTTTAAAGTGTTTTTATTTATTAAATGGGATTTTCTCAGAAAGCCTCAGATGAATAACTCCACTGTACTGTAATCACCAACTCTATTCCAAATCTCTTTTCAGAATGTATAATATTCAATGTCCACTGTGTTATCTTATACTTACTCTTTGTAATTGTTCTCATCTGTAGGCTCTGCCTTCCTCAATAGGTTTAAAACTCCTTGAGAATAGAAACCCTATCAATTTCTTTCACAAAACTGCCTAGCGCGGTACTATCTACACTTGAAAGCACTCAAGATCTTCTGACATAATATGAAGAGTCAAAACTTTATTACATAATGACAAAATTTAGGTGGAAAAGGTATTTCTCCCCCTCAATTTAATGCAATACAAAATTTTAGAAACTTGGAGGTGAGAAACAAAATAATCAAAAGATTATAATAATTTATCTTTGTAGTTGCAGTCAATTTGAATTATTTTCCCAACAATGGTAGCTTTTTGAACAGCAAATGTTCTTTCCTTAAGACCAGTGATCATTTTCAAATGTACTACCAAATTTCCCAAAATCTTTAAAATCAAATGTCACAACTTAACATATAAATGTATGTTTTACATAACACTGAATAACAAATAAAATGGTTGGAAATTTGATAACTATATACTGAATTGAACTTACAATCTTTGTTAATAATAAAACATGCTGATGCTTTACTTATATGCTGTAGTATATTTTAAAAAATCCATTTTTCATCTAGAATTCAGTCTTCTCCAATAGCAGTGAAATCAGAATAAAAAATTCAGTCCTTCAAATACTATGAAGTAGGCTTTTGTGTTCATTTTGGTATAAATAAGGAGAGGCTACAAAATACTTGAGCCACTAATAAAAGGTCACAGATATATAAAATTTACAATGTGTGCCATAACTAAATATTTTCTCTATGGCAATCTGCAGGAATGCAGATATAGCTCTTCTCTGTAGATCCAAAAGTGCTCTTTACATATTGGTATATATAAGAACCTTGAGCTTGGATTTTACACTGAAATGTTATATCTGACTACAGATTAGGAAAACGAAATATTTAAAATTCCTAGTCTACCTTCTACCCTGAACAAGCCCGATCTCGTCTGATCTCAGAAGCTAAGCAGGGTCGGGCCAGTTAGTACTTGGATGGGAGATCACCTAAGAAGACTAGGTGCTGTAGATGTAAAAAATAAAAAATAAAGGATTGTAAACTGACAAGGTCCTTGTAATCTGTGAAAACAACCAAGGGTTGCCTCGCCTAAAAATAAAAATAAATAAAAATAAATAAAATTCCTAGAGTTGGTATCTGGCACATAATAGAAAACTATTAGTACATATATTTGTTAGATTTAATTGCTGACTTATTCAGAAGCCACAACTTTCCTCGGTTATGTAGACTTTTAATCAACTAGATACAAAAGACATTTTAATTTGGTATAAGTTAAACTATAGTTTCCTTGTTGTGTGTGTGTGTGCATGTGTGTGTTCAGAGAGAGATAAAAGAGTAAAGAACAGGAGAGAGAAAAGACTTGGGATGGGATGTTACTAATAATAAGAAAAAAATAAGTAAATTTAAAGCTTATTGTTTTGCCATTATTTATGAAAACAATTACTTTCAACCACATAATTCATTTCTTTCAAGCTGCAGTCTGTGAATTACTTGACTACTTGATTAATATTGAGATTTTTTCTGCTTTAGAAATAAGGGAAGGAAAAACATTACTCAATTCACTAGACTTAGTAGGGCTTGCCAAGAAACTTCCCAGATAAAAGCAAGTATAAATGAAGAAATGCTTTTAGAAAAAAAAATCTAGAGAAATCTAAAAATGCTAATCCACCTGTACTGTTATACTCACCAGAATAGTTGATCCCACTGCCTGCAGTAAATGGAACAATAGAAGTATTTTTAACTTTACCACACATTTTGAATTTTATTCAAGAGCAGACACATAACAAAACACAGTAATCTTGGCTATTATATAAGTACTTTGAACTACTGCAAACACATTCAAATGCTGAATAAGAAAATGTAAGAACTAGATTGTTTAAAATTAAAAGATGATATGGTTATCAATATAGAGACATCTAAGAGATTCTTACACAAAGAAAATTAAAGATTTTTTAAACTTTAGAAAAACATTAAAATATTAACAAAACTACTCTTTTGATATGACAAGAAATTTTTTAATATAAATTCAATTTTCTTTGATAACTGAAAATAACTGAAACGGGTGAATTCGGAGAACCCATTATAATAATTTATCATTCATAGTAAATCATGTTAACTAATGACTTGCTATTGAACATACATATTAAGTAAAATAAAAGATAGTTCAGAAATTCAGTTTTAAAATTTTAAACATTCTAACACTCTTAAATTACTATGTCAAACTTAGGAACCACTCTAAACTTTATTAACGACTTACTTGGTTACATATTAAATGTATTAATTGATCTTACCGTCTTTTCCATCTACGGATTTTGACACTTCAAGATCAAAACTTTCCTGCATCTGATGACCTCTAAAACATTTGAGATGTTCTTGCTCAATTAAATTACTTTCTTCTTCTTCTAGGGGCTGCCAAGTACCATCGATAAACCATTGTCCACGCATTACTGGTATTTTATCGGCCTCTAAAATAAATCACAGAATCATACATTTAGGATCTAACCTCCCAGAAAGAGACTTAGTAACTACACTTTCATTTCTTGCTAATGCTATGGCAAAAACAGATTTTCATGACTCAAAATAATCTCTTAAAGTTTCAAATTTCAGGTTTTAAGCCATAGGATATAATTTTTTCCAGCATATTATTTTACTTGTATTAAATATTACAAATAATTATTTTGGCATCAGAAAGGTATGACTGAGGCCCTGAGTAACCAAAATGAGTAGGCTAAGGGATTAAGACAAGTTTCATGCAAGACTCTGCTGACAGTTCCAATATCTTAGAAAGTATTGATATAAACCTCTAAAGTAGTTTAGTAACAGTGTGTGTAATAATAGGGTATTGCATGCACTTTTTAGGGCAGTCTTGGAGTTTCCCAGTTAGTATACAGGAATAATGAAAACCTTTGATTATAGTAAATTTCTTACCTATTTTAGAAAAAAATTGAGAAAAATTTTCTTGAGTAAATACTTCTTTGATTAAACACTGCTCTATTTATTTGTTTGTTTAGTTAAACAAACAAGTGTCAGCTATCTTGAATCCAAAAATTTAAAAAACAAAAACAAAAATAAAATTGAAATAACAAAGTACTAAAAATAAAAAGCAAAATGAAACAAATGAGCTTAATTATGTAGAGAGCTGGTGATTTAATCACATATAGAGAAATTATTTCAAGTGGATTTAAAATGTGGTAATTTGTACATACATATTAGGATATATCCCATTGACAAAAAAATTACAAATATAGCTTAAACCTTCTGCAGTACCTACACCGTTCTAATTGTTAATAATTATAATAATATCACTATTGTTAATTTGAAACTGTAGGTTAAGATGAACATATTAATTTTGTTACTATCATTAGGACCCTAGCTTTCTATTCTAGCATAAGAAAAAGATATAAATATAAAAATCAAAGAAAACTGTAATTCAAAATTTTGATTAGAAATGTCAATATGAACTAATGATGCATGTTTTCTTTTAAAAATGTCCTAAA
This sequence comes from Cynopterus sphinx, assembly GCA_030015415.1. Classification (NCBI taxonomy): domain Eukaryota; kingdom Metazoa; phylum Chordata; class Mammalia; order Chiroptera; family Pteropodidae; genus Cynopterus; species Cynopterus sphinx. The sequence goes on from CM057384.1 coordinate 109,676,782, forward strand.
CTTTGTCCACTGTTAAAGCCTAGAAACAAAGATCAACCAGTATAAGTGAGTACTCCTGACATTGTGATTTCTTATCATTTCTCACTAAAAGAACCAAGCGTCCTTGAAGAAATGCCTAATTCCCATTTTGAGACAGGAAATTTACTACATGGCCTTGAAATATCTTGTACAAGATTTGTACAATGATGTATTCAAAATCTATTATGTGTTTCTATTTCTTCTTAATTTATCCTATACTGTTAACTCTGGAACAATATGGGTTTGAACTCCATGGGTCCACTTACATGGACTTTTTTCAATAAATGTATTTTCCCTTCTTTGTGATTTTCTTGACACTTTTTCTTTTCTCTAGCTTATTCTAAGAATACAGTATGTAATACATATGACATACAAAATGTTAACTTTTAATTATTGGTGTAAGGCTTCTTGTCAACAGCAGGCTATTATTTTGGGGGAGTCAAAATTACACACAGATTTTTGACTGTGCAGGGGTTTGGTTACCCTAACCCTTGCGTAACCTGAGTTGTCCAAGGGTCAACTGCATTCTGCTATAGAATTCTGCTACATTTAGGTTTTGATATGTTATTTGGTACTTACATACTAAAAGATAACTTAATTGTGAATTACGGCTTTTAACATTAAAACATATACTCTGATGTGCTTAATGATTTTTTGATCAGGATCTACTTTGTCCATTGAGATGCTTTCTTATTTTTTCCATTTGCCTGTGATGTTTTGGTACATCCTTTTTTTCACCTTAAGAACCACTGTTTAAATGTGTCTCCTGTACACAGCATAGAACTGCGTTTTTCTTTATGAAGCCATTTGAAAATCTTTTTAATAGGTGAGTTAAGCCTATTAAGTTTATGGATATAATTAATATGTTTGAATTCCATATTCTATAATTACCATTTTTATTATTCACATTTACCTGTTTTCTTTCTCTAGCTGGTATCTGGCCTTTTAAAAACTTTCTTTTGATATTCAGAAAGATTTGCATTTTTTTGTTTCAGTGGTTACCTTTGCATACTTGTGTGTTTATGTGTGCGTATGCATGTATTTTTGAGTTTCCTAAATTTCTTTTTTGCTTACTTAACCTTTTGTGATCTGGTCTGTTCATTTTAAGTGGTGTCATATAACTCTCACTTATTACTTATATAATAGGGAATGATTTATTCTATTTATCTCTCTCTCCACTCATTTTTACATTTTTAGTTTCATTCTTTCTACTTTGTCAGAACATATAACAATTATACTTATGACGTGCCACTGCTTTAGTCTTGGAGCTACAATATATTAAATTCTCATTAAATATTTCCTAAATCCTTTCATGTTCAAAGTATTTTGTCTATAGCACTGATAATTGAAGGATAGATTGGCTAGCTTGAACCTTGTTTCCTTGAGTTTTCAAAAATGCTGCTGTACTGTAGTCTTCCTTTGTATGTTGTTCTTGAGAAGTTTGATGTACACCTAATTTTTTTAATGTGATCTTTTTTTCCCCCTCCTAGGAGGCCCAGAAAAAAAAGTCTTTAAAATTTAATGGTTTACTAGTCTTTAAAATTTAGTAGTTTATGACTCAGAGTACATTGTTCTGGATCATCCTGTCCAAGGAAGGCCCTTTTAATATGTACATTTCAGTTTTTTCCCTAATATCTCAAAAGTTTCTCTTGGATTACAGTTTAAAAATTAGTTTCACTGATTTTTCTTCTTCAGGGACTCTTTAAGTATGTTGGGTCTTCCTTTGCCTGTTGTGCACTTCAAACACTTTCTCTCTGAGGCTTTTTACTTTTTTCTGCATCTCATTTTTATTCTTTTGGTCATTTTCCTTCCTTTCATCAATGCCCCTTATATCAATGCTCCTATTTAGTAAGTCCACAGGTGTAAGGATATTTTATTTGGTTTGAGTGTTATAATAGAGTTTCTCTTTGTTTTGTGTTTGCTTTTGGGGGAAAAATTTTTATCAGTGAAAAATGCATTCACTTATTTTGTATTCCTTTGTGTGTGTGTGTTCCAATATAGCTATATTTATAAAAAGAGACAGCAAGCCTGGTTTGGCCCATGGCCCCATAGACTGACAACTCCTGACGTGGAATAAAAAGTTGTATATGATATTATAAATGCCAGCATCTAGTAGACAAACCTCTATTCATCCTTTAACATTTTATTTTTTATAATAATATATTTTTCAATTACAGTTGGCATATAATATTGTATTAATCTCAGGTGTACAACATAGTAATTGGATATTTAATTTATTCTGTATTCCTTTTAAAATAGCTTTGTATGGCATTTGATTGATTTCTATTCCTGAGCATTTTACAGATAGAATTCTTGGTTCAAGAGTGTCTGCTTCTCAGATTAGGAAGAGCAGCTGCTTTAATGGATGACACTGAGATGGTAGTAGGGATGGGCAGGTGGGTGGACATGAGGTTGGTATGCCTTGATTCTCACTCATTTCTCTAAGAGCCTTAAATTTCTCCTTCCTTCTCTCTTCTCACTGGCATGGCTCCAAGAAGCAACATTCTTTTTCTAACTTTGCTCTCAGGAGCAATGTCTCTCTGATGCTGCTACTTCTGGTCCCTCTCAGTTTCACATGCACATATTTTCCCAATTGTGTAGGGGAAATTTTCTTTTTGAGGGTAACTTTGTGCTTCATTTTAACCTCTGATCTCCGCTTTTCTTTTTCACTGTCTCTTAAGCCTCTCCTTTCCCCCACTCTCCAGACTCAGCAACAAGAGCTGCTGTAATTTGTTTCTTTATATATAAGTAATTTAATATTCATGGTATGGTCCATCTTGTAGTAATGCTGGAAGTGTGTGTAAGGCATGGTTGTGTGAGTGTGTGAGTGTGTGTGTTTGAGTGTGTGTGGTCCTTTTTGGTCTTATGGCTTTTTGGGAGGACGCATGGAAAAACTGAAATTTGGACAGTTGCCATTATCTTCCAGAACCAAAGGCTCATCTCATTTAATCTTAATAGTAATCTTAAAAGAGGACTGTAATTATTCCAGTTTTACAAACAAGTAAGCTGAGTCTTAGTGAAACTAAGCAACTTGCCCAAAAGCATATATCTAAGTAATACTAGAACCAAGATTCCAACCAAAGTTTGACTCCAAAGTTCATTCAAGGCCTTCTTACTATGCAATGCAACCTATATTCTCAAATATAAAGTCCCTTTCTACTTTTTAACCCTCTCTCCCCAAGAAATACAGGCTATTTAGTTGTGTTGGAATTTAAAAATAATTTAAGAAATTTTATATTGGCACTCTAATATGAGACTTACAAACCAGAGCCAACCATGCATATTTATAAAAGATGTGTGTGTACAGATATATAAATATTTACGTATAAATATATATAATTTTTTTACATCAATATTTGTAATAGCAAAAGGCTACGCAAGCCATCTAAGTGTCCAAAGAGGAAAACAAAGTGTGGTACATTCATGTAATGGAAACCCTAGTGAAAATAGCTAAAATTACATGTCAGCATAGATAAATCTCAAAAGCCTAGCCTGAACCAGAAAGCAAACTGCAGAAGGATAAAAACAGAATAGCACTATTTATAAAAAGTTGGAAAAAACAAATAAAGAGTGTCAATGGCCATAATAATCTAAAAAATGCATGGGAATAAACAGCAAATTTAAGAGGGCGGTTACTTCCAGATTAAAGAAAGGGAAAGGGGTCACAGAAGATATTTTGATTATATCTGTACTATTAATTTCTTAAGCTAAGTGATCTGGTATACTGATTGTTGGTTATATTATCTAGACTTTTTAAAAATATATTTGAGATATTTCATAATAAAAGCAATAATTAAAATAATAAACTGAGTTCTTATAAGGTGGGTGATAAGATAAAAGCATGTAAAAAAGAATGCTGTTTAATTAGTAAATGAAATGAAAGGTAGCAAATCAGGAACTATATATGAAAATGCTGCCTTCCATCTGAATGCCTGGACATATGCTCATTCACTATATGGGAACCATAATCTGGAGAAATAATGTAGGACAAAAATAAATGATGATCTTAATCAACATTTAGCCTGGCTACAATATTACAATCGCAAAATTGGGTTAGTAGTTACCAACCATGCAAAATTCCATCTTATAAAAGAAACATCTATTCCTTAAACTATTCATTTGATCGCATTTGAAAGTTAACAATTACACTAAGAACACTAAATTATGTTTAGGTAAGGGTTACTGTCAATCTCATCTACCACTCACCGAATTTAAACCAACTTCATAGAGGTGATAAACTCTGGACAATATAATTATATCTTAGATATTGTTTGCTTTTATTAGTTCAAGAACCAAGGCCATAGGGTTTTAAAACCTGCATATTGTTTCTTAGTTTTTCATTAGTATAATTGTAAAGTTGCCTAAGTGGTTTACTGTCCTTGTATTAATTTGCTAGGGCTGTCATAACAAAATACTACAGTCTGGTGGTTTAAAGAAGGGAAACTTATTTTCTTGCAGTTTTGAAAGGCAGAACTCCAAGATCAAGGTATCGGCAGATTGGGTTTCTTATGAGGCCACTCTCCTTGGTGTGCAGATGGCCGCCTTCTCACTGTGGCCTCACATGGTCTTTTCTCTGTGCTTGTGCATCGCTGGTGTCCCTGTGTGTCCAGATTTTCCCTTCTTATAATCCTTATAAGGACAACAGATTTAAATGTGGCCTCATTTAAATTTAATTATCTTTAAAGGCCTTATCTCCAAATACAGTCACATTCTGATGTAGTGGCAGTAAGGGCTTTAACATATGAGTTTGTTAAGGAGAAAACAATTCTAGCCCATAACAGTCCTCGAAAGTTTTTATTACATGATCGTTTTAGGCACTCACATTACATTTTCATTCTTTTCTCAAATTTGAATACACAGAAGGCAGATTTTAGATGTTGTTAGCAATCTCTTCATTTCAAAATAGAAAACAGGCTTTAAATCAAAGGCTCTTTTGTCTTAGCCTTCCAAGTTTAATATTTCAGTGGTTCTAGGCAATACAGAATTTTACATGCTCAGGGAAAAAGTTCTCTCTAGGTACTTGGCTAGTCAAAAATGTTGCATATGATCTGCATAGATATGAGAGAGGAAACTGCTAAAAATGCAGCATAACATTAAAACAGACTTTTGAATGTTTAATGTTAATTTTAGCTTAGTGGAGATAATTCAATATTGACTATGGCCATTCTATCAGATTATTAGAATAAAAAAATATGAATTAACATAGCAGCACTTTTAAAATCAGTAGAGTGTCACTTGAGCCTGTCTTTCTTCTCCCTATCTTCTTTTTTTATACTCTACATATTTTCCATGGTTTTAACCTGTGGTTCTCAAACTTGGCTGATTATAAGAATCATTTCAGAAATTAAATTAAGAGATGGATTTTTCAAATTCCTTGCTACACACTTAACAAATCAGAGTCTCTGGAGACAAGGTCCAAAAATATGTCTTTTCAAAAAAAAGTTCTCCAGATTATTATTGTAAAGCAAAATGCTCAGAAGTGACTACTCAGTTTAAATTAGTAATTTCCAAAAATATTATAAGCACATTCTCATATATACATACTTATTTATAAATTATGCATATGTACTGTTAAAAATGTTTTATATGTTATAAAGAATACAAAAACAAAAAATTTGAGAGGATGAAATAGAAAGTAGATAGAAATTCAAACAGTTTCATTGTAACACCTTCAAGAGAATATTTGCATTCCCCAGTTTAGAGACCATTGGCTTAAATTACAAAGATTTTTGCACCTTTAATGGCAGCACTATTTTCTCCTGAGTTTCAGACTTATACATACAACTACCCCCACTGGATGCTTCTATACCTGGGTATGCAGTAGGTACCTTAAATGCAATATGTCAAAACAAACTATTATTTAGCTTCCCTCTGCCACCCTAAGGTAAACTTGGGTGGGGGAACCTCCACAATCCACTCCAACTAAAGACATGAGAGATACCTGGACTACTCTTCCACTTACTCATGTTGCACTGATGGTGTACCCATTATACTTCCTTAACATTTACCTCCAGCCCTCCAATAATTATTCAAGAACATCACCCTAGACCCTGTGCCTTACTTGCAATACTGCAGTAACTCCTTAAATAGTCTCCCTGATAGTGATATCACTTTTCAAGCTTTCCATTTGTTTCACAGTGTTACTACAATGATCAAAGATGTAATCCGATCAAGTAATTTCCCTATTTGTATACCTTTCGATGTTCCAAGCTGGTAGGATAAAATTTAAATTTCTGGTATGAAAAGGCTTGTCTTGTTCTTGTCCCTGCCTGCCTACCCAGTTCCTTCTATATTTTTCTTCCTTACTCCCAATGTTCTTGCAAAATAGAATCTCTGGAGTCCTCCGAGGGCGTGAATCCTTCATGACTCCAAGCCTTTAAGCATGCCCTTCTCTCTGCCAATAATAGGCCCTTCTTTAACATCTGAGTCAAGCACAAATGTCTCTGGAAAGTTTTTCGCAAACTCAAGGTAGTTCACTCCCCTCTTTTACCTAGAGATACTAGATGGATATTTGTGAAATAAAAGTAATAGGAAAACAAAAACCTTTTGTAAAAAAGAGTAATAGGGGAGAAAAAAATTTGTATAGTTAAAATTTAGAACGTTAACAAGCATAAGAGCAAAAACTTGAAAACATACAAAACAAGCCGAGGAAAACATTTATTTCTAGAGTAAAACATTTACTCCTAAGACTAAAGTTACAAGACACTTATTTAAAGAATGTTTAGAAAATATATTCTAAAATATATTCTAGTTGATGAACTAGAATAAGTAGAAGTCAAAGTAGATAATTCATACATAAATTACAAAATAATCCAGGATATTAGGTCCTGTTGGCATATAGTCTTGACATCTGCTCAGATGGCAGAAGCTCTGAGGTCATAGGTATTCAGGAGGAAGGGGATTGGTTAAGGACTCAGAAGGCATAGGTTCTAATTCCAGTTCCATCCCTTAATCTCTTTGAGCCTCAGTTTATCATCAGTAACATGAGGACATTCTATCTCACTACAGAGTTATAATAGAGATTAATAAAATAATGTATGTAAATGCATTTTGTAAACTATAAAATCCTATTCCAAATTATGGCATTATTTTAATTCACATAATATCTTTTCAAGTTTCTAAAATGACATTCACTGGTTATATCTGGCTATGTCAAGACTAGCTTTCTAGAATCCTCACCTATTTGGCTTACTCCCTTAAACTCCCTTTTCCCTTACTATCTTTTCCAAAATGAAAACCTCACAGTAACAATGGGAGAAGCAGGTACAGAAAACCAAAAACTAAATATAAGCTAAGACCTGCAGATGAGCTCCCTACAGATACACTGTGACTGGCAAGTTAATCTAGTGCTCTGATTTTACTTTCCAGTGATATCGGTAAAACATGGGTCCTTTGATGTGAAAACAGAGGTCCTTAAGAGTCTGGTTCACACTGAACTGCAAGAAATAAGAGAAAAAGAAAAATAGAGACCAGGAAATATAATAAATTAAATGTGATAATGGGTTCAGAAGGCCGCAGGTATTTCACCAGTAAAAAGAGGCAGCAGCAGAGTTCTGAGGGACAAGTCTAACAACCACTTCTATCCTACAGCCCATAAAAGCAGCTGCAGAAAACATCTCAATTCTACTCTGTATGACAAACAGCCATCTGATGCATATTAGCTCACTAAAGGTATTATTGTTGTCCACTTCAACATTCCTGAGCAGGAAGGCTGTAGGATATGAAAGTACTAGGTTCTGCCTAACGAAGAGAGAAATAAAGACAAGATCACCAAGAATGGAGATAGTAAATCAGTCTGCTAAATAGGAAGACAGACTTCTACTTATAGCAATGATGGAGTAACACATACTGGATTTACTATCTCACCCTAAACAACTAGAAAAACAGATAGAACGTATGGAACAATTTTCAGATACTGTACAACAAGCAAAAGAGGACAGTGATTGCTGAGGGAACTGCTCAAGCTTAATGTCTACTGTTTCCAGGCTATAGTGCAGGAAGAGGTAACCCAGTCTTGCTAGGTTGCAAAATGACTTAGAGTTCACAGAGGCATGAGTAGCTAGAATCTGTGGGGCAAAATACTACTACTAAGTAGAGGGCTATACAGAAAGGGAATGCTGACGATCTCCAAAGGAGTTCTTTTGATTCTTTTGTTGAATACTTATCTATGCATGCATAGAAGAAGAGTACCTGAGGCTAGGGAAAATTACCACTGCAGAGGAGTAGGTGGAATAATCTTCAGAGCTCATATAAGGCTGGGAATAGTTCAAGTTCCAATCAGCCAGATTAAAAATGATCTAATCCATGGGGCACTGAGTAATATCCTCATGAAGGTACTACCTCAGTTGTAGGGCTAAATTATCTGAAAACTAAAGGCTGCTTTGAGTACCCTAATAAAGCTCAAAAAGAAACCTTGATAGGATCAAACTAATTTGAAGTAAATTAACTGTGTGCTAGAACAAAGCCCAAAAATCTGGGAGGAAGGCTAAAAAATGCAGTGCACAAAAGAAAATTTACAATGTCTGGGATCTAAAAAATTAATAAGTATTGAAAGCAGCATGAATATTCAACCCATAACTAGGAGAAAAGTGAATCAACAGCAACAGATCCAAAAACAACACTGATGGTAAAAGAAGCAGATGAAGATGCTAAAACCATATATTCCCTGGATTCAAGAAGGTAGAGGAAAACACAAATATAATGAGGGAAGAAATGGAAGTTATAAAAAATACTTAAACTGAACTTCTAGAGATGAAAAAAAATGCAACATTTAAAGTAAAATATGTACCAAACGAGATAAACAGATATGCAGAAGAAAAAATCAGTGAACTTTCTGAAGTTTTAACATATCAATAGAACATATTAAAGGACACAACAACAGAAATAAAATAGAAACCATCCAAAATAAAACACAGGAAAAAATCTGAAAAGAGATGCACAGAACTTTGCAATAATATCAAGCAGACTAACGTACATGCAGTAGAAACCCCAGAAAAAAGGTAGGGTAAACAGAAAAATACATTAAATGACATAATAGCCAAATATTTTCCAAATTTGAAAAAACTATAAACCCATAGTTCATACAATTTCAACAAATCCTATGCAGAAGAAATATGAAGAAAAGCATCCCAAGACAAATCATAATTGCAGAAAACTATCAATAAAGAAGGGAGTTGGGAAAACTGGCAGAAAAAGGATGCTATCTAGAAGAAGAAAGATAAAATAGCAAACTTCTCACGAGAAGCAAACTTCTCATACAAATTAAAGACAATAGGTTGCATGTTTAAAGTTCTGAAGGGAAAATATAACCTAGGTTTCTATTATATCCAGCAAAAATATCTTTCAAAAATGAAGAAAAAATAAAAACTTTTTTAGACAAAAGCTAAGAGAATTTATCACCAGCAAATCTGCACTAAGAAAAACATTGAAGGAATTTTGAGCAGAAGAACTTGATAAAAATCCCATAATAGATGGAAACTCGAGTCCACATAAAGGAAAAAAGAACAACAGAAACATATTTGGTAAATATAAGTTTTTTTTTCTCATTTAGAGAAATTGCTTTTAAAAATTGACAAAGCAAAAAATACTTTGGGGCTTATAACATATAGAAATATGTATAATCATAGCAAAAAAGGCTATGAAGGGGTAAATTGAAATATACTAATAAAGTTCTCACTCTATATGAAATGACAAATACTTTTATTTCTTTTCAAAAATTTTTTAGGTGAGGCAACCCTTAGTTGACCTCACAGATTACAAGGACCTTGTCATCATACAATCCCTTATTTTTTAAAAAATGTTTTATACCTACAGCACCTGGTCTTCTTAGGTGGTCTCCCATTCAAGTACTAACCCGGCCTGATCCTGCTTAGCTTCTGAGATCAGATGGGATTGGGTTTCTTCAGGGTAGCATGGCCATAGATGACAAATACTTTTTGAAATCAGACTGTGACAAGGTAAACATATACACTGAAAATCCTAGAGCAACCACTACCAAATTAAAAACAAGGATTTAAAACTGTATTTCAGCCGTTGCTTAGGGTATAGAAAGCTAAAAGAGGATTGCTCCTACCCTTAAAACAAACGAGACATTTAGTTTGCAAAATTATAATTTTTCTTATATCCTTCAGATTGCTTCTTAGCCTTTTGGCTAAGATCAAGTGTTATATCCTTCAGAGGCTTGGAGGTCACTGAGCAACTAGTATAATATCTAGGGAATGACAGGAAGAAACAAGATGGAAGTACCTGCTTACTGGATGTAGACACCAGATGTCATAAAAGTCAGCAATTTCTGCTAAAGTTTTTAACAAAATGTTGAAAGTCAAATATGGGCAACAGTGGGAGTGTAGGCCCCCTGGGTCCTCAGACACAAAGGGTAATAATGCATACTCCTGCACATGCTTCTTTAAAGATTTTACTAGGAGCTCATAGAGAGACTGGCAGAAGGGTGAGAAACCTGAAAAAGTATCCCTTCATGGTGCAGGCCTTGGGGAAGGGAACAGTGGCAGCTGTGCAAAAGGGGCGAAGCCTTACCTGGATCATTTATTTTTAGTCTCACCTCTGGAAAAAAGCCTTAATTTAAGCAGCTGTTAGAAGAGCAGCAAACACTGTTGCTTTTTCAGATGAAGACCTATAGCTGCTAGGAAAAAACTATAGGAAAACAAAACAAAAAAACTACCCTTGATGTAGAGGCAGGACACTGCCCTGGGTCCTAGACCATGAGGTCTACAGCTGGGGTAGGGGCAGAATCACTAAGGTCCCACTTTAACACTCAGAGCACTGTGCCTAAGAATGAAGCTGATTCAGAAAACAGACAATGTCCCTTCTCTACTCCCACTCCCACCATCACCAATATAGCAAGAATTTAATCTAATGCTGAGGGAGGATAAGAACATGAAGAAAAACCTCTGGCTAACCAGCCCCCCACCTACAGAGTAATATCAGGGGAATTTGAAGCCTTATGGTACACTGATGGTTATAGTAACTATTATAGTAACAAATTCCAAACCCAGCTCAACTCCCAACTAGATTGATCAACCTCCTACACAAAAGGCTTAACAAAAGACAAGGTGTACTTATTTCTAGGCATAAATACTCTATATCCTGCACAAGATGTCTAGCTTTCAACAAAAAATTGAGACATAATTAAAAAAAAAAAAACACAACACCATCAATAGACAAACAACAGAACCAGACTAGAGATGTCCCAGATGTTGGAACTATTCGAGAATTTAAAATAACTAAGATTGATATGCTGAAAATTATAGTGGACAAAGTGGGCAACATGTATAATCAGATGGGTAATTTCTGCACAGAGATGGAAACTATAAGAACGAGAATACCTTTGATGGATTCATTAGTAGACTCAACTCAGCTGAGAAAAGAATCAATGAACTTGAAGATAAATCAATAGAAATCACCCAAACTAAAACTCACTCACTCTCTCTCTCTCTCTCTCTCTCTCTCTCTCTCTCTCTCTCTCTGATGGAAAAATTAAAAAACAGAATGGAGCATCCAACAGCTGGGGGACAATATCGAATTATCTAATATATATGTATATGGATTATAAAAATCTCAGCAAACATCAACCAGAAAAGATATGAAAAAGGTATCCCTAAAAGCTAATAATAGAGATAAAAGGGAATCATAACAAATAATCCAAAAGAAGGCAAGAAAAGAAGAAAAGGAGGAACAAAGAATAAATGGGATACAGAATAAAATGGGACAAATAGAGTAAGACAGTTGATTTAAACTCAAACAGCATTAATTGCATTAAATGTAATAGCTTAAAACACCAAATAAGAGGCAGGGATTGTCAGAATGGATTTTAAAAAGCAAAACCAACAGAAAGGAAAAACATAAGTTTGGAAGAACAGGAAGATACATCATGCAAATATTACTCAAAAGAAAGTTGAGAGTGGCTAAAGTAGTATCAAAGTAGATTTCAAAACAAGAAATTGAAACCAGAGATAAAAGGGTACATTTCAAAATGATAAAAGCATTGTTTCACCCAAAGAAGATACCAACCCTAAATGCACATGTACCTAATAACAGAGCTTCAAAACACATAAAACCCAACAGAACTAAAATAAATAAATAAGCCTATAATTATTGATGGGGACTTTATCCTCCTCAATAACTGACAGAACAAGTTTAAAGAAAATCAAGGATACAGAAGTTTTAAATTGGACGGTCAGAGCAGAAGTAGGTAGATAAAAGAAAAACAGGAATGAAATAAACATACCAATTTGTGGGTTGAAAGCTAGTGATCTCTAGAACAGTGGTCTCCAATCTTCTTAGCACCAGAGACCGGTGCTCCTATGAGAATCTAATGATGATCTGAGGTGGAGTCGAGGCAGTGATGCTAGCACTGTGGAGTGGCTGCAAATGCAGACGAAGCTGCTCACTTGCCTTACGCTACCTCCTGCTGTATGGCCAGTTCCTAACAGGACTAATACCAGTCTAAGACCAGAGGTTGGGGACTCCTACTCTAGAACTCCTTGAACTGGTAATTAGCGTTAAGTAGCTTTGAGCCATTCTTAGACTTGATGAATTAATGAACTAACATATGGTCTATAACCCCCTGGAATCAGAATTACTTGACATACCTATTAAAGAGGAAGATGCTCAGGCCCCAGGGTCAGATCTCTTGAATCCAATCTCTCAAAATGAGATCCAAGGACTACATTTTTAATAATCTCACACTTAACTCTTAGACTTGATGGAATCAGCAAACTAACACTCTAAGATAGGATGCCACTCCACAGGCCTGCGAACCCAATAGAAACAACTAATTTAGAGGCTGAAGAGGATTCCATTGTCATCACCCCGTGAATCTACAAGAGGAATTAAAGTCCTTGAAGTATGATACTTTGTGATTACCAGAACTCTCTATGGGTGGGATTAAGCAGATTTAAGATGTGTGTGTGTGTAGATGACGAGGGGAAGATAAAGAAAAGGGAAAGGGGGGAGCAGTGTTGGGAATATGTGCATAAGTATGTGTTATGTTTATATATGTCTTCAAATTTTGGCTGAAGTCATTTTTGTAGAGCCATAGAATCCTATTCTTCTTTTTCACAAATAAAACAAATCGACCACATACTTTCTAATTTCTAGAAGCCAGACTTCTAGTTTAAGAGCCAATCTACTAGCCCAGCTTAAATAAATAGCTAACACTTACTGAACCAGGTACTGTATATGTGTATTTCAACAAAATATTTATAATAATGCTATAATTATCCCCATTTCAAAGGAGAAACTGGGCAACAGTGAGATTATAACTTACCCAGAGTCATATGACTATAGTAAATCAAGGATTCAAACTAAGGAAATTTGACAACACAGATCTATTCTCTAAGCCCAATTGGCTTTTACTGCCAAAGTTGGATAAGGAATCACTGCTTTAAATCCCTGGACCGAGGGCTGATGGACATTTGAAGCTAGATCTAGCACTAGGTGCCAGAACCCAACCACTACTGGTTCAACTGCAGGTCAATTAAGAGAACTCTCTCAAAGTTTTCATGCTGAGGTTTCCACTGTAAAGGGGATTCTGGGCCATTTCTGTCTTGCTGACATGGCAGAAATCCAAGAATACTACTGGCTCTGCCTCAACTGAAAACTGAGTAGTCTTTAAGAAAGCTTTAAAGTTCTCTCTTGTATCAAAAGTCTTGGTAGCTAGCTAGAGATGTTCTAAATGAGCTTTTAGGATGGAGTCTGTACCTCCCCACATCCGGTGACAAGATTTGCATACCCAAAAAAGTAGATGCTCAAGAATTTAGAATGCTTTTATGGGAAAAAAAAAATTCCTCCTTTCCCAAAGGCAGCAGATTTGTCAGAGAATGACTGGTACACTTCTCTGGGACCAAGCGAGGAAGACTCAAGACAGCTCTCTCTGGGCCTGAAAGACTAGACAAAAAATCAGTCAGTTTCTCACAAGAGCAGGCAACAGTTATAGGCGTTCTCGGGCTATGCCTAATTGAGAGTCAATTACTATCAGTCAAGGCCAAGAAAATCCCACATTATGAATGAGACAACAAATTGAAATACAAGAGTTGAAAGCCAAGAACATAAAGTGGGTTATAAATTTGAAAGGACAGAAAAGGCAGGAAGATGGAGAAGTAATAACAGCTGTTATATAGAGCTTACTATTTATCATGTTTCAAGATCTTTAAATATTTTAACTCATTTATTACTATAATCATAAGAGGTAGGGTACTACTACGCATATTTTACAGAAGAAACTATGGCACAAAGAATTTAAGGTGCCCAAAGTTACATAGATAGTATATGGCAGAGCTGGAATTTGGGTCCAGACAGTCTGCCTCCAGTAGTCATTTATATTCATAAACTGTATATAATGCTACCTCTCCAGAAAAAATACAGTAAGAACTGAAATAGAGGTAGCAGAGATGAAACGAATGAGTTAATGTAAACCAGGTCCATCCACTCTTTATGTGTTACCTGCCATACAGTTTGATATGTTCTATCAAAGACAGAATCCTGTCAGGTAATCAGAATTCCAAACAACTCAATCCAGTATTCTAAGATTAGGGACATTCATTATACTTGAGGTACAGTTAGTTACATCTTTCTCTACCAAAAAATGTAGTTTACATAAAATAACAGGTTAAATAGTAAACAGGTTAAAAAAAAAACTACAATTACAGCCAAAAAGATATTATAAAATATAAGGTCCCAGTTTTTTCTAATGAAAGGCAAAGAGCAGAACCATGGAGGGTGATGTTAATCTTAAATTAGAAGACGAAGAGTGGTTGGCATACCATGAAAATGTCAAGCAAAGGACGTAACTGTTCATAAATCTCACAGACATGTACACCTGTCTCACTTAGCGCTGGCCATATAGTAAGGGTTCATTTCAGCAGTGGATAGCCAGAATGGAAGAGTGAGTGCCACTGAAAGTGCCTGAGCATTCATCTTGTGCTTTCTTCAATTTGAGAGATCCTCAATAATCTCTTTGAAGTAGATTCTCTCTTTCCAATGAATGCTTTTGATTTACAGCAAAGATTTTCATTTCCAAAACATAAACAAATTAGGAGAACTTCATGTTAAAATATACACCAGATCTTAAAATGCAAGTTTTATTAAAGTCTAGGTGGGTGAATCAGGTGGATGTGAGATTCTACCCTAGGCCCACCTAGGAGCAACTCTATAGAATGAGAAGAAAATAACAGATTCGGTTAATAAAAAACTATACTAACTGAAAGTTGATCAATTGTAATGAGTAGTAAAATACAAGGTGGGATTGCTTTTAACTGTTCATATTGAGGCTCAGAAGTAATTCTGTTTCCTGCGCATCATCTAAAGTTAGTGAGCAGCACATTCCATGGCATATGATTTAGAAGTCTTATGTCTTAGCATAGTGCATCTAGCTTTTCATCCTGAATCATGTGTCTCAAGTGCTATCCTGCATCAGTTCACTGAGAAGTGGCCCAAAGGAAAGTTAGTAATATTAAAGAGATTTTCATTCTCATGAGTTAAAATTATACTCTAGCCAATAAAAGCTTAATTCTCAACTACTTGGAAAAGTCATCCATTCAGATGGAATTTATATTTTATAAGATTTCCAGATATCTGAAGTCTTGGGGTACAGAAGTATGAATAGTAATGTAATCTCCAAAGGCTAGTCTGGCCCCCAACAGATTTTATGATTATAGTCTAGATATAGCTTAATATAATAAGACATTAGAACAAATATTAATGAATATAATTTATTCTTATGTGGCAATCTAGTAAAACTAGAAAGCAGTACATAAAACAGAATTACTTTCATACAATCATATCCATATTTCTACCATTTTTATTTAGTTATCTGGCACAGACGATTCCTACTTTTCACTACCCTGAATTTCACTTGTCCCCTAATCCAGGGGCATTGAAAAGTATCTGTATTATGCTTTTTATCCCATTAATCCACCCATTAGTCAGTGATCCAACATTTTTTGTGGGTACAATTTTCCTTTACCAAGGTGGACTCAAAAAGAGTAAAATTGTAGATTCTAAATAGAAGCCATAAAAAATGTTTTTCCCTATTCTATATTTTAACTGGGGTTTTAAGAATGTATTGTGGCAAAAAAGAGACCGTGTCCATACCCTTTATCGGTGCTGAAGGTTTTCTAGCTAACATGCAGTATAAATTCCATCATACTAATGAAAAAATAAAGGTCTTAGATCAGATTCCCCCATAATCAGGATTCTAGAACCTGCATTCCCATCTGTTCCGCCAATAACCTTCAGCTTAGGCTTCCTGTGACTACATCCACATTTTCCTCTCTCCTTTCTATCCCCCTGTTCTCCTCACCTACCTAATGCCCTTAAATTCTCAGAGGATCCCCGTGACTAGCACATTCAGCTTTTTCTTGCTCTCTACAGCAAAGGATCAGCCCTAGGGTTCCAGACATCAAAGATCTTAGCAAAGCAGAAACTACAGGGCATGATGTGAAGATAAAAGCCCGAGAAAATAAAATTTGGAAGAGGGAAGAGTACAAAAGGTCTCTTTTATGATAAAATAGTTGAGGAAAGAAAATCATATTAAATACTTTGAACATTTATATAAAGCATGTGCACAACATGCATTATTACATTTGAGCCATAAATAAATAAGCTGGATCAATAATTGATATTAGATCAGTTTTTAAACTAACTATACATGTAAAGGGAAAGAAAAGTCCTGAATATCTTGGTCAAGTACTGCCAAGTCCTGTGCTCCAAACATGTCACTCTCTAGTCATTCACATCCTTGGGCTGTAGGTCACTGAGAAATGCAGTCCAAAGCAGGCTTGATCTGGAATGGGGTTCTCAGATGACTTTGCCAGGATACCACAAACCTGAGCAGCCAAAATTCTAATTCCACCTAAGGCTGCTTTCCAGCCTGGGCTAGTGGGAGATAATATAGTTTTAAAAAGTAAGAGATAAAAATCTTTAACATTTTTCACTCAGGCATATCAATCCCTGGTCTCTATTCCCTATAATTCTGCTTTGTTGAAGGTACAAACAGACCAAGAAAGAGTGTCTTCTACCAGGTTGGACTCCATTACCTTCCCATGATGCCCTGTGCCTCAGAAAGGATGATTAATTATTAAGGTTAGTAACCCTTGAATGCAAAAGACCTAAGAGATGGTTTCAGCTAAGCCAAGTTAATAAATATCACATAATTTGAGTGCTTATAGAAAAAAAACCCTAATTTTTCTACTTCATTTTATTGGGAATATTATTTTCTCTTCAATATATTATATTAACTAATTTCTAAAGTGTCTGAATCTTTAAAAGATTTAGAATTATAATAATGCAAGTAGGCCTTATAAGTATATTAGAAAAGGGAGGGAAAGAAAGCTGTGGCTTATAGTTAATGACTGCTTCTGGAAACTATGCATTCATATAAATATTTAGCCAATTAAATTACTTAACTTAGTCAACAAATGGATATTACATATTCCCTGGTGCATACTGCATATATAGCTATCATCAGAATTGCTATGAGACTATTCTAAACTTATCATATGTCTCTGTAATGTAATATATGCCTTCCCATAACTATTGCTAAATGCTTTGGCCCCTTTCTTGCTAATATATATTTTTTTACAAACAGTCTTTTTCACCTATGATGGGGTACAGGTCAATAACAACAAACATTGGGTACTCTACAATTTTCACTGGTCAGCCTTATAAACTTTTACATAAGTTTCTATAAGTAAGGTATAGTTTTCTGTGACCCACACTGATATATTTAACACCTAATACCTTGTAACAGGTACTCTGTACATTGTTCTATGTATGTTATATATAATCCTCAAAACAAGCCTACGAGGTAGCTACAGGCAGCCTAGGAAGAACACGGTGAGCAAGGGAGTTCACTTAAGCATTACTCAGCAATAATTAGTTTTATCTAAATTGTCCAAATGCTGTCAGAAAAATATCTAAACAAACAATGAAACACAAATAAATTTCCTATAATTAATACTTTTTCATGTAATAATATTTGTTTTCTATCTATAGAAGACAAATTCTGTTCCCCTTTTGATTCCTGTACCCCCAAATTGGTTCAAATTTTATCTACTAGTAAAGAAAGTGTAAATATAAATTTAAATTAACACTTTTCTTTTAGACCAGGCATAGAGCTAACTTGTTGGCCTTGACACCCAGATGCAGAGGCTCAGTTAGGTCACAAAAATCTAAATGACCACGGGAATGCTACCACTCACTCACTATTCTATGTAGAAACTTGTTTAACTTTTTTTTTTTTTTAAATCTTTCATTACTACTATTCAGAAAGTTTCCAGATAGGTTTAGAAAAAAAAAAAGTAGAATGAGACAAAGGTCAAAAGTTGTAAGAATAGTAAGAGTCTCTCCACTTAGACCATATGGAGAATGAACCTTCCTGAAAAGGTATAAAAACGTAAACAATAAACAGAGAACCCATTATGTCAAAGTTATATGGAATTTTGTGAGAAGTGGTACATTATGGACAAAAAGCATTATTGTATTTTCACTGTAGCTCATATGAAGGCCTGGGACACCCACGGGATTGTATCTTGCAGAAAACTCTTTAGAGAAAGCTAGAATGAAGTTAAAAATGGGTATTGCTGTTTGAAAAAACTAAGTTTCCTAAGGTTAACTTCTGTAGGCCCTCGCTATTTCTCACTTGATTTATAATACTTGATTTATAATATTCTAATGATGTTCTCTAACTCTCCAATTCAACCTTTGTGTTGTCACTAATCACCTAAGTAATAAAGAACCTTCAACTGGTTGGGTACCCTTTACTCACAGGATAAATTCCAAACTCCTAGCACTACGTATCCATCCTTGTTCTTTTTCTTGCTACTTTCAAGTGTGCCATTCACAGGCAGGTGGTCACTTCACGATCTCCTCCTGTCTTTGACCAAATACCTCTGTCTCGGTGGTGGTCAAATCCAAACCTACCCTTTCTGTCTTGGCCCCAGCAGGTGCAGCCCTAATTTCCTCAACATGCCATACAGTTTCATGCTTTTGTGTCCTTGCATATGTTACCTCACCTGGCTAGAATGCCATTCCCTCCTCTCCCCATTTCTTCTGCCTGATTCCTTTAGGACTCAGTTTTAAATTACCTGAGAAGCTTTCCTGACATCTTCACCCTTGGGTGGGTCAAATGCTCTTTGGCCACTGCACTGTATTTCCCCACTAGATTGTGACCTGCTTTACCACTTTCTAGCTGAGTGACCCTGAACAAATTCATTAATTTCAATGAGCCATTTCTTCACATACAGAACGTTAGCAATAATTTGATGTCACTATGAAAAAATGAGTGTGAAAAATCTCTTTGTAAACAGTAGAAACTATGCAAGCATTAACAATTTTATCATAAGCCAAAAGAATACACAGTATTCTAGATGAATATAGTTCAGTTGACCTAAGCCTAAGATTCATCTCTTGGTCTCCAGTTCCCTCTTCAAGGATGCCTGGAATTTTATCTGATTTTCTGGCTAAGTCCTTGTAGTTGTATCTGCAAAGGGAAAAAGTCTATAGTGATGTCCAGGTTATTTGAAAAAAAAAAAAACTAAGTGCGTAGCTTCTGAATGGTAAAGATGGTTCTTTTTTCCACCCTTTTTAATGCCTTCACAAGAGTACTGGGTTATGCACGTAAAAATACTTGGTAAAATGAAAGAGCTGAATTAATGAGCATAACCTGTCTGCAGTGAGCTTATATATTCAAAAGAACTGATCTGACAGATCCCTTTATGAATCTGGAATTGTGAAAATAGTAATAAGTGTCTTCAATGCCATCTTATAGTAAGAAATTAAATTTCCTGCTATGCTTATTTTATTTGATTTGATAAATTCTGTAATTGCTATTTTAGTGACTCATGCTTAACATATGTTTTAGTATTATCAAAAATCACATACAATTCAATACTTACTTATTGACTATTTATTGCATTAAGCCCTATAAGAACATAAAGGACAAAGGACTCTACCCAGAAGATGCTAACATATAGAAAGGAAGCTAAGTCATCAATATATATAATTAATACAAGGTGGAATGTTGTTAAGATGTTTGGAGGACCTAAGGCTAATGACAATCAATGAAGATATTTGAGTTATGGCACCTGGGCTCTAAAAATTAAAACCGTGTATTACAAATTATTGGTGGCCAATAGCTACTATAGAATATCTACTACATATTACATATGTAACATCTCCTACATGCAATGGCAGATATTCCTGATAGCCTTCCTCCTTAATCTAATTATATTACCTAACTGTATTGTTGTCTAATGAGTAAGGACCCACTGTTAACAGTTACATTAGACGAATGTGCCAAGCAGTTTCAAGCCCTTGGGGTGTATTATCTCATTTAATGTCCACGACAGCCCTGTAAGGTAGATACAGTTAACCCTGTTTTACAGATGAAGAAACCAAGGCACAGGTCTTGTAATTTTTCAAGGCCAAGAGGAAAAAATCAAAATAAGTAAACAAGGACCCAAGTGACAAAAACGAGAATTCCATACAGTGAGCGGGACCCACTTGCCAGACCTCCTTCACGGACTGCTTTCCACTTCTCCCTAATGCACCCAGAGGGAACAACCTATTTCCTTTCTTTTCCCGCCAGGATTATAATCCATAGTTTAACTGCTGATTCTCCTGCGGATCCTCTCAAGCATCCCCACTCCAGAGGGAGGGCAGCTATTTAAATCACAGGCAGTGGTGGGAAAAGGAGACCGAATCAGATCCCTGGGCGAACAAAGCGCAGATAGGATCACGAAATGAAACCTTTCGGGCTGGGTATCCGTTTCTGGATCATCTCCAGGGGGATGGCAACAGCACCGGTTCACCCGGCGGGCGCTACCTGGTCAGTATCCTCTCCCCCCTGTGCCCAGGCGGCCTGGGTTTTGCCATCTGCTGGTTTCCCTTGTACCTACTGGCGCTGCCCGCGCCACAATCTCCACGGTGCTCGGACCACCAGGCCTCACGCGCCTCGCTCTCCGCAAACCCCAAACCCCCCCGGGTGCGCGTCGGCCCCTGCAGGGGCGGCCCGCCCCGCTCGCTCCCCGGCCGGCTACTCACGGTTCCAGTACACCGGGTAGCACTCTCCTTGGGTCACATCCACCTCGTAGAGGCCGCCCCGCACACACACCCGCTCCATGTTCACCAGCTCCTCCATCTCGGGCTCGAGCCTCGCCGTGCGCGGGCAGAAGCCGCAGACGCGGTCCTCGTCGTCGTCCCGCCCCGCGCTGGAGGCCGGGCCGCACGCATGGTCGCCGCCCGGGTCCTCGGCCTGGGGTGGGCCGCCCGTGGCCTGCAGCAGCGTCCGGAAGGCGAGCTCGATGCGGAGCGAGTCGTAGCCGATGAACGGCTTCCAGGTCTTCTTGTCCTCCTTGTAGAACCAGCGCACCTCCTCCGGGCCCAGCTCCGTCACCACCTCGTAGCGGTGCCGGGAGGCCGCGCCGGCCGGCCGGGGGCGCTTCCTCTCCCCGGGCCCCCCTCCGGCTGCCCCGCCGCCCCCCGAGCTCGCCGGCCCCAGTGGCGGCTGCTGCAGGGACGAGGAGCCGCCGCCGCCGCCGCCGCCGCTCTCGCCCTCGCTGAAGTAGCGCAGCGAGGAGCCCGAGTCGGCGGAGCTGAAGTCATAGTTCTCGTCACTGAGGCAGGGGTCCAGCACCAAGGGGAGGCCGCGGTCGTCCGCGCCCGGCGCCAGGGGCAGCCCCGGCTCCCCGCGGAAAAGGGCCAGGGGCACCTGGTCGGCGCCCAGGTCCCGGCCCGGCAGGTGGTCCAAGCAGCAGACGCGGCGGCCCCCGAACGCCGGCTCCGCATCCGCGCCCCGCTCCCAGGCGCCGCCGCCGCCGCGGCCGTTGCGCTCGGGGCTCGGCGGGGACCCGTGGCCCGGGAAATTCATGGCGTGGAGACGCCGCCGGCTGCCCGGCCCGCAGCCGAGCCGCGGTCCCCCGCGCTTCCGCTGCACATTCAACGCCGCCGCCCTCTGCACCGGGCGTTTTTAATCCCTCAAGTCGCGGCCGGGGCGCCGGCGGCCGCGGCGGTGGCTCCGCCCCTCGCCCCGCCCCCGGGGCCGCCGGCGCGCCCCGCGGTCCGCCCCTTTGTCACGCTGCCCGGCGTAGGCGGTGCTCGGCCCCGCCCCGTCCCCCAGCCCCCCCGCCCCCCGCCCCCGCCGCGCGCGCCGACCCGGAAGCCCCGGCTCCCGGCCCCGCCGGCCCATCATCCCTATCACCCGGCCGGCGGCTTGGTACGAGGTCAGCGCAGGGCACCTGGTCACTCACCGGATTTGTCAACTCTTTCCCGCCTCTGCCCTCTTTTCCCTGCACATCTGCCTCGGCCCCCGCCCTTCTGGGGGTCAGAGCCCAGATGTGGAGAGGCTTTACGCCGGTCGCCCTTGCAATCTGGGCCATCGCCTCAAGGGTTTGATTAAGGAAGGTGCAAGTCGAGAGGGGTCCCCAGTAGTTGGAGTCTCCTGACCTTAGTTTTGTGACCTCAGGCCCGCCCGCGGCCTCTTCCCATCATCTGGTTCTGCTCCTACTAGAATTGGCCCACGGGAAGACAGTCCGCCTCATACCTACTGATTCCTGTGGTTGGCATCACCACTCCTACGCAAATTCAAGTCTAAACCTCCCTTCACATGCAAGTGTATGTTATTGCTTATCTTTCGATGCTTATTTCCTGTTCTCTCAACCAGATTGCAAGGCCCTTTGAGGAAGACCAAGTCTACATGCCTCAACTTCTCCCCCATACTGGGTACACAGTGTCTATTACAATGATGGCAAATCCAGCGGGTTGTGATAGAAAGATTATTAGATTGAAAGCCAGTAAACAACTAGGCTCTAGACTTTTGCTAACTAAACACAAGCAAGTCACTTATCTCCTTGATGTTTTGGTTTCCTCTTCTGTAAAATAGTCGTTATTGGACCAGATGATCTTTAAAGTCTCACCCAGCAATGGAAATCTATGACTTTAGGTCATCTACCTGTTCTTCATATATCTCTGATTTTGTAGCTCACTTTCTGGGATCAGATTGAATGCTGAGGTCCGCCTGCCTGGTTTTTTCATATTATGAGAACAATTTTATAACTCTCATCACTCTGTGTTGATAGTATAGAGAAAGACATTCTCCAAACTCAGTGTTTACAATTCAAGATCAGACAGTATTCACTGTTTCCACCTACCTACCCCTTGTAGAATCAGATTTGTAAGACAGTTTTTATTGCTTCTGGCATGTAACCTGTCAGAAATTAATTCATTATTAAGCAGTACTGTCTCAAGCTTGTACAGGATCTATGAATGAATTTGAAAAAAAAAATGGCTTTGCTTCCTATGGGCAGATACAGAACCACTGTTCATGGACTGGATTTCTGGCCCAGTTTGTACCCTTGGCTAGATTATCTTGGCTAAATAAGCAACGAATAACCTGCCCAACTGGACACTGCAGCTCTGACTCAAAGGATCAGAGATCTTGTTTCCATTTAGATTGTTTTTGGGGTACATGCTTATCAATTTCTTCTCCAGTATTTCTATTGACAATGTGCAGAATACGAAATTGGGCATGAGCTTTCATCTTTTAACTACTGACGAAAGCATTCATTGTATAGTGTTCTCATGGTCACCAATAAGGTGGGAATCTCTGTGCTAGTTTCTGATGCAAAAGATCATGGGAGGGACTTCATTCCTTCTTTAAAAAGGCACCATAAAGCATAGTTGAAGGGGAGTACAGAAAAATAAACATACATTATTGTACAATATGAAGAGTACTATGAGGTTGATTTAAAATAAGGGATATTACAATATTTAAAATATTTCTATCCCTTTATAGTTCTCAATAGAACATAACCTACCTGTACTGCTATCTGGTCAGAATACTGTAGCCGAATTTTAACTATTAAAGTACAGTTATAGAAATAATGTTATTCATTATGAATATTCCTCTGTTAAAAAACAATTACTCCCTGCTCTATATTGAATGATAATTATTTAAATGTTATGCTTATTACGTTATCTTGAAAAGGTTATCTTCTTCTGGCCCATTGTGTAAGGCCACACTCTTTTATTAGCACGGTCATTTTTGAAGAAGATATTGATCCTCAAATATGATTTTTAAAAAAGAACAACAGTAAACAAACCACAATGAATTTGGAGGTGAAGACCCCAGATTCTCTCTGGACCTGGCTATCTTGGTCTAAACCTTTGGTGAGGAGAGATGTTAATCAGTGTTTGTGGGAGGTAAGATTGCTTTTGCCCCTCTGAAATGAGCTGGGGCTAGAAGGATAGATCCAAGTAACCAGCCCCATGCTGACAGTAAAATATTTGAACATATAATATCTAATTTCACTTAACTGTATGTGTTTATTTTGTTATTCCTTGGCCATATCAAGGCAAAGGCCCCAAAGCCTCTCTCCTCAACTATTTTTTCTGCTTTAAAAAATCATCCTTGATCTGATTCTTCCTGCTGCTACTGTCCTACTTTTGCTTTCTAGAGCATCTTTCAGGTTGTATAATCCTGAAAAGAGGGGGAAGGATTTCTCTGTTCCAGTCCTCACCTGTTGAAACAGCTGTCAGGTGGCTCCTCACCACTTTATATCATTAGTGCTTGCAATTGACACAGCAGTATATGAACTTCCATGGTTGTGTGTAAAGCATTCTATTGTATTTTACTAATTACCCAAGACCAAGCCTCCTTCATTTAATCCAAATAAGTATGATTGATTCAGACTTCTGGCATCTGTGGATCTATGCTATTGCAATAACCAGGTGAAGGTAGAACCAAACCTGAATGGTTGGTGCCAGACAATAAAAGAGGCAAAGCCAGATGGTTTGTACTGTAGAAGACTGAAGCAGCTCATTTGCACATCCTGCCATCCTACTTCCCCCTGCTGGCATCTGGCAGGGTCTATCCAGCAAGCAAAAGCCATCTTCTGCTCCCCACTCCTCCAAAGTTACATGATGCAATTTTGTGTCACCTTTCTCTTTTTTTCTCCCGTAAAGATTGTCCTTGTTCATTTTAACCGCTTTTCTGCCTGCATAAAAATATTAGAGGTAGCCTAGTGCCATGTAATTTATTCTGAGCCAATAACCCACACCTGCATTTGAAATGGCTTTGATTAAATATATGATGGAATATTTAGAATGAAGAAAGAGAGCAGTTATATAATCATACCATCATCTGTTGTATCTCTTGTTTGATAAGCCATCCACTACATTTTAAATTTTATTTTACTTTTTATTTTTAGTATTATGATTTATCTGGTTTCTTAAAATTAGAGTATCTTAGTCTGTTTGGCCTGTTAAAACAAAATACCATAAACAGAATGGCTTCTAAAAAACAAATATTTATTTTTCACAGTTCTGGCCTAGGAAATTCAAGATTATTGTGCCAGTAGATTTGGTGTCTGATGAGAGCTTCATGGTCATATTTTCATTGGGTTTTCATGTGTCAAAAGAGCTAGGGAGTCTGTGAGGCCTTTTTTATGAGAGCCCTCATGAACCAATCACCTTCCAAAGGTCCCAACTCCTAATACCATCACTGTGGGGATTAGCATTTCAACATGTGAATTTTTGGGGGGAGGGGGGGTTGGACACAAACATTCGTAACCAGAGAGTGTCTGCTTTGATGTATCGACTAAATGAGAAGATAACCTAGATTGAAGTAGAGAACATTCATTGATATGTATTAGATGTCTACTAAGTTTCAGGTACTATACTAAGACCTACAGTGAAGCATTCAGTCTAGAGGCATCTTTAAATAAATCCCATAACACCAACTTTTTATTCTTATGAGGAATATAATGTAATGCCAGAATGACCACAAGAGCCATTCTTTCACTAAATACAGATCAATAGAGGAAGCCAAATTACATCCATATGGTAGCTAGGCAAACAGAAATAACACAGGAGTATGTAATGAATAAAGTCATTTATGCTTCTATTTATTCATTCAACAAATATTTATTGTCAGTGCTATTTTGATAATGGTTTGTTTTTATGTTTATGTTTTAATGAAATCATACTTAAAGTGTAGAATTATCAAATGCATTTACTTTAAGATTTGTAAGAGGTCTGTTCACAAAACTGTATGTACAAAACCCCCATAATTTTAAAAATATTCTTTCTAGAAATAAAGGCCAATGGTATTGAAGGTATATATTCAAATGAAAGAAAATATAAATCAATAAAATATTGATGCATACTCTGTGGAGGCAGCCACAAAACCTTCATCAGCTTATTTATATCAGAGAGAAGATTTGGCTATATTCCTGAACTTTCATTGTAAAAAAGTGATTTAGATGATAGCGCAGGCTGCTGCGAAGTCCACATTATACGTCTATTGTAGATGCATTTGATGACTTTTATGCTCCAGGATTTTTTCTTTTCTTATCTCAGAGATAAACTGAAAGTACATCTTTATTCACAAAACATATAGTATATAGCTAATATAGGCCTTCACCAAAAAGTAATTGATAATCATAGTATTGTGCTGAGAAAGACTTAGTAACATCTTGTATGTGTGTAGTTTATTCTGAGTTTCATATAACAAGTGAAAAGGAAAGAAAAAATGCTATGTTTCAATAGGGATTTTCACTAGTTCATCTCTGGGTAATTTGCTGAGTTTTTAAAAGACTGAATGGCAGAATCGATTTGCTGTTTCTGCAACTGCTGCTTAAGAAAGCATGTTCAGCCATAAGTCAGCATTTCAAATGTAAGATTTCAGCTTGAACAATATATGGACTCACAAGTTCAGAAACCCCTTCCACAGGATTTCCCACCAACTTTTTGAGCCATACTAGATAGCCAGTTGTATCATTAATAAAATAGGATGGAAGGAAAACACAGTTCTTCAGAAATTTAATCTTCTTAAGACTAAAGCTATTTTAAATATAAGAAATAAAAATGGCCTTGCATTTATAACTTATTCTTTCTTCTTAAGTTCAAAATCAAGCTAATTCTTTCTTCTCCAGATTCAAACTAATTCTTAATCACCAAGACCTAACAGCCCTTGATCTGATTACTTATATTACTCAACTTTTCAAGTTAGGAAAGATAAACCTTGATTACTCACACTGTTCTTCTAGGTTAGAAACTGTAATCTACAAATGCTCTTCAGATAATTTTTAATGAAGACATAGGAAACAGTATATTCATTTCCTGGGGCAGCCATAACAACTTTCCACAAACTGTGTGGTTGAAAACAACAGACATTTATTCTCTCTCAGTTTGAATGCTAGAAGTACAAAATCAAGATGTTGTCAGGGCTGGTGTCTTCTGAGGCTCTGAGGGAGAAACTGTTTCATGCCTCTCTCCTAGCTTTTGATGGTTGCCGACAGTCCTTGGTATTCACATTCCTTGGTTATGACTCCTGTCTCTGCCTCCATCATCACATGGCCTTCTTCTTTCTTTGTCTTCCTCTGTGTGTCCTCTTCTTATAAAAGACACTAGCTTTTGGATTTAGGGCCCACTCTAATCCAGTGTGACTTCATCTTAACTAATTACATCTGCAAAGACTCTATTTCCAAAAAAAGGTCACATGCTAAGGTTCCAGGAGGCCAAGAATTTTGTGAGGACACTATTCAATATACTATAGACAGTGAATGTGAATATGCAAGCACAACTGTTTAAACCTTTAAACATATGAACAATTACTAGATTAATTTTTACTTGGAGCACTTTTGTATGTTTAAATGAAAACGAAAATCAAAAATGCATATGCAAGAGTTCAACCTTCTGAATACAGAAAAGGTATTGCACAAAGGAGATTTTGTAATATGCTTACTACAGTAAAGTCAGTGATTCATTACAAAACAAATACTATTTGACAGAGGTAGCTTAGGAAAATGTGCCTTTTGACTCTCTCAACTATTTTCATTCATCTATTCATCCAATTATCTATTCGTTTTCTCAGCATCAAAACAAATTTAAGGTGATTTTGAGAAATACATTCAAAATAATGAATGTAAGTGAGAAAATTGGAGAAAGGGGACAAGTGAGATTAAAAAAATAAGGGAATAAAACATACTAGGTAAAGTTCCATATATTTGAGAAATAGAGATGGGCCACAACTTGGCTCTGAGTTTTCCGCTAGATTGGTTATGTGATCCATACTCTTAATTAGATGAAACAATTGGTTATTGATGTTCTTTCTGTGTAAACAAGGAAATAAAGCATTATTCAGCAAAGGGAATTACTTATTTTCATCTTTAGAATTCTACATGATAAATATATTATTGTAATACTGTTCTATCAATATTCTTCTCTGACATTTCTCAGATAAGTCATAGATTTTCTATAAAACATTTTTTTAGGGGGCAATGAGAGAATCTTTCTTAAACTTTGACAGACAGACAGTACTAGAAAATATAACTCAAACTGTATTATCCTTGTTTTGAAAACAAAATGATAATAACAAACAAAACCAAAAACCAATCCACAGTAGGAAATATCTTGTTGCTGGATTGAAAGTAGAATGGTTAAATAATCTATTGTACATCTAATACTACGGAACACTATGCAAAGAGCAGTTAAAAAGAACATACTGGGACAGAAAGATCTTCACATTATTAAGTGAAAATAGCAAGTTACAGAAAAATGACCCATGGTTTGATCTTATTTTTACATTAAAATTCAAATAAAAACTCACACTCCATATGTGTATATATTTGTAGATATTCACCTACATATATAAATCATTGATAGGACTTTGAAAGAATAAGCTACAAGTTACCCACATAGTTAATTCTGGATGGTGGGAAAAAAATGAAGTCAGACCTTAAATTCTACATTATTTGAACTTCATAGGATTAGGGTACATTTGTATGTTATTTGTATAATTAAAAAAATAACTTTTAAAACAATTGAGATAAAATGGAGAATAATATTGGTTAGTATTGACTACTCCCACCTGAATTAGAAGTTTCTCTTCTCTGCATCAATCTAGTTGATTAGCATTTTAAAAATAAACTCACTGTCCACAGGTGTCATAGAATCCACACATAGGTTGCAGACAGATCTAGGTTCAATTTTTAGTCATGTCAAAGACTATGTGAGCTTTGAACCTCAGATTCATCAGCAGTTACATGAGAATAATGACAATGTTCGCCTCACTTTGTGTGGTAAGGATTATTTAAGACAAAATGAAATAATGTATATGAAAGCTCTTATGGGGCCTCCACTATTGTCACCTGCCATAGCTGGCAACAAACACACTATGCAACAGAAGACCTCCCTATGTTTCAAAAAGTTTTCTCTTTTTTCCTGTCCTTGCTTCCTTCTTATTTAACTATAAATAGTAGAATTGATGGTATTCAGCATCTACAGTACCTTATTAATTTACCTTTTAACTAGCCCTGTGATTCTTCAATTACTTGACCTTTTTCTTCTCGGAACTGTTGGCCAGTCCACACAGTAATCAAGGAAGAGATTCAACCTCTCAGTCATTAAAGGCCCTGTAATAATCATAACCTCTTCTCCAGAGCTGTTCACAAGTCCATTTTGGCTTTGCTACCTTAGTGCAACTCCTTGGAGAGGCCATAGGCCTGAATTTTAGATAACATGGAGTCCTTGTTGCAACTCTGCCCTCTCCCCTACCTAATACTGCTGATACTGCTGGCCTTCTTTTTTTAATTTTTTAATTTTTTTTTATGCGAGGCAACCCTTGACCTCACAGATTGCAAGGACCTTGTCAGTTTACAATCCCTTATTTTTTATTTTTTTATACCTACAGCACCTGGTCTTCCTAGGTGGTCTCCCATCATAGTACTAACCAGGCTTGATCCTGCTTAGCTTCCGAGATCAGACGGGATCGGGCTTGTTCAGGGAGGGTGGCATGGCCTAGACCAGGCCTCCTTAATATGAGTGACACAGTGTGTGAGGTTAAGAGCTAAAATTGAACTCACTCTCCAATGTGCTTTGAAATTATCTTTTGAGAAGTCCAGGGATCCACAAAATTCTTTAGTATCTACAAACTTCTGATTTGAAGACTTAGTAGTCTGAGTCAAAAGTGAAAACATGGAAGTCATTATTATAATTCTCAGGGAGGAAAAAGACGCAAATAGAATTTTTTAAAAAATTTATTTTATTATTATTAGTTTTAAATATATAGTACATTGGTTAGACATTTATATGGTTTATGAAATAATCCCCCTGATTTGTCTCTCTTCCCTCTAGCTCTACACCTAGCCATTACATTACTGCTGACTCCATTCCCTGTGCCATGCTCCCCATTTCTTTGACCATATATCAAACTACTAATTTGTACAATAAAATTTTATTTTCAGTGGCATCTTTCAGCTTCTTTAAAGAATAGTAGGGCAATATTTTACTACCAGTAAAATGAAGGACAATTGGAATAACTTCTCTCTCTCTCAAGAGGTATTAATTATTAAGAGAAACTGACAAAAGATCAACTCAAATGAATAAATATATATCAAATGTCTATTAAGTGTGAACCAAGAGCTGTATGAGGGACAGAACTTATAGTCCAGTAGGAAAGATGGACTATAATTGCACATAATTGTCACTCAATCTGTATTACTTAACCAGGGCACTTCCAGGTACTTATTTCATTTGTGACCTGTATTGACCTTATCATTATTTTCACCTGGTCCCACCAGGGGCTCATCTCTGTAAGTCACTGTTGAGCTTTTGATGGGAAGGGCATTGCAAAGTTCAACCTGCTTTAAAATATTTGCTCAGTTGGTCTGCCATGGTGGGTTCTTCCCTCATACCTGGTCTGACATACACCCACATCTTGAAGCACTTTCTTGAGTTATATAATAAAATGTAGGAGCATTGTTCTTATATGTATATCCTTAAAATGTGTACAATTGGTATAGTCAGGTTTTTCACTAAGTATAAATGAGGTCATATTAAAGTTTTACTGCCCAAATTATAATTTGGGTCTCCACTGACTTGATTGCTGGTCAAATATTTTCTGTTGTGCCCCCAAAAGATGACTTATATCAACTTGCAATCTATTCTCTGCAGTACAATAATTATTCTGGTCTACCATGTTTCTTTTCTCCTGCTCTGGCAACACTGTGTCTGCCCATGGCATCCAATTAGCTTGAAAGAAGCTTGCTGTTGCCTTGCTAATGGTGCCATCTCTTCCCAATATTGGTTGTGGTCTTGCCTAGGTGCTGTGCTCTGAATGCCCCCCTAAGTCTCCACCATCCAGGTGTCAGAACAGTGCCAGGCTGACTTGGAAGGAAAGGAAATCAGTTCTCTTCCCAGCTCTGAGCCACACCTTTCACCTTGAACGTGGAGCACAGCTACTCTGCCTAGACTCGCAAACTTTCCCCTTTAAACTCTCCCTTCAATTTTCAGTCCCCAGGGTCAACTCTTAGCTCCACTTTCCCATCTATATATCTTATTCCCCTTCCAAAGTAAATCTCAAAAAGCCTCAAGGACAAAGCTTGAAGTTAACCAGCACAGAACATTATGTGATCATATTGAAACACCTAGCACTTGTTGTCAAGTTAATACACTAACAAGATCAAGCATCCTAATAGTTTTCCCCCAAAACAGAGGAGTGGTCTCCTCCAAAGGTGAAGAAAAAAGTCTCTACTTCTGAGTACAAAAGAAACTGCAATTCTTAAATGACATCTTTCTCACTCACATTCACCCAGGAAAATCTTAAAACCCAGGCCTAGCTAGGACACCTGAACCCAAAGGAAGTTGTGCCGTCCAGAAGGAAAAAGATAGTGTGTTTCTATTAACCCAATAAATTCCCAATAGTTTGATAGATTGGTAAAGGCACAAAGGCATGAAACCCTTAAGACCAGTCAATGTCAATGTATGAAGTGGCTGGGATTAGAAAACTCTGTGTAGCTCTATATGAATCTGGCAGAAAACATGAAGGGCAGAGGGTAAGAGGGAAACCTTACAAAATGAAATTCTAGATGTGAATTGTGTGGAAGACAAACTCAGGCCTGATGAAGCAAACTGTAAACATTTTGACTTCTTAAATCATCAATAAGTTAATAGCATCAAAAACTTCTGAAAAAATTATCATAAATAGGACTGACATAGATTACAAATCTTTATAAAGAATTCCTAGTCATAGATTGGAAAAATTAATAAGCCCCCATCAGAAAATTGGGCAGAGTTATGAATATAAAATTAGCTAAAGAGGAAATGAAAACTTAAAAATGGTTAAAATAATAGGATAAAAGGTTCATCTGACACATGAACAAAATAAAACTATATAAATATATATATAGTAAAACAATAATTGGATGTCACTTTGTGCCAAGCAAACTTTGTGCCAGGTAACAGACTTGCTCTACCACGGTCATGAGGCCAGAATTTATTCTGTAATAGGAAGACATTGACAGATTTTTTTAGTAGTAGAGTAACATCATCTCAGCTTCCTCTCTTTTTTAAAAAGGAAGATTAATTAATCAATGGGGTATAGGATGAATGAAAGAAGATGAGATTGCTTGCCATAATTGTAAAGATGAGGAAACAGTTCCAGAAATGGCCTGTGTAGGCATGCTGTTGGACATCTAGCTTTGGAAAAACCCACGAGAAAGGACTGAATTACACACTGACTTCTTCCACTCATTATTCTGTCTCTCAGCAGACCTTGCTGCAGGATAAGTGATGCTAATGTATCATAAGATTGTATAATTGGTATCATAAAAGAACAGCCCCAAACTCATTTTTCAAATTAAACAGAGGTGTCCTTTTGAAGAATTTTGTCTTTCCACAAAAGTTGAGGCAAAAGCATAAAAATTAGGGGATTTACATTTTCAGAAACTGCTTTTTCTTTTTTTCTTTCTTTTTTATTTTTATTATTTTTTAATGTTCATGACCCACAAGGAACAACTTTCTCAGCCTTCTTAAAACGGTTGTGCCATTCATTGTTAAGGGGCATGCTTCGTTGCAAAGATAGCTTACTGTTATGAGGCTTTCTTGAACTTGGCTTTCCTCCAAGGACAAAGAGTTTTCTGATACATATTTAAAAAAAATATTGCAATCTTTTCAGAAGGTGCCGTTCCCTAAATGAACATAAATATTGTTTCTTTCTTTCAAAGAAATAGCTAAACAGCAATTCTGCTTAATCGACAATAACATTGAGCAAAACTTAATTTTTCCTGCTTAGATTTCTTCTGTTTACTTCCTCTATTTTAACTATGTTCCCCAGTAAGAACCTGGTGATGCAATGATGGCTGACCCTTTCCCCAACTGAGGCCTGCTGTAACCCAAACCATCAGTTGTGCTCAAGTGACTATAGAATTAATTATTTTTTAAAAATTACTTATTTCTATTGTATGAAAGTATTTTTCAGAACTTTTTCAGGCAGAGCTCTAAGTATGGAAAAACAGAATTTGGGGCTATAGTAACTTTCTTTTTCTTTTTGTAGGTGGGCACAGCAGGCCTTGTTGATCTCAGCTGTCCTTATTAGCAGTGTCTTTCACAAGAACGAAAAGAAAATAGTTGGTACTATTGACAGACATCAGGGAAAGCATGTGGGTTTCAAGATGTATAGTGAATAGCAGCATGTGGGAATGAAGAAGTAGCAAAAGTGTGGGAAAGGAAATTAGGAGAACTAGATTGTACTCAGGTCAGGCACTAACTAGATATATGATCCCTGGGAACTTTTTACCCTCACAGAGTCTGACTTTTCTAATTTGTAACATGAGAAAATTGAGCCAAGGTCATTTCTTTTATGGCTGTTATTCATACTCCCAAATTCAGCATTCCTATCAGATATCTGATGGTCTATCAAGGCCTCACTATTGTGTCTCCCTTGTCTCAATCTCAAACCCTCTTCAGGCCTGCTAGCACCCTCTCAGCTGTATACTGAGCATTGTTCAATTTGAGTACCACAGTGGCATATAGAAAACTGTGAGGATGTCTCAGCCCTTGGGGCAAGGGGAGATATTGTGTAACCCCTCTACTCCCTCACACTAGGCTGAGCATATAGAGACGACGGTCCTAGCAGGCTCCTTTAGCTCTCCCTGGGAAAGTGAATGAACAAGGTCTTGCCTGTGAGTACCTGGGAAGGGTCTACAGGGTACTAGGAACTGCAGTTGACCCTTGAACAACATGGTTTGACCTGCTCAGGTCCACTTACATGGAAACTTTTTTCAATTAATACAATTTATTTATAGTTAAATACATTTTATTTATCCGTGGTTAGTTGAATCCATGGATGTGAAGGGCCAACTATAGTTAAGTTTCTGGGGACTCAAAAGTTATACATGAATTTTTAATTGAATGGGACTGTGTGTGTGTGTGTGTGTGTGTGTGTGTGTGTGTGTGTGTGTCTAACCCCCACATTGTTTGAATCAACTGTACTAGGCTGGGGGTGGGTAGGAGAGGGTAAAGGAGGGTGAGATTAAGGGGGAGAACTCTTGACTAATATATCAAAATATTATTTCACTACACAATATTAATGAGTCCATATTTAATCCTTATTTTTTGGCACAAGACAGCAATAATAAACTTGTAAACTATTTTGACTTTTTCATTCCGAAGACATAGCTAAGATAGGTTATTGTTTTCAAAAGTCTGATGTTATTCATATTTAGTGAAATTAAAAAGGGGTGATGTTGCCTAGTGCTTTTATTTTCTGTTTCTTCTCTCTTTTCCTTTCTTTTAGTGATTTCTCTTTCCTGTACTGCTTCTGTTACCCTGGTTTCTTCTGTCTCAGGGAGAAAAATGAGATAAACTCATTCATGCTAAAAGTCTTTTTACAGGAGAATTTAAATTTTAATTAGCTTAATTAGCACAACAGAATGCATGGGAGGAGAGATATTTTTACCTTTTTCTCACTATAGAAGTAACCACTCTAGGGTTCTAGAGTGTAAAGGAATGACACTCTCTCCCCATTTCCTAAAAGGCTGGGACAAGTCAGGTAAAGTAGGAACTACTCAAAGGAGTACCCCAAGGCAGAATGAGCTGATGTGAGAGAGTAACTACAATGACGTGAGGGTCAGGGTCTCAGAGCTGCTGATAGAAAGAGCCCATTAGAGACGGGCGTGGAACCTAGCTGGGACTCTGGAATGTTAGGACAGGTTGAGAAATACTGAAGAAGATAAGAGCTTTCCTGGTGTGGTCTACAACAGGGAACAGGAAAGGAGATATACTTTATGTGGTACTTGGCATGTGCTTAAAGACATGGAGCCAGACTCATTGCAGGTCATGACAATATAAAGAAGGAAGTAGACTGACTCTCTTTAGTGTTTTTGGAAAGCCCCTGCTTTCCAAAGCCATGCAAGTGGGCTATTATTTCTCGCTTTTAAAAATACAGTCAGAAATTATTTTCAAGAGTTATTATTTGGCATATTCCTTAATTATCAAGCAAAGTTCATCTTAATATAATAATGGCTTTTGGATGTATCTTTTTATGACCTATAGTCTCACTGTAAAAATTGTAAGAAGTCTGTCTTAGTCTATTTGAGATGTTATTACAAAAATACCATAGACTGAGTGGCTTATAAATGACAGCGATTTTTTTTTTATAGTTCTAGAATTTGGAAGTCCAAGGCACTGGCAGATTCATTGTCTGGTGCACGTCTGCTTCCTGGTTCATAGATTAACCATCTTCTTTTGATGTCCTCAGATGGCAGAAGGGGTGAGAGAGCTCTGCTGGACCTATTTTATAAGGACATTAATTCCATTTATGAGGGCTCCACCTTCATGACCTAATCACCTACCAAAGGTCCCACCCCCTACTATTATCACATTGGAAGTGAAGATCACACCATATGAATTTTAGAGGGACACAGCATTCAGCACATTAACACAGCCTTGCCTCTTCTAACATCTTCCAACATAGTTGGATTCTTTTATTTCAACTTTGGCCCAGAA
Source organism: Cynopterus sphinx (assembly GCA_030015415.1). Classification (NCBI taxonomy): domain Eukaryota; kingdom Metazoa; phylum Chordata; class Mammalia; order Chiroptera; family Pteropodidae; genus Cynopterus; species Cynopterus sphinx. The sequence continues at coordinate 109,712,602 of CM057384.1, forward strand.
AAGTGGGCCAAGGTCAGTACAAAAGGAATCACTTGGAATATTTGCAGGCACGCACTGTCCAGACTGACCTGCCCACAGCTGGTTTAATGTCTCTGTAGATTTAGCTCATTTCCTTGCATCTGTATCTGCTTAGACAACCCTCCAGATTATTGGCTGGTTGTGATACTGGACTTCAGCACCATTTGCTTGCCTTCCTGATTGCAGTTCTTTGCTCTTGGCTAGATTCTGGATGCACATACTAAACCCAGGACCTCCCTTTAGAATATTACTGCACAGCTATGAGGACCTTGGTTAGGGTTATTAGGGTATTGTGGGTCACGACTGAGAGTAGAACTCAAATAAAAAAATTTAAGCTGTAATATAATTTCCTTTACTTGTTTTCATTTATTGAAAAAATACCATATTTTGGATACTATTATGTTTGTAACTCCATAAAAACTTTTTTGCAATAGCTCGTTTGTAGTCCTATCAACACTGATGGTTATTTAATTGAAATAAAACAAGTAATTTTCTGTGCTTCCATTTTTCTAGGTAACAAGACAACAGAACACACCTTTAGAATTAGATCCTTCTTAAGAATTATTAGCAAAAGAGATTATTGGCTGCAGGTTGCTTGGGAGACTCTCTTGCAGTGAAATGACAGTTAACAGAAGGCAACTTCAGACCAAAGAGGAAATTGGTATACTGAAACAAATACACACATTATTCCTGACTTTTGATTCTAGAAAAATGACAGAAACAAACAAGCCAGCCAAATGCTTGAGATCCCTGATAGGGTGGTCCTTTCTGAGAATTCTGGACAACGTTGAGTATAGAAAGGTAGTTTCACAAAGGTGGCCCAGTCTTACAGAGAACAGTCTTACCTTACCCGGTTTTACTCAGAGAGCAAAAGGTCGATGAGCACCATGGTCAGAACCAGACAGGCCCTAGTTGGAATCCTGGCCCCTGCATTTATCAGCTGTGTTCTCTAGTGTAAGAGAACCAAATCTTTCTCAGCTTCAGTTTTCTTCAATCATAAAACAGGGGTATTAATACTCACCTGAGAGGTATTGTAATGATTAAAAACAATGCACATAAATCTCTTGGTCATAAAATGATTGTTTTTATTTCAGTGAAAGAAGGTCAAATTCTAATCACTCTCACAGCTGCCAGGTTCTTTATCTTGTTATGACAGATAATATACACATATTCCTGGATTTTAAGGCCCAGCTCAGAATTGTCTGTGATTGTCAATGTGTTTTACATAGACCAGTTTCAAAATTTCCCTTATTTTTGCCAACTAGAGATAACTGCTGATGGAAACTGTCACTTGTCACATTCCCAGAAACTGGGCACCTCTCTAATCTCTCTGTTCTCCCAGCAGGCCGTCAGAGAAGGCAAATCAAGCATTCAGATAAGGGACTGCCACTTTGCCATCACTCCTTTGCCTAGTCATAGAGATGTGCCAGATGCTCAGAGCTAGCTTTGAGAAATAGGCTGGAGGAGCCCAGATATTTTAATAGTAAAAGACACATACCATACATTAATTTGAAGCAAAAGCTTATATGTTTGTATGATAAGTATTATTCATTAAATGTTATTATGGCCAGAATTAATCACAGTTTTAATTTGCAAATAGGAATCCTGGAAAATTGTTCTAGCCTTTTAAAATTCATTTCAATAAAATTTGTAGAACTTATGAATGTTATTGCTGTAATAGATTCTTACTTCCTTATTACATGGCTTCTTGTTTCCTTATTTCCTTACTAACTTACTTCAAAATATGAGTTTACCTCCAACTAGCGACCATAATAGTGACAGAGATTTCATAAGGTCATGAGGTTAGTTTTCACTCAGTGTCTTCCACTGCCTTTCAGTCTATTATGTATGAATGGTTTGTCCATTCAGTGCCTCTACTGGTTCAAGCCATAGAATAATTGTCACCATAGACACTATTGTCATTGAATAGTATTTATCATAAATTCACCACTACATGATACCAAGGCAAAGAAGATAAACAGAATAATTGCCCATGAGTAAAAACTGTTTAACACACATATCAATTCACAGAGCCCTCTAGACCCCTGTGAAATACCATAATGAAACTTTGGAAGGGTGCTAATTTGCAACAAAGGCAAATTATATGGATAAACGTGCAAGAGAGTTGGTACTATTCTAAAAGTTATTTAATTGCAAAATACGTATTGCTCTTAACTTTTAAGGTCTTCAAAAAAGGAAAGTGGGAGGTAGTGTACTATTGGTCAGTGGTTTCTAGATATTTATTATTCATGAAGTAGTTAAACTAATGAAAAAAGGACTGATAAAAGGTTGCTAACTTCTTTGCAAATTTTGTCAAGTAAGGAAATTAAGAAAGAGATTTTTTATCAACTATTGTGATAATTTCATAAAGAAAGACATTTGAATACCAAAATAAAATGGCAGATATAATTTCAGAATAAAGAATGGTCTTTCAAATTGAACAATAGTGGCTAACATTTATTGAACACATATGCAAGGTGCTATTCTAAGCCATTTGAATGTAGTATTATACTCATATAAACTTATAAGCGAGATACTGTTATCATTCCCACTTTGCAGATGAGAATATTGAGATATTAAAGAAGTACATGTCTTAAGTAACACAGTTCACATGGTAGAGTTAGGATTCATTTCTCTAGAGTCTATGATTTTAAAAACAATGTGATAAGCCTTACTTAATAAGGAGTTATGTACCTGTAGCTTTGGTAAAACAATGCTTATGTAACATCTTTCTAATTTTGACAGCAGCAGATGAAAACATGGTTACAGAACTTCAATAGTCTGAAAAGTAGGGTATTTATTAAAGAAGAGGCAAGAGGTATTTGGTGGGAGTAGGAGGTTGGAGTAGGATTGGGTGTCAGCTTCCTCAGGGGCCTCAAATTTAGACTTTTAATGTTTTCTTCAAATAATGTTTATACATAGATGTAAAGACACACTAATTGGTGTAAAAGACAACCAAAGATATCATTCAGCAAACTTCTTTTAAGCTGCATGCTAATATTAGACAAACCACCTCCAGTGTACTATGAATTGATATTTTTCAAAGTAAATTTTGTAATTATTTTGTGAAAAACACCATTCTACTGGCATTGAAACTATATTGTGAGGGAGGGAGTACTTATTTCCCATTCCTCATTGTTTTCACAGAGGAAATGGACCATCCATTTCCTCCCCAGAAAAGATAGGCACACCAGGACTCCTTTTATCTTCTGTGCCCTCACTTTCTCTTTCTCCTTGGAAATAAGATAATTTACCTGATTGGTGCTGTGTGCCTTTTGGGTTTATCTCTTAGAGCCACTCTGTCTCCAGGATGCCCACTCCTCAGCTCTTCCCTGTAGTTTGCCTAGTGAGGCCTGCCATTTTGGAGTTGGGGTAAATTTAATTTGGGAGGGTGTTATAAGCCCCTTTGGCTTCATATGTAAAGTCACATTATTCAATCAGCTTTATTTGTTATGAAGTTAACAGATATTTATATTTTGTCTCCTGTGTTTTATATCTTATTTGTTTGCAGATTCTGAAAGGGAAGAAAGGAGCTATTATTTATTTTGTCCCTTAACTCCAAAACTATATGGCATTACACAATTGTAAGATGATGTTTAGGTGGGCCCTTAAGAGATCATCTGGAACCACATCTAAGCTAAAGACTTCTACAGAATAATCATCCCTAACACTTTTCTTAGCACTTACTATATGACAGGCACTGAACCACAAAGCTTCTGTGTGAGGGTCTCATTTAATTCTTACAGCCATCTTATGAAATGGGTACTATCGATATCACCCTTTTACTAATTAGAAACCAGAAGCTTAGAGAGGTTAAGTGATATGCCCAAAGTTATAGAATAATCTAGCAGCAGAGCCCCATGGAGAGGTAAACAAGATAGATTCCATCTCAGCCCTGGACAGAGAACACAGACTTTGAACAATTAATCAAATACATAATTGATGATAGCCATGATGAAAGCCATGTAGGTGCTGAGAACACATAATCTCTCGTCTGAAGGATCAAGGAAAACACTCTTCCCTGGCAAAGTGACATTCAGCTGTGAACCTAAACAGTGTGTAGGAGTGAGCAGGGCAAAGGGATGAGGAGTGGGCAGTATTCCAGGAAATGGGTACAATAGCTGGAAGGATCTGAAGTGAGAAGGGGTGTGGAACTGAAAGAATGCTGCTGCAAAGAAGGTAAAGGAAGAGGTAGTACCAGATGAGTTTGGAAAGCCAGGTTGGTGATGCAGTAGAGGCTCTGCAGGCCATGCTAAGGATTTTGGATCTTATCTTGGGAGTAATGTGATGCCATCAAATGGTGTAAATAAAGGGAGTGACAATCATGCCCATCTCTCTCTGTAGCATCTCCTATTTCTAAGCTTTGAATTCTGACTACATCATAGAGGAAATTTCTATTAGGCACTAATCTCTTTCATACCTTGTGACTTTGATGAACTAACTCATCTCTCTTAATAAGAAGTGTGTGTAAAGTCTGTCCAATATTTCTCAGCCTTGGGTGCTCCTTAGGATCACCTGAAAAACTTTTAAACATTTTAAGACAAGGCCATACTCAAGACCAATTAAATCAGAATCTCAAAGCATCAAAGCCGTAATTTTTTAGACATAGCAGACTGAAATTCAGTTTACCAACATTCTTGAATCCCCATTGACCCTAAATCTAGGCAGTGTGTTAGATGCCCTGCATACAAAGATGAGTAAGTGTGAACAGCTGTTAGCAGCTGTGAACTGTTCAGAAGTTGTTGCTTCTGCAGCTGCTACAAAAGGCAAGTGAGGTTGAGGCAGCCCCAGGAGGCAATGAAAAGAATCTTTGAAGTCAAAGTCAATGAAATTAAAAAATCATGTGGTTGCAATTTCAGTGTCTCACTTGGTCTTTTCTCTGCATCACTGCTTGAAAGGAAACCCCAGAAATCAGGAATCCCAAGATAGGAAAATTTGGTGCTTATTCTCCTGGTACCCGTGTGAAGATTCAGAGCATTTGAGGCAGCCACCTGTTTGGATTGCTTTTCCTACCCTTGCCTGGGAGAACTGGCCAGAGAACACATCCATTTATTCACTTATCTTAACATTTATTGAGTACTTACTGTATACCAGGCAGTGTGCTAGGCATTGGGACCACAAAGATCATTCATATTTCCTGGACTCAAGTTGCTCATGGAAGAAAAGTGATACAATCTGTTGTGTAGTTTATTTATTTAATCAGAATAAAAATGCCTTCTGAGTGTATTTCAAAAGACTGTCTTATGGATAAAAATAGAGAATGAATATTCATATGCTTTGGAAAATAAAGAATCCATGATGGGTAAAGAAAAAAATTCTATACCTTGAATCATGAAACCATAAATTTTCAAGGTTTGCTTTTTATGCTACTATTTCCCTCTCCATCCTAATTTTAAGAACTTGTATCTAACTGAACTAAATACACATTGAGTGGAAAGTTTTAATCCAGTGTGGATTTCACACACATTCTTACGCATATCTGTTTTGAAATATTCAAGAAATTAGTATGCATAGTGCTATTTATTCTAATGATAAATATGAATGCAAATCCCAGTGGAATTGAAAGTATATTTGTTTCAACAGCTCCAAAGCTTCAAATTACAAAGTTAGCAACTGTTTTTATGCTCTTCTTTGCTCTTCCTAAAATGTTGGGAGCCAAGACCCTCATCCTGACCGCCCAGCCCCCCGGCATGAGAACCTGGCATTTAACACATACTCTGCACTAATCACAAGATGTACCAACGCCCCTGCCAGAGGCTGTGGCCTTGCTGATTAGCTGCCGTCCCACCCAACAACCCCCCTCTCACACTCCACTTCCTCTAACCTTTACAGCCCCTCACCCCAGCAACCAGGAACCAATGAAATTGTAACAAGTATCCCCCTGCCTAGTTGGTCCTGCCCCCCTTTGTTCTTCTGTATAAATATACCTGCTCTAAAATAAAAAATTGGAGGCTTGATCAGAATACTGTCTTTCCTCTGCTCCTTTTTCTCACCCGTTTCTCTTTCAGGCTGGATCCTCTTCGAGCCCACGAATAACTAGGTCCCGCGGGTCGGGGCACTAAAATTACAAATTGCCCAGCTAGCTTAGTCCATGTGTAAGGTGAAAAAGGATTGTGGGTGGAAGTCTCTGTGTGCATATTCATGCATGAGAGAGAGAGAGAGAGAGAGAGAGAGAGAGAGAGAGAGAGAGAGAGAGAGATTGTGTGTGTGTGTGACGGAAGAGAAGAGATAAGGTTAGGGAAGAAGGTTCTACTGACCTACTATGGGTAACCAGTCATCTTACTTTTACTTCCAGATTCCCATTCGGTAAGTAACCCTTTGCTTTTTCTTGTCTTATGCAGCTAGCTCTCTTTTTATCACTTAGAGAGACAATGTTATACTACTAACGTTACATTAATCATTCCTAGTACTAAAAAAAGTGTTAAACGCCAAGTGACAAAGGGCCAAATTTAAACCATTAAACACCAAGTGATGAAGGGCCAAATTTCCAGCTCAAAACCTTAAGAAAAAAAATTCATGCTATGAAGCTATCTGTGATTCCCTCCTCAAAATATGACTCCTTCTAGACCCTGATACAATTTTGCTTGTGCCTCCCACTGCCATCTTTGTACTTTCTACTTTGCACCCTTAATTTCACAGTGCAATGTAAATGCACTGTGGCCAGTATGTTTAGGCATCTGCATCTCCCATAGCCTTTAATCTGGTACCTCGTGCATAATAGGCTCTCATAAAGGAATATCAGAAGACTGCACTTCTAAGATTAACCTAAGGGGTGGGGAGTCACTCCTTGATAAAGGATGTGGCATAAAACATTAATGTAAGGCTTCAACATACTAGTTTCATTAAAGAAGTATTCTCACATTACATAGCAATTAGACAGATGCTTCAAAAAGGAACAGGTTTCCTTTAAGTGGTATGTCATCTCATGGGACTTTGAAAGGCGATACACCTAATGATTTAGAGAGCTCTTTAAAGAAGCTCCCTACCTCTTCAGGAAAGCTAAAAATAGGAAAGGTGAAGGCTACAATGAAGCCTTTATGAAGGCTTTCTTTACCTGCAATCTCTTGATATAATAACATTCCAATTTGATAACCTCTTAGAGGCCATATAACCTGGTCCCAAGTATCGACTACTTGACATTTCCTAACTCCGTGGTTCTCAAAGTGTGGTTATGAACCAACAACTAATGGTTTATATTACTTGGGAACTGGTTAGGAATACTTTCTGACTCTCCTGGAAAATACTGAATCTGGAACCCTGGGGTGGAGCCTGCTATTTAAGCCCTTCAGGTGATTCTGCTGCAGGCTGAAGTTTGAGAACACTGCTTTTTGCTGCTATGTAGCAGTGGCTCAGATCACCTGGGGAATCTCCCTTGGGCCATAGGCTTTTGAACAATGGAGACAATGAATATTTGTGGGGAGGGGAATGAAACTTACTTTTTTTTCTCTTATTAAAATAGAAATACCCCAAAGGTTTCTCCACTAAAATAACACTTAAATTATCAAATCTAATCTCAATGGGAATTTGTTAGTTCAGCCGAGAGCTGGAATACCACTTCGTATGGCACTGCGACTTGATCTGGATGCACTGGGCTAAGTCAGCCTGAGTTGACATTTATCTTTTGTGATGGCCATGAATGGGTTCAATAAGATAATCAATAATGTATGAACTATTTTAAGCATGTTTAATTTACATAACAAAAAATCAAGAGCTGCAAAAGGCCTTAGGAACTGATTATTTTTTCTGATCTCCTTATTTTACAAAGGTCTCATAGGTAGTTAGTGATAAAGTCAGAATCACAGACCAAGCTGTTCCCATTCATGAAAAAGTGCTTGTTCTAGGGATTCTAACACACTGTCTACAGTGCCAGGAATATCTAACACCATTCGACACTTAAATTTCATCATCTTCCATACATGGAATGGATGGCAGGCCTAAAATCTGGGTAGACCAAAGATCAAGATGATATCCTACTCCCAAGAAATTCAGCCTGATGGTTCATAGTCATTTTAATATCTACTCCAGTTTTAGTTGAAGACCTAATATTCATTCATTGTTTTATCAAAAGAGTCAAGAAAATTCTCTAAAAATCAAATGTATTAATTAGAATTATTTTGGTTGCAAGAAATAGAAATCTACTTGAGCCCAGTTAAAAAAAAGGGGGGTGTTGGTAACAGTGGGATCGGAGAAGGAGTTGGGCAAGGAGGCCTCAAAAGGGTAAGAACCAGAGTCTAGAGTACTGTAAGGAGACTGGGAAGTCCTCTTTCTGTGTTTCTTCTCTATCTGCTTCTCTCCTCTAGCCAGTCTCATTCTTCTCTCATGGAACAGAGTGGTGTTTTCTTGATCAAGAATACATGGGAGAAAAAAAGCCACAATCATGAATTTTATATGTTGCATATGAAACTGCCCACTGAAATACTCGATATTTTTTTAAGTTAAAAAAAAACAACAACAGTTTTGAGATATAATTTTAAAATTTACATACTGTAAAATTTACTTTTAAAGTGTGTAACTCAGTGATATTTTTGTACAGTTGATCATTCACGGGCATGTGCAGTGGCGAAAAATTCAAACTACTGGACGCACACTTTTTCAGTTGATGTTGAAACATTCTCACAGTAAAGACAGTCCCCTTTTTGTGGTCTATTGAGTGTACTTTTTTTTTTTTTTGCATTTTTGTGCTTTTTATTGGTGATGTTGCTGTTTAAAATGACCCCTAAGTACAGTGCAGAGGTGCTGTCTTGTGTTCCTAAGTAAAGAAGGCTGATGGAAAAATACATAAGTTAGATTAGCTCTTTTCAGGCATGAGTTATAGTGCTTGCTGTTGGCTCTGAGTTCAAAAATGTTAATGCATCAACAGTGCAGTATTTCTAGTAGAAGGAAGAGGAAACTTACCAATCTTTCCATGAGGCTGCTCTGGAAAGTGCTAAAGTAACATCTATAGTGTATGATGAGGCTATGGAGAAGATGGAAACGTGGCTAAATTCATGGATTCATGAGATGATAGCCATTTTTTTAAAGGCATAAAGTATAGTGGGTAGCGTTGTGTAAGGCTGAAAGCCAAATAAATTTACTGTCGTGTTACCCAGGGTGAGGAAAATGCTAAGCTCTTCTTAGCCAGTATTTTAGTATAAAGAAATACTGCATATAATTAGGATAAGAAATATAGATTATATAAGCTGTCTTTAAATAGAAACACATTATGTAAGGCTGTGTAATGATTTGTGAAATGTTATGACCAGAAGCTGTGGAAACCTAATCCTATATTTCCTGATGCCAAGCAATAGCTCAGGAGTTCCTAAATTCAGTATTTGTGACCACTTTATGAAACATAACTACCATAAAAATTGAAAATTTGTTGTATAGTCACAAAATTATGCTTTGATCACCACTGTCTAATTCCAGGACATTTTCATTATCCCTCAAAGAAATTCCATACCCATTAGCAGTTATTCCTCACTTCCCTCCACTCCTAGCTCCTTGCAACCACTAATCTAATCTACTTTCTAGCTCTATAGATTTGCATATTCTAGATATTTCATGTAAATAGAATTATACAGTATGCAGTCTTTTGTGTCTCAGTTCCTTGAATTGGCTTACTTAATGTTTTCAAGATTCATCCATATGTTTTCAGAGTGGCTGCACCCATTTTTGATTCCCCCTATAATACATGAGGGTTTCAATTTTTCCGCATCTTTGCTAACCTTTGTCTTTTTGATTATAGTCACCCTAATGGGTGTGAAATGGTGTTTCTTTGTAGTTTTGACTTGCATTTCTCTGATGATTAATGATGTTTAACATCTTTTCATGTGCTTATTTGTCATTTGTATATCTACTTTGGAGAAATATCTATTTCAATCCTTTTACCACTTTAAAAACTGAAATATATGTTAAGTATAGGATGTAAACAGAGCCACTTTAAAATGGAGCTGGAGCCACCATACCAGAGGAACTGCTTTGCCTGTCTTATTTATACCTCAAACCTTGAAATGTTAAAACCAAGGCAAAATAACTTTTGAATTGGGCTTAAGCAACCTTATTTCCCATAAAAACTGTTTGAAAAGATAACAAGAAAGCAGTTAAGACTACTGAACTAATGACTACTGGACTGAAAATTAAAAACAATATTTAGAACTAACATCACTATGTTATGTTTTCTGCATCAGTAGAAATACCTTCCTTTTACTGATGTAGCTGTCCCCCTTTACTTTCTCATAAATACCTATTGCCTTTGTATCCTAATCGAAACATTACTTAGGCTTCTGTCTGAATCAATGGTTCCCAAATAGCTATTCTTATTGATTTAAAATAAATGCTTGCTTGCTTCTCACTTTGAAAGGCTTTTTTTTATTTTTAGGTTAACATTATATACGATTATAGGTAACTAACTCTTTTAAATTATCACACAAATGTAACTTTTACCAGCTGGCTTCTCCTAAATTAAAGTGTGTTAAGGAAGGTTTAGTTTTGCTAATTTAACTCAGGAAATTTATTTTTATGTTAAAAAATTCTTCCTTCTTCCTTTTCCTCTAGATATTCCTTTTTGAAAATTAACTCTTATATAGCACTGACTATGGGCCTTGCTGTAGTCTGAATGTTTGGGTCTCCTCAAAATTCATATTGACATCCTACCCCTAAGGTGATGGTATTAGGAGTTGGGCCTTTGGGAAGTGATTAAGCCATGATGGCTCTGTTAATGAGATTAATATCCTCATAAAAGGGACCTGAGAGAGTTCCCTTGCCCCTTCTGCTGTATGAGGATACAGAAGAGGGCCCTTCATGCCACCGTGTTGGCACCCTGATCTCAGATTTCCAGCCTCCAGAACTATGAGAAATACAATTTTGCTGTTTATAATCTACTCAGTCTGTGGTATTTTGTTCTAGCAGCTTGAATGGAGTAAGACAGACTAGGTACTTTTTAAAGTGCTTTATTTGTTCAACGTATTTTTTAAGCACCACGTGCCAGGTCCTTCTAGCTGTTTTGAATACATCAATGAAAGCAATGGAAAAATTTCCTGCTCTTGAGGAGTGTGAGCAGATTGACAATTAACAGTAACAACAAGAAAGACGAGATGACACGTAGTATGTTAGAAGTGAAAAGTGCCATGGATAACTAGAGCAGGCTAAAGGATACCAGGAGTTCAGGGACAGGGAGGACTTTGGTTTTAAGTAGGGCAATCAGGGTAGACCTCACAGAGAGGGTAATATTTGAGCAGAGACTGAGGGAAGTACACTATATCTGGGGCAGGAGCGGAGATAGCAGCCAGGGCAAAGCTCGGGGGATAGGGTGTTCCTGATGTGTTCAAAAAGCAGGTAAACTTTGGCGTTTACTCTCTTGTCACTTTTTCCACTGATGATTAAAACCTAACTGTATCATTTAACTTTGTTCAGTCATTACCTGACTAAACCTTAATCTCAGGACACAGGTATGTTCCGTTCTCCCTCTCTTTTCCTTTTTTCTGTCTCAACAGGGGTTACTTTAAGCTCCAGGTGCTTACTGTGTGTGTGTGTGTGTGTGTCTCTCTCTCTCTCTGTGTGTGTGTGTGTGTGTGTGTGTGTGTGTGTTTGCTCTTTTTGCTGACATATATTGCTGGGTACTTGTCTATGTCTTTGGCCTTGACAATGCAGCAAGACTGTTCAAGGAGAACCTGGCAGCCTTCCACCTCTGACTTGGCAACTCTGGCCCTGCTCATACTCTAGCCTAGTTCTGGGTTTGGGCCACCCCCTCACAGCCTTGGCTATCGGGCCAGACATCACCAGCTCTTTTCTTTTCCCTACTTGAAAATAATAACTTTTAAGATTTCTTTCACACCTGTTTAGGAATAGGCTGAGCGTTGCCAAAGAGTATTGTCTTAGGTCCTTCTTTCTGCCTGGATCTGCTCTTCTACCAATTTCTACTGTGATGACCTTCTTAGTGGAGCAACCTCTCTGAGGTGACTTTTCAACAGATTTCCAGGGGCAAAGAGGAGAACAAGAACTCTCTGTTTGCTTTTCCCAGGGTAAGGCCATCATGCCAACCTGGCATTTGTTGACCACTTGATCAAAGTAGTCACATTTGTTGTTTGATATCCATATAACTCCTAGACAGCATAGCTAGATCCTATCAAAGGTCTTTGAACCTAGTGGTTTTCCCAACTCCATCATCTAGGACCAGGCTCTCTAATTTTTAGTTGTGTTTTGGAGAGTACTTTCAAGGCTTCCAAAGTACACTTCCACACCTCTACTATAATTCCCCCCAAATCTAGTTGCCAGATAAATGGATTTAACCACATACTAGAGGAGTGCCTCTGTACTGATCTGTACTTCCTGGCCAATTAAGCTACCTACTGCCCATCTGCAATTCTCTCTACACTTTTACCTAAAACAAATTCTTTTCTGCTAAAACTATGTTTTGAATTCTGATCCTTCTAGTCTCTTCTCTCAAGTATCCAGCCACTGACTAGAACTTTGATGAGCTATATGCCTATAAATAAATACCTCAGGGCAAGCGTGGGAGTGCCATTCAACCTTAGCATATAAACACATCTGCATTAGGACAGCCAGGTAGAGGGCAAGGTTTCAAAACATTCAATGTGCTTGGTCTTATACAAATTTGGAAGAAAGTTTCCTAGACCCATTACTAGTTGGCCACCTTCATGGATTTGTACCTCCATCTCCCTCCTTCCATGTGTACTGTGCTTTCTAAGTATTGCTTGTTGTGATTTTTATGCTGGATCTGCCATAGCAAGTTACCAAACTCCTAGCACATACCATCTGGACTCCTCATACCAGTAAGGTCAGCAGCACCTCCCTACATGGAAAAAGCAAAGACCAGTGGGAATTATCTGCAACCTATTGCTCACCTTCAACCCCAACCTGTCATTGATAACATCGGCTAAAGACGGGGACAGATTTTACAATGTCTTTTCTAATTTGACAACTCTTATCCTAGGGATAATGCCTACAAAGATGCATACAAATTTTGAATCAGTTACATCTGGGAAACTCCTTCTAGTAAGTAAGGGCAGCCTCATTTTGAACAAATCTTCATGGTCATCTAAAGGCTACATGATCTACTGGTGGGTTTTTTTTTTTAAACTTGAAGGTCTCTTGTGATCACCCCTGAGGTGCTTGTCACTCTAATTTTAGAAGGGAGGCAAATTAATGCCTGGCTTCCACATAAGTATAGTGTTGGAGGGTCTTATGGTACCCTGGAAGGAAAACATTGTCTATGATTGTTATGTTCCTCTGAGAGAGACTTAGATCAGCCCAGGACCACCAGTTGACAGTGCGTCCATGTAGAGTCCCTTCAGTGGGCAGGCCTTAGGGTTCCCAATTTAGTTCTAATAATTGAGCCTAAGCTTTGTTTTCAGAGGAACTGCTTGAAGGCAGTCAGTCAAATCTGTCTTGTTTGTCCATGTTGTCAAGCAGGTGACATTTGTCTACCCTCAAATGGCTGAGAATGGAAGTGGGAAGATACCAGAGATAGTGATTGATGTTTTCATGGAAGGTACAGATTTTGGGGTCATCCTTTGCTTTTTCTGATAGAGTTCTGGATAAGCTTAAGGGGAATGGCAATCAGTCGTGGTCAGAGCTATCTTGTAGGGATTGACAAAGGCAGCAGTAAGTTAAATTTAAGATACTTATAATCATTTCTAACCAGAAACTTTTTCTTGCTTATAACCAGGGCATTTTTTTTTTTTGTGAGGAAAGACTCTAGGGTGGTTCTAAAAGACAAAGATCATTGATGTCCATCCTCCTTCATATCTTTGTAGTGTGAGGTGGTCACTCCTAAGGGCCAAGGTGTTTTTCCTTCACCACAACAAAATCAGTGCGACCCATCCCAGTAGCTGTAATTTCATACCCCTTTCCCTGTGTCATCCCCTACTGTACCCAGATATTTTGTCTGAAAGTGTCAGTTACAAAATGGACAAAGAATTTTTATAAAAATCACAGATACCCACTATATTCCCCACTTTAGCCCATGTGTATCAATGTAAAGGGACTTGGTGAGCAGTGCATTCAATCAAATGGTCATTATCCTTATGATGCAAGACCATTTTGATCCAATAAAAGGAGCCAGGTGGCTGAACTAGAATAAGGATGAGTACCCAAGGTCCCCTTTTGGCTGCTCTGCCACCAAGAAGATATACAAACTAGGTCAGTCTGGGGTTGCTGTTAGGGCAAGAAAGAAGTCAGGGCTGGATCTTAGATTTTCAAAATAGGTTTATAAACCTATACTTCCTTCATCCTGGTCATTACCCGGGAAGCAGAGATGATAATCCCTTTCTAGAGATAGCCAAATCCAGTGACCAGGAGGAGGTGAGGAAGGTAGTCAGAGACTGTTTGAGTTGATTTTTATGAAGGTCGTTCCAGGCTCAACAAATCCAGGTTCCCGTGTGTGATAGAAATGCGGCAGGTCCATCAAACACTTTGTTGAGTGGCTTTGGTGATAAAGGGCACACCATGGTCCAAAAAGCTAAAAACACTACACATATCAATTCCAAGGGTCACGGTGGTGTTGCCAGAGTCAGGAGACCTAACTAGAATAACAGATGACCATTTTCAGACAATCATGGGTTTTTCTCAGTCCAAACTGAAGTCCTGCTAACTTTTTCTATAGAAGGTCAGCTAGTAAACATTACAGACTTTTGGCCATACAGTCTCTGTTGTAACTGTTCAGCTCCATCACTATCCTGCTAAAATAGCCATAGATAACATGTAAATAGGTAGATGAGGCTGTGTTCCAACAAAACTTTATTTACATGAATAGCCAGTGAGTTGGATATTGCCCATAGGCCATGGTTTGCCCACTCTGGTCTAAGCTTAAGTAAGTTCATACCTTCTTTGAGGCATATTTCCACTTCTTACATATATTTATGCTATGACACAATCTTGTGTACTTATCTTTCCAAATGCATAATTTCAACAATGATAATTTAGAATTGCAGTGGCCACTTTGGGGATCCTTCAATATGGACAAAATTTTTATTTGAAAGGTATCTTAGAATAAAAAGAGGGCAAACTTTAAAATTCTAATCTATATTCTAATTTTTTTTGGTTGGTATGAAGAAGCACCAAAAGAAATTTAGATTCCAAATTGCTTCCCAAAAGAACTGCTTGGCCAAGGCATAAAACAAAACTGTGAAAAACCTAAAGAAATCTTCCCAAATCATAGCATAGCTTAATGTCTTTTATCCTACTATTTTTGCTCCTCCATTTCTCTCTGCCTTCATTTCTCCTCACAGGTTCTTTTTCCCTCTTGGCCAGCCAGAAACCCAGCAAACGTTAGTTACTTTATAACTTAAAACATGAAAAATCACTTATGATTCATTTTATTCCCTAGTCTCACTCTGAACTGAGAGTCATTGTAAAGACCTTTGAAAGTCTAGGTCAAATAGAAAGAACTTTCCAAAGAAATTTAATTATTGTTAGAATGTTTGATAGGTTATATGTTAGAGGAAACCTCAAATGCAAAATAATTAGATGGAAAAGATAGAATAGAAAGACACTGAGGTGACTTAAAAAATACTGATTGCACAGGAAAGAAGAGAAATTTATAAAAGCTGTAGACTGTTATTTTGGAAACTATCCTAAACTGTTCCCTGTGAAAATAGATTGGGTTTGTTTTAGTCCTATAAGCAAAGAAAAGATGGATCCAACGAAAGGTGCCAGGGATCAGCTCTTTAACTCTTTAGTCAGCTCCTAAAGCAGATATGACCCTACTCTTCTCCTTTTTGTGAATGGCCTTAATTCAGAAATAGGAGACTTAATACTCAACATGACCCAGAATAGGAAATAGCTCCATTGCCAGATCTTGAACTCTCTGCTGACCATATTAAAAAGATTTTTTAAATAGAAAGAGAATAAGACTCAGAATAAATTGATAGCCTAACAGATAAAACAACCAGATGTACTCACCCAAGTCATTAACCACTGGAAGAGGAAAGCTCTTCAGAAATATACTTGTGATTTTTATAAACTGAAAAGACATTGGTAAAATAATTATCTGCGTTAACCTAAAATCTAGAGTGGAAAACAATGAAGTGAGAGATCAGTGAAGTTGCTCCAAGTAAGAATCAACAGTTCAATTTTTGTTTTACCTTTAAGACCAAGAAGAAATTTCTCTAAACACAGGCATTATAATACCAACCATAAACCCTACCATTGTTACACAACAGCTTCTGTAGGGTCAACAAACTGCTCAGTTGGTGGATATCTCTAAAAATTCTCAGATATTCTCTATGACCCAGACCATAATTGTCACCCTGGGACCTATAACGAAGAGATAGTCTTTCTTTCTTTGTGATATTATACCTACTAACTTAATAGTGAGGGTTTTACTATGCAAATAAAATTTCCAGTTTAAATGCTCACCCAATGGTCTCTTCCTTGAAATCTCTAGAGACTCTGTCATTTATACTAAAGTCATAACCAATTTGGACATTGACTTATAGGTATCTTTGAGCCTAAATCAAACCAAAATTGAAGATATCAAGAGTGCCAACCAAAAAAAATTGTAATAATATTGGTAGGATTTTGGAGTTGAGCCCATCAAAGTTCAAATGGACTCATCCAAAACTCTACCAAAACTTACACAATACTCTCTAAAACCAGAAGCTTAAGAAAGTTTAAAGACATGCATAGATTCAAATATGACCAGACAGCTTTAAGGAACTAGATTAATTTATGGAATTAAAAAAGGCCCTTGGTAAAACAGCGTGGTATCTTGCTTACAGGGATTCCAGCAATACTATCAGGTGAGTGAAGAAGGTCACTTGCTGGCAGATGCAGGAACACAGGATATTTATGGGAACCTCAAGATGAGAGGAATTAACCCAAATCTAAATGTGCTACAGACAAAGTCTGATGGGGAGTATTTAGCTTGGCTTCTTAGCCTCAAAAAGACTGTTAAAAGTTCAATCTGAATATTCCTTCTGAAAAATTCCTGCAAAGCAGATTTAAAAGAGCCTAATGAACTATTGCTAATTTTGTTGTTCTTATACACATAATCAGGGCAAGTTTTTTGAAACTAGACTTATTTTAAAGCTAGTTTCAATTTGGTTATCTTTGGTAAAATTCAGAGTGATTTTAGAGAGGAATTTTATATTTCAGTAGAAACTAAAATAAGTACTTATATATATTAAATTCTAGTCCTACTAACTTCTTTAAGTTTTCTTATTTAGCTATAAACTGAACTGTATCCTGAATTCTTTTAGTTTCTTTAAATATTTGGCTGTACTTTCTAAACTAACATTTTCCATTTTCTCCCTTCCTTTGACTTAAAATCATTGAGAACTAAAAATGCCCTTTTCCCCAAAGTCCTGCAAACTGCAGCTAGATCACTTGATGTAAACTTCAGAGAAATTGCCACAATAGCTCATGCCTGATACTGTGTAAAACACTAAAATTTTGCCTGAAGATCCAAAGACATCATCACAGACATTTCAAACTGCAAAAGATGCTTTGACCTGACGGTTAGAAATCTTCTTGACTGGCTGCCCTCCAGGATCAGAAACTGGTTTATAATTTGCTTCAATCATTAACCCTGCCTGCCTGCTTCCTGAAATGAGACTCAATGGTTTAACTGAACTGACCTGTTATTCTTGGGACTGAGGAATTGGTTCAATGAAATATGAAGCAATCTCCCAATTTAGCTTCTGTAGCATAAAATTTCTTACTTGAAATTTCAAAAACGGAACTGAAGGAAAAAGGGAAGCAGAGTTTGTTACCCTCAAATTTGCCTTTCAGGATTTTAATTATTTTAAACTGGTTATTTTTAAGAAACAAAAGACTCAGAAACACACACACACACACACACACACACACACACACACACACACACACAGCCTTTGAACTTCCCCCATTTAAATGCCTAAAGGAATTCAAATAGAAAAATCTGCTTAAGGAAGGGATCATCATCTTAGTATCATAATACAAACTAAATGTGGCAAACAGGAAGAAATCGAACAAAGTCTGTTTATTAGACTCCCCTGTATATCTTACTGTTTCTGGTAGCTCCACAAGAATTTGCTTATCAAATATTTGCTCCTGTCAATTCTTACTTTCTCTGTGAAGTCCCAGATGCCCGCCTCCCTTTTTTTTTTTTTTCCAGAATGGCAAGTAAACCTCAATTTGCCAATGCATCCTCCAATTTCATGTTCTCATGTAACCCCCATATGTGTATACATAATAAATTTGACTTTTCCCCCTGTTAAGCTGACGCATGTTAATTTGATTATTAGTCTGAAGAGGAATTTGTACTCAAAAAGCTAAATCCCCTCGTTGTTCTGCTCCTGTGGACATGCTAACTGCATAAGCCTTAGGGCAGAGTGATCTCCAGATCAACTGAAGACACACCCTCCCCTGTGATTGTTCTGTCTCTATAAAAGACTTATTACCTAAATTCCCAAATCCTGAACTCTGTAATGGCCCATAATCCATGCTAACTGTAACAATGGGATATAAAAGCAAAATTGCCCCTGAACTTAGAGCCCAGATCTTCAGAGCACTAGCTCTTCTGGGACCATAGGTGTAATAAACCTGAGTTCTCCAGCTCTCTGAGTGCTGCTTGGTTTCTCACTGGTCTCTTGTTTTGCAACATTTCTGCAACAAGTCCAGCCAGAAGAACTTAGGAGGGTAGAAGAAAAATTTATTTTTCCACTCCAGCAAGGTGTTCAAAGGAGCCTGAGGTTTAGGCTCTTGTCCATATCCTACTTTCATAATTTTATCAGGATTATGACAGTGACAAATGAGAATGAACCAGAACACCCATACCAATGTTCATTAAGTACAGTACCCAATTTATCCTTACTCTGTTGGATAATTTCGTGTAAAAATTTTAAAAGTTCTCATTTGACAACCTCTGGTGCTGTCTAGTGCCAAAGACTATTCTCATGTGATTGGCATCTGGATGTCTCTCAGCATATTTTTCGAACTCTGAAATCAATCACTGCCATTCTATAATAGCCTTTTTGAACTTCTGCATATATTCAGTCTCTGGCTTTCATGGGTGATAAGATCTTAGCAAGAATTGCCAATCGGGCATAATGATCAGCCAGAGCATTTCTCACAGCTTCCATGTACTCACTTTTTGCATGAGCTCCTACCTTTATGAGAGCTACCACCTAAAGAGGTATTAGAACAGGCAAAAGTTCTTTAAGCTTCTGACTACCTTTAATAGGATTTCCTACTGAAGTTAAAAACTTTTGTTGTATCCAAAGCATTCCAAAACCATGATCTTACCCAATATATGTATTTATTAACTCTCTTATCCCTAGCTAATTGACAAGCTCTGGTGAGTGCAGTGAATTCTGCCACATGCACAGATTTTTGCCTCTGGCAAGGGGTCAAATATTGGAGATGAAGTGAGATCTGCTATAGTATATCCCTCCTGATATTTTCCTGTTTCCGTTTTAAAATATAGCCTGTCAACTAACAAGATTCAGTTTGCATTTTCTAAAGGGATTTTAGTGTCTCTTTTGGGCACAGGCAGTTCAAAAACAGAGGTTGATCAGCCATGAATTTCTCCTTCATATAATGGAAGAATAGCATAATTTAAAGGACCACATGATGAATAGGAGAATATGATAGGATTTTTGTAAGTGGTAACCCTATTAGCTGAGAATATTGCACATTTTTAGTGTATAGCAAAGATTATATAACATGAAGGAGCATTAGGTTTAAAGTAGACACTAAAACCAGGTCAACAGAAACCTCCAATACTAAATCTGCTGCAGCTATCACCCTTAGACAAGGCCGGTAGGTTTTGCCACTGTGTCAAGAGACTATAATAAGTTACTAGTGTTCGATGAATTCCAAGAAGGTGACTCAGAACAACAAGGACTAGTCGAGATCTCTCAAGTAAAAAAAAGTAGATTTTAAATTAGGCAAGCCCAGCCCTTTTAATGTTTAGAGTCACAGGGAAGTGGTTGGTTACCTATGACTTACTTAAGTCATATGATGGCATGGCAATTTCAGTTGCTAGTGAGATCCAGGAATCTTCTTAATTGTCTCTTATTACCAGTCTGCGAAATTTTTAAATTGTTTATAGTCTGTCAAGAGTAAGAGATTCACCTCTGTATAAACCCTGTTATAACTAATAAAACTATAATTTCTTTTTGGAAATATCCCACCTTTCTAAGCTAAAACAGCCACTTAACTCGCCTTTGGGATACAACAAAAAGGTCATACAAATATTGCATGAGAACGGAATCACATTTCCTTGTGAAAGACTCGTGATATCTAGGAGAGTACTTCAATGAACCCTGAGGGCTAACAGTATATTCTTGATTTTCCTAGGATATGGCAAACAAGTACTGATGATTTTGATCAAAAGAAACACTAAAGAAAGCAAAACACAGATCTACAGCTATAAAATATACAGCTTCAGAGGCACTAAAGATAAAATAGTATTTGGGTTTGCTACTAGAGGAACAAAAATTCTGAGTATTTTGTTTGTCAAAAATAACAAGCTTAAAAAAAATTACTATCCCAGAAAAGCATGTTCTGTACCCCCTCAGTCTGCCTTTGAAATTTTGAATAGGAAGTTTCACAGTCTAGATGCTAAGTTGATTAACTGATCCATATTTCATTGAATCAATTACTCAGTTTTAAGAATAGGTCAGTTCAGTTAAACCACTGTGTCTCATTTCAGGAGGCATTGACAACAGGTGGGCTCCCAGGGTTGGCCTGTATTGTGTAAGCAAGTAGTCAGGTATTTAATAAGAGGTATTTCTATGGAAACAAAAGATAAACAAAATTTAATGATTGAAGCAAATTATAAACTAGTTTCTGAGCTTGGAAAGCAGCCAGTCTAGAAGATTCCTGTAATAATCAAAGCATCTTTTGCATTTGAAATGTCTGTGATGATGTCATTGAGTCTTCAGGCAAAATTTTAGTGTCTTACACAACATCAGGCGTGGAGATTATCTAAGCATGAGCTATTGTGGCAATTTCTCTGAAGTTTACATCAAGTGATCTAGCTGCAGTTTGCAGGACTTTGGGGGAAAGGGCATTTTTAGTTCTCAATGATTTTAAGTCAAAGGAAGGGAGAAAATGGAAAATGTTAGTTTAGAAAGTACAGCCAAATATTTAAAGAAACTAAAAGAATTCAGGATCCAGTTTAGTTTATTTACTTAGTAGTGAAGCTAAATATATTTTCATATCTTTAGTGACCATATCTTTAGGTGCATGTGTGCCCATTTCTGTGTGTGTATGTGTATGCTGCCTGCTCATATCTTTGCTCATTAAAAATTTTTGTGGTTTATTCTGGTGAGTTTAAAGTCTTTGTCTATTGAGAAAATTATTCTTTAATCTATTGTGTGTGTTGCAACATTTTCTCACATTTATTTATTTATTTATTTATTTATTTATTTAGTTATTTATTATTTGACTTATTTATTTTTTATTATGGTAACATTGGTTATCAAAGTCCAGTAAGTTTTAGGCGTACAACTCAACCGTAAGTCATATATATTTGCATTGTATGTTCACCACTCATAGTTAGATTTCTTTCCGTCACCATGTTTTTGACCTCTTTTACTCCATCTACCTCCTCCTTCCCCCACCCTCTGGTAACCACTAGTCTACTGTCCATGTCCCTGAGTCTCTGTTTGTTTGTCATGTTTGTTTGTTGCTTTTTGGTATATATCCCACATATAAGTGATATGTGGTTTTCAACTTTTTCTGTCTGGCTTATTTTGTTTAGCATGATTATCTCAAAGTCCATTTATATTTTTGAAAATGACAGTATTTCATCTTTTCTTACAGCTAAATAATATTCCATTGCATATATGTACCACATCTTTATCCAGTCATCTATAGTAGGACACCTTGGTTGCTACCGTGTCCTGGCCACTGGGAATAATGCTGTTATGAACATCAGTGTGCAAATATCTTTTCAGAAATATGTTTTCAATTTTTGGGGATAAATACTCAAGAGAGGGATTGCAAGATCATATGGTAGATCAATTTTCTATAGTGGCTGTGCCAATATGCAGTCCCACCAATAGTGTATGAGGGTTCCTTTTTCTCTGCATTCTTTCCAACACTTATTATTACTTGTCCTGTTGATAATAGCTAGTCTACCAGGTATTCTCACACTTTTAAAACTTGGTTGGTGATAATTTTCTACAGAAGTTTCATATTTATATATAGTCAGATTCCTTTCTTCCTTTATTGCTTCAGATTTTTTTCCTTGTATTTTTTAAAATTTTAATATTATATTTAGAAAATCTTTTCTACTCCAGGGATATTGTTATTTTAAAAACCTTAGTCATCTTCTGCTACTTTTGTAATCCCTTTTTTTATGTTTGAAAGTTGTTTTGATGTAGTATGTGAGGTAGTGATTCAGTTTTATTTTGTTTTTTTACTTTCTACTTGTTCAGTATTGAGTGTACTGGGATTGATTACTTATCTGTTCAAGATCTTCAACTTTGTTTTTCCAAATGTTTGTTAATGAGACTGCTTCAATTTCACTTTAGGGGTAGTCTTTAGCAATTCATTTTGCATATTGTTTTTCTATAAATGCTGGCTGACGGCCAATAAGAAATAAATTCTATTGAAACTAGAACAGACAGCAGCCACCTTCACATAGTAGGAGAGTGGCATGAATCACAAGAGAAAAGATGGTCCTTTGTTTTAAAAAATATGGGCAGAATTTTTGGATGAGAAAGGTGAAGCCCCTCTTTCTGTATCTGCCTCATCCCAGAAGCTATGGGTAAATTGCTTTGCATGAGAAAAATAAAAGGTAATTGAGGGTCAGAGACTGGCAGATAGGAGCAGCAGGAGCTGGGAAAAGAACTCTGGGAGAAAGATGGGAGGAGATGGAAATAGGCCAGAATACGGTGGGAGAATATTGGGGGGAGAATAAAGCGAGCAAGAACTGTCCACCAGAAAGAATGAATATAGGCTTTTTAGATCAGCAGTTTTTAATATTTCATTTTAAGTTGCTGCTTACATTTCAGATGCTATGATCTCTTTCTGTTACAAAAGCCTGTTACACACACCTACTAGTATTAGTGGTGCTCTGTAGAGGGTGAAGGAAGTGGAGGTGGTATTTCTCACCAGGACAGAGAGCTACCAGAATACAAGGAACTACAGGGAAGTGGGCTTCAGACTGGACCCGCCAGAACAGCTTACCTTCTTCCCAACTTCCCTACTCCAAACACACACACACACACACACACACACACACACACACACACACACACACACACAATGTATGCTCCACGAAAGCAGGCGTTTTTCATGCTCTATCTCTGTTCTAGTTCCTAGTTCCAGAACAGAGCTTGACACACAGTAGTCACTCAGTAAAAGTTGTTGGAGTGAATGAACAGAATCCCACTAGAGATTCTGAACTGCCCAGAGTACTTAGGATGGGAGTTTCAGACAGTGTATTTGGACATTAAACAAAAGATTAACCCTAGAAGGCTGGAGACTTGAGAATCTGGCTTTAATTTATCAGCCAAAATTCTGGCTGCTTTAGCTCTGGTCTCTCATGAGAGATGTCTGTGCATACGTTTGAATTTTGTCTCTATGGATAAACAATTTGGGACACTGCAGCAAAGAGGCCTTCAAGATCTTCTTTAATTACTTCCTAAATAGAGTCTCAGCTGAAAATGGATCTTTCATTACATATTATCCTGATATTTTCTATGTAACTCAATGAAATCTATCCCTCAGGGGCATTATTTCTATCATAAGGTGGGTTTGGGTGCTCAAAAGCAGTCCTTTAGTCAGAGGTTTTTTCTCTCACATGGAGGGCATTTAACTTTGGGGAGAGAGACAATGCAGGAAGGGAGAGCCTTAGTTCAGGAGTCCTATTGTGCCCATCATGAAAAGACATCAGTCTCAATAAGGAATGGCCTTCGTGAGACCAGCAAAATGAGAATTGAAGCTGTGACGAGGAAATATTTCAAAATCTTGGTTGTCTCCCCACAGCTATGGTGATCCTCGGTGATTCTCAGCAATCAAGTAAACCTATGAACATTCTGCATCGAGGTGACAAAGTGTGAAATGCATCTGTTAGAGACATTCTACTAAGGTTAGGAACTACTGGGGAACTTGATGGTTTTGGGCTTGGAGTTGGTGCTACCTATTCTACTATGTCTAAATATTTGAGGACAATTTTCTGGCCTCACAGAGAAGAAGGAAGGTGACCTAGGCACTTGACCTATAATTCCTCGAGCACGAAAGTCTTTAAGATCTTTTGAGTTTTAGTTTCCTCATGCATAACATGGAAGTAATAATACTACACTTCTGGGTTTTGGTGAGGTTTAGCGATAATTTGTCTATAAATAACTAGCTGAGTGCTAGGTAGAAGAAATACTGAATAAAAGGTAGCTATTATGAGCATAAATATTTTTCAGATTTTCTTAGCAATAGTTATACGATAGGCAATTTAGGTAAGTCCAAATAAAGGGCTTGTGGGAGGTGAGATTATTAACATAATAACATGGAAACAAAGTACGTGACTGACACCTTTCTCCTCCTCCAAAATAAGAAGGTAGGTAAGAGGACATATATTCAAACATTCACCAGAGTTGAAACATGACACAGGGCATGGCTCTGTTTTTCAGTTGCTAGAAACTCATTCAAAAGGTAGATTTCTTTTTCTAGCAGTCTCTCATAATGACTGATCAAGATGAAAGTAGTAATTAGCACTTTGGAGGCATTTACTATGTGCCAGGCCCTGTGCTAAGCACTCTCCTGACATTTTCTCCCATCCAGTGTTTATTCTCATGTGTTGGCCAAGAGGTTCACGATTTCCAGTTCTGGTCCAGGAGATAGTAGATAAACTGGATCAAGGAACTTTATGTTTACATTCAATCCAGGTAGATTTGGCCTGTTTGTTCACACTGTTGTGAACTTTTTGTGATCTAATTAATTTGCCATTATTGCTCTACTCTATTTTCAAGTTGTCTGAAAATGTCATCACTGGGCTACAAATACCCTCATTCAAGTAGTCTATAAAAGCATGAACTAATTAGAATAAGAGTAAAACTGTGCTGAACGCTTTTGGAAATCTCTCTCTGGGTCGACTGTGACTCATAACTCAGCATTTTTTGGGTTTAGCTCTACCTGTACTTTTGAGAAGTCCACTTTTATAATTCATCTTTTTCTTAAAGACATCTTGATTGCTGAAATGTAGATTTATAATATCTATAGCAGCTCTGTGATTCCTACCACACCACTAATCTTAGAAAAAAATCTTTTTTTTTCATGAGTTCTTGAATTTAGGTTAGTTCCTAGTGATTACAATTTCCTCTTTAAGATTTTTTAAATAATTCATTCTAGATTTTTTCTAAAATTAATGGCTGGCTTACCTACCATCCACTTTGGTTCTATAAAATCTATATCCTTCCCTTTGCTGAAAATCAGGAATAATTAAAAAGGTCTACTCCAGACTTCTGACACCTCTCCTCTTTTCTGTGGGATGCTATTGATGATCTAGAAAAGTTTCAAAAAAAGGATAAAACTAAAAACCAGATTTTAAGGTGTTGAGTTAATTAGAGGTGAATAAAAGCCAAATCTTAGATTCATAATTCTTTCCCTTAATATGTTCAAAGCTCCATTCTATTTTGAGTTCAGCCATAAGAATAAAAATTTCAGTCCATTAAGAAATTTATTTCTGGCACTTCTTTCTATCAGTTGGCTATTTTATAACAGCACCATTTTATTAAACATGGCACCATTCTTACACTTTCTTATTTATGTCACGCTTTTTAAATGTCTTTGATGATTAAAACTGCCTGGATATTTAAGGTTATCAGAAAAGAAACATCATAAGGGTTTACCTAATGAAGAGTTTCAGCTATTAGTCTTTCAAAGCTTTTCATTTCTGTCTTTGATTCTTAAAGAATAAGAAAGCTGTGAGAGGCTTAATTCCTAGCACTCAGCTTTGGTTTGCCCAAATGCATAACTAAGCTCCTCTTTATCATCCTGAGAATCAGCTGCAGAACACTAGAGTTTAGAGTCTTGGCCAAGTACCTCTACCCAGTACTGTATGTGGTATTTTTAGACATATTCTCATAAGGGGTGATTCTGGAACCTGCTGATTGGAGGCCAGGAATCAGGAACGTGGGATGGATTATGCAGCCTATTTCCAGAGCAGTGTTAAAACAGATCACCCCAGCTCTGGAAGGATTAGGATTATCCAGGCTGCTGTTTTTGAATACCAAAATCAAAGTTTCTTACATCGTGGCACAGGTGCATTTATGAAAACTTGATGGAAATTGAGCAGTAGATTGTATTATATATATATATTAAAGGTACTGGGCTGGCTTAACAGTTAAAAGTATTTATTAAGATCTTTCTTTTGTAGTGTAAAAGAACACTAATATATTATCTGTGTAAATATGGATTTTTATTTGATAATTTTTTTTAAAATGGATTTTAAAAAACCCTTATTTTGCTTCTTTAAAGCAGACTGTGAAAACAATGGTTCACGCTGGAAGCCAGCATTTCAGGGCCAGATGCCCTGAAATTTGACATTTGGCATCCATTAATGTTGACAGTATCTTTTTTGGGAGTGCACTGCCTTATTTCTAAGAAAAATATATATCATAACTATAATTGTCTAAAACAGTTACTGATCTTTTTAAATTTGTAGTGTGAGTACCATTAAGGAAACATTAACTAAAACTTTATTTAAAAAAATTTTTTTAAAACAATTTATTTTAAAAGCTGTGAGAAATTTCTCTTTCAGCTGGATTTTTTTTTCTAGCTAAGTTTTGATAATATTTGCTGGATAGGATATGATTTTATGTTGGTAATTTAAAGAGTATAAAATTATAAAATATCAACATTAATACAATCCTAACTAATATTAAACTTCAATTATTTGGACCACACAAATTTTTATTTTAAAACAATTTGACTATATAACACGTGATTGCTTAGAAATCAAGTGTTTCCAGCTATGATTGTGAAATAGAATTACTGAGGAGCTTTTAAAGACACTGATGCCTGGGCCTCATACCCAGAGACTCTGACTTAATTGGTCTAATTGTGCAATCATATGGCATTTGTCTTCCTCTATTTGACTTACTCCACTCAGCATACTACCCTCTAGGTCCATCACGAAATATCTTTTTTCATCCCAGTACGTTTAGTTTGTGTGTGTCCCTTAATCTGAAGTATATTGTAGGCAGCATATGTAAGGGTTTTGTTTTCTTAACCATTCAGCTGCCTTATCTTTTGACTGGAGCATTTAATTCTTTTTCATTTGAAGTACTCATTGATAGACATGTAGTTACTGCCATTTTTTATTTAGACTTTTGATACATATTTCTTTTCTGCTTCTTAAAGAAATCCCTCCAACATTTCCTGTAATACTAGCTTGGTGGTGATGAACTCCTTTAGCTTTTTCTTGTCTGGAAAGCTCTTTATCTGTCCTTTGATTTTAAATAGCAACTTTTCTGGGTAAAGTAATCTTGGTTGTAGGTCCTGGGTTTTCATCACTTTGTATATTTTGTGTCAAGCCCTCCTGGCCTGTAAAGTTTCTGTTGAGAAATCAGCTGATAGTTTTATAGGCATTCCCTTGTATGTAACTACTTTTCTCTTGCTGCTTTTAAGATTCTCTCTTTGGTATTTTAATTATGATGTGTCTTGGTATGGGCCTCTTTGGGTTCATCTTGTTAGGGATTCTCTGAGCTCTTAAGGTTGTATGTCTATTTCCCGCACCAGGTTAGGGAAGTTTTCCTTCATTATTTCTTCAAAATAGGTTTTCAATTTCTTGCTCTCTCTCTTCCCCTTCAGGTATCTCTATGATGCAAATATCGTTATACTTGATGTCCCAGAGGCTTCTTAAACTATTTTTGTTATTTTTAGATTTTTTTTTCTTGTTGCTGTTCTGATTGGGTGTCCTCTACTACCCCATCCTCTATGTCGCTAATTCAGTTCTGCATTTCATCAACTCTGTTGATTTCCTCTAATGTACTCTTCATTTCAGATATTGAATTCTTCATGTCTTGGTGGCTCTCTATTATGTTTTCCATCTCCAATTTTATACATTGTTTTTTAATCTCTTTGTTAAAGTTGTCCCTGAGTTCATCTACTCTTCCCAAAGTTCCTTGGGCATCCTTATAACCAGTGTTTTGAACTCTGCATCTGGTAGATTGCTTGTCTCCATATTGGTAAATTCTTCTTCTGGAGCTTTGTTCTGTTCTTTCATATAGGTCATACTTTTTTACCTCCCCATTTTGGCTTCCTCCCTGAGTCTGTTTCAATGTATTAGGTAGGGTTCCTAAGTCTCCCAGTCTTAGTAGAGTGGCTTTATGTAGTAGGTGTCCTATGTTGCTCCTTGGCACAGACCCAGAAGGGGTCTAGCTGCAGGTCAAGTTCAGCCACAGCCTGGTCACCTCCAGACCACCTTGTAAGAGTCACCAAGTGATCCACATATGGCTGCCACCTGTGCTGGGCGTATAGGTGTCTTGAGAGGCCAAGCCAGAAACTAAGGCTGTCTGCCACTGGTGTGGAGTTTGGGGCTGCTCAGCAAGAGGTACAGGGCATGCTGAGGCCAGATGCTGATTCTTTGGGTTTTATGAGCCTTTGAGAAATTTTGTAAAAGGTTGCAGCAGGAGCCAAGATAGCCTGTTTGTATGGACTAAATCACTGGAAGAAGCTTGGATGTGCCTACAAATTGGGAGAGGCAGGGTCTCAGGGAACCCCTGAGCAGAGCAACCTGTGTTATCTAGACTCCTGTCCAGGAGCCAGTCACCCCTCTAAGCTCCCTCCCTGAAGCCTGACAGCTCAGTACCTCCCCGTAAGCACCTGCTGCCTCTTGAGCAGCTGCCCGGGTGCTGGAGCTCAGAGTGAGTGAGTCCATCAGCAAGTAAGGCCAGGTGCAGACTCTTTCAAAAGGTGCCCACTTCCCACAGCCCTCTGTCTCACTCAGCCATAACTGCTGGTTTTCACAGCCAGAGGTTGAGAACCCTTGTCTTTTTTTAATCTCGGCATTGCAACCCTGGGCTGGGGAGCCTAGTGTGAGGCCAGGACCCCTTGCTTCTCAGTTTGGGAGGGGTTTCTGCAGCCAAGATAGCTCTCCCAATTCCAGATCTCCATACACAGCTGTGGGACCAGACATTTCTCATCTGTGCCCTTTCTACCATTTTGAGGTGACCTATTATTTGAGCTGACCCAGTTGTAGGGCTACTATTCAGCCAGACCTTTGGTGACTCCATGTGCTGGTTGCTCTGTAGTTTTGTTATAATTTTGGTATGGTCGCTGGAGGAAGCAAGCATTGCTTCTACATTGTGCGCCATCTTGAATCCCTATTGAGGCCTAGTTTTTATGTCTAGTAACCTCCTCAGTATGTCTACCTGGACATTCCATGTATGCATTAAAAAAAACACATTTATGCAATTGTATGCATATTCTCTCCTAAAACTTGCTCCCCATCCCACCCCTTATATTCTATAGTTATTCGCTCAGAAGCTTTAGGATGATCCTCAACTTTTTCTCTTTCTTTCACCCCACATTTCACTCTGTTAATCATCAATTCTGTCAATTTTATATCCTCTCAACATTATCTCTTAAAAATTTTTCAAATCCAGTGCTTCCTCACTACCTGCACTTCCATTATCTTTATTCAAGCCACTCTTATTCCTTATCTGGGCTATTGGCAGCATTCATTCTGTTTTTCCTGTCTTCAGCCTTGCAGTTAGAAATTTCTCCTTTATACTATTTCCAGAGTGATCTTTCTAAAGTGCAAGGTGAATCACACCACAACCTACATTTAAAACCTACAATAACTTCCCATCACTTAACAGGATAAGAGTTTAACAATGTATGTACAACTTTTTATGATTTGGCCTCTGCTTACCACTTTATCCCTACTTCTGGTCACACTCTTCCTTGCATACCCATGCAAGATCAGACTACTTATAGCCAGCCAGACACACTCATTCTCCAATTTGTTTGACTGCCTGATGAGTACAACTCATACATCTCATTGACATTGTCTTTGATACCACTCCACTCTCTTCCATAACTAGAGTGAAATATCTTCTCTGCATCACTGAACCTTACATATCTCCCATACTCTTTTATAATTTCTCCCAACATTTTATCATGAAAATGTTCAAGCAGACAGAAAAGCTCAAAGAATTTTGCATTGATTTTACAATTAAAAGTTTACTGTGCTTGCATCTCTCCCTAGTCATTCATCAATCCACCTTTTAAGTGCATTTCAAAGCAAGTTGAGGGTATCAATATACTTCTTTCCAAATAAAATAGACATTATTCAGAGTTCATATGTAGCATGTAGAGTTTTATACTTGTTTGTAGTTTGTTTTTAAATGTCAAGTAAAATTTACATACAATGAAATACACAAATCTTAAATGTTTCACGAGATCCACTGCATACGTACACATGAACAACCTAAACTCCTATTTACATACAAAATATTAACATCACCCTATGAAGTTCACTTGTGCCCCTTTTCTCAGGGTGGCAATGACTGTTCTGACTCTTTCCCAATGAGATTTGCCTATTATAGAACTTTATATAAATGGAACCATATAGTGTGCACTCTTTTGTATAAGATTTCCTTCACCTTGCATGTTTTTCATTCATGCTTTTAAACTGCATGTGTCAGAACACTTTTTAACTAATGTGTTCATTAGTTCATTTTTTATATTACTCAATAATATTCCATTGCATGAATATACCACAGTTTAAAAAATTCATTGTTCAATTATTAATGCACACTTGGACTGTTTCCAGTTTTCAACTTCTATGCATATTCTTGTATGGTCTTTTTGTGGATATATATCTCCAATTCTTTTGAGTAAATGCTAGGATTAAAACTTCTAGGTCGTAGAATATTTACATTTAGTTTTATAAGAAACTGCCAGATTTTCCTCAAGTGGTTTTATCTTTACATTTTCACTAAAAATGTGTTGCTTGACATCTTCACCAACATTTGATGTTATGGGACTTTTTAATTTTACCCATTCTGATGAATGTGTAATGGTCTCTCACATAAGTTTCTGCTGACTGGTCTGTCTTTATGAACTTTGAGCTTCTTGAAGACAGGCACTTTACTCAACTCCCTATTTCCTCTGCCTAATAATGTATGACACAGAGCTCAATAAATGTTCATTGAATTGAACTGATCTAGATTAAATCTTCCTGTACATAGGAAAATCACCTTCTTTCATAATTTTATCCCATTGGTCAAAGGGCAGAGTGAGTTCTTGTTACAAGCAGTAACATTTATATTAAGTTTAGGGTGCGGTCCACCTGAAGTGATCAGAGAGGTCAAGCATTCCTTTCCCTAAATATTTGTTCCAATTGCCCCTCATTTTATTTTAATAACTTTATTCTTTGGGGTCTTTTTAAATGGCTTTTTCATTTTCATAGAGCCCTATTAAAGTGATAATCTATGCAGGAAGAAGATGGATTAATACTTTATTTACAACAATAACAGACTAGACTATACCTTTGATTTTTGTCTCAAGGGATGAAAAGGGGATGTGAAGAGAGTATGGAGAGAGGGCAGGAACAGTTCATGATCCAGGGATGGCACAAAGTCAAGTAGTTCTGGCATAAGGACTTTAAAATGTGCCAGAGGTCATACAAGGGAACTTTTATCCAGTTTCTTAGCTCAGGTACACCATGGCCATCTATCTTCCCGCTTCCCTTCTCAGCTCCTCTCTTTCCTCTTCTCTCCCATCCTTATAATAGTTCTAGGTTGCATTCCTAGAATATAGAAAGGTGCTTGGCATAATCTAAGTGTTCAATAAATATTTTTTTTGAGTAAATATAGGCTTTTCCCCAAAGTCTTTCAACTTTCTAATAAAATAATTATTATCAATAGAGTCTATTAATAAGCTCATTGCAGTCTTTCGTACCTTGGAGATATTGCAAAACTGAAACTCTTTTGCTTTCCTTGCTCAGCCTCTGGGAATCACCATTCTATTTTCTGTCTTTATGAATTTGACACTTCCAGGTACTCGATGTAAGTGGAATCATACAGTATTTGTACTATTGTGACTAGCTTATTTCACTTAGCATAATGTCTTCATGATTCATCCAGGTTTTAACATGTTAGATTTTCTTTTCTTTTTATGGCTGAATCATATTCCATTGTATAGACATAATATCTTTTGTTTATTCATGCATCTATCAATGGACACTTCAATTTCTTCCACTTTTTGGCTATTGTATATAATAATGTTATGAATATAGGTATACAAAGATCTGTTCAAGTACCTGTTTTTAATTCTTTTAGTAATATACTCAGAAATGGGATTACTGGATTATTCCATCATTAATTTTTTGAGGAAACTTTAGATTTTTTTCTATAATAGCTGTAACATTTTGTATTTTTGCCAACAGTGCACGAGGATTCCAATTTCTCTATTTTCTCACAAACATTTATTATTTTCTGTTTTATTTTTGTTTTTTGGGTTTTTTTTTGGAAAGTAGGTATCCTAATGCATGTGAAGTGGTATCTCATTGTTGTTTTGATTTATATTTCCCTAATGTTTAGTGATGTTGAACATCTTTTTGTGTGATTGCTGGCCATGTGTATGTTATGTTTGGAGAAATGTCTACCCAAGTCTTTGCTCATTTTTTAATCAAGTTTCTTATTGTTGTTGGGTTGTAGGAGTTCTTTATATATTCCAAATATTAATCTCAGATATGTCATTTGCCTAGCTAACTCTTTTTAATTTTCTCTTTCTTTGTATTTTATTTTTAGTGATTTTATATTTAGAGGAGAGTAAACTGAAGGGTGAATTCACTGAATCATCTTATCTAGAAGTCCTTACTACATTTTTAATTTAAAAAATCAATATATATATATATCTGTATATATATGTATATATATATCTGTATATATATGTTTGCCTATATTCTATAATTACAATTACTTTTAATATAATAGCAAAAAGACTGTACCTAAATGCAATGAATTATTAATAGAGCATTTAACTATGAGTGATTTTTTCTATTTGTATGTATCTTTATATAAAAATAATGAGAATGAATTTTTATTATGATGACATAAATAGGCATTATTTAAAAAATAAGTAGTGTTTGTATGGAGGGGAAAATGAGGACAGGACAAGAGGTAAAATAGATTTCCTGGGTTGTAGGAGTGTTTTATTACAGGATGTGTTTTTTGCTTTGTTTTAGTTTATCATTATTTTTTGTCACATGGGAGATCATTGAATGTGTTGATCAGTGAGGAGAAAGAATTAACAGAGAGACAGGTTGAAGAAGTGAGATGGATAAGACAATGGCAGCCAACTGCTGGAGCCACATTGTTTAGGAATCAGAAGATAAGAATCCAGAGCATTCACAAGGGAAATGGCCTCAATCAGGAAGAAAAATATTGCTGGTGTGGAAGAGTGTGTAAGTAAACCTGTAGGTTGGGAGGCCTTGAAGCTGAGAGATAGCCTCTTTTTTCCTTAGTGGGAGAAGTGGCATTTGTTCAGAGAGTATGTGGGAGGATGATCAACAGTGGGAAGTTATTTTGACAGTCAGAGTGTGAGTGGGAGAGTGAGGGAAACAGGGCCAGGGAAAAGGTATTTCTGAGTGACACACTTATGTGGCTGCAGTGGGGGATCATGCATTTTGGCAGCAACCCACCCAGCTGCCACATGTAGAGCATATGTAGTAGATAACTGGATTGATTTATGGATGAAGAAAAAAGGGTCTGAATATTCTTTCAAGACCATAGCAGAAGTAAAGATCCTTTGGGTCTTTCTTGGCTGAATATGGAAGTAGAGAGCTGATAAATCAGATCAAAAGAGTGGAACTGTGGGATTGGACCTCTTGTGGGGGGTAGGAAGTAATGAGGTCAAAATAAAGGAGTGAAGAACTGGAAAAATAGTGATCAGAGCAAGGGAGATAGAGGGATTTTATCAGAGTAGGATAAGAATTCTGAAATAATAAATCTTTTCAAGATAATAATCAGAAATATCAGTGTTAGACTTTATAGGATAATTACTATCTTTCCTCATTTCTGCTTCTGTAGATAAACATGTTAATTTCTTTCTGCTCAGAGATTTTCATGTTTTGAATTGACAAAATTAAGAAGTGGCTATTTGTTTTCTAAGTCTAGTAATGAAAGTTAGAAGATACTAAATCCTACATTACTGAATTGAAAATGTGAACTAGATTTCACATTATATTGCTAATGCCAATTACAGGATATGTTCTACTATCTACTTTCCACTTTATCATTAATACTTTATTTATTTTATCGTTCATAGTATTCTGATATTTAGAGTGGTTTGTACCATTTTACATGATTATCAGCATTCTGATAATTAGACATGGCATTTACATTCATAAATCAGATTAAAATTGGCTAATATATATGTAGCATAGATGAGAATTTTGGCAAATATTTGTCATAAAATTATTTGAATTTGGGTGTTGCTCTTGATCAAATGACTGTGATTATTCTGTTTTTCCTTTCACCCTGAGTTTTATGGATATGGACAGAGCCACATTTCTTCAGAAAAGTAGTCTGGGTTAAATTTCTGAAGCATTTGCGGGCAGACTTTCCATGTCTATACTCCATTTTTTCTCTCTATCAGCAATGAAAAGATGCTTATTCCATGGCCTGTCAACCAATGCCAGACTGGTTAGACTAGTTCAACCACTGCAGCCTTTAAATCTCTCCAAGGCAATACTATTCAATTAAAATTTTCTGTTCTATAACTACTTAGACATTTCTTCCCCCTTATTTAAAAAGCTCCTGAAAACAAAGTTCATTCATGAAGCCTTCCCTGATGACCATGGAAGAGATTCCCTGATAGGTCAAATGGGAATTTGACCTAGCCAAAGTATCTTGCTGTCCAATTAAGGGTTGGCTTAATGTTCTTATTTTAACTCTTTTGTGACATTTTGAGTTCCATGATAATAGGACCATGTCTATTCAACTTTTTAAGAAACCATAATCCTTAAGTATATTGACTTCTGCAATTAGGCACTTACTTTTTCATAAGATTGATGATAACAATAATGGTATCAGAGAAACAAATCTTTATTTGCTTACTATTGCTCAGCTCATTTAATAATACTAGTAGAAAGTAAAACTACAAATATATTTTTTGGGTTTAAAATTTGTATTTAGGATGCAATATAGGTTCCTAATATTATTCACTTTTGGAAGTGAGACACCATTACCTAACTTTCCTTTGAAAATGAAGAGTATGGAGTAAAAAAATAGAGGCTGTTTCTATTTCAATTGTACTGGCTTAACTTATGTGCCTTTTATTCTAAGATGCCTCAAATTCATTTTAGAAAATGTATATATTTGTATATTAAAAAGTTTAAATACATTTATGAATAAACTATAAGTTTTCATCCCATATCTCTGAGCTTCTAATCCCTCAGGTCTCAAGTCTCAGAAATCTTATATCTTGATTCT
This sequence comes from Cynopterus sphinx, assembly GCA_030015415.1. Classification (NCBI taxonomy): domain Eukaryota; kingdom Metazoa; phylum Chordata; class Mammalia; order Chiroptera; family Pteropodidae; genus Cynopterus; species Cynopterus sphinx. Next base: position 109,747,995 of record CM057384.1, read on the forward strand.
TTCTCTTTTTCAGAATGAGCAACAGTTTAGACCAGGTGAGTAATAAAGCTTGCTAAGTTATTTCATCTTATTATATTTGTATATCTCAAGCACGTTATGAGTGAAGGGGGAAAACATATTTATAATAGTAGCTGATTATGCTGTACAGCTCAATGTGCAGCAGGATTTTTTTTTGAGATGATAAAAATGACTGTGATGAATAAGCAAATGAAAAAAATACAACAAAATTTTTTTTCATGAAAATACTTAAAACATCTTTCACGAGGGAGAAAAAGTAATTTGCTGGAATCAAAATAATTCTTGTTTCACATACACAAAAATATCGTATTTGGAAGCATTCAGCAACTCCTTCTGTAGTGTCTTGAACTTGTCATTACTCTCTCTCTTCTTTTTGTGTAATTACAGAGCCTCTTCTCTTATTTCTGTAGTTCTACTTACTCTCATTTCACATATATGGCTTTTGTTCTAAGAATCAAAGAGATAAGAATAAGAAAAAGAAAACCAATTACTTAATCTCAGTATACATGCATAAACAATTTAACCTTACTTTCTTGGAATTTTGATTATAGCATCATAGGTTTTAAATCATCTTGAAGATCTTCCTGCTCAAAAAGGCGTAGGAGAAAGGCCATTGACTTTAGACTTAGAACTACATTTGAATATTGCCTTATGATTTAGCAGTTGTATAAACTTCAGCCACGTCATTAAAGCTCTGAGTCTTAGTTCCTCATCTCTAAATTGGGCATAATATTTGTCTAACCTACTTCACAGGATTGTTGTATGTAAAAGGAACTTGTAACCATGAAATGCACCGTGAATATATCATTATCACCACCATCATTCTACATGTGAGAAAACCAAGACTAGTGAGAAAGGCCAATTATTTTCCCTAAGGACAGAAAGTCTTGTTAGTAATAGACCAGAAACTAAGACCTGAGTGTCCAAATTCTAAGTTTGAATTCTTTCCCATTGACTCTTTCTGAAAAGTCAACTTGTCAGAGTTTTATTTTTCTCTCTCATTCTGTATGATTCGGTTTCATTGACCACTAAATAAGGTAAAAATTTAAATTGGGTCTTTCTACTTTACAATTTTAGACTTAGACTTGAGGTGCCTGCTAACCCTCTGAATTTAGAGGAAAGAGACAGAGTTCATATGTGTCATTTCCCTTTTGCAGACTATTTATTTGGTTGCAGGAGCCTGATTGCCCTTCTCAGAAGTGGGGCATGTTTTTGTATCTGAGGAATTCACCTTTGCCATGGCTTCTTCTATACAATAGGTGGTGGCAGAGGATGTGTAGAAGCTTGTCGCACAGTATTTGATTGCATATCTCAAAAATACCCAACACAGTTCTTAATCCGAAAGATTATCACAGATGGGTCCGCCAAAGCATTTCCTTGAGGTTGAGACATTGAATTTAAACAACAAAGTGTCTTTTTTTCCCCCAGATGAACAAGATAATGTCCTCTCAAATGATGTTCTGGCCTCTTGTGTGCTCCTTAAGTGGGAGTAAAAATTAAATAAGAGCAAAAGAGATCTGTGCCAGAGAGCCCTGTGACCAGAGGGGAGAAGTTTGTTTTATGTAGTTATAAAGTGAAAAATGTGTTACATGGACACAAAGTGGGTAGGAATCTGATGGTGATTTGGACAGTACAGACAGTATTTCAGCTATGTACTTGTTACCATTTTAGATTTCTATTGACTTATTTCCTTTTAAAGCCAACAGCTAGAGGATATCAAATGGAGAATAAAGGGCTGCACTGGAGAAAGTGTAGTTTCAAAGCCAAAGGTATATAGTGATATAATATGTCGAGTAAAGTAAAGGGTCAAGTACCATTTGTTGAACCTCACAAAAACAACTAATTTTTAACCCAGTCAGAAACAAGGCAAGAAAAAGATACATTTGTGTGTGTGTGTGTGGGGAGTACCACTCCTTTCTCAAACACTTACATACAAGTTTACTGTATCAAGAGCCATGGCAAGAAGGAATAATATTTATAAACATTTTGGAAATGTCTGCATAAGAAGACTTTTGTCAAATTATGAGGAAAGTTGACAGGTATCTAAGAGTAACAGAAGAGAGAGAAATGGATTCTGTTGGCTATGGCTGCTGAAAGTGTGTGTGTGTGTGTGTGTGTGTGTGTGTGTGTGTGTGTGTGTGTTTGTAGTATGTATAGGAAATAAATTGCAGGAAAAGCACAAGTTCTTCTTCTCCTTCATAACAACATCTTTGTGGGGAGCGAGGGAAGAATGCCTTGATTTCATCTTAATGCTGGAGTAGAGAGTTCATGAACCTCAGGGCCAGAGCCATGGGTTCATATTTCAATTCTGCTTCATACTAGCTGGTTGTGAGGCATGTAACGGAAGTATAAAGCATCATTTGGGAATATCTTTAGCTAAAAGTACAGAACACTCAATCAAATGTGTCTTAAGCATTAAAGACATTAAGTTATATCATTTAAAAAGAAGTCTGAGGGTAAGCCACTGTGGGACCAGTGCTGAAGCTTGACAATATTATTAAGGATTCAAACTCTTTCTTTCTTTTCCTTTGCCATCCTGAGTATACTGGCTTTTCATTATCAGGCTGGTTAAGTCATGGCCTTTAACTTAGCTTGGAATAATGCCTCATAATTATAACCATCGCAGAAAGGCAAGGCATAGGGGAAGGCAATAGGAATCTCTTATAAGGTTTTTTATGTAGGGAGAAACCCCTTCCCTAAAGCTCCTTGACATTATTTCTGTTATTGAATTTTTGGATCTGACTCCAAAAAGCAAAGGCAACTGAAGCAAAAATAAACAAGTGGGACTATGTCAAACTAAAAAGCTTCTACACAGCAAAGAAAACCATCAACAAATAAAAGGGCAAACTACTAAATGATAGAAAATATTTGCAAATCAGATATCAGATGAGAAGTTAAGATCCAAAATAAATGCAAAACTCAAAGAACTCAGTAACAAAAACAAACAAATAAAAAACAAAAACAAAATAATCCCCTCCCCAAACAATCTGATTAAAAATAGGCAGAGGACCTAAATAGACATTTTTTTCCCCAAAGATATACAGATGGTCAAAAGGTACATGAAAAAATGTTCAACATTAACTAATTATCAGATAAATGTAAATCAAAACCACAATGAGATATCATCACACACATGTTCGAATGGCTACTATCCAAAAGACAAGAAATGAGAAGTGCTGGGGAAGATGTGCAGGAAAGAACTTTGTGCACTACTGGTGAGAATGTAAATTGGTATAGCCACTGTGGAAAATAGTATGGAGATACCTCAAAAAATGAAAATGGAAATACCATATGATCCAGATATTCCACTTCTGAGTATTTGTCTGAAGAAAATGAAAACACCATTCATTGTTCATTGCAGCATTATTTACAATAGCCAAGATATAGAAACAATTTGAGCATACGTCGATGGATGAATGGAAAAAGAAGATGTGTGTGTGTGTATATGTGTATCTATATATCTGTATATATGTTAAATAAAATAAGTCAGATAGAGAAAGACAAATTTCATGTGATTTCACTTTTATGTGGAATCTAGGAAACAAAACAAATGAACAAACAACACACACACAAAAAAACCAAACCAAATGCAATGATACAGAGAATGGATTGGTGGTTCTCAGAAGGGAAAGGGGTTCAGGGTTGGGTGAAATGGGTGAAGGGGGTCAATTGTATGGTGACTGATGGTAGCTAGACTTTTTGTGGTGATCACTTTATAATGTATACAAAGATCAAGTTAATATGTTGTATACCTGAAATTAATATGTTATATACCAATTTTACATCAATAAATAAGTAATATGCATACAGGAAGAAAGTAAACCCACAATTGTGATTTTCTTGGAATGATCCATTATTAATGTTAGTATAAATCAATTAAAGAAAAGTATTACTCAATAATTTCTGAGCAATGCATATAATACATCATTTCAGTTTGAGGCTTTCAATTAAATAATAAATTAGAAACTTACTTTTAAATCCTGATGAGTGTTTCTTATTTGAAACACTGTAGTGCCCCATGTCTGGGCACATTATAGCCATGTGGGTGGGCAGTCCAGGACATATAAGGATGTTTAATAACCCAGATCTGAATTCCCAGAGCTAACACCCTTAAGTTATAGTTCAGACTCATTCCAGCAAAGGCCATTGCTTTAATCCAGACCCTTGGGTAATCTGGAGGGCACAGGGAGACCAGTTTGATTTGGGGTCCATTAGGCAGCAAGGAGGAGAAATAGTGGCGGAGGCCGATACGTAGGCTTTTCTTCCCTGTGGGAGGCATAACCTGAGGACAGCTGGGAAGACTCAGGAAACCCATTTTGGGCGGTGGGGTTGCCTCAATCTCTTGGCATGTAATTAATTAATCATCCTCAATATCTCTGAGCCAGCCACCTATTTCCCAACCATTTAAGGAGGAAACATAGAACAATGTGTAACTGCATGCCTGGAGCATAGTAAGCACCATTATGTTAATGACGATACTAACCAGGCCACAGGACTTCTCAGTTGACTTCAACTTTCTGTTTCTGGTAGCAGGGAGTCAAACCTGAGTTTAATTAAGTTGTATTCCCTGCTGGGGCAGATCTGGTGGGCCCTGCACTTGTCTCAACATTGTGGGATGAGAACCAGGCACTTGAGTTTGGTGCAGGATCAGTGCTTCCCGAGGATGGGAATTGCAGACCTATCTGTTTTGGGAAAAACATCCAATACAACTTAACTCTCTTTTTCTAGAGTGCTCGTTAAATAAGTTGTTTTATTAAATGGAATATCATTTGGTGGGTAGAAAGAATGAGGGAGATCCATGTACTGACTTGGAATATCTCTAGGATATGGTCTCAAGTAAAATAAGCAAATTTCAAGCAATATATAAAGCGAGATAATAATTTATGAAAAATTGAGATTAAAGGAAATAAACCAATTCGATCAACTTAGTCCAATGTAATCACTTAAAGTCTCCACCTGCCTTTTTCTTAAAAAATAAATCACTTGTCTTTCAGATTTCCTCTCCTTTTTCTTCTCCCTCCAAAGCTGGTGATTGAGTATACTGGGGCACTTAACAGGTCCTTGTGGTGAGGAGGGTCAGTGGTCCCTGAGTTGACATGGTGCCCATGGACCTTTTCTTAGACTATGTAGCAATAATATCCCTTGTATTTCTGACCATTACTCATCCTAATTGGCATTTGTGACCAAACTCGACAGCTTGTGAACTCTTTCTCTCTTCTTCTTGTTTACACAGTGCCCTTCAGTCCACCTTGGTGTGTTGAGTGCTGAATGCATCCTTAAAATCTGGCTGTCACTCCTAATTGGTCCCCAGTTAGAGATATTTACCCTTCTGCTCTAAGCTACAGGGTCACTTGTTCCTGTGAAGATAATTATCATAGGCTTGCTAGCCAGCACTATTTACTTTTCAAGGGCAGATGAAAACTTTTGAACTTTTGGGTAGCTTTCATATCACACATCTTCAGAGGAAGACCCTAAACTCAGAACTTCCTTTGGCTTTAATGGCACTGCAACCACTAACAGTCCTGTTTTAGGAAGTAGGGAAAAGATCCTCATACTCTGCCCTCAGCTTCCTTCTTAAGCTAATACATTTCTTTCTCTAGGATTTTTACTAGGAGTGGAATGGTCATCATATACAATTTTACCACCTATTTTTCCTGTAGCTACATCTTCTTCCTTTTTATAGTTCTTTGGGAAGAAGGGACAGACTTTCTATTTTCTCTATATTGTGAGTTCGTTTTAGCAAAGCTTGGAATGCCAAAGGAAGCTAAAATTTTTTAAAAAATTCTTTTCTTTGTCAGCAATAGAGCCTGGCTTTAAGACTTCTGCACTTTATCAATTTGTAAATGCCACAATTGTAGAATGCACTATTATTTCATGTACAATTAAGACTATGGCACAATGCCTTAATGATAGTTCTGTGGAAGGCATGCATTGATCATGACAGCTTCTTATTGAAGTGAAATCTCTTTTATCTATACTGAGAGACTTGCATTCTCTTGCCTCACCTTTAATCACAATGCTTCACAAATGATGGGCAATTCTTTAGTAAGTGTGTTAGTAAAATGACGTAACCTAGTTTCAATGACATGTGAGTATCTTCCTTTCATAGGTCCATCAGAGCACTTAGTTATTGTTTTGCAGCAAAAAATAAAAATTGCACTCATTTATCAAACAAAGATATTTGCTTTCCTTTCATCAAGTTTACGTTCTATTGCTCTGCTTCTGTACCTTTCTGTGTGTATGTGTATGTATGTGTATGTATGTGTATATATATATATATATATATATATATATATATATATATATCTCCAATGGCAAATTATAGTGTAAACTTTTTGAAGACAATTTAAATTTCAATTAAAATCGACCTCGAAGAAGATGATTAGATTTGTGAAACAAGGAGATCATGAGTTGAGTTTCGAGTTACTCTTAAAGGCATCCATTGAGAGCAGAGGCCAGACTGAGACATCCTACTTGGCTTGTTGGGCAGCAGAAACTTTGGAAGTTAACATCTCAAAAAAAAAAAAAGATGAAAGAGGAGAAGAGGAAAACCAAGGGCATTCACATGTAGCTGCCTGGGTCACTCTTACTTCTGTCCACATGAAACTTTCTGCAATGCAATAAAGATTAGTTTAGGTCTTTGTTATAGTTATCTTTTATTATCGTATTTAGTATAGTTAAAAAAAATGACGGGTGTGTCTTTTTATTAGAAAGGAAACTCTATGAGGGTCTCTCTTGTTCATCATTGGATCTCTCTGCCTAGCACAGTGCCTGGTATGTGGTAGACATTTAGTATATATGTATTGAAAAGAAAGAAGAAAGAAAGAAGAAAGAAGAAAAGGAAAGAAATAATATAATTATTAAAGTTGTCAATAAATGATTGGTTGGGGTTAGAGATATAGAATGAAACTTTTTGGGTTCTGGAGTTCTGCAATAGCAGTGAAGGGCTAAAATCTTTGTCTCAGAGTTTTTGGATACCAACTGTGTCCAGAGGAAAACCAGAATCACTCAGGCTCTCTAATAATATGTCTATACTAGAACAGTCGAGCTGGTCTCTATGACCCATTAGTGTGTTTAGAAGATCTTTTTGGTTGGAATGACAGAATGAGGAAGGGACAGACTTGGCTTTGGCAGAGGTGTGATTAAACATTTGTCTTCCTGCCAGGGTGGATTGTTGATGTTTCTCTGCATATACCAGTCTAAACAGGTATCCAAAACAGATAAACACACAAGCAAAAGATGTTCATGTTTTCTTATACTTTATGCTTATCAAATTGATTGATAAAAATTAATAAGGATCCTGCAAAAATTCTTACATAATTGTGGTAGACAGAATAATGGGGAAAGCCCCCCCAAAAGTGTCTATGTCCTAATCTCCAGAACCTGTGAATATGTTAACCTTACATGGAAAAAGGGCCCTTGCAGAGATGATTAAGGTTAAGGACCTTGAGATGAAAGAGTGTCCTGGATTATCCAGGTGGGCCCAATCTAATCACATTGGTTCTTAAAAGAAGAGAACCTTTCCTGACTGTAGTCGGGAGACTTGACTACAGAAGAATGGTCAGAGAGATGCAACATTGCTGGTTTTAAAGATAGAGAAAAGGAGCCACAAGATAAGGATTGTGGACAGTTTTCAGAAGCTGGAAAAGACAAAGAAAGGATTATTTTACAGAACCTCCAGAAAGGAATGCACCCTGTTGACACATTGATTTTAGCCTGGTGAGACCTGTGTTGGACTTATAATCTACAGATCCATAAAATAATAGATTTGTGTTATTTAATCAGTAAATTTGCAGTAATTTATTATAGCAGCAATAAAATGTAAACTTGATAATGATCTATAATTAATCATGTTATTCTAAGGTACTCTATGAAGACACAGATATTTCAACAATCTTGTATCAGCTGTCCTTCCTGTTAAAGACCAAAGTTTCTATAGGGTCTCTCAGGAGCTAACTCCTAGACCTGGTATAATATAGCTACCTTGGCAAGTTAATGCCCCATATGAGAATGGGAATGGGTAGATTAAAACCTCAACTTTCCTGTCCTCTTCTGGGATACTTTGAGGCATGTTTCATATGGTTTCTCAAAGGGTCCTTGGTGGAGTCAAGCTCCAGTTGCCCACAGCTGTAAGCCTTCCTTATTTTTCCTATTCCCTCCCTTGTTTTCCCCTTTTCTTTTCCCTTTATTGCTTTCTATTGTTTTTCTTTGTCTTTTAACCCTCCCTCCCTTTCTCCCTTCTTTCCTTTCTACCTTGGATTGACTCAGTACTAACTTCTTAATCTTCTCTCTCTCTTTTTTCTTTTTTTAGCTGTTCTTACTCCCCTGGTAATCTCCACCTGTTTCATAGTTCTAAATTCCATATATGTATTATAACCAAAATTTATATCTGAAGCCCAAATCTCTCTTCCAAACTCTAGACTTATATACTCAACTCTCTACTTGATTTCTACACTTGGTTGTAAAATAGGCACCTCAAACAACATATCCAAAGATGAGCTCCTCATTTTCCCCCCAGACCTGTATCACCCACAGATTTTTTTCATCTGAGTTTAAGATATCTTCACTATTCCTGTGTTTTGGGCCAAAAGTCTCAGTCATTCTCCCCACTTCTTTCAGTTAATCAGTAATTTTTAAAAAGAACTTTATTAAGAAATAACTTACATTCTATAAAGCTCACCTGTTTAAAGTGTACAATTTAATGGTTTTTAGTATATTTATAGTGTTGTATAGCCATCACCACAATCTAATTTTAGGACATTTTTATAATCCCCCCAAAATCTTGTACCTCTTAGCACAGTGACTCCCCATTCTCTTCCTCCCCCACCAAGTCTATTTCATTTATCTTTTTTTTTCTTCTTTGGTTTCAATTATGTTACATTTTTGTATGTTTTTAAGAATATAAAAGTTAAAAATCATACATTAAAACTCACTAAAGGTAATTTTAGTTCTATGTGATGATATCTTACTATGGAGAGAATTTACTTTTGTTCTTGTCTTTCAGCTACCCAGAGCACTTATAATCAAAGACAGTTCACCATACCTAATTAGGGCTGAATGATTCAAATCTGGTTTTCAGTTTTTGTGAGGACTGGTCTATTTACAGTTCCTTCTTATCCTAGAGTATAGTTCTTTGATGTCACTCATGAAAATTTTATACTTACCAGGATCCCTCTTCTTTGTGGACCCTGACCCCTCTTTTGTCTTCCTTCCCCGTTAGTTTATTTAAGTTGTGGTGGAAGGAAAAAAAAAAAAAAAAAAGAACTTTTCCTCTACCCAGTTAAATTCCTGGGGGCCTGTGAATTAAACTGACCAAAGACAGATTAGAAGGAGAAAAAGTATATTTACATATGCAAAGCACATACATGCAGGAGTGTTTGGTAATAAGTACCTCAAAGGGGTGGATAGAATTTGAGGCTTATATATCTAACATAGTAGAGAAAGGGAAGTGGGAGAAAAGGCTTCTATAGAGAGAACAAATAGGTATTTAGGAGAACAAATGGAAGATAAGTTTATGGTATTTATGTAGGTGCAAGTGGTCTTTCTGTCTTTTTCGTAGTTATTAAACTCTTCTGGAAAGGGGATTTATGATAGGTTTACTCTTGGGCTTTTTCCTGGGAATAGACTCACCCTGAAAAAGGAATTTATCGTAGCCTCATTTCTCGGAAGTTTCTGTTTTCAGTCAGATACATGAAGCTCCAAAGTTTCTTTCTCTATCTGTTGAATCTCAAATGTATTCATCTTAAAATAATCTTTATATCAATTCTGGGGTTCTGAGCCAGTCCCAAAGAGCCTTTATTCAGCTTCTCAGAATCTCAGATGCTTTTGGAATCAGAAAATTTGAAAAATCATCCACAAATGCTCTACTACTTTTTCTTGGATTTTTATTTTCTCTTGGATTTCGATTTTATAATTCTCATTGTCTAGAGAGGTCTCCAATGCCTATCAGCAGATTAAAAAAAAACATTTCATCTAGCTTTTCCAGTTGTTCTTTGCAAGAGAGTTGGTTTAAAAATGCCCTACATTGCCAGTGCAAAAGCAAAATATTTTAGGTATTATTTATAAGACTCAAAAAACGAAATATGAAATAATTCTCAGTACTGTTGTGCCTCTTTACACCTCCAGTTGTTAGCAATCCCTTAAAGTCTACTACCTCTAGTTGCTAAATATGTTGGTTGAGTTCTGACTGGAGTTAGCTTCAAGCACTATCAGCTGGAGGTAAAATAAATATATCTATTTTTTTTTTATAGGAACTATCAGAAAATTCTCCTTTGGTTACACTTTCAGGGTAGGGTTAGGACTTGTGAAACTTCTTTGTCATACTTATTGCAGGTGAACAAGCCCGTCAGACAGTAGGATGAAGGTTAGAATGTGGGAGGTTATCACATGCTTTTTTCCATCCTCTTACAAGACAGCATGTACTCCACTTGTATCTCTGCTTTCTTCCTATTTTTTTTTTTTTTGATCCTGTTGTCTATGAGGCTTTGGATGCTTAATATATTTGAGTTGTACATATTCTTATTTTAATCTTTCTTAAAATCTTCTTTCCCCTTAAATGTGGACCACTTATCATGGACCTATTTTGTATATTATTAATAAGTCATTTTAGAAGTTATTTTTATCCTGAGAAGATCTATTTTATGATGATTCCATTTGTTACTTTTTTATATCTTTGAGAAACTGATTGCTTTGAAAAAAAAATCTGTTTTCCCTATTACTTTGCTTTTTTTAAGTGTCATTTGTCCAGGTAATCTAATTCCATTTTAACTACTCAGAAGACTTATCTTTGGATATTGTCAAATAATTGTTTAAAATTAAGTAGGACAATATAATTATCTAAGTAGGTCTGACCTTTTTAATACCTATTCCATCAGATTTTGTAATCTGGTCTGCCTTTTTTTCTACACATCACACAAATAATTTCACATTTTAAAGTTATATATCTAATAACTGTTAAATATTAAACAATTTATGTTATAACATTATTTCCTTGAAGGAAAATCTGAGGTTCTTATAGCATATTGCAAAAAAGAAATCTTTATTTCAAGAAACAATAATGACTACCATCTATGGCTGACTAGGTTCCACTTTTTTCTCTTGGTTATGCCTCTGGTTTCCACTCATTCTTGTGGGTTGAGTGTCCCCTAGGACCTAAAATAATCCTGTGCATGTGCATCCATAGGTTTAATAATGCTTCATAAAAGGTTATATCTTAAATGTGTTCTATTCATTAATGACTTTTCCCTTTAAGTTTATAATCAATTCATTTAAATTTAGCACTGTGTTTAATGTTTTACCTACATTATCCTGTTTTATTCCAGTTATTATTTATTTTACAACTGAAGAAACAGAGATTTAGAGATAGATATATGTTGCTTCAAGAAGATAAAAGGTTACAACTGGAAAATAGTGAGAGAGGAATTAAAATCCAGGTCTTTTCCTCTCTAGAGCCTTAATATCTCTGCTATACTGCAAATGTTTAAAAATAGTACTTTACTTTTGTGTTTCCTACCATTGGCTTCATCTCATACCCCTCTCCCCACAGTAAGTTACAAATAAAACATGGATCCAAACCAGAAGTAAAATAATATCCAATGGCAAAGAGAATTGGCAGAAAGATTGAGAACAAACATAAAATTTCAGAAAGTCCAAAAGAATCTGAAGATTTCAACAAGATTATCGTCAACTTCAAAAAAAAAAAAAAACTTAAGTAGTTATATGTATATACCTCAATGAAGCTGGACAGAAAAAGTAGTTCCTATGAGAAATGTATATACTGTAATGCTCGAAAGCTCTTCAAAGCTTGAAAGCATAACAGAGAAATGAAAAGGTCATTGAAAGCTATTAAGAACATAATTTATTTACAACAAAAATTGTTATAATAAAAATATATCTATAAAGGAATATCAAGTCACAACTAAAGTGTACATAGATAATGCAAAGAAATCGATTTATTCATCTAAATTTCTTTATTGAGTATTTACTATACTAAGTTCTGGGTGCTGATATCACAGTGAATAAAACAGCTAAAGTTGCTCTCTTATGGAGCTTGTATCTTAGAGAGGGTAGATAACAATTAATTTAAATATACATATATCAAATGTTAGGTGATAAATGAGGGATTTGAGCAAAAAGATCATGATAAGGGAAACATTATCTTTGGGATGGGGATGAGATTATATTTTAGATAGACTGGTCAGGAAAGGACTTGTTGATAACATGACTTTTGAGCAGAGAGCTGAAGTAAGGGAGAAATCAATGTGATTAGCGGGGAAAGAACATTTTAGCTAAAAAGATCAGTGAGTGCAAAGCTTGTGGGGTGTGAGCATGCATGGCTCTTTTCCAGAAAAACAAGGGGAAGTTACTCCTCTCAAACACGGGGATAATTACAGGAAGTGGGATGAGATACCAGCAACACACCATATTGGGCCTTGAGGTCAGTGTAAGGCTTTTATTACGAGGAAGATGGGAAGCAGAGGAATGTCATAGTTTGATTTATGCTTTTACAGCATCATTCTGGCTGCTATATTGAAGACCAAAAGTAGAGGGCAAGAGAGGAACTGTTGGGAGCCAAGGCGAAGTACAGTGGGATCCTTCTTGTTCAGGATCCACTTCCTGGTGAATGGGGCGTGCCGCGAAAAGCCCGCGTGCGCCAACTCAAGGCACAACCCCTACCCACCCCCACTTGCATCACGCCATTGGTGCGACCAATGAGATCATGCCAAGTACCTCCCTACGTAAGCAGCCCTGCCTCCCTTTGTTCTTCCCGTACATAAGCAGCTGTGAAAAATAAAATTTGGAGGCTTGATCAGAACTTTGTCTTGCCTCCATTTCCTCGTATCTCCTGTCTCTTCCCCTCATCCTCCACAGGATCCTCTTCGCCCCGCGTTGTCCTGCCCCGCCGGCCGGGGCAAGGAAGCAGGGAATTTATCTAAGAGGTTATTCTAAAACTTAAGGAAGATGGTAGTTTGTGAAGGATGGAAATGGTGGAAACTTGCAAGTCATGGCATTTCAGAAATACTTGAAATAGAATAGACAGATTGCATGTGGGGTGTGAAAACAAGTGAAGGTCAAAAGATTATTCCAAGTTTTAAAACTAGATTAATTAAAAGAACAGATTTTCCATTTATAAAGATGGGGAAGACAATGGGAAGAGCAGGTTTGGGTGTTGGATGCCCAAAGACTTTGTAAGCTGGGAACCCAAGGTAAAAGCCAGGAACTGGGAAATGTGAGAATTGTCAACATGCACATACTGTAAGGTTATGGAACGTATGAGATCATTAAGGGATATGTGTAAACAGAGAAGGAAGGAGGTCCAAAGTCTAAGTCTTGGGAATGACAACATCCATAGGTCAAAGAGAAAAAGTTTCTAGCAAAGGAAACTGATATATAGGCCATCAGTGAGGTAGGAAGAGAACTGAGAGAGTGATATCTTAGAAACTAAGAGGAGAAAACAGCTATAGAAGGAAGAGATAATCAATGGGTCAGATGTCGTGAGGTTGAATAAAATGAAGTCTGAGAACTGACAGTTCGACTTGCAATTACTGATGACTGACAAAAGCAGTTGCAGAGGAGGTGGGGAAAAATTGTGGCAGGAATGGTTTTAAGAGTGAATGGTTGGAGACGAGATGGAGACAGTGAATATAGATAATTTCTTCAAGAAGTTTTCATGTGTAGGAGAGCATAAAAATGGGGTGGCAACTGGAGGGGAACGTGGGGCTAATTTTTTTCATTTTATAATGGGAGATGTTATAACAGATTTATGGGAGCAACCCAGTAATGAGGAAGCATTCGGTGATTTAAGATTGAGAGGGGACATTTCCTAGTATGATATCCTTAGATAGATGAAAGGGGATTTGACGTGGTGCACAAGTTAGGCTTAGCTAGGAGCGAAGGATAGGCTAGCTTAGGAGTTAAGGAAAATCAGTGTATGGCAATGGGGAGATGTGGTGGGGAAATCACAAGGAAATTCTCACGGTGAAATTCTTCATAGAAATAGGTAGCAAGGTCACGAACTGATTATGAAGAGAGGGAAAGAAGTCTAAGGTAATAGGATTAAGGTGTGACCACTAGTAGGGAGATACACTGTGGCTGCCCAGAAGCACTAGTGACCTACTTGAGACTAATTAACATATTTATGTGTTCTTAGCCCACATTCAGCTGCAGGTGCAGAGTGGGTGGAGAGTTAGATCTTAGTAGGTGTGGTGGTTAATTCTATGTGCGTCAACTTGAATGGGCTAAGGGAAACATAGATAGATGTTAAAACATTATTTCTGGGTGTGTCTTTGAGGGTGTTTTCAGAAAAGACTAACGTATGAATCGGTGAACCCCAATATTAGTAGGCATCATTAAATCTGTTGAGAGTCTGAACAGAATAAAAAGGCAGAGGAAAGGTGCATTCAAACATTCTCTGCTTGAGCTGAGAGATCCATCTTCTTCTGCTCTCAGACAGCAATGCTCCTGGTTCTTGGGCTTTGGGATCCAGATGGGAACTTACACCATCAGCCCCTCGATTCTCAGGCCTTTGGGCTTGGACTGAATTACATCACCAGCTTTCATGAGTCTCCAGCTTGCAGATGGCAGATCATGGGGCTTGTTGGCCTCCATAACTGCATGAGCAAATTCCTGTAATAAATCTCTTATACCTACCGACCTACCTATATCCTATTGGTTCTGCTTCTCTGAAGAACCCTGACTAATACGCTGGGGAAGTCTAATGAAGGGAAAGAGAGACAAGGAGGTTGAAGGTATATGATAGAGAATGATTATAATAATAGTTCATGGTAGCTAAGCTAGAAAAGGGGTAGGTGAAGCAAAGAAGTCATGATAAAAACATGGTCTAGGGTGTGTCTACAGGAGCATGTGACTGAGGTGGAGTGGAGAATAAGATTTAAAAGTGGAAGCTAAGGAATTGAAAAGCTAGAAATTAGAGAAATTAACATGGATATTAAAATTGCCAAGTAATATATCAGAAATAGCACAGGTGAGAGTGATAGTGACCAGGTACTAATATTCTTCAAGGCACATGAGGGATGATCCAGGGGTCTGTAGGCAGCTACAACAATAAGGAAAAGGAAGTATGGAGTCGGAGGACCTAATTTTCAAGACGAGCTTTTTTTAGGAGCAAAGTAAGGACAATGTTATTATAGAAGTGGCACTGAGGAGCAAGCAGTGATCCTCTGTCTGTCCTATACTCCAGTCCGGATCTAGACTATCTGCACTCTAGTATGGTTAGTGCTCTACCTACACTCCAGACTCAGGTAACAGGGCTGTAGGAAAGAAAACAGCCACCATTTGAGAGGGCTGAAGGGCAAAAGGTGTCCTCAGGAAAGAGCCAGTTCCAATTAGAGCCCTAAGATGAAAAGATCATTCAGAGGAGAGATTGTGTTTATGAGTAGTCCAGTTAATTGTGAACTGAGTTCCAGAGGGCAAGGTCAAAGGTTTTTGAAAGTTGAAGAAGAATGAGAGATGAACTCATTTAAGGAATGTACGGAGCTGTGTAGAGGTGAGGGTGATGGGAGATGATCTTGGGCTTTAGGTTGTAACTAACATAAACAGGTATATTGGGAATGATGGCATTGGTCCTTGCCATCAGTCTCAAAGCATGATGGTGAGGATCAGAGCATCAAGGTGAAAGGAGGGTAGAAAATGTGACAGGGTTGTGTGGAGCTTGGGAGCATTTGGAAAATTCACAGGCAAAGCTATTGAATCTTGGAGTTTTTTTGTTACAAGAGTTTTAATTACAGATTCAATTTCAACAGGATTTAATAGATACGGGACTATTTAGAGTTTTAAAAATTTCTTATGTCGATTTTGTTAAGTTGTATTTTTCAGGGGCTATTTCTATTTCATCTAATTTATTGATTGTTATTTGATGCTGGCATAAATTATTCATAATAGTCTCTTGTTATCTTTTTAGTTATGTTTATTTTTTATTTTTTTATTGGTAATTTGTGCTTTTTCTTGATCAGTCTTGTTGGCAGTTTATCGATTTGATTAATCTTTTCAAAGAACCAACTTTTGTCTGTTCATTGTCTCTATTACATTTTTTTTCTCTTTCACTGAGTTTTTCTCTTTTTTATTGTTTCCTTTGTTTGGGTTTAATTTGCTATTCTTTTTTGGGGGGGGCGAAGGAGCTATATTACAGATTTTTTACTTCCTTCTTTCCTCATAAATATGTTTAGAGCTATACATTTTTCCTTAAGCACTGAGTTAGCCATATTCTATATGTATGGATATATTGTGTTTTCATTGTTTTAATCAAAATATTTTATAATTTTACTCATGATTTCTTGCTTAACTCATTGCTCTTTAGAAGTACATTACTTAGTATCTTAACATTTGGATATTTTATAAGTATCTATTATTGAGCTCTATTTTAATTTAATGAAGTAAGAGAACATATTCTGTATGATATAAATCCTTTGGTTATTTTTGCATGGTACCTTCTCATGAACTGATTGGGGATAAATCTTATAAATAAAACCGTAAGATTTAGTGATGGTTAGTGGAGGGTGAGGCAAATGAAGAAGTCAACTTTATAATAGTCATATTTTTTGGTTTTTATGATCCTTTGCACTTTCTATCATATATTATAATTACTAAGACTTTACGGCTCAGAGTCAGTGTTTATAAAACTTATTTGGCTCTGGAATTTTCAGAATAATTCGGAAAACTATACTAGATCCTCTCTTTTACATACAGGAATACTATCCTATATCAAGAGTAGTTTATATATTAAATTTCATAGTTATAAAAACCTTTTATTTTTTTAAAAAGATAAGTTGCTTTTTCATTTAGGGTAGAGATTATATCTGTGTGTTTTTAAAAATAATTTTTCACTTATATATAGTGCCTACATAAGGTCAGAAAGATATTTAAACTGCCAGTAAGTAGAGTTTAATGTTTAGAATTTAGGTTTATCTTGTAAAGTTGCTTAGATCTATAAAAAAGCAAATATGAAACACAAAATATGGATTTTAGTTTCTATGTAATGTAACAGAATTTGTATTAATATCTACTAATTCATTTACATATTTCAGTTGTATAAAGTAAATATAGAAAGCTCTTAGTATTTAAATATTCAATATCTTTAAATGGAATTTTTGGAAAATATTTTGGGAAATTCTGTCCTTGAATTTAGGGAGGGTATCCTACATTTAGAATAGGTCAAAAGTAAATGTCACAGTATGGAAACTTCCCTTTAAGGCAATTTGCTGTTTCCTTCAGCTCGTGTCTTTATATTTTATCTAAATTACTTTCCTGAAGTCTAATGTTTTAAATAAAATTTTTAAAATTTGTCTCTTGTTGCCAAATAACATTTTTTCCTCACCTACAAGCTGGAACATCACAATTAACAGAATATACATGTGTATTTCTAATGCTATGTATGCATATGCCAAGTTATTCAAACCATCTCTGGTTTTAATTGGGAAGTCTTACCTACCCTTGTCATTTTTGCTCCTGCCCTCCTTCAGTTTAACTAGCAGGTCTTGAACCCAGATGCAGCACCCTAAAGTGAGCTGCCTCCTTGGTGCCAGCAGTGGTAGCCTGCGCTGAGGCGCTCCTACTTTACATCATATACCCTTGCCCCAGAAACTTGATAGGCACTCCTGGTTCATTGAGGAAAGCGTGTGTTGCCAACCTCTTGGTGGGGACTGAAACCAATATCCCATTACATATTTATACAGTTAACCCTTGAACAACATGGATTTGAACTGCGCAGGTCCACTTACTTGGTCCTTGACCCTTCCTATCCGCAGGTTTGTATCCGGAGCTTCAACCAACCACAGCTGAAAAATGTGTGTTTACATTTGCATCCATGAGTTCCTGCCAGGCATCCAAAGTACTGTTTTCATCTGTGATTGATTGAATCTGCCCATGCTAACCTGCTGAACGTAGTTAAGTTTCTGGAGAGTCACAAGATAGATATATGCGGATTTTTGACAGTGTGTGGGTCAGACCTCCTGACCCCCATGCTGTTCAAGAGTCAACTGCAGTTGGAGAGATGCCAAACTTGGAATATTAACCAGGGACTTGAAGATCTGGAACTTCAGGACCGATATTAGATTTTTCCAGGAGGCATTTTGAGTGTGGGTGTTTGGCTATACTCACTCTCATTTTGTACCAAGTGAAGGTAAGTGTCAGATGTTGTCCATGCTTTGCCTTAAGCCAACGCCCCTTTCCGCTGCTCCATGTGGCTTCCACCCAACCTCCATCAGCTGGGACTGAGGAGCAGTGGCCCTTGCTAGACAGGACATGCACTCCCAGTTCATTGTAGGTATCACTCAGCTCACATTGCTCAATTAGGATATTAGTTTGGCCCATAGGCATTTGAGTTTGCAGTGTGAACAATCTCATTAGCCTCTACCAGCATGCCTGCAGGGTCTCTGTCTATTGTATTTTCCCAGGTCCCCAGAACTATTTCACGTTTGTGAAATGTGGCTGTCCTTGTTTTCCTACTCTGAGCTAGGTGCTGCTTACTGTGTGATCCTGAGCCAATCATCTAACTTTCTTATTGTTAGCTTCCTAATTTTTAAACTGCTAAATAATAATGCCACCTTGATAGTGTCATTGTGAGGATTAACTGAGGTAATGTAGGTAAAGAACTTATGCTTTGGGCCTATAATAAACATTTAATACAGACAAGTATGTATTGCTGCTAAAATGATAATAATAGCAATTGTTGATACCACAAAATAATATCCAAAGCATCATTTTATTCCCTTTATGTTTTTCTTTATGACATGGTTGAGAAAACTGAGTGCTAGGGAGTTACTGGCCCAAGATAAAAAAAACTGATAAGAGAAAAATAAAACCTCGAGCTGAGATTTTGAACCAATATAAATCTGATCTGAATATTTCCTGTAGTAGCTTAACATTCCACAGGGTTAGGATTGATGAAGTATTATTGATTATAATGATTTATTTTTGGTAATTACCAGTGATATAATTTGACTAGGTTCTCAGCCAAACTCTGGTAACTATGGTTGAAAAAATATTAATGTTACCACCAGGTGGCGCTTGACCAAAGTTCTCCAATTATCCTCACCGCTCAGAACCCCTCATGCAGCTGCAACCTCAAGTGAAATAATTTGCCAGGTTCCACGTAGGTGAAATAGCAAAAGGCAGCAGTCCCTAAAATGCAGTCAATGCATTTATTTTTGAAGTGGTTCCTATTTCATGTATTCTATGTGGAAAAATATGGGCATAACCCTTTGGGCTATTTTGGGACTTCTGTCATTAGGTATACAATTTATTCAATGAATATAATCTACTTTAATATGTATTGAACTAGCATCTAGTTAATAATTTTGGTGGTAACTTTCAGTTTAATATAATTTTCATGTACTTAGCTGTAATACTTGAAACTTGAGATTCGTGGTAGAAATGACAGGTAGCCATTCTGATCACATGGTAGAGCAAGGAAATCTATTTTACTGCCACTGAAAGAATTGAACAAGTACACACCTATGTTCCATAAAGACAAACTGTGATTAAATAAAAGCAAATATGTTGTCATTTAACGTGCAGTTTACCGATTGAGCACTTGTAGGGAGCGTTATTCTCCCTCTTAGTCTTGATTTCTGCAGTTTATAAGTCTATAAAATCAGTTCTTCTAGGTACTTGATTAACCTATAACACTTTGTGTCAGATTATAAGAACAGACATGTCACCCATATTTGAAACCTATTTAGAATATTCACAGTTTCAGTTTGCCAATCGGGGAAATTATAACAAAGAGCAAACACAAAATGAGAAGGATAAGTTGAGTTGTTACGAGTTGAATTATTCAGTTTTTAGATTGTGTGAATCATTTTGCTCCTTATTCATTCAACAATTATGAATTAATTGAATAAATACTGAACAGGAACAATAAATGAATGAGTGTTCCTCACATGCAAGGCACAGATCTAGGTGCTGTGGGAAAATACAGAACAATAGCTTCCATGGCCTTTGACCTCTAGAACGTTTTTGATATGGTTGGAAGACCAGAAGCATAAAAAAACAAGAGAAATAACGTAAGACTTAAGTAACAGTAAAAGACAAGGTAGATATATCTGTGTTTTAACTGAATGCTACATAGGGTGAATGCCATGAATTTGAAAGAGGAATTTCTTTGGACAGGTGTGGTCAGGGAAGGCTTTATGGAAGAGGGACATAAATTGTCCTTCAAAGGTGGGAAAAGTGGAGGAAGAAAAGGGCACTTCCAAATGGCCAAGGAAGTAGAAGACGAAAACATGATGTTAACCAAAGCAGTGAAGTTAGGACTATAAAACACCTAGCTGCCTATGGTGTTAGAGATACCAGGGACGTTAGAGACATCAGCAAGTATTTGGGCCCATGCTTTGCAAACTAGGACACTCACCTCCTTGATGGAATACCTGACTGCACAATATAAATGGGGAGCAGCTCAAATTTAAACTTGAAAATGTGAAGAAGAAATATTAAACAATTTAACTGGCAGGTGAGCAGAATGTTTAATATTAGGAGAAATGTAGAAGTATTATAAAGGAAAGCCAAAGAGACAGAAGCCCCGAAAGGTTGTGACTTGTAAAAGTTTGTCTAACTTGCTCAGAGGACAAGTCCAGCTGGAATGGGCTGTGGAGCAGGTTGACCCTAGACTTTGAATATGTGTTTATTTTGCTTTTGTCTTACCATTATTTCTTTTTATATTATCTGAGTACTCTGCCAAAAGGTGGTCAGAGAAAATAATAAGAGGAATTTGAATAAACATCATTTTTTTCTCTCATGTTGATAGCTCTTGTATAAGGAAAGACTAAGAGAAGTTATATAAAAGCCAATGTGAAGTTTGGAAGTCATTTATTAATGTTAACCTTTTGTGTATTCCCTGATCCTTATTGTTATCAGAGATAATAGAATTGGAGAAGAGGAAAGTGTACTGTAATGGCTACTAATAGGAAGACTTTATATTCTTTGCATTGAGGACCACATTGGATTTTGGAGGAGAGATAACTGATCCATTTGGCAGAAAGTGCTGGATGGGTACAGCCAATTCAAATACTTTTCTTGGGCCCTGAACAACAGCCTTCAATCTTTAATGGTGATCTGGCTGAAAAGATCTCAGGTGGGTAGGCTGGATTTCTTTTGTAGTCATAGGACAAACCTCTGAAAACATTTTCAGAATGTCTCATCAACAGAATGCTTGTAAGGGTTGAACTAAAATCTAGAGCAAGTGACTGAGAAATGCTACATTATTGGCATCCAAATGATAAGTATGGGCTTTGTTCTCAGGATTTCAAAGTATCTGGGAATTCATTTATGGACATATGTGGTATTCCTTGAGGTACTTGTGGCACAACTTGCCTCTCAGAATTCCTTGAAGGGAAGGGAAGAGAGCAAAGTAATGCATGCTTCGATTTGGAATGGTAAGAGTGTTGCAGAAAAACATGCTGATGATTTGCATGGAGATTCAAGGTGAGATTTAAGATAAACTGTTTCGCCAAGGAAATTTGGAGTGTCAGGCAGATCTGTGGATCTAGTCTATTTTATTCTAACCTGTATTCCCATATGCACACAAACTGTGTGTGAGAATGGCCCCCGAAGCTTTTGGCTCTGCTTCCCCTTGTTCTGCAGGGATTTAAGCCACCTTATTCTCACAAATGATTGTGAAAGCCCTTACTAGTGTATTATTTTTATAGCACTGTCGTAACAAATTACCGTACGCTTAATGGCTTTAGATCATACCCATTCATTATGTTATAGTTCTGGAGGTCAGAAGTCTAAAATGGGTTGGCAGAGGTCTAAGGGAGAACCTATTTCCTTGCCTTTTCTTAGTTTATAAAGGCCACCTGAGTTCTCCATCTTCAAAGCCAGAAGTATAGCACCTTCAAATCTTTCTCTATGACCTCTACTTCTGTTGTCACATTTCCTTCTCTGATTATGATTCTCAAGCCTTCCGCTTAGAAGTACCCTTGTAGTTACATTGTCCCACCCCAGTTGTCCAGGGTAATCTTCCCATCTCAAGATCTTTTTCTTAATGACATGTGCAAGGTCCCTTTTGCCATGTAAGGTAATGTATTCACAGGTTCTGGGGATTGGGAGGTGGATATCTTTAGTGGGTCATTGTTCAGCCTACCACAATCAGTTCTTTGAGAACTAGTCTCTTGGTTACAACATGATGTCTGCTATTTTCTTCTTCCTACATTGAGTCACTGGAATGTGGCTTCACTTGCTGCTGATTTCTCTTTGTCACCAATGACAAAAGGTACAACAGATGTCTTTCCACCCTGTAAGGCACCGTGTCTCTGTGAGTCTTGGAAGCAGGGCTACATGATAAGCTGAGTGACAGGCACTGTATCCTATCAACAACCACCTCCCCCACTTGTCTTGAACCAACTTCTTTCTTTCCCCTTTGGGTCAGTCTGTCCCAGGAGGCTCCTCTATCCCTCCTGCCAGTTCTCATTCCCTGCCCAGATATTTTGGAATCTTAGTATAAACACAGCTGGGACTCAGGCTGCTACATAACACACGCTTCTCTTAGGCTACCTTCACAAGTGTTTACATTCCATGTTTAAAGAACTCTGGCTCCTTCAAGAAATTCAGGAAAAAATCAGTACAGTTCTTAATTTTTCACACTTTCTGCCTAGTCTAGGGTTAACCATCTGGATCCCATTGGAAGCCATTTGTTCTAATTTAGCACTTCCTATTAATTTTGTAAGGGATTACTATTGTAATACATAATTTACTAACTTCAGATTTTACAAGCCATGTCAAGTGCCATACCAAATAGGGTTTGACTAGATTTATTACTGTTGAAAAGGAAATCTTTGATTTCGCTTCTCCCAGCTACTATTGATTCATTTCATACTAGAGTGTATAAAATTGGAGCTAGAGAAAACATTTTTTTCCCCTCCTTGATCTGGTTGGAATAAATGTTTTCACTTCATGAAATAAACAGTAACTTTTCATGAATTTCTATGTATTTTAATGAACTTTGTTTCTTGTAATAGACTACATTAATATTTTTTATGTATATTGTCCTCTCAGGAAGGGGAGGACTCTGAAATCTTACACCAGCTTCAGTTTGTCCAACAGGAATCCACATTGGTAATGCTCAGGGCAGTGGATAATCCCCAGGTTGTGGAGGTTGCCCTTTCAGAGAAGGCAGGCTGAGGAGAGGAAAGGAGTCTCTGGGGTAGGGGATTTCCCTTCCTATCTTCCAGCTTCATCTGCTTAGTGGGGAGGTCACGGATGACCCAGGAATGTGTGTACAGATCTTTAAGGACCAGAAGTTGAAGGTTAGGTGTATTGGAAGAGCTGAGGCTCATGGAAGCCATGAGAAGTACATGAAGAGCGTGCAAGTCCTTGGGCTGTTCTCCTATCAGCCTTTTCATCCATAGCCAAGATGCATTTTTCAGTTCTTATCACTTCCTCCCTCAAAAAGTGATTGCCAGGTGAGGTCTGGCTTGCCAGGTGAGCTTACCCATGTCTGGATATAATTTGTGATATCCTGCAAATGTATATTTACATCCCTATTTGTAGTTATCCCCAGATATACTCACTCACATTAATTTGGGGGGGCGGAGCTGAGGCTGCGGCTCATGCACTGAATCAAAGGACGCTTCTGCCATCTCCTGGACACTCTGAGGAGCTCACAGGATTTTTCCACAGGAAGGGGGAAGTTGGACGGACTTCGTTTCACATGTACTTCAGCAGTTGAGACTGTAGCCAAGTCTCAAACAGATTAATTTTTGCCTTTGTGAAGCCTTGCACGCCTTTGATCACTCAGCCGCTTTAGCGAGCTCAGTGCGGTGGTTTCCGATTTGGCCTTGAAATCTTGGCGCATCGCCGCGGCCTGAGTGGCGGAGCCTTCTGCCTCCAGCGTGGGCTCCTCGGTTTTGGCAGGGCTTGCCTTCCCGCTGAGGGAAGGTTTGACAAAGAAAAAAAAAAATCATTGTATCTGAAACTCTGCCAGGACACATCAGCCTGTTTCCAGCCTGCCATCTCTCGTGTAACTCTCTGAAGACTTGATATTAAAACAATAATTGCAGTGCACCTGCTCCTAAGGAAACTACCTCGTCGTATGACAGCATGCTTTAATAAGTCAGCGAAAATTAGATTTTATTTATTAGATTTACAACGTGGGTATCTCCCCTTAGGCTTCCTGATCCTGTGTTAAATACAATTTGCTTGCAAGGTCACCCTCCCACCCTCCATAAGTAGCGCAGAGATTGACCAGGATCTTCTGATAGGAGTATTACCCAACAAGCTGAGTGCTGCACTCTTTGTGGTCATATCCGAAGTGATGGAGCAGCTCTTCTATCTTTAGGGTCTTGTCTCATGCCACACAAAGCTCTTTTCAGACCCAGTTTGACATTATCATATTGTACCATGGCCCCACGGGGTCAGCAAGTATAATGTGGTGATTCATTGACTGTTTCACAGCAGAAAAAAGGCCTTCAATGTTCTGCTAAAGGACAGGCCAACAACAAGGAGCATGCAAAGGCAACATGCAGTGGACTCTGCCACTTTGTTTGGGTAAAAGAGTGAAACATCTCACCCTGAAAAAAAAAAAAAAAAAAAGGCTCCAGAAGCACATGAATTTTTTTCTGTTGCTTTTTAGATTTTGGTATCGGGACCTCAGACCTAAGTTGGTTTGGTATGGCTGTAAGAGGGGCTTTCTCTGTAGCATTTCTCCCTTGGTGTACTGTTTTATGGCAAGTCAGTTGAAGCAGGATTTGTTTAAGTCAATTTAAGTCATTGAGAAGGTCTGCTTAAGTTGTTGAATATTAAAGGATTGGTGGTGTGCTTGGAAGCTAAAATCTATGACAGGCTTTTCCAAATTTTATCCTCTACTCTTGTTTTCTTTGACTAGCTTCTGTACCTGGTACAGTTTCAAAGAGCTATTTGTGGCCATCCCAGAAGTGAGAAGAATAGAGCACTCAAGAAAAGTGGGATATTGGTTTTGCTCCATGGAATATTTCATACCTGGAGTAGCCATTCATTTCAGAGCTATTTTAAAGCTGGGTTCTCACTTAGAGAGCAAACTGATGTGACTGTGAAAAACAAAGTTATTGTGGACATGATTTTTGTTAATGATAATTTACTTTTTAGGGCAGAAACAAATGATAGCCATAATTTGTCCCTTGCTGATTAACATGTCATTTCTCACTAATCGACAAGCAATGCCAACACAGTAATAAATCCCACCTGTTATCATGTTTCCCAGATCTGGGAAACTGGTATTAAATAAAACTTTCTTAGCAGCTTCACTGTCCTATTCTGGACAACGTGAATGGAGGATGATGTCTACATTGTCTGGGTTGTACTAATTCTAAAATTGTGATTATTTGCTTGAGGAAGATTGAGAGAAAGTTATTTTTGCACCATGTATGAAAATCTTGTTTGCTAAAGCATTTAATATTATCAAGGGAGGTGGGATTGTATTGTGGAGAAGTGCTTTCCTAGATGTCAGGACATTTGAGATCTAGTTTAATTCTCACCAGCTCATGATCCTGGCTAAAGAATCCTAGATTTTCCTGCACTTATGTTATGGGTTAATATTGTATATATTGAAAGTAGTAGTCCTATAACTTCATAGTTTTTAGGGCTTCTATTGGTCTTAAGTTAGTTTATACTCCTATTTTGAGTTCTGTCTCTAGACCTCGGTTCATACACACACACACACACACACACACACACACACACACACACACACACACACACACACTCATTTGACACTTATCTGCCAGGCACCTACTGAGAACTTTATATACGTTGAGTCCTCAGATTAACTTTAGGATATAATATGATGGATTTGGGGGTTGTGGTTGTCTTCTCAGTATCTCCTCTGCCCCTCTCCCATTGTGTTTCGCTCTGATTCTCAGATCTATTCCTCTTGCCAAAGTGACTGGTGGCATATGAACAAAGATAGTCCAATTAACCAGAAGTTTGGTTAGATGGCTAGGGAAGATACACCCTTGGTTTTTGAAAATGAATGAGAAAACAAGACATTCCAGAAGCTTCTGGAAGCCATCTTGCCATCACAGTGCAGCCAACCTTCGAATGATATTGATGTTCCAAAACATGGAGCAGACGATGGGAAGGAGCTGGGTGTTTCATGAAATTGTTGAGCCACTGAAGCCTTCCCTACCACTGGATTTTTAAATTATGTAAGACATAAAATTTCCTTATTTATTTAGGTTTTAAGCATCTTAACTGACACAGGTAAATATTCTCCCCATTTTACTGATGAAGACACTGAAGCTCAGAAAGGGTGAGTGTGGCTAGATACACTGATCCTGAGAAAACATCCAAGGTCACACAGCTAGTGAGGGCAAAACTGGGGTTGGTGCCCAGACTGTCTAATTTTAAAGTCTGTGCACTGAACTGCTACATTTTTTTTTTTTTTTTACTTCAAGAAAATCATTGTATAACTCAGATATCAGCCATTTAACATTGGTTTACTTTCTACTTTGGGACTAAATCTACAGTCTTAAAAGTGAAGCCATTATTTGAGAAATAATGAGATGTGGGTTGCTTGGTGTAGGGGTTACTTCTCCTGCCTACTCAACTCCTCTTCTATTCCCTTTTTCTGCTGACAACTCACCCATCTGCCATACTCCCTGCACCACCTATGCTTGGCCATTTGGACCAGCTGCCAGATCAGAGTCCTGCTCCAACCCTTTCTGGTATCTCGAGTCTCCCTATAGTGGAGAGTGCATGGAACAGTCATCTCTGGGGAGTATCTCAGAGGAAACACCCAGAAGCTTCTGCAGGAGCTCCCAGGTGCCGCTTCTTCCTGAGACCTGGTTGTTCATCTATTCTTACAATTCTGTGATCTCCCGCCATATCTGCTCGACAAAATTTTTTTGGCTTTAAGTTAGTTAGACTTGGTTTCTGTTGCTTGTAACAAAATGCTCTAGCTTATACTTATAGCAATATTCAAGGCTTCATTCCTAAGGCCACCTATACACTTTGTATTTAGATAACTGGTGGACGAAAGGGGCATGTGATTATTTCTACATACCCATCGACAAGAAGATGGTCTCAGATGGTCAGTTCAGCCTGCCTATCTCATAAGTTTCCATTTTAGCAACATTCTAAAGGATTATTTTAAGAGAGATTATGAAAAGTTCCAATTTATTGAAAAGATACCAAATTACAATGAGTAAATTATGTACTTAATCAATATAGGGGTACTATAACTAATTATAGTGTTAGGAGTATCCTTATTTAATTATCAGACCTCAAACACACTCAATTAATCCTACTGCTGATTAAATACAAAGAATTCTAATCTTTATCCTGATCTTGAACTTTTCTTCACATTGCTCTCTCCTTGAATTTTATGGTAAAGATAGTGATTCCTCTACTTTCTGCTCTCAGAATGCTTGGAGGGACCATTTATCCTGCCCCTGGAGTTGGGATCAAAAGAACCATTTCTGGGTAAATCATGACCACGCATGCTGAGCCCTTGTAAAACAGCAGGATTCTTTCTCTGAGATACTTTCTTTACTTCTCTCTCCCACCTTTTGTTCATATTTCCCTCTTAACCCAAATTTTAGATGAGTATCAAGTTGCCTTAGTCATTCTCAGATGCCCATAGTGTGATTTACTGATGCTCAGTTCTTGAGAAGTTCAGGACGTTTATAGAAGAGCGTTAGCTGTCCCAAGAGGGTAAGGATTAAGATGAACGTGTGCTGCCACCAGGCTAGAGATTCAGTGAGATGGGATGAGCTTTGAGAGCCGCTTAGCTTCCTTATTCAGGGCACTACTTTGCTGTCTTTGTTCAATCTGTTCTAACCCCCTACTTGCATAGAGGATTTTTTTTCCAGGAAGCTCAGTGTCCTTTACTGCCATCTAGCTTCAATTAGGGGCCACCCTGGTTCCCTAGAGAGATTTTAATCACTTTAAACCTCAGAGTAACAGGACTGAAATCTCTGCTTTTTTTTTCCTTTATTCTTTCTGCATGTCTCTCTATTTCTATATAAAATCCTTGGGTGCAACTGAAACCTAGGTGGCGCAGCTGTTAAACTTACCTCTGTAGCATCCATGCTGTAGGTTGGATCAAAAAGTCCTGTTATACAAACACTTTACAGATGAACAAACCACCATTCTTTACTGTAAACATGCAATGATATCATTTCCTATAACATACTTGCCTAGTCTCACATAAGAGATCTAAATCTTTTTTTAAAAAATATAAGTAGGTCAGTAAATAAGATCTAAAATTGAAATATCAAGAACTATTATATATATTATATATTATATGTTATATGTTAGTATAATATTAGAATATGGAAGTAACTATCATGAAAAATAGCTAGGGGAGGTGATTATGTTTGCTTCTGAAGAGTTGCTTTCATGTATCTATAGAGAATTATTTTAGCTTTTAAACATAAACCTTATAACTTTCAGGAAAATTAACTTTTTTTAAAAATAGCACCTTTTACTTTTTGGATGAATATAAAATTTGCTTTGTCTTCCTGGATTATGTGTATGGTCTTAAAGTCCTAATTTCTTTTTGTTTGTTTTGGTCTCACTCTCTCTTGTTAATACCTTTCCTTGAACGTGTGATATCCAAGGCTGTTGGTTCATACTGAAGTGTTTGAGACTGAGTAAAAAAAAGCTTCATGTAAGCTCTGTGTATGTGGGAAGGGTTTATTAAAAAGCAGCCTGAATTGTTGAGTAACTGGAATGGATTCTTAATTAGGGTCCTCAAAATGGTAATATCTGTAGGTTTTATTTCTCTTTTAGGCTGCTTAGTTGTTTTGGAGAGGTTTTCTTTACTGTCTTTCCTGAGGGATATGAGCCTAGCTTCTAGCATTCTGGAAACTGAGAGGAAGAAGGGGCTGAGGGTTCCACTGTTCACGGTATAAACTTTGCTTAATTTCTGTCTTCAGCATAGCACTTCCACTTGCAACTGAGTCTGCTATCCATGAATGCAAAGACTCTCTCCAGAGAGTATCCATCCTTCCTTTGGGTGAATGACAGGTAGTTGCCTCACCATAGAGAAGGGGTCTAACTGCGGGTGGCATATGGTCTTTTCCAAAGATTGCCTCACCATATTTCTCATTTCACTTGCTGTGCATTGTAAGTTGGGCCTATTTAGAGGGCCTATTACTTATCTCTTTAGTTTGCAAATCTTCAGATTAAGGGGATCTGAGCTTGAGGAGCTGTATGCACTTGGACCTTCATTTAGATGATTAAAACCTAGATTTGAACTAATGTTATAATAGGATGGGACTTTGGTATCTTGGGTATGGAGCAAATGTATTTTGCATGTGAAAGGAATATGAACTACTATTGCTTAAAGGGAAACCACGGTACATTGCATTTTCTAAAGATGGTCACTGCTGTATCCCCATTCTCATCTATCCTTCTTCCACTGTGACCTTGCCCTCTCTCATCAGGAAGTGAGTCTATTTCTCTACTACTCTGAATCTGATGGGTCCTGGGACTGCTTTGACCAGTAAAATACAATGCAAGTGGTATTGGGACAGTTCCGGGCTTAGTTTTTAACTAATTTGGCAGCTTCTGCTTCCTGAGTCTTAGAAGCTGGTTTCCATGTAAAAAGAACATTTATCCTGAGACTGCTCCTCTGTGGGGAACTTAAGGCACATGGAGGGGCTCTGGAGAATGGAGACTCCCTGGAGGGAAAGAGAGAAGTAGAGCAAGAGTGAGAATGAGGGTGAGGCCAAGGATCACTTAGGCACCCAAATATGAGTGGTGAAGCCATCTTGGAAGTGGCTCTTCCTGCTTCAACTGCCCCAGTTGATGCTTTAAGGATCAGAGCTGATCTGGCCAACAAATCTTTTCCTTAATTCCTGACCCATAAAATTGTGAACAAAACAAAATGGTTATTTTTAAACTACCAAATTTTGGGGTAGGTTTTTATGCAGTAGTAAATAATAGAAACACCATGTTCTATAGACTTTTAAAAAATTCCTTTGGTTTTCAGGCTTGTGAAGACTCCTTCTTTTTAAGAGGTGCCAGGTGTCTTCAGTTCTTTTGCCTTTTGTAGTTCAGATAAGCTTGCTTCTGGCTTTTCCCTACCTACAGCTTAGGTTTTATTTTTGTTGGGTCTGCTAAGTCAGTTATCACAAGTCCATCTGCCTTTCAGCTTCCAAATTTAATGCCTCTAATTTTTCTTATTGTTCTCTTCCTTATGGGTTTATGTATTTTATTCCCTCCTTGCTATAATTTTTGTAACATTTGGTAGGCAGTGGAGATCAATAAAAACATTCAATCTACCACATATAACTGTCCCTTATAAGTTTTGTTGACTAGAATGGCAACGGTGATTTGGGGACTTTGGGCACAGAGAAATAATCGTTTCTGTGAGGTTTTTTTTTTTGGCCTAGAGAAAATTTAATCTGATTCCTCCACAAAGGTGAGAACTGAGTAGGGCTGATTCAGGGACCAAACATGATTCTGATGCTGGTCAAGAACATTCCTGGATGGGAAGTGGGGGTATGGTGTTATTATGAAAATATAATAGGTGCTTTAGCTGGCTCTGGAAATAGCCTCTTGATCATCAAGGAAAGAAAGGACGCATGCTCCCATACAGGTATATTTATTATTCTTTTGCAATTGGGTAGGTTCATAAAGATTCTTGGGGAAGAAAGCAGTGTGATGAGACTAGCTAGCATCAAAATCACTTACCATACAAGTGTTAACTTTCTAAAGGGGAGGGTGACATGGCACATGAAATAATTCCATAAGAAAGAAGAAAGGTCATTTTTTATTAAAAAAGGGGGAAAAAAGAGAACCAAAGTAAAATGAGATTTTTAGATCATTGCAAAAACTTAAAACAAAAGGCCTGTCACCTGGAGAGTTCTGAATTCTCAGGTGAGGATGTGAGATCTTCTCCAGCAACATAGGTTCTGAGAGGAAAAAAATGAGTCAGGCATTTGTTATTGTAATAAACAACCAAAGACCTGAAATTAGTCCCCTCCCCCTTTTAACTCTACAGAAAATGTGACTGAAACTTCCAATGAATTTATGTCAGAAAGAACTTGACGTTGGTCGGCTGAATTACTCCATAGTAAAAAAACAAATCTGCCAAGGTGAAGACATTTGCAACCCTCATTGTTATTAATTTTCTGATTTGACCCTAGCCTCATCTCCAGCATTGAAGCTCTCTGGCCCTTGCTTGGACCAGAGTGATATTAAAACCTAAGTATTAGGTTTTGAAGGTGTCATTTCTCAAGGGAGGAACAAAAATAATAGATTGCAAAATGAAGCTTAACCAGAATTTGCAGGAAATAGTGAGTAAGAGAGATTTGTGACATCTGAGGGTTGGGAGAGGAAAAGCAACAGGACATTTTTTGGAGAAACCTCCTCTTAGAAGAGATCCAAAGGCAACAAAAAGTATGTTCAATGACTTGAGGCAAATTCATTAGGGAAGACTTGGGTGTGAGGAACAACCCTGGGGCTGTGCATTGAAGAAATGAGAGAGCCCAGTTCAAGGAGATTTTGGTGACTGGGAGATCCAGGGATCACTAAAATAAAAGGAAGAATTTGCTTCAAGGTACAAAGGAATTTATAGATCTAGACAATTTCCTAATTCATGGGGGAGTTCCCAGTTTTGTGGTGAGTAGGAACTTCTCTGGTAATAAGATAAACAACTCAAAGAGTAAAAAAACGCATCAAAAAACTATAGCCAAGCTTAAGGGAAACAGTATGGGGGCAGTGCTTAAGAACATAATATACTTTATGGTCAGATATTCTGAGATTTCAGTCCTAGTTTCTCTCTGGTTAGTCATGTGATTTTGGATAAGTAACTTATTTTTGCTGAGTCTCAGCTTTCTTATCTTTAAAAGTGGATCAATAAAATATATTTTATAAAGTTGTCTGAGGATTCAATGAGAAACTAATTGTTAAGCACTTCACAGGGGTCTAGTTTAAATGATAACCACCACCACTATCGCCTTCAATATAGCAGAGGTGGGTTGCTGTCAACAAGTGACTCATGCTGCTCTTCCAAAGAGAACTGTTTCTGAGAAATGGCTGTCCAAACAGGAATTATATTTCTCAACCACCCTGGTATTCAGATGAGACCATGTGACTGAATTCTGTCCAATGGAATGCCAGGCCTGACCCATAAACACTTCATTGGCGATCTGCCTTCCCTCTTTCCTTTTCTGCTGTCTGTATGTCAGTGCCCAAGATGACCTTAGAAGCTGTTGAAGATGGCAGAGCCTTTGTTAGTCTGGTTCCCAAATGACTGTGGAACAATGATTTCAGGGTATATATGTTACAGTAGTTAGTGTTGCCTTAGCAGCACAAACAACGTTATTGTGTCTCGGGATTCCAGCAGCCTGGTCAATGTAATGCCCTGGTTTGGAACTCCACGAGCCAAGAAGGAAACTGACACCGATGTAAGCACAAGAGGGAGTTTATTGACAAACTCGAGTTTGGACTCCACTCATGCACTGACACAGCAGTGGGTGAGAGGAGTCTCGACTGGGGGGTTGGGACCGAATTTAAAGGGTAAAACCGTGCACAAGAGGGTTGTGTGCACAGAGTGCCCTGTGCAGCAGGGCAGTGTGCAAAAAGGGCCGGGTGCAGAGAGGGCTGTGCGCAAAAGGGAAACAGGGTGTGGGTGCCTTAAGGGCTTACTGATTAATGGCTTTGGTCAGCTTGACCAGATGGCAGGGTGTTGTCCCTAATTGTTGTTTTTCGGTGAATTTGTCTTCATTTAATCTGGAGTCTACATAACAAAATGGAGTTACTTTAGTCCTTCAGTCAAGTCTCAGAGAAAGCAGCCAGGAAGAATCCTACCTTACCAGTGACTACGGTGGAAAAGAAGGGGCTGTGGTTCATATCGTATCGGAAGATAAACTGTGGCTGATCTGTGTACGTGTGAATTACTCATTGCAGTCAGTGTTTCATCATGGAATTGATTTACGCCTTGTTCTATACTGCTAACTGGACATTTGTCTGGTGGATCTGGCAGCATAGACGAACTTCAGAGGTTAGTGAGAGGAGAGGCCAAGGCTTTTTTAGGAGAAAGCTCAATTTCCTTGGGTGTTGGTGCACACATTGCTAGTGACTAATGCTAGGGAGACTTTGATTTTTGTACTCCTTTTTGGCTAGTTTAATCCCAGGGCAGTGCAGGTCTTTCTGCTACTCCGTTGGGCGTTCAACTTCTCTCAAAAATTGAGCAACTCTTAAAAGTTGTTGAGTGTGCAAATTCCATATGTAGAATCTAGCTAGATCAGATTATCTCAAGGAAAACATAGTGGCTGGGAAGACCAAGCCATTCAAAGTATTGTATTGCCTTTTCCTCTTGTTATTTCTAACAGCT
Source organism: Cynopterus sphinx (assembly GCA_030015415.1). Classification (NCBI taxonomy): domain Eukaryota; kingdom Metazoa; phylum Chordata; class Mammalia; order Chiroptera; family Pteropodidae; genus Cynopterus; species Cynopterus sphinx. The sequence goes on from CM057384.1 coordinate 109,781,290, forward strand.
GTTCTCTCCTCATTACTTTCTGAGAAAAAGGCCAAAAAAACAACAGAAGTACAGGCCACTTCACAGAGTCAAGTGCGCAATTATCCTCTTGAGTAGTCTGATCTATGTAGCAGAACAATCTGAAATTGTTCTCTAGGTGGGAGTGGGTGGCATTCCCTAGCTTTTATTTGGGGAATGGTGGTGAGGATGTGGGGAGTGGGTGGTAAGACAGGGAATACCTGAAACTGTGCCAAAGAATTGTGGCATGGCTGAAAGTCTTGGAGTGTTTTCAGACATCATTGTTACTTGTTCCTCATCTTTCTATCACTCTCCCCTAGAGCTATACCACCTTTTAGTTCTCTCCTTGGGCTCATGTGATGCTAGTCTCAATGGCAAGGCTGTAGAGATGGGTGGCAGGGTAGCAATGGCATGGGAATCATTTGCAAGGGGTCACACTAGCTGGGTCTAAATTTAGTCAATTAGAAGGGGGAAGAATTTTCCAAGAGTAGTGGTCAAGATCTTAGAAGATTAAAGAATCAGGAAGTTAGCCTGCGATGCCCTGACTCAAGACTCCAGAGGCATGAACATCAGAGGAGTCAACTCAATCCTTTGATCTAACCCAGAATCAAGGGTTATTTTTACAGATGTGAGTCCTGCACCACAGTCTTCACCAGGACCTGAACTTTTAACTGGGATGGTATTTGGGAGTCAGCAATTTTAGGTGTCTAGTATAAGGAAACTCTTTTAAAACCCATTTCTCTTATTGATCATCTTTTCTTGAGGTCACTGTTAATGTAGGCTTTACTTATGGACTCTGAGTGAAGATGGTGAGGAAGAAAACCCCTTTTACTCCTTTTAGAAAACAATTATAGCTAGCTCATTTGATTTACATACCAGAAAGAAGGTAAAAGTACTGGGGGCTATTTGGGAAATAACCAGAAGTACAAGTCTCTGGAATGCTGTTTTGTGTCATGGTTGAATAACAAGAACAAAATGGTACTGCTTTGGATTTCTTTCCTCTAGTCAGGTATATTGACTCAGTGTGAGACTCAGAGCCTGGCAGGCCTAAGCAATCAAGGTAGTTGGTTCTGTGTGGAAAGCAAATGCTGAGATGACCACTAATGACCTCCACCTGGTATAACACCCTCCCTTTGAGTGTGGGAGAGACCTGTGAGCATGATGGGATATCACCCTTGTGATTAGGCTTCTAATCAGTTGGCTTTGAGTTAATAAAAAAGATTATCCTGTGTGGGTCTGACCTAATCAGATGGACCCTTAAAGGAGCATAAAGCATCAAAAAGCAGATTGTGAACTATCTATGGAAGGCCACATGGTTAGGACCTAGATGACCTCCTAGAGAGCAGCCTCTAGGACTTGAGAGTGATTCCTGGCCAGCAGCCAGCAAGGAAATGAGGAACTTCCTACCAACAGCTTAGATAAGCTTGAGAGAAGACCTTGAACTCCAGATGAGAATGTAGATACAGTTACACCTTGAATTCAGCCTCCTGAAATTCTAAGCAGAGACTCTACTTATACTCTGCCTAGATCTTTGATTCATAGAAACTGTAAGACAATAAATGTTGGTTTAATCCAATAAGTTTGTGGTAATTTTTACACAGCAATAGAAAACTAGAACACTTTATTATTAGCATACTATTTTTTTAAAGTCTGAAAAATTAGCATTTGATTCACATAGGGCATATGTCATTTCACTGTTAATACTACACTTTGTATTACCAAAACAATATAATTTTTTTTAAAAAGAATAGCATCTTGCTTATCTTTGAAGAACTCACTAAAGTCTGCATGTCTCACTTAATTTCACACACACACACACACACACACACACACACACACACGGAATTGCTTTGGCAACTTTGGGAGCTGGGCAAGAAAGTGTGAAGGGCCATTCTGATGGGCAACCAGCTGGGAAGGAAATGGGAGAAGCAGGATGGACACCAGTGTGCAAGGACTGAAGCTTTGTGTCCACAAGTTGCAGACAGGAAGAAAGATCCAGTGGAAAGGATGGACATTATAGGGCAGGTGCTGCTTTTATCAGGGAAAGCCTGAGCCCTCTCTCTTTTTTTAATTAATAAACTTTATTTTTTAGAGTATTTTTAGGTTCCCAGAAATATTGTGCAGAAGGGACAGAGTTTCCATGTTTCCTGGCCCCATACATGGACAACTCTTGCTATCAACGTCCAGCGTTAGTGTGGTTCATCTGTTACAGGTGATGACTCGACATCTGTACATCATTATAAACCCAAGCTCATAGTTTACATTAGGATTCACTATTGTTCTTGTATATTCTATAGGTTTGAACAAATGTATGATGACATATATCCACCATCATAATATTGTATACAATAGTTTTACTGCCCTAAAAATTTTCTGTGCTCTGCCTACTCATCTCTCTCCCCCCTGACCCCTACTCATGGCAATCATTTATCCTTTTACTGTCTCCATAATTTTGTCTTTTCCAGAATGTCAGATACAGTCATGCACCTTATAATGATGTTTTGGTCAACAATGGACTGCATATACTACAGTGGTACCAAAAAATTTCTACAGCCTAGTGATGCCGTAGCTGTCACGATACTGTGGCACAACACATTATTCACATGTTTGTGGTGATGCTGGTATAAACAAACCTACTGCTCTGCCAGTCATGTAAAAGTATAACACATACAATTTATACAGTAAATAATAATAATAAACTATTTTACTGGTTTATATATTAGCTATACCATACTTGTTATCATTACTTTAAAGTATACTTCTAACTACTTGTTAAAAAAAAGTTTGCTGTGAAACAGTATGCCATTTACACCAGTGGCCTCATACATTTTGTGTTTATCGAGCCTTTTTGATTGCATCATTTTCTCTTCTGCTTGATTTAATCTCACGTTATTTTTACCGTAACATGCTATACAGACTTGTAGACCAAGAGCAGTGGGTTGTCTATCCCATATAGCCTAGGAGTGTAGTTGGCTATACCAGCTAGGTTTGTGTAAGTGCATGCTATGATGTTCACACAATGACAAAATTGCCTAGTGATGCATTTCTCAGAAAGTATCCCTGTTGTTAAATGGTGCATGACCACAGTTGGAATCATACAGTATGTAGCCTTTTCAGCTTGGCTTCTTTCACTTAGTACTATCCCTAAGCCCTCATTGAAGAGCCTTCCAAATGATTGTCAGGTCCTCTCAGCATAATCTCCTTTATGATGAACTTAATGTCAACTGACTAGGGATTTTAAGCACATTTGCAAAATTTCTTCACAGCAGCATTCTCAATATAAGCAATCTCAGTACGAACAATCTCTGCACAGTCCATCCACCTCCACTTGCCATCTCCTCCTCATTGTCTTGCCTCTTAGGTTGCTGGGCAAGCTGCTGCTCCTCAATGCCTCTTCCTTGGATGCTAAAATCTTTGCACACAAAAGGGAAGGAGGAGAAATGACAAATGTTATAGGAAGAAAGGATGGAAGGGAAAAGGGAATAGGAAGGGAAAGAAAAGGTGTTAGTTTGGAAATTTTTGAAGTTATTTTCTTTTTTCACACTTCCTTGAGTTTGATCTCACTCTTATTCAACCAGAGGCATCCATTGCCTTAGGGAGATTTTACATTGTTAAAACAGGATTGCAAAGAAGTGAACAAAGTCCAGATTTAACTTCCAATATAAAGAGTTTTGAATAACAAGTCCTGAAACCTGGGCTTTTCCGAGAGAGAATGTTTTCTAAATTCTAGGTTCTCTCTCAAAATATTGAGCCCGGCTTGGTGGACTATGTCGAAGTGTAGAAGAGACAGCTGATATGTAAGGGATGCTCCTGCCAAACAGAGAAAGCAGAAAGCTCTCTTCTATAGGAAGGAAGGAGTCATAAAAGGATGAAGAATGGGGAAGAGATGCTATCTTAGGCCATAGCCTGGGGTGGGGGTAGTGGGCAAGAAAGCAGAAACATAATAATTGAGAGAATAGCTAGAAGAAGAGGTGAATGGCGCCCTGCTTCCCATTTATAACTTTAAGAGGTGACTGCATTTTAGGGTTCCCCCTGCATCTTCATAGGCAAGTGCTGTAGAACAATAATGGCAACATGGCCTGCTTAGGCAAGAAGCCTGAGACTGAGCCCCATGTTCCCCATGGCTTGTGTGTGACACATAAGGGTACAGATGTTCTTATGTTCCCTTAACGTGTCCCCCATATCCTCCTTTATGAGGCATGTGGGAAGTAACTAAAAGTGCTTGCTGGTAATCTTGCCAACTGCATGGCTGAAACAAAGGAAGCATGGACTATGTAGATGAAGATAGCATGTGGCCTTCCTAGGGAGGGAAATAAGTGAGAGTGGCAGCCACATCTCAGGGATGCCATGGCACTAGGTAGAGCTGAGAGTGGGCCTATAAGCACCCTATGAGCAATCACCACTTACTGCCTTGGCTGAGAGTCCAGGTCCTGAATGACACCAGCTGGGGCTGTCTGCATAGGGACAAGAGTGCAGAGACCTAGGCCCAGAGACATTTGGGCTAAACTACTTTGAACACTTTGAGAGGGTAGAGTGTATAACAGGGATCTTTTAACCAGCACCATGAGGAGGTTTAAGCTTAGCCCTGTTCTAAGATATCATCTAGGTATGAATGGGACAGGCTGAGGGAAATATTTTTAAGGCACAGAGAATCTACTCTGTTAGAGGGGTTGGGTTTGGAAAGGCCATCGGGTTAAAAAGTATTGAGTTCACCAGAGTCTTTTAAATGAGAAATATTGTTACTTTAATGGGTAATTTAAAAATTCCCTCTTTGACCTGAATAGACACTTCTACCTAGAGGACATACAAATAGCCAACAAATATATGAAAAGATGCCCAACATGACTAGCTATTAGGAAAATGCAAATCAAAACCACAATGAGATACCATATTATACCTGTTAGAATAGCTATAATCAACAGGACAAGTAATAAATGCTGGAGAGGATGCGGAGAAAACGGAACCCTCATACATTGCTGGTGGGACTGCAGATTGGTACAGCCACTATGGAAGACAGTATGGACATTCCTCAAAAAACTAAGAATTAATTTACCATATGATTCAGCAATCCCTCTACTGGGTATTTACCCCAAAGACTTGAAAACTCTTAGTCGAAAAGATAATTGCACACTGATGTTCATAGCAGCATTATTCACAGTGGCCAAGACATGGAAGCAACTGAAGTGCCCTATGATAGATGACTGGCTAAAGAAGTTGTGGTGCATATATACAATAGAATATTACTCAGCCTTAAGAAGAGATGAAATACGGTGATTTGCAACAACATGAATGGACCTTGAAATAATCATACTAAGTGAAATAAGCCAGACAGAAAAAGTTGAAGATCAACGGTATCACTTCTATGTGGGACATAAACTTAAAAGCAACAAATGAACAGGACAAGCAAACAGACTCACGAACATGGACTACAGACTAGTGGTTACAGAGGGTAGGGGGTGGGTGACGAGGTAGGAGGTAGACAGGGTAAAGAGGGTCAAATATATGGTAGCTGAAGGAAACTGGACTTTGGCTGGTAAACACACAATAGAATATACAGATGACAAATGATAATGTACACCTGAAAATTATATAATTGTATTAATCAATGTCACTCCAATAAACTTAATTTAAAAAATAATAAAAATAAAAATTCCCTCCCCTTTTCTATCTTCTTTCCTCAATACCAGCACCACTCCACCCTCATCCTCGAGGAATCAGGGACTGAAATTGCAGGAACACTTTGAGATTGGTAACAGAAGGTAAAGAAAGGCCCATTTTAGTTGTGATGTGTAACTTTGGGCCATGACACATTGCTAAACAGCTCCTTACCCTAGGCGCTGCCTCAGGTGGTGAGGGCCATATGGACACCATATTGTTCTGTGCTGGAACCATATACTTAAGTACACCAATTGAAAATTTTTGGCTTATTTTTTATTGATTCAGCAAATTACTTAGGAGAGGATGATCCATTGTCAAAGAGATGATTCTTGCAGGGAATTCGTGTCTGGCAAACATAGCCTTCAATTTGCACATTGTTGCGGTACCTGTGGTAATGAGAATTCTGTATCTTTTTCCAGTTTAAGAAAACTTCTTGCAGTTCTCTGTGATGATGATGTGTGGCTCTTGACATTCAAATAAACTGATATAATTCTAACAGTATGCTGCATATTCCTGTGGTGCTGGCGGGTGTTTTGTACTACATTGCTTTACAGTTTTCGAGATGAACTTGATGTTGGGGTTGCTAGTAAATCTGTTTTACGTACCAGGGAACTTTTCCTAATACAGGTGAAAAATTTTGTTACTTCCTGGTTGTTTGTACAATGGCAATTTACATGCACAGAATCTGAACCATCCCTGCATGGGTGGTACTTCAAGCATCTATCCGTATCTTGTGGTGGTTTGTGCAGAATGCCTTCCTTACCATGAGCATCTTGATAAATCCTGTGGACCTTCTCTTATCATTCCCAAGGTCACAGAGAGCAGGGATTTTGTAATAACTGAAAGTCTAATACATTAGGAATGCCTAACAATAAGAAAAAACAACGAGAGAGATGAATTTTGTCCTATACTTAAGAAAACTCAGTTCTGCTGCCCCATCAAATCGACTGCCTAAGTCTAAATGGAAGATGTAGAAAAATTTAAGGAGAAATTATTACGGAGTCCTTCCCTCCCAGGCTTACAATGGAAATGGTTCTTAAAGATTTGTTTTTGAATTAATCACTAAGATACTGTAAGTTTAATCTCTAAATAAAGTAGGCACCATTACTGGGAGAAGTTGTAGTAGATGCATCACCTGAAACTTAAATTGTACTTCTGAGATTAATAAAAAAAATGGTAAATACGTTTCTTAACTTCTGTCATGTTTGTTTCTTGGCAAGTCCAAGCCCTCTTACCAGTCTGGTTTCAGTGAATATGAGCTCATTTTCCTTGAAAGCTTTAATTTTAATAGTTGAAAGTATTTTGAAGAAGATAAAGGACATATCTGATAAAAAAGATGGTGAAGTCTTTAAGACAGAGTGGAGAAAACTTTGTTGCCCTGGAGCAGATGTTATGATTCAGAGTGTTTATGAAGGAATGGTCAACACCATGGCAATAAAACAAATAATGATTTGTACTCCAAAGGCTGTTTCATGTCGTCACGTATTAAACCATAGAAGAAAAAAAAATCAACTAAACTTTTCATTGGAAAAGCTTAAGAGGCAGAAGGAGTAAGGCCATGATCTGTGATATTATAGCTCAAAGGAAAAATACAGAACGTATGAAAAATTCTGAATTTTACTACATATCATTAAATCCATAGCAGTGTTGTACCGAGGGGAGAACAGAGTGAGGGCTTTCATGTGCCTCAGTGTCTGGGTCTGTGGTGTGGTTAAAAAGGGGTGGTAAGTGCGAGTCCACCAGGCCAGGGATGGGCAAGGTCATGCTTAGTTGGAAGGAGTTAGATTCACTATGCAAGAGGGTGAGAAATTTGTGGTCTCAGCGGGTTATGGTTACTGGCTCCTACTCTTCACTTTCCTATAGGCTTTTACACCTCAAATTTTCACTGGTGACTAGAGAAAAATAATAACTATTTTTTATGGAGTGTTTAACATTCATTGGACACTGTTCTAAAAAGCATTTTACATGTTTTTCTTACATAAGATATTCAGCTATTAAGAAATGGACATGGTGAATAGTAATTGAGGACAAATTTTGGATTCATATAGGCTCTTTATTGGTTAGCACTTGAAGAAAATGGGCTGATCGATGAGATTAAGCATCAGGTCTTGAATTATTTAAATATGAGACTTAAACTCCAGGGCTTATGACTTATTTGTGTGGTAAAATCATTTTACAGAGGGAAGGAAATGAAACATCTGAATGTATGACCACAACTACCATTGGAGGGTGGAGCAAAGATGGCTAGCTGTCCACAGTTGCTGGGAGCAGCTGTCAGCCAGAGTCTAGCTACATTTCCTAGGCCATTCTGTGTCTGGTTGGGGCCATGTGTCCAATAGAACATGACTGCAAGTGACATGTGTTACTTTTGGATTGATGTGGTTAAAAAGCTTGTGTATTTTCTTTACCCTGTCTCTTCCCATTTGCCTTTCTTCTCCCTATTTGCCAGCTGGATCTTGATGCCGAGGCTGACTTTGGAGCCCTGTGTTGAGAATGACAAAACTTCTGGAGCCCAAGTTCTCGAAAAACTATAGAGCAAAGACCCCCTTCCCACCTCCTCCCACTCCATACATACCCTTGTGCACTGAACAGAAATACCTGATATTTTTTATACATGAAACAAACTCACATAAATAAACAAATGTATTAACGCCACTGAGATTTCTGGGCTTGCCTCTTAAAGCAGCTAAGGCTCCTGTCACTAATAAAGGAGACTATGTTGCACAGTTGAAATTATAAAGGTTTATATTAGTTTCCTAAACAATGAAAAATTTGGTTGCAAAACAGAAGTTGGAAATAGTTCCTTTTTAGATGAATACAAGGCAAATTTTAGAAATCACAGCCAAAAAAAAAAAAACAACAACCAAAAAACAAAAACCAAGAGTGGTCTTCATTTTTTCCTTGGAAAACAAACATTGGAATATTTAATCATTTCAAAGAAAAGCACTGTGGTATTGAGTGGTAGAATTTGAGAGTGAAAACGAATGAACAGAAAAATGACTTTCATTCTATAGTGCTTTATAATTTTAAAGCATTTTTCTATTCCTTATTTTATTTAATCCTCACAATAATTCTGGAGATTATGTGGCACTAATAGTTGTAAAAAAATAATGGCAAAAGTTTTTGAGTGCTACCTGTCTTCCAGGCTCTGGGTTAAGAGCTTTACATATATATTTTATTTAATTATGACAACGTCTTAGAGACTGTTACTGTAATTATCTATATTTCAAAAATGAGAATGTTGACGTAGGGATGTTGAAGAATTGTTAAGTATCACATTCTAGTAGGTGGTTAAGTCAGGAAGCAAGCCTTAGGTTGACCCTTAGGTTAGGCCCGTTCTCTTCACCTAGCTGCCATATGGCCTTTTGTTTCACGCACTGCATCATTGCCACTTGTGGATGAAGCTTTCGGGATCCAGCAAGTTGACATAAGTAGCTCAGGTTCAAACTGCCAGCATTTGTCAAAGTCAGATTTTCTGACTCTGACTTTAGTACTCTTTCAACTTGGAATACCATAAATTAAAGCAAACATTAACTTGGTTATGGGGCAGACAGTCAATATTTTTAGAGTGTTTATAGAAAGGAAGTAATTTTGGCCTGGCAAAAGAGCAAACTGAAGGTAGTTTTACATTCCTATTTCAAAAGGAATCATTCAAATTGGGAAAATTCCCATGGTGCTGGATCACTCTGTGGGATATTCAGGAGAGCAAGCCCCTTCTGCTCCAGTTCTAGCCCTTTTAAAAGCAAATTTTATAGATTATCTCACTGGGCTTGTTGCCTTCTGAGTCTGATGCACAAAATTGCTTGGTGTTTGGCAAGAATCTGACTGGCAAGAAAGCGTCTGTGTTTAGCTTTTGGGATTGACCCTTGCTGGGAGGTTAAGGCCAGTTTTTATGTCAGCACCCCGCATCCCATTTACTTCCATTCTTCTTGTTGTATCAGGAAATAAAGCTGTGAGAAAAGGAACAAAGGTGGACTGCACAATGGTTAGAAGAGCTCCAGGTTCAAGTCCCGTCCAGATCATGCTCTGGTAAGTGACCTTGGACCTTAGGCTTACTTTCCTCTTCTATAAAATGGGTGTCTTAGTTTAGGTGGCTTTAACAAAGTACCGTAGACTGGGTAGCTTACAATCAATAGAAATTTATTTCTCACAGTTCTAGAGACTAGAAGCTCTAATATCAGGGTGCTAGCATGGTCAGGTATTGGTGAGGACCCTCCTTCGGATTGTGGGTTGCCATCTTCCTGTTGTATCCTCACATGGTAGAAAGAGGGTGAGAGCATTCTCAGGAGTCCCTTTTGTAAGGATACTGATCCCATTCTTGAGGATTCCACCTTTATGACTGAATTACTTCTCTAAGGCTCCATCTCCTAATACCACTACATTGAGTGTTAAGATTTCAACATACAGATTTCTGGGGGATGCAAATATTCAGTCCATTGCAATGGGGCAAAAGAGTTTTGCTTTTATGGACATTAACAAGATAATGCATGTCAAGGACATAGCATTAGAAGCAATTCACAGTAGGTGCTCAATAGAAGTTAGCTATAGTTAGTTATTACAGAAAATGTCTGAAGGTTGGAGTGTCTAAGTAAGGAAGAGAAACATAGTCTTCTTGTTGGTTGTGAATTGTTTAGTCATATTTTCACCAGTGCCTGTCGACTGAATTTGGCCTAGTAACAGTGGTTTGAAGAAACCAGTCAGCATTAAGGTCCTGAAGAAATAGGTACAAGTCTAAGATGCAGACTTTGGCTTCAGAGTTCCCAAAAGCAGCAGGATCCCTGGATGGAATAGCACATTAAAAGTGTAGTTACAACCGCCCCTCCCTCATTGTTGGGAAAAACTGACAGGAGGCTCTGGGGGAATGTTTCACACGAACCTGTTTTTTCTTCCCCCACCCCTCACCACTCTCATGTTTTTCCACTAATAATTAAAGAAAAAAAAAATCTTGCTGCAATTATTTTGATTTCACCACATGTTCTTTTTTGGGGGTGGGTGGGTGGGGTGGGAGAGTGGGTGATGGTAGTGTCAGGCTAGTTCATTCAATACTGTTTTTGGTGAGAAGCCAGCTGCCTCTCCAGGGAAGGGGAGCCTTCTCAAGGATCTGTGTCCATCTCCCTCTCCTCCCAATTATATATTATCTTATCACATGACTGCCCTGGAAGAATGTGGCTGCAGGCTGTGAGAGCCTCCAGGAATCAGGAAGCTTAGGAGGCCTGAGAAACTGAAGGCAGGAACTACTAGGTGAGACAAGGTTGAGAAAGCAGGTATGAGAAGCAGGGTGGAGGGAAGTGAGTGATGGGGCCTCAGGGTTTTGTTGGAGAGGTGGGTGAAAGGCTAGGTTACTCATGTGCTTAGGGGAGCACTTCTTTCAGGAAAGGACTGGCAAAGAGTCAGCCCTAGAGCTTTACTAGGCAGAATGGGGCTGCATTTCAACAGGTCTTCCCTTATTTCCTGTTCCCCTTCCAACATCTATTTCTGGAAATGCAAGTCCTTGTGCCTTCCTTCAATTTCCTCTTGGCTGATGAGTTTTAATAACAGTTTAGTGTCTCCAAGCCCTCTTCTCTGGCTCCTTTCTAAGGTCATCATCATGGTTCAACCTGATCCATTATTCTTGCTTTTCAAATGTGTAAATTATAAATAACCTTCCTGAGAAAAGAACACTGGACTGGGAGGTGGGAGCTCTGGCATTTTTCCCAGTTGTGTCATCTTGTAATCACTTGTAGTGGAAGCTATGGTGTATCACTCAGATACCACCCCCCCAAAACACCCCCCCCCCAAAAAAAAAAAACCTGAGGCCTTATTCCCTCAACTATTGGGAGTATTGGATGTTGATGGCTTAGCTTACAGCTGAATCCACCTGTATCACCCTTGGCCGAAGCTAGTGGTCCTTAATGGACCTGATTTTGCCCTACAGGAACATTTGGCAATGTATGAAGACATTTTTGATTGTCACAATTGAGGGGTAGGGTGCTACTAGCACCTAGTAGGTAGAGGCCAGAGATGCTGCTAAATATTCTACTGTGCACAGGAAAGTGTCCTACAATAAAGAATTAAGTAGCCCAGAATGTTAGTAGTGCTCAGGTTAAGAAATGCTGCCCTAAGGGAGGCACTTACCCGAGATTAAATACCCTCCCCGGAGGCAGCCTGCACCTTGTTACATGTCCCCGGAGGCAGCCTGCATCTTGTTACAACATTCTGGCCCCTTGTTTCAATTTACTGCCAGTTCAAAAAGACCATCCCAGATCTGGAGCTCAGTATGGGATTGGCTGAGGTTTCTGCTGTGACTGCCTTATAGTTCATCTCCCTCTGTCTAAACTTGCTGGTTTCCTCATGGCTATAAACTATTTATGCCCCTCCCCTAAACTATTCCTATGTTGAATCCTAAGGGCCAAAGTGATAGTATTAAAAGGTGGGGCCTTTGGGAGGTGATTGGGTCATGATGGAAGAGCCCTTGAAGATGGGATTAGTGCACTGATATGTGGATATAAACTTAAAAGCAACAAATGGACAGGACAAACAAACAGAGACTCATGGGCATGGGCAATATACTAGTGGTTACCAGAGGGTGGGGGCAGGAAGGAGGATGAGGGAGATAGATGAGATAAAAGGGGTCAAGTATGTGGTGACAGAAAGAAATCTAACTAGGGGTGGTGAACACACAATACTACACACACACACACACACACACACACACACACACACACACACACACCTTAACGTTGAATTGTTTACCAATGTCACCAAAAAAAGGTTAAAAATAGCAAGTAATATATATTTTAAAAATTTAATAAACTAACCAAAAATAAACAAACAAACAAACAAACAAACAAATAAATAAATAAAAAGAAAAAAAAGAAAGAAAGAAAAGAAAAGAAAAGAGAACCTGCAGTGCTCCTTAGTTCCTCTCCCAGAATTCAGTGTTAGGGCTCCACTGCTATTTCACTGTACTGAGGCCCAGGATGCCTCAGACTGCAGCTAAAGGGAAGAATTCATCCTTTTAGGTTCAGTGGCTGGGACCCTGCATTTTAAACTGACAAAGACAGATCAACAGGAGAAAAGAAAAGGGTTTATTTACATGTGCAGCAGGTATACAGGTGAGAGAAACTCAGTGATGAGTAAAGCAGTGGGGGTGGTTAGACTCCTGTGGGGGCATATACCAGTTTAACAGAGAGCAATAAAATTGTGGAGAAGTAATAAGACAAAGAAATGGGGGTTTAGGCCCTCATGGGAGGCAGATTATGAAAATGTAAATATGTGAGGAAACTAATGGAAGATTTTTAGTAAGATTTGCTATGTAGATTTCTCTCAGTGCTGTCTCTGAGAGACAGAGTGCTGTGTGTGTGTGTGTGTGTGTGTGTGTGTGTGTGTGTGTGTGTGTGTGTATCTGCTGTTTCTCAACTGCCTTCAGTTTAAAATAATCCCCATGCCAAAGTGGCACATTTTGGGGTGGCATATTCTGATCCCCATCATAGCCCAGGAGGTAGGAGATGGATAGGAGCCCAGGACTTTGAGTTTGTCCTTTGTACTAAAGCTCTCTTCTTCTTAACTTCATGCTGCTACTTTCATGATCCTTCTGGATCATCTAGGCTCTCTATTACTCATTAGTATTTAGCTTCATCTTCTCTTGCTAAAAGCGCAAATATTTTAGTATTAGGATAAGTTCAGAGTCTTAAGAGAGGGAATTTGTTTCATCTTGTGTGCCAGGAGAAGTCAGAGAACACTCGTGAACATCTCTATGGATTAACTGCCCTTGTGTCAGCAATCACCTGGCTAAGCATTGCACTTTCTCTCCCATCCTGCCTATTTCCCCGAGTGTAGACCAAAGGAAGGAGAATATTAGCTTAGAAGAGGAAGCTGGGCACTTCTAACGATATGTGCAGTTCCCACAGAAAGGCATGTCTATTTTTCAGAAATCAAATTCCTTTGTGTCATGAAGAAAACTATTTATTAAAGAGTCTGCCTTGAAAGTTAGATGCAGTTCTGTAAGAGGTCTGTAAAAGTTGTTCTTTTAGTTGAAGATATTCTTTGTTAATTTTGCATATACTTGTTGACTTCGGAGGAGATTTAGATATAAATTCCAGACCTCTGCTATGTATGAAAAAATTCCATGAGGGAAAGCAAGGCTGATCAGCCATTAGTATTTGAAGAATGTGGAATGTTGAATGGGAAAGGTATCAGAGCTAAGAAATTCCACATTTTAGGGATAGTAACAGTAGTCCCATTGGGGTTATTGTGGTGATTAAATGAGGTAACCCATTTAATACACCTGGCATTTAATAGATTATCAATGTGTGGTGGTGGTTATTTTTCCTTGTGGGAACAAAAATCTTGAAATTTTAAACACATTTATTCTTGAGTGGCTTGGTTTTTCTGTTTTCATTGTTTTACCTGTTCTATTTCCACCATGAAAAAGTGCAATTTCTCTTATTGTTGAGACATACATATCTAATATCCAAATCTAATATCCAAAAGAAGGCTGAGCATTCCAAAAACTTTAAGGTAGTCCTTAAGTGCTTTGCCTTTACTGCTGGAAGCTTCCACCATACAATTAATTATGCTTTATTAAATTATGTTAAGCACGGATAGTATGTGCAAACTCGAATATTAGGAATAAACACACTTAAATGTTTTATCAAAAAATTAAGTAGGCCTAAATCAATCTCACCTCTGCTTTGAAACTTCAAAATACATAATACCACGTGGGCATTTAAAGGAACAAAGTTGTAGGAGAAGAAAAAAAATACTTTCTTCTACCCTCTTAGGTTTAATAACTGAGGCCTGTGAATTAAACTAACACAAAACAGATTAATAGAAGAAAAGTTACACAAAAATTTAAAAGATTTTTACTTGCACAGGGTCGCCATAGAAAAGTGAAACCCAAAGAGGCAGTTTGATTTGAGGGTTTACTTTAACAAAGAGCAATACATTGTGGAGAAGTTACTTGGCAAAGGAAAAGGGTTTGGGGCTCCTAGAGGCAGTACATTGTGAGAAGGTAAATATATGGTGGAAACTGATGATAGATAAGGATTTTTTAGTCATGTTTGTTTATACAGACATACCTCAGTGTCATCTCCATCCTTTTGGTATGAGAGAGGACACCTTAGCAGGGAAATTTATGTTACTTTTACAAAGGGAAATTTATGCTCTGCTTGTAGGTAGATAGAGGGAGGGCAGAAAGTGTCTCCTTTGCTTGCAATTTCTTAAATGCTTTCAGATCAAAATTATCCTTATTCCAAAGTGGCATATTTTGGGGTAGCATATTCTGATTCCTTTCAAGATGCAACTGCTATGTATTGACATAAAAAGATTTTCATGAAGCATTGTTAAGTTAAAAAGCAAATTATATAACAATTTTATGATTTTTTAAATGAAATTATAATAAGTATAATAAAGTACATTATTTGTATAATATAGAAAAATATACAAATTTCATGGTGATTTTCTCTGAGGGCATTATGTGGGAGCTTCACTTTGTACTACAATATTGAAGTATGATTTAATTTTTACAATGAGAAGATACTATTTTTGAAATTGTAAAAATGATGAATATTAAAAAGTAAGTGACAAACATGGAAAACAATCTATTTGAAGCAAATCTTATAACGTGTATAAGGTGACTCAGCACAAATAGAGTGTTTTTTGGGTGACTGACTTATCTCTTCTATGACTTAGTTTAGTGTTTCCAATATTTTGGCTACTTCAGGCAATTTTTATTGCTTATTGCCAGATTTTTTGTTCCAGTTTATCCTTAGTTTCTAGAATATGAGTGTTAAATACCACATTATTGCTCTTTTGGCTACTCATTCTCCACATGAATGCATTTCTTGTCAGGCATCCAGAATTGAAGCAGCACAAGTACATGATAAATCATGTGGGCTCTGAAGTCAGATGCCTGGTTTGAAGCCTGGCTTCTCTTACCAACTATGAGACTTTGGGAAGGTTGCTTAACCTTGCTTGCTTCAGTTTTCTTTTCTATAAAATGGGGATGATATAATAATAGTACCTGTCTCATTGAGGTGCTTAAGAAATCAATAAATTATTACATAAAAAGCACTTAGAACATTTCTGGCACACATTAAATACACCATAAGTTTTAAGTTCAGTATTCTTTCTTAGCTGCTTCTATCTCATCCAAAAGTTACTTCTGTAGTGACTCTGAGTGTAAAGCACATAAGTGAAGGCCTTGAAATAAGAATCATGTCCACATATAAAATAGATGGATCAATCAAATGAATAACTGAGACAACTGGTTAAACACTGAAGATTTGCTGCTGTGTACAAGACAAACAGCCTCTGTGAATGCTGTCTCTTTGAACAAAGACAAAGACAGGGTTTATAAAAAGCCAATCCCTGAACATTTCACAAGAAAAAGGGATCAGTTGATTTAGGCAAGTCTAGGTCAGAATGGGTTAGTATGCAAAGAAACAGGCTGATTATTGCCCATTATGTTGTGGTTTCTCTAGGAATTACGTGTTCTCACTAAAGCTCATCCTCTTTATTCAGGCTCTCTCCCAGAACTAATTTTCTTTTATTTTAGACATTCTTCAGTCACTCCCTTATCTGTACTTCACTGTATAAATAATTATTATCACATATTTAACTGTAATTTTATTTTTGCAGCTTCAACCCAATAGGCTCTGATCTACCCACCGCTAAACACTGTGTCTTATTCACCTTTGTCTCTAAGGTGCCTTGATCAGATTCTAGCACACACCAAGAACCCAACAAATGTTCCAATGCAATGAAGGAAGTAATTTCCCAGCCTGTATAAAAGTTAGAAGCTGGGGTCTTTTGAAGAGGCACAGTAAACTGACTACTGGAAATTATGTAATTTTAATTCATCCAACCTCTTTGGATTTCTCTTTCCTCATCTTAAATAGAAGAATTTGGGTCATATCAATGGTTTCAACCCTGGTTGCACATTAGAACCACCAAGAGAACTTAACACTAATGCCCAGGCCCCACCCACACTAATTAGGTCAGAATCTCTGGTGTACCGGCACTGGTATTTTTACCCCCTCATCTTTCCATTTCCTGTAATTGTATTACACAGCCAGGTTAAGATTCACTGTGCCAAATGTTCTCTCACATTTCTGACTATGAGAGACATTTGGTAATCTTAAAGTGAGGGAGAAGCAAATTAACAATATCTAGCCACCTGGGATCATCTTGTGTTGTAGCAAATATTCATACCCACTTTGATAGTCCTTGAGAGAACATCATTATATTATGTAGTCCAGAATATAACTGCACCACAATATAATTTAGCAAGTAGAGAATTGGGTAGTGTATTTTAGAACAATTTACACAAAAATGCAGAAAAAAATTTGATGCTTAATAGGATAAATTGTCTGGCAAAGCCATATATGTGGAATACTTCATGTTTCATGGATGCCTGGTCATTAAGGCTTACTGTGATTGTTTTCATATTTTAAATAGTCTGATTTGTTGTGAGGCTTTGTGATTTCTTGTGAAAGGATGGAGATCAGAAAAACCAAACTGGAGGTCCCCAAGATGGCAAATAGGTTATTCTAGGTCATTCCTGACTGTGCTCCCTGTCACAAGAATAATAATTAACAATTACTCAAGCTTAAGACACCTCTGAGAGAGCCTTAGAATGCGGAGGTGAGGTTGAAGTTCTCTCTGCACCATGAAATCAAGGCAGGCCACGTCAGAAGGGTAAGAGAAGTGGCTACATGTTGACTGCATTACTTTTTCTCCAGGCCAGCACAGTGAGGTCTCCCCTGAGCCCCTGGTTCCTCCAGATGGAAATGAGAACCCAGGAATGACAACTAGCCCCCGCCCCAGCAGGAAAGTTGCTTTGTGGGGGCCTCTATTCTGATCTAGCATCACAGCGATTGCAGGAAATTCTGTGAGGCTCAACCACTGGGAATGTGACTGTGATGAAGAAGAGCAGAGGGACTTGCAACAGCCACCATACAATGTTGGCAGACCAAGTTTACATTTGCAGTGTGCAAGTAGTTCTCCTGATTGGCAGATTTACTCACCTGCAGAACCAAGCCGGGGTGTATTCTGGCTAGGGAACTTGGTGGCTTGCAGATCTGCCTGATTCTGATCCTTAAAAGAGTAGTTTTGCTGGCCTGAGAGCCCAGTTTGTCCATAACCAGGTAAGAAATGGGGTCACAGCCCCACCCACTGTGGAGAGTGCCTTCTGGCCCCATCTGACCAGATGAGCTAGTGATAGCCCCAGGAAGTTGTGCAGCCCAGTTGTGCTTGAGTCCAGGGAAGGACAAGAAAAGCTGATAGTTTGCAAAGCCAAGCCAGTGGCCTTGTTTGGCCAGGGAACTTGGGGTGTGGGTTTGCTTAAAACAATAAAGGTCTTTACCAGCTTTAGAGTTGCTTCTGCTGTGCCAGGTGCAGGGAATCTAATTTGTAGCTCCATTCATTGTTGAATACCGCCTTCAGCTTTTCTAACTGGGAAACCTTACCAGAACATATAGAAAGCTGCATAGCCCATTCAACAGCCCTATGTACAATGTCACTTGAACAGAGAGTATAGCCTGTGGCTAACCCCAATGCAGAGCAAAACCAGTGCCCTCACCTGACCAGGGTATTCAGTGCACACTCTGGCCTGTTTTGGGTCATCAAACAATACTCTGTACAAGGCCTGTATCCTGTCTTGCTGCCTTGCCAGGGCAGGAAAGTTAATTCATAGCCTTATTTATTACTGAGCATAGTATCCAGCCCTTACCACCTAGTAAACCTGACCAGAAAACCCAGACAACTGCAAAGCCTAACCTGCAGCCTCACTTGGGTAAGGAAATAAGTCATCAGTACTAACCAACTATTCTTAACCAGAGGCATTCCCCCCTCCTCAGAGCCTGAACAGTTGCCTCACTCCAAAATCGACCATAATAGCAGGTACCACCAGCCTAAGGACACGACCGGCAGACAAACCCAAACTGAGCTGACTGGTGAAGATTGATCTGTACCAAAGCAAACATGTAAAGTATAGAAAAGGAGCCCGATTACTCGAATGTATAGGTAGCAATGTAAGGAATCAAGAATCACAAAAAATAAGGTATATATGACACCACCAAAGGAAATGAATAAATCTCTAATAACTGACCCTAGAGAAATGGAGATCTAGGAACTATCAAAGAATTCCAAATAATCCTCTTAAGGAAGTTTAGTGAACTGTAAGAAAACACGAACAGGCAACTGAATAAAGTTAGAAAACAATGCATAAATAAAATGAGAAGTTCAATAAGAAAATAGCAACTATTAAGAAAAATACCCCAACAGAAATCCTACAGTTAAAAAATAAAATAACTGAACCAACAACTTCAAGGGAGAGTTTTAAAAGTATATTCAACAATGCAAAAAGAATCAGTGACTTGGTGGATAGGATTAGAAATTATCCAGTCAGGGGAGCAAAAAAGAAAAAAGAATGAGAAAAGATGAAGAAAGCCTCTAGGAATTATGGGACACAATAAAAAATTGCATTATGGGTATTCTAGAAGCAGACGTGAAAGTGAAAGGAACAGAAAGTATGTTTAAAGCAATAATGGATGAAAACTTCCTGAACCTGGGGAGAGATATGGGCATCCAGATGCATGAGGCCTGAAAGACCCAAATAGGTTGAAGGCCTGAATAGGCCTGCACACATTGTAATTAAATTGTCAAAGTCAAAGACAAGGAAAGAATTTGAAGAGCAGCAAGAGAAGAGAGAAATTATATGCAAGTGAACTCTTATAAGATAATTGGTGGATTTCTCAAAGAAACTTTTTAGGCCAGGAGAGAATGGAACAACAAACTCAAAATTTTGAAAACAAACAAACAAAAAAACCCCCAAACCCCCCAAAAACCCTATCAACTAAGAATTCATAACTGAATCTATCCTTCAGAAATGAAAGACATGTAAAAACTTTCCCAAACAAAGAAAAGTTGAGGGTATTCATTACCACAAATATGCCCAACAAGAAATGCTAAAGGGAATTCTTTGACTGGAAGTAAAAATCATTAATTAACATCACAGTGACCTCCTCTATCTGTGGCTTCATTTCATCTTCCCCTTTACAGGAAAACATCTTGACTGAGATTTCTGCCCTTCCAATTTTCCACTCACTGTTTCACTCACTTTAATTTGGCTTCTTTCCTACCATTAGATGGAAACTGCATTTGCAAGGTCATTACCAGTGACTTCCAAACCAGTGGATACTTTTAGTCGGCTTATCTGACCTTTCAGCAACTTTTAATTTTCTCTAACACTCTTCTCTTTTCTGGTTTTCCTCCCACCTCTGGCTGCCTCTCTATATTTTGGCTTCTCTTTCTCAACCTAATGACTAAATATTTGAGTGCTTTGGGGCATCATCTTAAATGTTGTTTCTCTGAATTTCTGTTAGCAATGGAGGCTGAGTGTCCTAACTTGCCCTACCACATAGCAGTTTGATGGCTTAGCAGCGGCTTAGTTTTATCATGATTTTTCAAATAGCAATTGAAATTTTTCTGCATGAGAAGAAGTGTCTTCAATCATTATTGAACATTAAATGGCTTTGGAAATTTCTTTGCGAACACAATAATGTTTGTTAATTAATTCAACCTAAAATTACAAGACAAAACAGTACTTACATGTGAAATTTATATATGGAATAGTCATTCTGATGACAACTAACCTTGTTTGAATCACAAGTAATATCAAGCTCAAACACACTTTCCATATTGTCAAATGCTAAAACAAGAAGCAAAATCTCCATTTCTACATAAATTTGCAGGAGATACATTTTCTGAACTCAAACTGCAGTTTCAGCAGCATTTTTCAGACCTCAAGGTAAATGTGAAGGAAGTTTCTGTATTCTGATATTCACTTAACTGTGCAATTGAGGAGCTTCCACCTAACCTTCAATTGGAAGTGATTAATCTAAAATGCAATGACATGCCAAAAAACAAATATCAAGAGAATAAAATTCCATAAATGCTTTTCGAGTGATGAACATGCTCAATGAAAATCATATGCTCATGAATCGATGTCAGTATTTGTCAGTATCTATCTTTGTAAAAGACATTTTCAAAGACGAAATACATGAAATCTTTTTACAGGTGAACATAAACATTTCAACTAATTTTGATAAGGAACAAAGGAACATAAATTTTGAACTCCAATTAAATAAAATGTTATCTACCCCCTCCCAATACTATTATTCTCATTAGGCCTATATTACAAAAATTATTATGAATTATTTTTATATTTTGAATTTCATCCATACAAAATTTGTGGAACTTTTCTCTCTCTTGTTATATAAGTATCTACTTAATATTTCTTGATTTTGCCTCTTGGTCCTTTACAGAAAAAAGTTTGCCTAACTCATCATCACCTCTTCCAAGCACAACTCAAAAGATTCCAGGCCATGAATGATCTGGCTTCTGTCTGCTTCTTCAATCACCGTTGCCTGTATTTCTCAAACATATCAGAGCCTTTCCTTCCTTAGGACTTTTCTACTTGCTGCATCCTTTGCCTGGAATGACTTTAAAGGTTTATTAATTTAGGATTGAGCCCTTAACCTGTAGGGTCTGCACTAACTCCAGGCAGTTCGTGTCAGATTTGATTACCGTGGAAAACCTACATATCTGGTGTCAGAAGTGTTGTAAGTGTGGTAGTAGTGTGTGTAAAGGAAAACCGAGTGAGTTTTTCCCATACAAACCTTGCCATAGGCTAGCAATTAAGCATTAAAAAATGGTCATTTTCACACTCTTCTCTGCTTTAGAGATGGTTAGATATTTCAAAGTGTAGATATGCCCATTGTTCACTAGCTTGAGGTTGAATACTTCTCACCATACTGTTTGTTCTCTAAAGTATAGCAAGTTCAAGTTAATTGTTTTCCTAATCAATAAGGACCCTAGCTAGTCTTCCCCTGGGGCCTTCATCTGTAGATATAAATAACAGCCTTGGGTGTGCTTACTGGTGGCTTATTTTCAGTCTTGATTGTCCTGCTTGCTGATGGAACAGTTTCTCAGACTTGCCCCTCAAGTTGAAAAGGCTAGACCTTTGTTACTCATAGGTATGATGTGGGGACTAGCAGTGTTGGCATCTTCTGGAAGCTTGCTAGGAATGCAGAATCTTGGACGCTGCCCTAGACCTACTCAATCAGAACCTTCCACTTAATAAGATCCTCAGGTGAATCTTATGTCATATCCAGGCCTAGGTGGTGATTGTAGTTGCCACCACCATCATGTCTGAGGATCCTCCAGAGATCATTGTCTATGCACCATAGCTGACTTTTGATGGTGACGGCTGCATCACTATCAGATGAAAATCTGGGACAATGTCACATCTCTTTCTAATCTAAGTCATTCCACAGGTGCAATGTAGATCAGTAGGGTCCAAATGGTAACCTTTAGCAAAACCTGTTGATTTGGGGATATTAGAATATCTTTGAACCTTACTGCCCCTCTCTTGGTCTGCCTCTACTGTGACCTCTGATGGTTGGATGCCTATTACTGGAACAGCTACGGGCAATTCACTGCCCTAGAGGTGTGATCAAACCAACTTCTGGATGCAGAGAGAGAAGAAAGTTTTTCCTGACTTCATTCTTAGGACTGCTTCTCAAACCCTCATCTTCTGACCCAGTATTCACCCTTCTCCAGAATGACTGACAGTGGGAACATCCATTCCCTTTGGGGGAAACCCCATCCCCACCCTCAGGAGTGTGTTCTGACTATAATAGTTTGACATAATCACATTCCCCAAAGTTCAGGTTATTTGGTCTTAAATAACACCACATGTGAAATATAAATAGTCCTAGAAACTTTCTTTTTAGTTTCTTCTCATCAAGGTTCTGAAACCTCAAGAGTATAGCCTCATCCTGAGTTACCTGGTTATATAAGGTTTCACTTGATATGTTATTTTAAGCCAGTTATTGAGAAAAGTTTATACATTCACAAAGATCTAAGGAGGAAAAGTCGTGATCAAGGAGAACTGGCTGAGATATGAAGAATAGTAAAGTGTGGTGAAAATTCCCCTGATCTCTCTAAATAAAGAGTATTAGAAAGTATTAGAAAAACTACCTGCCACATTTGAATTACATATATCCTGACTCTAAAAAGAGTGGCTATTATTGGTATATATGAACAGAACTTCTAGAATGACTTTGGATTGTTGAGTGTTATCTTGGAAACCCCACTAAATGGCAAGTTTCAGCTTTTCTTTTTCAATTTATAGCTTTTGTATGAGCTTTAAAAATAACCCAATTATGGCTACAGCCAAGCAACCCTGAACAAGCCTGATCCTGTCTGATCTTGGAAGCTAAGTAGGGTTGGTCCTGGTTAGTACTTGGATGAGAGACCACCTAGAAGACCAGGTACTGTAGGTATAAAAAAATTAATAAATAAAATTAAAAAATAAGGGATTGTAAGTTGACAAGGTCCTTGCAATTGCGAAGTCAAGCAAGGGTTGCCTCACCTGAAACAAACAAACAAACAAACAAACAAAAACAACCCAGTTATTCTGGCTAGAAGGTAGTTTTTCTATGAAAGATGTTTTAGGGGTTGGAAAGCAGAAAGAACAATGAATAAGTAACACTTGCTGTTTATTTAATTGAATAAGCACACCTTATATTTGGATAACTCCAAGGCATATACACTATCTCATTTTATGCTCCTATCAGCCCCAGAATTATACTGAACAGTGTTATTATCCCCCTTATAAGAATTTGGAAAACTGAAGCCTAGAGAACTTAAGTGCCTGGAAAGTGTGAAATCAGGTCTCAAACCTGACTTTTGACTCTAAATTCAATCCTCTATGTCTGGTTAAAAAAAGTCTGAGTTCAAGTTAAGGGTACATAGGTGAATCAAACAGGTAATGTGCCTGAGTTGTCTGCGTGGTCTATGGACCCACCAGTTTATTATAATAGGTCATATCTAACTGTCTTCATGTGACACTAAAGAAAAGTATCTCATTGATACTTAGTGATACCAGACTAGAGCTCCTACCCAAACTTCTTTTCCTTTTTTCACTTGCTCTTTTTCTTCTTTCTCGCCTCTTTCATTTATTCCTCAAGTAATAGCTTTCTTTCCACTTCACTCCCTCTGACTTAGCTTGATTTTTAAAGGACTTTACTATTACATCCCAGAATGACTCAGTGTGAAGGGAGCCACAGCAGATGCAGAGAAGGAAGCGGAGGAGGGGGTGTGGAAGAAAGGGGGAGCTGAGGGCGATGGCAGGTGTGGAGAGTGGTTTAGCACAGACACACCAATTTCTGCTTCCAGACTGGTATTCTGAGATGTTCCCTGCTGCTCTGGAATCTCTGTAAACACAGAGATTAGTCTGGAATGACTTTACAGCTCAGCAGGAAGCTTGCTGAGCTGCCAGGACTCTCAAACTGTGAGTGCTGCTCAGAAATCAAGGGAGGAGGTGCTCTCAACCTGGCATGTTCCCCCGCCCCCCGCTGTGCCCATGCTCACTTAAGCTGGGAGATGGCCATGGAGGCTTGTGCATGCTCTGGCTCTACTGTGGTGCCTGCTCCACCAGCAGGTTGGTAGGGACGAAATGAACCTTGCAAAGACATCAACTGCATCTTTGCGCTTTTGTGGTGAACCACACCTAAAATGTCCCAGAAAGCCATTAAAAAAACAGCCCTGTTCTTACATTATTTTTTTTTCAGGGTAAGAACATTCACGATTTTACTCTGTAGTACTTTTTCTTCTCAAACTCCTCTTTATGAGAAGAATCTAAATCTTTCTTGCTACAGTTTAATTCTCTTTCCTCTTTTCTCTTAATGGCATGTTTTCCCAAAGACGCAGGTAAGTGTGTCTTTCTCACTGCTGCAATTGAGACCTGGGGCTTTTGAGAAAGGGCAGCTATGGAGAGGGCAAGAGAAGGAAAATGGAGATGACTGGTGTCCCTGGGAAACGACATGCAGAGAGTGCCACTTAGTCTGTATTCGTTGTAAAACAGGGTACTGGAAAGGGATTAGGATCCCAGGGTAAAGCCACAAGGAAGCACTGTTGTGCTGAAGGAAGCACAGGGAAGACCACGCTGAGCTTTCTGCTGTTCAGTAATGCCCACAGCGTGCTGCCCTGTCCTTTTTTTTTTTTTTTTTTTTTGACCAGATGGCTGCTGTGTAGACAAACTCTTAGATACATACAGCTTAGTAATTTATCTTGTTTTTGGTTATGAGCAGTGGCTTTATAGAATTCATATCTTGGTAACATTAATTACTAGGTGTATTAGGCTTTCTTAGAGAAAAAAGATTGAAGGCCTGCAACTTGATTATCAGTCCAGGTGTGTGGGAGAGAGAGTAATAAAGAATGAAGTCCAGGGTTCTTGTATTATATGTTTCCATGTTCTTGAAAATGAAGTTTTTTAAATCTGAAATTACTTTGCCTTTAAGGGCAATTGCTGTCAAACATTCTATCATCACACAGAAGGCACCATGTACGGGGGAAAGAGCATTTGCCTGGATGGCAGGTACAGGTCTACCACAAACCTCAAGTGTGACCCTGGTCAATCATCTCCTTGCAGAAAGTGTGAATAGTTGAAATATATGACAATGTGAGTACTGGGGTAGAAATTTGAGTTACAGCACATCTGCAAAATAAACACATTTATGCGGCACTTAGGGTAAACTGCTGAGGCTACTAGTGTCTTGAAGAGATTGGCCTGGGGTTCTTTTTTTGCTCTAGGTTCTGACTGATTATACTATACACTGGAGAATACCTTTAGGGAAGCTCTGGCATAGTGGTTAAACTCTTGAGTCAGTTTGAACTAGAGTCTTCATTCCACCATTTACTAGCCATGTGACTTTGAGGGAATGGTTTCATAATTCTAAGCCTCAGTTTTCTCATTTGTAAAATGGGACTAATGGTACCTATCCAAAAGGGTTGTTGTGAAGATTAAATAAGAGAATGCACATAAATACTTTATTGGAGCTCTTGAATACAGAGTAAATGCTTAATACATGTTAGGCATTACTGTTTTTATATAATCTTTTTCTTAAACTGTGCAATTCAATCATTTTTTAAGTAAATTTACAGAGTTGGGCAAGTATTACCTAAATCCAAATTTGGAATATTTTCATCACATCAAAAAGTTATGCCCATTTGTAGTCATACCCTGTCCTCTCTCAACCCTCAGGCAACTGTAAATCTACTTTCTGTTTCTGTAGATTTGG
Source organism: Cynopterus sphinx (assembly GCA_030015415.1). Lineage (NCBI taxonomy): Eukaryota > Metazoa > Chordata > Mammalia > Chiroptera > Pteropodidae > Cynopterus > Cynopterus sphinx. The sequence goes on from CM057384.1 coordinate 109,807,074, forward strand.
CTTTTCTAAACATTTTATATAGTAGGGTCATACAGTGTGTAGTCTTTTGTGTCTGGCTTTTTTCATTGAGATGATGTTGTTGAGGTTCCTCCATGTTAAAGTGTAAATCAGTTTTGTTTCCTTTCATTGCATTATATTGGCATATCACATATTGGTGAACATTTGGTTTGTTTCTGTTTTTTCGCTATTATGAGTAATGTGACTATGAACATTTATGTATGTCTTTATGTAAACATGTTGACATATAATCTTCCATTTTTAAAAGCCTAAAATTCTAAAAAACATTGAACTTGTGAGGGGGATGACTATTATAACAAGCTTGGTTCTTTTTCCTGTAGCAATAGCTATATTTTTGCCAAGATATTTTGAAGAAGCACAGTTACTTATATCCATCATAGAAATTTAACTTTTCAGTTAAGTAAGATAAATGAAAAAAGTTTATTTTAATAAAATACTTAATCAAAAGCAGTTCAGGGATTAAGTTTGTTATTCTTGAATTTTATTTAAAATTTTAAGAACTGTTAGATGTTGTCATGCTGCACAACTGTAGGGGGCATCCTTTCATCGAAGTTTTGTGTCTGGGTATGCCAGTCACATGGGATATAATGGGAATGGTGCTGCCTTGAGCTGTGTTGTAAAAAGCGGCTGCAGTCTCCTGAGTCTGGGTCATCCAGACTGCCCTGGAGGTGGGGCCTGTTCTGCTTATGGAGGGCAGTGTCAAGTAGAAAATGGAGCTAAGGCCCAGGATGTCACTCTGCAGACTCTGGGGAGTCCTAGGAAGAGGGCTCATTTGAAGCACAGAAAATTTCAGACTAGAATTGCCAATGATGCCCTTGAATTGCTAATGGCAGAGACTAAAAGCTCTGACGGACTTATAGCGGAAGCAGTATCCTACACACTCCCATCTGGAGAGACCTTGAGCTAATTGCTCTCAGGTTAGTTGAGACCTCAAAGGTTTGTTTTTAAATGGTTTAGACCCATGGGTAAAGTTTTGGGATAAAGGAAGCCAACTGGGACATATGTCTTACTGGGATACATGCTTTGTCCTGTCCTTCCCCTGAAAGTATTGGGCTGAAACCTCTGAGCAGAGAGTTGTGGAAAATTAGAGACGTTCTGTGGAAAGACCAAGTTAACGTTCAAGTCTCAGAATCTGATCTTAGGTCAAATATCTCTTGCTTTTGCCAGTAAAAAGAGCCCAGATGTTTTTCTATTTACTTAGGCAAACCCTAGAAACACAAGTTAGTGATATAAAACTTTACATTTGCAATGTTAAGAATCCATATTTGTAAAGTCACAAGCATAAAATATATGCTGTGAAGTGGGAGGTCAGAATGGTGAACTCATTTTAGAGCCATAGTTTTGTCTCAAGAATTTTGATGGGGTCTTCACGTTGGTTGAGCTCCTTGGTCCTAATATCATTGAGAGAATTAAATCATGATATTAAAACACTGAAACACTAATGCTTTGTTTTTATTGGCAAGAACCAAAATGATCTAATACTAATGCCATGAAACATCAGTCACTTTTTTCCTGATGAATAAGATGAACTTTGGCTGCTTATGATAGTAAATTTAATAATGTCAGTGATTTGAACTGTTTCAATTCTAAATGTGCAGAAATGTGTTTTATTGCATATCTCCCCCCCCCATCCCTCTTTCTTTCTCGTACTACTACCATCAGGAACTTTTGTGGCAAATAAACCCAAATACAGGGATTAGAGCCTATCATTCACATGTGCCATGTGTATGCCAGAGTATGAGTACCTGCGGCAAGGCTTCCTCTCACAGGTGGTCTGAATTTGCTTCTAGCTGGTTCTGTAAGCAGATTCAATATTTCATAAGCACTGCTCCATCTCATGCCTCCATTATTGACACCACATGGAAGTCAGGAAATTGGTTCTTTCTGGGAACAGTTTGCAGAAATATGCAGCCTGTCAGCCCCTTTCTCATGGGTGCATTAACAGAGCGGCTCACGATTACAAGTAACGAACCTTCTCCAGATGTGTGTAGCAACTCAGCTCCAACTTTATCTTCAGTCCCGAAGATGGACTTGACAAGATGGATTATTTGTGGCTGTATTGCAATAACTTTGTGAAATTGGAATTCCCAACGATTGTAATGGAGGGCGAGAATCAGCAGCAGAGGAATAGAGAATTTCTCCCTGCAGTAAACAATATAAAAGGACAACAACAATAAAAAGAGCCAATCAGCTGTGGCATTTTCCTGCCTTCGACACTAACTCTTCCAGACCGTTCTAATTCTTTCCCTTTTATGATTCTGTTTATGCTACACACATTAAAGTTAAGTCATGTCTTTAATAAGATGGAAACTGGAAGTGAGATTTGGAAATGACTGAATCAGGCTTCTTAACTTTTTTCTTCTCTTGGAGAGCTCAAAAACAACTGACAGAAAGGGATATACCAAAGAAAACAATTTTAATTGTCGGCTTCCATGGAAAATTCAATCCAGCTTTTCATTCATTCCCTTCCCAGTGCAGTGCCAGCACACTTCTCTCTATATGGCTAGGGACTTAATTTAGCTGACAAATTTCTGAAGATAAAACTACATTTTTAAAAGAAATATTCTAACGATAAATGATGCATACATTCTCTCTCAGTCTCAAAAGACAGGATTTTTCCAAAATAAAGTAATTGGGGGTGAATTTCTCTTGCATTTTATTAGCAGTGATGATTTCAAGTGAGTATTCTCTTAAAGCAAGGCTGTACTTAAAACACAAATCCCCTGAGTGGATAGTTTTAAGACTGTATTCCTTTGGGAGTTATTCGTCCATCTTCATGGTTGGCATTCTTAACCGTTGGATGTAGATGTTCTAGATAAAATTCCTCAAGTCCAGCTGTTATGATTTAGCTTAATGTTTGTACAGAGGGATTTCCTTTGTCATCGAAGAGATGGAATCAAAACAGAATTAGTCATTCTTGCATCTTCTATTTATAGCCCAGCTATTATTCAGATGCATTGTAGAAAAATGATGTGAACAAGAATTTCTCTCTCTCTCGCTCTCTCTTTTTGTGAACAAAACTCCGTGTTTTCAACCTGTGGATTTAACTTTTGTTGTTAACTTAAACAGACCACACTTAACAAACATATTACTCCTCAAATGAAGAATTACCTTAGTCATCTCAACTCCATTTGCAAACTAGATGTTTGTCAGTACAAAGTGAGATGACCGAAGTACAAAGTGAGATGACTTACATGGAAGTGGCAGGAGTAAGAAAGGTCAATTTGAAAAGTTGTTTGTATGGGTTACTCATGACTAATAGTCCAAATCATGAGAGTTTTCAAATAAAATTCTACTCTATTTAGTTTAATGTCAACATTAGAGTTAGCCCCCAAGCTTAGCGATAGTCATGATTTAAGGCATTGCTACTTGGGAGAAATTTTAGTACATTAATTTTGGGGGGGAGGGGGAGGAGGTGGTGGCATAGGGGTAGAGGCCTTGGGGGGCTGTATTGAGACAAATAGAGCAGTTAGATAAATTGGTTATATAAACTGATAGAGAGCCGACTTGACAGGGATCATCTAGAGTGGCTTGCTGGCTTGCTGGGTAGAAGGAAGTTAAGAAACAAGACTACTAACTTTTTCCTGATCTAATCTATATGGTAATTAGGCATCTATAATTACATGAGATGAAGCATGAGAAAGGTGCTTTGTAAATTCTCAAATTCTGTACTATTATTCATTGCTGCAGCACCTGAAGCAGCCTCTGTTATGCAGTAGTCTTCAAATTCACGTTAAATTTAAATGTCAATCCTGGTTATCATTGGGAAAGTGTGTCTTTGTTTCCTATGTGGGCTAAGCTTGCATTAGGAGTTCCAGTATTTTGAGGAGCTAATGAAGTTGCCTCCAGGGCAATTTGAAAATCATACAAATCTAGTGTTTAAATATGAAAAGTTTGAGCTGAAGACAAAATCTACCCTTCCTACAACTGTTCAGACATCTGGCCCAACTCTAGGTAGTGGGGCTTCTTGATGGTCATTGGTGGGTATTCAATATTTGGTATCCAGAGGGTCAGTAAAAATTTCAGGGCAAGAATTCTCAGGTTTTGAGATATCCCAAGAAGGCAGGACAAAGATTTCCCCCTTCTCCACAATCTAATTTTTTTAATTATTCTGAAGCTAGTTGGAAGGAAAGTAGGGTCACAGGGAGACCATCACCTTGATCAGAGGATAAGCATTTGGGCAGAAGGAACTCATAAGATGAGCTTGCCCTCTGTGACTGGTGTGGTGTGTCATTTCTCACATAGTGTTAGATAGACTAGAACCAGAGGGGCTGGGTTAGTGATGGTTAAGGCCTAAACTCATGTAATCCATGGCAAAAATGCATGGCAGCCAGTAGTACCACCAGTGGGGCCTTTCTCAACTCCATGCAAAAGGAGAGCCTTTGCCATTAGAAGTGAGTCGATGGCAGCCATCCAGACATTGTTGTTCTTGGAAGGATGATGTAATTTGGACCATTGTCATTAGCCACGATAGTGTTGTCATGAGGCTGCCCAAATCATTACATCCAAGGAGTTTTCAGAAATGCTGGGTAAGCTCTAATTTAGTGAGTAGAGGTCAATAGCAGAGATATCTGGGAAGCAGCAGTAATCATAGTTAGAAACTAGCACCCTTGTCAAGAGGAGAAGGTTGGCTGTCTGGAGGCCTAGAGGAATAGTGACAGCATCCAGGACCTTGTGGAGAGGTGCCTGGTGAAGACTAGGTCAGCTGTAGGCACCCAATCAAGAATGTGGCTCAGAGCAGGAAGACTAGAATCCAAACTGGGAACTGGGGAAGAAAGCAAAATCATAGAGTTTGGGTACAATTTTAGTAAGGCCTGGTAAGGAGTCTACAGTCAGCAGACTCATGGGTCCTAGTGGCTTCCTTCTGAGAAATAGGATATCATGCCTGTAACAGTAAATCTAATTTCGGTCCCTACTTATTGGTGGGAATGAAACTGTTGATAAACCACTGTGTTGAGGGGTTAGAACTTTCTCAGGGTTTAGCTGGGGCTGAACATATAGATTAAATCTTTAACAAATTTAGCTGGATGAAGTTGGAGCAGGTACTCTTTTCTTGGAGGTAATTAAAGGTTTTTGTGACATAGAAAGTTAGTGCTAGTATAGGAAGCATTGAATTATTATCAAGGGTATAATTGTGATATTTCTGGGTGGCTCTTATATCAAGAGAAGTATGATAGTGTCCCAGAATAAATCATGGGTTATTTATTTTGGAAAATGTATGCTCTGGACCAAAAATTAGAACACATGGTATGACAAAATATGAGCAGACTGATGAGGATACCTGGACACGATACTTGCAATCAGGACTGTTTTAGAAAATAGGAGACAATGTGATCACCAAGATATGCCTTGCAGTTAGGGTGCTTACCTCAGAATAAGGAATGCATGGTGAGGCTGTTGAGCCTTAGAGACTCCAAGTGTTAAATCTGATTGTGAAAGAGTCCTTAGAATAGGATACAGTATTCTCAAAGGCTTCCTAATTTTGTCTTGGTAAACATAGACTGCTTCTTTATTAAAAAGATATGTTATTATTTTACATATTATTGTCTAAGTCCTTTGAGTCATTGGAGACTTTTGGGATTTAAAATTTTTCCCTCTGGGCCAATTCTTTTGGATTGTGATGTTACATTAAGCCAGGGATTATAAACAGGTTTTATCTTGTGTGTTATGTGTGATGAGGAGCGATTGTTTGGAATTCTGTACTGAGATAAACTTGGAGACCATGTCCATTGGGGAAAAAAATCATGATTAGCAGTGTTTGCTATAGGTACAATAGGCAAAGAATAGGGGCACACATGTCATATATTTACCATTCCTGCAATAAGCCTTTATCAGGACATGAGAAACTTTTGGAGGAATTGGAAGCCTGGAGAAAGGAGAAGGGTGTTGAGGAGGTGCTGAAGTGTGGGAAAGCATCTCACAGTTTTTTCCTGGGGCCTACCATATTGGCTTCTGGTATATGTTCCTGATACTTGACTCCAACGTGAATACCCACACCTTGGCAAAGTTCTAGGAAATGTAAGAAACCTTGGGGTTTAAGAATAGAAAGGAAAAACCTGCTTTTGCTCATTAGAAATGTGAGAAATTGTATAGTTAAGATCTGCCGTACTCTTCTGGAATCAACTTCTGGCCTTTTGTTTTGCCTGCTGCATAGACACAGCATCCAAATGAGATTGTGGCCAGGAACAATAGTAACTGTTCTCTTGATGGTCCTCTGGGCTCCCCGAGACACGGCAGAGCAGCACTGTACCTGGGAAGCTTTCGGTATTCATCCACTTACACAAACAGATGAATTGGCTCACTGAGTGATCTTTCTTAAAAGACAGTCTTTTATCCTACTTTTCATCATAGTCAGGGGAGTTAAGTTATTTTACATGTATTTTTTACCCTGTGGTAGTATAATGACCATTTTAAAATAAAAGCATTAGAGGATATCATGAAGAGTAATTAACTATGCCACTCGGCATAAGGAAGAACCAAATAATGTTATGTAAAGCATCAGATGAGGCGTCTTTTGAGTTAGATATAAACAAATGTTTTTCCTATTTAAATTTTAAAAAAATCTGAGTCAGTGACAAGTCTTTGGGTTTATATAGATGATCATCCACTCAACTGGCAATATAAATAACGCACCTGGGACAACTAGAAAAGCATGGGATTAGGGGTCAGGAAAAGCTTGTTTAGTTTTGGCTCTAGTACTACCTTTGTGTTATTGAACAAGTCTTTTAATCTCTTTTGTCTCAATATCTGGATCTAGAAAATAAAGGACTGAGCAAAGTACTCTAAAAGATTCCCTCTACTTCTAGGATATTAGCTGTATATCTGGGCTTGTCATTTATTGGAACTGAAAGTGTCACTGTTCTAGACTTATTGGGTTGGGTATCTAATCTTCCTGTTGATTCTACTTTGTTTCCTGCCCCCCCACAAGGAATGTTAATTCTTTAGGTCCAGTTATCTGAGCCAATATCTGGCTCTATATTTTCCTAAACACTGTTCTGTGATACTCTACTTATTGAGAGAGAAAAGAAAAAGCCTTTGTGATATAGTTTAAAATAAAATGAAAAGTCCCACTCATTAAAAAAGAATCACCCAGAATGCCTGAAATTTCTATTGTTTACTCCTTTGGTTTAAGACATTTGAGTCTTGCCTGTACATGAACCTATATTTTTTGAGGTTACATTATATGAAATGTGTTGTGCTAGAAAACACAGTCCCGAACACTGCTCTTAGGAGCTTATGATCTAACAAACACATTACCTAAAAGTTATTACATGGCAATAACACTTCTAGAGTTATTTTTGAGCAAAGGAATGACCACTAAAGGCAAAATATTAAAGCAAACCAGCATAGTAGGAGATGGATTCCATTCTTGAATCCAGGCTTTGCACCTGTGGTTGGAACTTAAACAGATGACACACATATAATTTTTCCAAAGCTGTAGGAAGTAAAGAAAAACTTGAATTCCCACTTGAAAAGAAATACAGTCTTCTCTATTTCATGTGTAACTTGAATTATTATTTTTTTTTAACTCTTTCAAGCAGAAATGCTACTGGCCTATTTTAATCAATACCCAAGACACATTCCTGGAGAAAATACCCAATAATTTTCATGTTACAGATATCAGGCATCATTATTTCTTTAGATGTGTCCATTGTACCAACCCTGACCACACAATGTTTACTTACTTATGGAATCTATGTCCATAGGGCAAAGATAAATTTCAGTTCAGTGGAATTCAAATGAATGAGATGTCAGTATATTTTGCCCATAAATATCAGTGGGTAGAAACAAGTGTAAAATGCCGTGATCAGTAGTCTTGAAAGGGCGCATGTGTGAATCTTACATCCTGTGTTAGTACTAGTACGTACTGTGTATTAGTAGTTTCTTGGACTAGTATGTAATAACCATTGGAATCTAAGAATTATTGAACTCTTTATAGAACAGCATTCTAAAAATTAGATAGAGAATATCTTACATTTTTAACTAGATTTTTTAAAAAGCATACAAAATAATCAGACTTTGTGCTTGTAAATCTGCTAAGCCACTGGGAGGCATATGAAGGTATAGATTAGCCGCAAGTTTTCAGAAATAGCCAGAGTATACTAGTAGGACTCTGAAAGAACTTATGCACTTGTAAACTTGGCAGGCCTTAGCTGTGAATGGTTGAACCAGACTAGATGAACTGTTGGGAATGTTGAGAGAGCCAGGGAAAGAACTTGCTTATTTCTGCCGCCCAAAAGAGGGAAAAAATAATCCAACTGACAGACATCCAACAGGATGGTGGTTCAGTACTTGGAAAGCAGTGAGACTGAAAACCACCTGTGGTTGGTAATGGAAAGCAAACATCTTTATTTTTTTATTTTTAAGTACTATTTTGGGCTTCATAGCTCAAATAAAATGCCAGGGGCACAGAGGTGGACAGTTGCTTATGTGACATCAAGAGTGAGTTCTTATGACTCACAAACAGTTCAGAGTCCCCATGAATTAGAAAGAGTAAATGTATTGGACTAAATTCAAAGAACAGAAATTTAAAAGTATAATAGCTAGCTTAAGAAGACAGATTAAGAGGTCTAAATATGTTTCACTTGGATGAAGAATGAAAAAAAAAAAAGGATATTTTAGCCTTCTGCAGGTCCTGGAGGAGATGAAACTTAAACTAAGTGCAGGGAGGAATTGTTTGGGGTGGTGTACAGAGGCAGAGTTATGCCTGACATGATGAAACTGAGAAAAAGAAAACTCAGCCTGAAAGTCAGGAAAATATTTCTTATACAGGTCCTTAAATCTGCCAAGGGAAGTGGTAGAAGTTTTGTTTTTTGAAATCATTTAAAACTAGATTGGAGAAACCACTCATATTTTTTACTTCTCCCTCACCCTACCGTCTTTCTATCTAAAAATCCATGATTTCTTTGTTTTCACTGGTATTTGTAAGTTCTATATATTAAGTGTTCCCTGTGAAAATCTTGAAAGTATTTTATATCTGTTTTAAATTTTGAAATAAGTAATGAGAGTCACTGGAGAAAAAATCACCAGGATACTTATTACATTTTTCCTCCTTCCAGAGTTTCTTCAGTTGCCTTGTTCAAGCTTATTTGGATACAGGCTTTAGTTATTTGTTTTCATATTTAGAATGAAATTACAGCAAGTATACTTTTGATTAGATACTTTAAAGTAAAATACTTAGGTATCAAAGAGTAAAATATTTAGGTATAAATTTTTAAAAGTGTAAAATTTGTACACTGAAAACCATAAAATACATTGAAAGAAATTAAATATTGAAATAAATAAAAAGACATCCCATAATCATGGATTAGAATGCCTAATATTTTCAGGACAAAAATAATTCCCAAATTGGTTTACAGACTCAATGCAATCCATATCAAAATTGCAGCTCACTTTTTTTTTTTAGTAGAAATTAATAAGCTGATCCTAAAATTCATGTGGAAATACAAGATACCTAGAATAGCCAAAACAATCATGAAAAAGAAGAACAAAGTTGGAGAACTCACACTTCCAATTTCAAAGCTTACTACAAAATACAGTAACCTAGACAATGTAGTACTGGTGGTGTAAGCATAGATAGATTGATGAAATAGGATTAAGAGACTAGAAATATACTCTTACATTTATAGTCAATTAGTATTTGACAAGGTGCAAAGACAATTTGATAGGAAAAGAATAGTTATTTCTACAAATGGTACTGGGATATCTGGGTATCTACATGTAAATGAATGAAGTTGGATGCCAACCTTATACCATATTCAAAAATAAAATCAAAATGGGTTATAGGTATACATTTAAGAGCTGAATCTACAAAACTATTAAAAGAAAACATAAAAGTAAAACTTGGTGACCTTGGGTCCTTAAAATATTACATAAAAGCACAAGCAGCTGAAGAAAAGAATAGATAAATTAGAATGCTTTTAGATAAAAAAACTTGTGTTACAAGCAATCCCATCAATAAATTAAAAGAGAATCCACAGAATGGGAGAAAATATTTATAAATTATATATCTGATAATTGACCTGTATCCAGAATATTGAAAACATTTTGCAATTTAATTACAAAAAGACAAATAACCCAATTAAAAATGAACAAAGGATCTAACTTAGCATTTCTCCAAAGAAGATACATGATCAAAAAACACATGAAAAATTCTTCAACATGAAGTCATTAAGGAAATGAGAATCAAAAATCACAATGAGATAAAATTCACTAAAATACAATGAGATATAATAAAATGCACAGATGATACCTTTTGGTGAGGATATAGAAAAATTGAAACCCTCATACATTGTTAGTGGGAATGTAAAATAGTGCAGCTGCTTTGGAAACAGTTTGGTATTTCTTTTAATGTTAGATATAGAGCTAGCATATGACTCAGCAATTCCGCTCCTAATATACATACTCTAGAGAATTAAAAATATACATCCACACAAAAAACTTCTATACAAATATTCATAGCAGCATAGTTTATAATAGCTAAAAGTGGAAACACCTTAATGTCCATCAACTGGTGAGTAGATAAATGAAATGTAGTCTATATGTAAAGTGAAATATTACTTGGCAATAAAAGGAATGAAATATTGGTGCATGCCACAATGCATAAAACTTGAAAATATTATGCTAGGTGAAAAAAACTACTCACAAAAGACTATCCATTGTATAACTACATTTATATGAAAAGTCCCAAATAGCCAAATTTATAGAGACAAAGTTGATTAGTGATTGCCAGGGAATGGAGGCTTGAAGGTATGAGAATGTTCTACAATTAGATTGTGGTTGCACAACTCTGTGAATATACTGCAGACTGTGGAATTTTACACCTTATCAGGTGAGATGCATGGTATGTGAAGTATATCTCAAAAAGACTGATTTTAAAAAAGGACTCTCTGATACTGGGCATCATTGAAGCTAATTTGGAAAATGACCTCCTAATCTTAAAATAAAAGAACTCTCTGCCTCTCAATCTCTTTTTTCTTTCTGTCTTTATTGCAACTTATTCCACAAGATACATAATTTATGACTTGTAGATTCTGATTTTTAGATGATTGACTTAATGAAACTAAGAAAAGGAAAATTCAACCTTGAAGTAAGCAAAAATATTTTTTATATACTTTCCGTAAATCTGCCAGGAAAAGTAGTAAAAATCTTGATACCTGAATTCATTTGAGACTAGACTGGATAAACCACTCACCTTTTCTGGTGGGTGGGATGGGGAGGTGGGGTGACAGCATGATCCATCACCTTGAAATGGGGTGGGAGGCCCAGACTGGGACACTAGTCCAGAGATTGGGGATGAAACATCACCACTCCTATCAAGAATAGATTCTGAGTTCCTTTCTGTCAGGCTGGGGGTCAGGAGGGAATTTAGTGTAGTGGCAGCCTAATTCCCAATATTGCAAAGAAACATTCCAGATGATGACATCCTAGTATTTCAGAAATGGGGGGAAACCTTTTTGTAACTACCTGAAGTCTAACAGAACATAAAACCTGATAGTTTATGAAAAAATAACTCTGTAAATTATGAAATGCAAAATGACAGAGAGAGGGCAGGATGAAAACTAAATACCAAGTATCATCTCCTACCACTGTGGCTCAGTTGGGCTTCATTAGGCAATTTTATATCACATACGAGGTCACAAAGTCAGAGAGAAGCTTAGCTTTCACAAAACCTTTCCTACCTACTTTGTTGATACCCAACATTCCTTTGATTTAAAAAAGGGTCTTCCATGCCATCGTTAGAGTTAATAAACTTAAATGAGTGATATAATTGGAAGTTAATATTTAAGAGTAAATGTTTTTATCAGGAGATAAAAAAGATGGTACAGTTATTTCTTCCCTGCCGTGCCTGAATGGTTGAGAAAGCATGACAACCGTAAGGGCTGAGGGAACAGAGATGGGAAAAGAAGATAATGGCAGGCCTCAGATGTTAGGATGAGAAATTTTGTCATAGATAAGAAAAGAGAAATATTCTTGAGCAGGAAGGTAACATGATGAAATCAATGGCTGAGGTCATTTTGGTATATTTAACAAACAAGATTGGGCAAAATGATAAAGAAACTACTTTGAAAGATCCTGCCACAATCTAGACCTGAGGGGGTTAGGAATATTGGGAAAAGTTTCTGTCTGCAGGAATGGAAAGAGAGGGACAAATTGAAGAGAATCTCCAATTTGAAGGTGGTTCTCTATGAATAGCACAACCCATAATAATTAGGAGAAATGATCCCTCTGCTTATTTCTCTCCCCATCTTCCTTAAAAGTCATTTAATATTTTCCCAGTTCCTTCAAGATAAGGTTCAGATTCTGCAAGGTTCAGATTCTGTAAAGGTTTTTACACTCTGGCTTCTGATTGCCTCTTCAATCAATCACTCTCAATGCTCGCCTTTAACTCAACGCCCCAGCTACTCCTGATGACTCTTTCCACTTCGAGGTTTTGTATGGAATGCCTCTCCCTGGGGTAGCCCTTCTATTTGCCATACACGTCACCACCCACCCTCTTCAAAATTGAGGGAATTCCTTTGCATACTTGAGATGTCAGTTAGCATCACTCTCTGAAGAAAATCTCTCTTTACAATCTTCTCTTTCATCTCTCTGGGGTAACTGTCTCTTCCCTGTGATGATAGCTTCCTACTTTAACACAAACTACTGAATGGCTCTCCGGTTTTTGGTGGACACAGAAATCACCTCCAGTGCTTACTAATTGTAGAATTCCAGGCCCCAGACCAAAAGCTCTGATTTAGTAGAGATTTAGAAACACTGCTGTATCATAATTGATTGTTTATTAGAATCCTAGACTGGACTGTAGTTGTAGGAGGGCAGAGGCTATTATAATCCTAACACCCAAGGTCTGATATGATACAGACAATTATTAAATAATTGTCAAATATATGAAAAAATGATGTGAAAACAGGACAAATGAAAATGAGTCAAGACTGCAAGCTCAGGGAACAAGGAGGTAATGGAAAAAATGGGACGGGGTGTCTATTTGTGGGAGAAAATGATGAATGCTTACATGCTAATTTCAGACAACAGGTGGAGACTCTAAGGCGGTACCCCACCCTCTGTGCCTCCTGTCTGGCACTGACCATGGAGTGGAAAACGGCACGGCCCTGTTGACATTACCTATGCACTCCCAAGGACGCAGATGTATGTTTTCCCCAAAGGCAGCATATAATTTTGAGAATTGCAATCATATTTTCCATGTCTTTTTGAAGGCTATAAAATAATTTTAGATGCAATAGTAATTCTAGGTTCTGGCTTGCCCTTGACCTTTGAAGTTTGATTCAAAACATCACACACCTCCCAGCCCAAATGTTGGCAAGTTAATGATATATTGCTGTAGGAAAGAGCTCTGTCGTGTTTGCATGAGGAGCTGGAAATTTTTGGTAATGTTATCTTATCTCAATTTTTTTGGAGGGGAGTGGAACACAACTGAAATATAGTTTTGTCAGTATAAAGGCAAATAATCAAGAATTAGGAAAAATAATGAAGCTTCCTAGTGTTTATGAAGTGAGCACGGTCAGGCAGTTGGTGTAAGAACTCTTCAAACCCATAGTGACTCTTTTAGCCTGAGAATAAAGAGGATAATTTCCAGCTAAGTGAGTCCAAAGCCTTTTTTTAGAGTGTGAGCTCTTTTTTTCCCCATTTCCTACATCCAGTCCTCAACCTTGGTTTCTAAATGATAGGATTCACACAGAACTAATTGCTAAACTTGCTCTGCCGACCTCTCTTAAAAACTCTTTAAGCTTTTAACTGGCAAAATCAACCTTAAGAAGAATACATCTTGGTAAGGTAAGCAGTCAACACATCCAGCTGATGCCACCTTGCAGTAGTATACTGAGTTATGGCGATTTGTATGTATTTTGTAAGATTCTCTATTGTGTAGCAAGCATCTTGAGAAAACGGGGCAATATATTTCTCAGCATCTAATACAATGTTTGCACATTGACTAAGTGTTTAATGATTGTTAATCTGTAGCATCTTTCTGGTTCTGGTTAGCTGGTTAGTTTGCAGTGCTGGGTATGTACAGCTCAGTGAACACTGGGAAATTAAATTTAATAACACCCTCTCCTAAGGCCTTCCTACTATTTATTTTTTTTAGGGAAGGGCAGCTAATCATGGTCTGGAGAATCTTAGACACCTTCTCCTGGTAGGTGTGTTGTCTTCAGGCTCAGACAAGGCTGGGCTTGGAAGCCTTATTAATTTCTCTAAGTGGAGAACCTCTGATTTGAAGAGACTGAGACTACTCCTGAGATTGCATAACATGTTGGCGGCAGAGTAGAGGCCAGAAACTTTCCTGAACAAATAGATGACTTCTTGGAAGCAATTACAAATAGCCAGCTTTTGTGAGCAGACTTTTTTTTTTTTTTTTTTTTTTTTACATAAATCTTGGTCTTTATCTTCTTTTTTAGTTTTCTGAATTACAAGTTCCCCCACCCCCCAATCCCTTATCTTCTTTCCTTTCACGGTTTTCATATGGGAAAATCTGCTTACAAACCCTTGGTTCCTTTTTAATAGTAGTTTTCCAGTAAAGTTTCCTCATCTTGGGGATGCAAAACCTTACAATATGCTCTATTTAGCCTTCTGCCCATTGGTCTCCTGTCTTCTCTCCTGCCACAGAGCTCAAAGTAAGACTGCAAATTCCAAGCTGCAGGGAGGTGCTGTTTCATTTGGGTGTTTGAAGAGATCATCCCTTCTTTTCTTAATAGCTTAATGCTTTTTCCTTCCCACTGTGATCTTTTATGTATGATGTCCTCAAAATCACAGAATTTTTTTTGCTGATTCTAAAATGTATTCACATGTGTGTGCATGTGTGTGCATGTATTCTCAGTGATGAAGTTCACAACTGAGAACCATTATGAGAAAGGCCTTCCCCAAACCTGATTATGCATTGATGCTTGAAATAAGCTCATAATTTCAGATCCCAGTTCTTCTTTATGGCAACATAATGACAGGACACTTTGGTATAACTGCTGCCCTACGTTGACAATGTGTCCACATAATATTCTCTTACACTCTCCTATCCCCTAGAGTGCTGGAGCAGCAGCAATTTAGCAGCCAGCACCTGTAGTCACTGGCAAGGTGTGCTTGGCAGCTCTAACAGCCAGACGCTAAGTCTTATCCTGTGCCAATATTAGTGTCTGGGTGGCAAGCTGGCTTCCTGCAGACATATAAATCTGCCACTGCCCTTTGGAGTGTTCCTGGAAGCCTGGACTATGGCTGGCTGCTAACCACCAATCTTCAGGGATGGGAGTGGACTGCATCTGACCCTTCCCTAGGATGTCATAGCTGTGGTAGAATTCCCTTTTAGTATTGGAGAGATTTTCTGAAGGCTCCTGTTGGTTATTTGTCTATTCAGACCACTTTGATTCTTCTCAATATGTCATCTCATTGTCTCATGCAGAAATGTCCTCCAAATCTGAACCAGTGTCCCCATATATCTCCCTTGTGAAGAGAACATTTAGTGTTTGTATCTACCAGCCAAGGGGCTTTGAAAGGGCAGATGGATCTAACTCATTTTTGCTTCAGAATATGCTAAAGGGTCTAAACCAGCACCCATGAAGGCCAAAGCAGTGTGAATAAAATTCTCACTTCCATTACAATGTTTTTCCTTGCCTAGTAGATACTCAAAAAAAGTCTTCTTATTTAGTTCTTTTGCAAGCAAGCACTTGTCTAGGCAAGAATATCCTCTTTAGGTACATGATAAATGAGGCTGTCTCATAAATTCTACTATGGTTATACTTTATGTTGGGAGATTGGGTAGGTAATAATAGGAAGTCTAGCCTTTAGTAGAGAAATGTAAGGGTTTGTAATCAAGGGGAATCAAGTGGAATCTTGTTTGTAAACTTTGTGGAAATAATGTAGATATCACTAATATAATTATGATATGATAATATCAATAATAATAGAATAACAAAAATTATACAGATAATCATAACTTTTGAAAGCACTACTTTTGAAGATCAAATACAAAAATTAATGAAATGCACTTAACACAGCACCTGACACAACAAAGTTAATACCATTGAATGCTTTAAAAATATTTTTGCTGGTTACTTTGCAAATCATCAGCGTGGATGTGTGTCGAAACTCTTCAGTGTCATTGGCCATTAGCATGGATGGCAGAAGCTCCCTAAGTTGGTTTGAGGTTGAGCTTCCTTGCTTGAGTGGCTGCACAGACTTATCTTACTGTTGTGAAACTTACATTTTTCAGCTTCAACCTTGATGACAGGTTTGTGTTACTTGCCACAAGGCTCCCTGTAATTGTGGTTGGTGAAGAATATATGGGATAATGATATGACTTTTCCCTATCCTTTGCTCAACACTGTGGTAAAGAAGGAAGAGGGGTCTCCTGAAAGTACTTTCAGAATGGCAAGAGCACATGTGTTGGTTTGTCTTAGGACACAGCGTTCTTCGATTCTGTGCCTAGTGGAGTTGGTCAGGTCTGTTGGGCTGAGGTTCACTGTAGGAGATGGTTAGAATTCAGTACTACACAAGCAAATACGATTCACAGACACTGAAGATTTTACAGAAATGTTAATGTTTGTGGAGTCTTCTAAAGTTCATATTTTCCGTGCATCTGGAAATTCCAGTTACCAAAATTGATTTGTCGCTCTTTGACTATAATTTCCATTCCTTTGGTGGTAGGTAGTCTGGGACTGCATTTAATCAACAGCTCATACCTTCCTTTCAAATTCCTCCTTCACCAATCTTCATTTGCCTAACAAGCTGAGGAGTTTCTTGGATTTTTCTTGAAATCCAAGAAGTGAGTTTAGGTGTCTGCAAATTCTCTGTCATAGTCTGGTGGTGAGCTGGTCACCATTTCCTTTCCTTTCACCCACTTCCTTAGTGTTGATTTTAAGGTCAATAAAAAAGCCCACATTGGAGCTTCTCAAACTTTAGTGTGCATACCAATCACTTAGAGTCTTTATGAAATTGCTGATTCTGATTCAAGAGGTCTGGAGTTTCAGAAATGCCTGAGATTCTATATTTCTAACAAACTTCCAGGTGATTTTTATCTTGCTGGTATACAGATCTAGAGCTTAAGTATAACTTTATTCCAAGTTATACATGAAGTCCTGTAGGGATTCAGTTCTCAAAACAATTACTGAGCCTTTCAGCAAATCTAGTTATTTTTTCTCTCTGAATCCTCAGGTGGAAGTTTCTGACCATTTTATCTTTCAGCAGTACTAAACACTGTAGATCTACGCAGCCTTCTTTTAGCTCCATTTTTCTCAATTAGTTTATGTTACATTGATATTTATCATTCACTTAGAATTTCAGTCCTCTTATATGTAATTGTTGCTGTAACAAGCAATATATATACATGAACAAAAATGTATAGTCAGATGCAGGGACTTTCTTGAGGTTGTTTGGCCTTTAGATTTTGAGTTCCCTTGGTTGATTTTACCATCAGATTCACGGCTTTGTCAAACTCAATAATATGTACCACTTATCAGAGTCCAAGGTGTCTGCTATTGGCACTTCCTGGTTAACTTTAATCTGCATGAAAATTACTCTTAATCTTTTCTGTTATCTGCTTCATTGTTAAATAGGCACACAGAGGCAAGCTAGGATTTCTTTGGCTAATTCATGTGATGAAAGAGTGAACAAATGCAGAAAACATGCTTACAACATCTCTCTAACTTCCTCTTTTTGAAGACTAGGAACATATCTAAGACCATATGAGAGGTCAAAATTTAGGATATACATATTTTTTCGAAATTGAAGGAAGTGATCTAAAGTTGAGCAAACATTAAGTCTTATGATTAGAAGCACAAATGATAGCATTGGCCATGCTTTCCTGACTCTTACTCCTTTCCTAGTTGTCTATTCATAATTTTCTTCTCAAAGCACTTTATTAGATACCCTAAAATTAATAAATCAAGCAATTAAAGATAGTTTACTACATTATTAGATTGTTTATTTGAGATCTTTCTTTTTTCTTCCATATAGGCATTTATTGTTATAAATTTTCTCCTTAGATGTGTTTGCTGCATACCACATTTTGGTATGTTGTGTTTTGATTTTCATTTGTTTTAAGGTATTTTTTGATTTTCCTTTTGATTTTTTCTTTGACCTATGAATTGTTCAGGACTATGTTGGTTAATTTACACATATTTATGAATTTTCCAGTTTTTCTTCTGTTATTGGTTTCTAGTTTCATATCATTATGGTCAGAAAAGATACTTGGTATAATTTTAATTTTTGTAAATTTGCTAAGACTTGTTTTATAACCTAACACATGGTCTATATTGGAGAATGTTTCATGTATATTTGAGAAGAATGTGTATTCTGCTGTTATTGGATAGAATGTCCTGTATATGTCTGTTAGTTTCATTTGATTAAAAATATAGTTTAAGTTCAGTATTTCCTAAATGATTTTATGTTTAAATGATCTATCCATTGTTGAAGGTGGGATGCTGATCTCTGTTACTGTTATTGTATAATTGTCTATTTCTCCCTTTAGATCTGTTTTTATTTGCTGAAATATGTTATATTTGGGTGCTATGATGTTGGGTACCTAAATATTTGCTATTATAGCTCCATTGTTCCTTTCTTCCTCTCTTATTGTATTTCTTTGTGAACTAATAATTTCTTTTATAATGGTATGCTTTGATTTCCAACTCTGTCTTTTTTATTATCTACTGTCAATTTTTGCTTTGTGCTCACCATGAGGCTTGCATAAAACATACATAACACAGTCTATTTTAAAACAATAACAACTTAACTTTGCTTGCAAGAAAAACTCTACCTTTTAACCTCCCTCTACTTTTTATACATTTGATGTCATAATTTACATCTTTTTATATTGTATATACATTAATAATGTATTGTAGCTATGTTCATTTTTAATAATTTTGTCCTTTCACCTTTAAGTTAAGTGTTTGAATGTTCTGAATTTGACTATACACTTACCTTTACCAGTGTGTTTTATAGTTTCATATGTTTTCATTTTGATAGTGTCCATTAATTTCAGCTCAAAGAACTTTTGGGCATTTCTTATAATACAGGTCTAGTGGTGATGAACTTTCTCCTTTTTATCATCTGAGAAAATCCTTATCTCTCCCTCATTTCTGGGGGACAACTTTGTTGGGTAATATATACTTGGTTGGCAGACTTTTTTTTTTTTCTTTAGCCCTTCGAATATATCACCCCACTCTCTCCTGGCCTGCAAGATTTCTATTGAGAAATCAACTGATAGACTTATGATGTTACCTTGTATGTGAGAAAATTTTTTTCTTGATGCTTTGAAAATTCTCTCGTCTTTGATTTTAGACAGTTTTATTATAGCCTATTTTGGAGAAGATCTCTTTGTATTGAATCTGTTTGGAGACCTGTGAACTTCATGTACTTGGATATCTAAATCTCCAGATTTTTCTATTCAAATTCTAAGATTCTGACTTAGGTGGTCTGCATATGGCAATGGTCAGTTTTCTTTGCTGACTCTTCTTCATCTCTCTCACTTCTAATAATCAGAGTGTCCCCATGCTAAGATATCTTTTCTAGCTAAGCTCTCTCCCTAGATTATTTTATCTAGACTCAGAGCTTTAAACACCATGCATACACTGATTATTTCTGTATTTTTATCTCTATCCTGCTTCTTTCCCCTGAACTCCAAACTAATGAGTCAACCATAAATGAGATAGCATATATTACCCTCTTAATCTAGAGGCTTAACCATATTAAGAACTCAATACTGATGTTGATATTCATAATCCTGGCCAATATTAACCTTTTATATCTTTTCCTCTTCATTATACTTATTCCCCACTTTGCAGGTTTTTGAACGTCAATGAAAGGTACTAACCCAAGCTTTGGTAACTGAACTCCTTTCTGTTCCAGGTTCTTGTACCTTAGATTAATGGAAATTATAGATTCATCCCAAGACTCAAGGAAAGAGGATGACTGGCCACAAAATAATTCTTTCAAAGATCTTAAAAATATGTCTAGATGATATTCAGAATCCAAATTCTATCACCTCCACCTTTATCTTTCCCTTGGATTATTGTTGTTGGCTTGCTTGCTTTTGCCATTGTGCCCTCTACATTTGAATTTCCACTCAAGAGACTTGCTTTTTGAAAAGCAAGTCAGATCATGTCACTCTGGCTCCACCAGCTCTCCATCCAACTCAGAGTAAATGTCAGTTCTTAAAAAGGCCCACAAGGGTCTATTAAATCTTATCTCTCTTATATCTGTGAACTCATCTCTTATTTTTACTATTTATTTTATATGTTCATTCTACTATAGTGGACTTTTTGCTGGTCCTGGATCATGTCATCACAAGTGGTCCAGCCCCAAGACCTTTGTACTTACTATTTCCTCTGAATGGAATGCTCTTTTCTAAAATATTTGTAGCACTCACATCTTTGCCAAAAATGTCATCCTTATAAAGAGGACTTTCTTGGACCCCTTTTAATAAATTTCAGTGTTTCCACTCTAAGAGACACATGATATTTCCCTATTTTATTATTTTTTCTGTAAGCCCATGTGATCACTAGACAAACTGTATATTTTCCTTATGTATTTTTTACCACAGATTAGAATATTAGCTCCAAGAGGACAGGATTTTTTACTTGTTTTGTTCTCTGCTCTATCCTTAGTGCCTGACACACTAATAAATATTTATTAAAAGAGATGATGAATGAAAAAAAATTGAATAAATGATATAAAAAAGGGATAGATTATGAGTCCTAGGTGTTCATGTGGAGGAAAAATTGGAAGGAAGAAGGGACAAATCCAATATCTGCTTCTGTGTCCTCAGGCTTTGCTGTCTAAAAGGTGGCTCGATTTCTGCCACCTGGACCACTGATAGCTGACATCTTAAGAAAGCAATGTACTAAAATGAATCAGGTTCTGGAATGATGGAAAGCCTCCATATATCAGGGTGACCTTGAAATGGGAATCAGTGATCCCTTGTTACATATTCCCTTCAAATGGTAAACTCAAAGCCAGAGACCCAGCTCTTAAGGAATAGATGTGAAAAATAGTGGGTTTACAGAAATATCTCACTGGGAGAGCAGAGTTGACTTCTTTGTTTCCTGTCTTTCTGGATTACACTTTTGCTGGCTTGAAGGAGGCAATTGACTGTATAGGTTTAAAATGTTCCTTTAAGAGTCCACTGAATGTCAGAGAGTGAAGAAAGGATTGGTTAAGCAAAGTAGAACTTAGAAGGTGATTTGACTGCAGTTATTCATCATCTTTAACCTTAGTGTTTTCATTATACTCAGGAAGTATGCTCTCTGCGTCACTTTGTGTTATGATGGCTCACTCCTTGTGTCGTTTTTCTTAACCCCAAAGAATATGGGTCGTCGGCTAATATCAGCATTGTAGGACTGCTTTCTTTCTTTGAAGAGTGGCCTGGAAAAGTTCTCTCCTCTCAGAGGTGCCTCTGGGGGTTGGGGAAGATGAATCAGATTGCAGGCAAAAAACCAGAGAGAGAGAGCTGGGGTGGAGTTAGGGAAGAGTCACTTCCTAATTTAACTTGACTTTCTCTTACCCTGAAAGAAAGTCTTTTGTGGTTTTTGGAAGGAGCTATGACTGAATCTCCTCCAGAATTTTAGGACCCAGTGGGCAGTCTTTTCCTTTGTGGACCCAACCTCTGCTGGAAATGCCCTTCCTGGCCCAGCTCCCACTGGATGGACTGTGGGATTACTACCGCTTCCTGTTGACTGTCCAGCCAAAGGAGTGGTGGCATCTTCCTGGTTTTGCTCATCTTGGGTAAGTCTCATCACTCTTTATTTGGATTCTCAGCTTTTTTCTCATCTATGTAACCAAGTCTCTGTTCAAATTCTATTTTGTTTAAAATATACAGAATAGCTTTGGTTTTTTTGATTGTACCCTCACTGATCTGCTCCACTCAAACAATTTTTAAATTTTATAAAGATAGGACCATTTGTCACATTTTTTGAGATATTTTTCAATGTATAAAGCTGGAAATATTGACTTTGATCTGTATAGACATATATACCTATCCAGTCATGTCTTTCACACACACACACACACACACACACACACACACACATATGTATATATATATATACACATATATATATTTTAAATTTACTTATTTTAATTAGTTTCAAGTATCAGTACATTGCTTAGATATCTATATAGTTCATAAAATGATCCCCGCAATTGCTCCCTCCTTCCCCTGACCCTCCACCTAGCCAACATATTAATGCTAACTGCATTCCCTATGCCATGCTCCTTATCTCCATGACCATCCATTAGCTACTAATTTGTACTTCTTTATCCCTTCACCCTATTCTCCCAGCCCTCCAAACCCCCTCCCCTCTGTCCATACCCAAATTGTCCACAATATTTGTGAGTCTGTTTTTGATTAGTTTGTTCTTTTTATTCCGTAGATTCCACATATAAGTGAAGTCATATAGTATTTATCTTTCTCTATCTGACTTAAATACTGTCTAGGTTCATCAAAACAATATCTTTTTCCATCCCCTTCCTTTAAGTCTGTGGGTGTCTTTTAATTTGAAGTGAGTCTGTTGTAGGCAGCATATATAGGGGTCTTGTTCTCCTGTCCATTCATCCACGCTATCTTTTAGTTGGAGCACTTAATTCTTTTCCATTTGAGGTACTTATTGATAGGAATGTAGTTGTTACCATTATTTTATTCCTATTTTTGATACGTGTTTTTTCTTCTTAAAGAAGTTCCTCCAACATTTTCTGTAATACTGGCTTGGTGGTGATAAGTTCCTTTAGCTTATTTTTTGTCTGGGAAGCTCTTTATCTGTCCTTCCACTCTAAATAATAGCTTTGCTGGATAAAGTATTCTTGGTTATAGATCCTGGGTCTTCATCATGTCAAATATTTTATGCCAACCCCTTCTGTTCTGCATAGTTTCTTTTGAAAAATCAGCTGCCAGTCTTATGGGTGTTCTCTTGTAGGTAACTATCTGATTTTTTTCTTGTTGCTTTTAAGATTCTTTCTTTTTATTTCAACTTTGGCATTTTCATTATGATGTGTTTGGTGTGTGCCTCTTTGGATCCCTGGTTTTGGGGATTATCTGAGCTTCCTGGGGTTTTATGTTTATTTCCATCAATAGGTTAGGGAAGTTTTCCATCATAATTTCTTCAAACAGCTATTCAACATCTTATATTTCTTCAAGTATTCTGATTGGATGAATATTTGGACCCTTAATAGTATCTCATATGCTCCTTAAATTATTTTTATAGTCTTGGCATCTTTTGTTTTGTCATTCTGATCGAGTGTCCTTGGCTTTCCTGTTCTCTAGATAGGTCATTTGATCCTTTTCTTTATTCACTTTGTTTATTCCTTTGCTTGTTCCATTTAATATACTTCTCATCTCAGATAATGTGTTCTTAATTTCAGACAGGTTCCCCTTTATAATTTCCATTTTCATTTTTTTTATCTCTTTGTTGAAGTTCTCACTGAATTTATCTACACTTCCCAAAAGTTCATTGAGCATCTTTATAGCCAGTGTTTGAACTCTGTATCTGTTAGATTACTTGACTCCATTATATTTGGATCTCTGTTCTGTTCTCTCATATGGTTTCTGCTTCTTTGTCTTCCCATTTTGGCTGCCTTTCTGTGTCTGTTTCTGTGTACTAAGCAAAGCTCCCAAATCTCCCAGTCTTATTTGTGTGGATTTGTGAAGTAACTATCCAGTGGCATAGTTCTGAGAGGGGTTCAGCTGTAAACCAAATTTAGTCCAAGCCTCTACCCCTCTGGGGCCACCTGTTAAGATTCAGCAAGCAATCCACAGACTTTGCTATCTCAGAGGTGGCTCCTCAAAAGACCGCACGAGAACTGAGGCTGGCTGCCTTCTGTGTGAGTCTAGGCACTGCTCAGCATGGAGCACCTGACTTGCTGAGGAATACCTAGATATGGCTGGGTGGGGCCATGTGTTTTGGGAGGCAGGGTTTCAGGGAATCCTCTGGGCAGAGTGAGCTCTGTTATCCTGTTCAACAATATCTAGGCTATGGCAGTCCTGTGTCCGCACACTGGGAGCAAGGAGGGCTCAACAGGGAACAATATATACCACAGGCACTTTTGTACAGAGAGAGTCTCACTTCGACCATCACTCTGACAATGTCTTCTTGTAAGTCTCTGGTGACCCTTGTGCACAGCCAAATCAGCACTGGTGCTTCGAGCAAGCAGATCCATTACTGTGGAAATCTGCTCTGGAACATGGCCCCTTTAAGAGGCTTCTGCCACTTCTGCTGCTGCAACCTACTTTGCCCTCAGCTGTTTGAGTACTGGCAGCCCCACATCCTTGCCCCATCCTAATTTCTGCCATTTCAGGGTTATTTCTTGGATTTATCCCTATTTGTATGGCTTGTTCATCTAGATCTCAGGCCATTTTTCCTTGCTGCTTGCTCCTTGTTTCAAACACAACTTTGATTTGGTTGCCAGAGGGATGAACAGAGCCTCTACCATCTATGCCTTATTTTTTCCTCTCCCTGCTTAATATTTTTATACTGCTCTGTGGGTTTTATGAACATAGGCATTGGGACATTGATTTTCTGTTGTCAACTGAAAACTCCTAGAGTATGTATAAATATTCTTTTATTTAGTCACCTATTGTATCATCAAATGTCTGCCACCAACTAGAGGTATGATGTTTGAAAAATTTTTTAACTTCCATAGGCCTTAATTTCTTCATCTATAAAAGAAGGAAGTTATATTTTATGGGTCATTTAAAAACTTTAATTTAGCCTCAAAACTATTTGTTTTTTTCAAGAGAAATTTGACCCAAACCTCAACGTATAAAGTCACCTTCCTGACCTCCAGATGACCCCCCTTGTCTCCTACAGCAGCCCTGAATTGCCACTACCCAAACCTGGAGTATAAAATGACTGAATAAAGAGTGTTCTAATTCTGGTTTAAGAGCTTTTGACTTTATGTTTCTTGAAGGAACCCAGCAATACTGTTTTGTCAGAGTTTTATTTCTAAGTTTTAAAACCAAGACGTAAGAAGGAAAACATTTTTAATCCTAATTTTTTAACAGTAAGGCATATATATATATTTACACTGTGTGTTCACCTCCCATAGTTAGATTTCTTTCTGTCACCACATATTTGACCCCCTTTACCTTGTGTTCCTACCCCCCACCCCCAATCCTAATTTTTATCTTAATTACTTTTCTTAATAAAAAGATTTTTTAGCCTGATTTTATTTATTGTTACTTACCTTACTGTGAAGAAGGAAAAAACCCATGTTTCTTTGGAATAACTAAGGTTTTATTAGAAAAAAGTGCCATTAGGAAATTATTTTATTAAAAGAAATAAAATTGGGCTTGCATGCCTAAGAAAGTCAATGTTCAAATTTTCTAAATGCAGTATTGCACAGACATTGTCAGGGCCTGCCCAACTTCGTGGCTACAGCATTCTTTTTAATGCTAGACTTACTCTGCTCTCCCTAGGACTCTGGGCCATTGCCATTCTTGGTGGGATTTTCAGGGGTTCTAGCTCAATATTACTTAACTATTACTTAACTTCAAGACACTGCTGCTGGAATGCCTTTGGCTTTGCTCCAAGGTTAGCTGTGTCCCTGACACCAACCTCCCCTTAACTTGGATTTTGAAGCAAAAATCCACCTTGTTTTCTTAGTTCCCAGTCCTGATAACCTGCTGAGAGTCCTAGCCCCACCAGAAAAGGGATAGGTTGAGGGGATCTGGAACTGAGCCTTGATGGATTAATAGATGCTCATCACTGGTGGATATCAGGGGGTGGGGAGAGTATAATCAGAGGCATCAAGGCATATTTGAGGAAGGTCAAGTTAGGGGATGTGGCTATAGAGATGAAGGTGAAACCCTTATATATGAGGCCAATGACTTTGGGTTATATTGTTCAGGATTTGGAGCTATGGAAGAATTTGAAGTAGAGATTATCACAATCAGATTTATATTTTAGGAAAATTCTTGGAAGAAGGTATTGGTTGAAAGGAGGTGAGCCTGGAGGTAAGACGGCCAGTAGAGAGATTCTAATATAAGAGTTTAGGCAAGAAATCACAAGTGCTTGAACTAAGACAGTATCAGTGGAGATGGGTTGGGGTGGGGGAAGACTTGAATGTGTTTATAAAGCAGAGTACATAGGATTGATGATCAGTTGGAAAGAGAAGTGGTGAAGAAGAGGGAGCTGCTGAGGATAACTCTCAGAAATCTGAAGAGTGCAGAGGGTAACTCCTGGGTTTGTGCTTTGGGAATTGAGTAAGAATGGAGATACCATTCCCTAAGATGGAGATGCAAGAGGCGGTGTTATTGGACATGTTATGTGAGAAAGGTCTAGAGGATGCCAAATAGAGATATGCCATAGAGAGCCTGTAGTCTGAAAGTCACATCCAGCTCAAGAAAGACTTCTTGGTTTGAGATTAATTTGGAAACCATAAATATATATAGGATGACTATAAATTCTGAGAGCATAGATAATGATAATTGTCATGTGTTATAATATAGTATCAATAAATCATTTCTTGTATATTCACCTCTGTTTCCAGACTTTAAAACCATCTTGTAGGGATTTTTTAGAGTCAGATATAATACAGATCAGCTAGATAGAATATATAAGGCAAGATAAGAATGGGAGTGGCTATGGAGTCCTAGGAATTACAATATTTATAGGCAAAGGAGACTGAGAAGAAACAGGGGGAGGCGAGATTTAAAGCACAGAGAAAGCCTGAGAAGACAGCAATACTTCTATTGAGGTGGAAGGGAAAGTGGTAAGTATGAATAAGAATGTACTGATGTCAGCTCAGCTGGCCATCAAAATACCTTTAAACCTTTTCCCAACTGGCCAAAACAATACTTTCTCTAGAACAGTGGTTCTCAATTTTTAGAGGGTAACAAGTTCTTTGAGAATCAGATGGAAGCCATGAACCCTCTTTCACACATTAATAGCAGAAATGGAGTGAAATATAAGGGGATAACAGATCTTCTGAAGCCCAACACTCAAGAATCCTAGGTTAAGACTCAGTATTTTGTGAAACAACTTCTGAATGTACACAGGGAAGGTCTTTGTTTCCTTGTACTTTGGGGAAACACTGGTTTATTTTCTTCTGAGAAAGCAAAAGAAAGAATAAATGTGCAGCAGCATGATGTCATTGTGTTTATCAAAGCCCCAGTGATTTTTTTTCCCATTAGAGGAACTTTTTTCTTTCTTTTGTTTCTGTTGTCCCCTACTCAACAATATTAAATTTCTTTTCTTAGCTTAAATTGGCTTTAGTTTTACTTACATACATTTTTTTTATATCATAAATTGCTTCAGCTTGTAAGTCTCAGCTATACTTTTCAGAAAGTTTTAAGAATTATATTCCTTTCAGAGAACATTTTGAAAATTGCATTTTCTTCCCAACAGGTATAACTGAATGTTCTTAAATTGCTTCTTTTCATTTGATAATGTGACCATTAAATATGTTTTAATTTTAAATATGTTTTAATTTTGGCTTTCTTGACACCATGTCTTCCCTTTTCATCTCCATCCTTTTTTTGCAATCGTTTTTCGGTCTCCCGGGTTTACTTAATTTTACTGCTGAGGGTGTCTTCAAAGGCTCTGTTCTTAGCTCCGTGCTATTGATTATTTTTTACCCACTTTTTTTTATTCAGTTTATTTTAACAAATATTTGTTGCAAGAGAACTATGGCACACTTATTCATTCTTGTAAGTGCAAAAATCCTCTCCCAGTGAGGATTTATCCTTCCAGCTCTGATGTAGGCGAATTACACAATTGCCACAGCTGCCAACTATATCTCTTTGAGGTATCATGGCTCTTTCTCTTCTAACTGGCTCTCTTATAATTTGATTAATCCATCCCAATCAGTGGCCTCATCAATTTTTAGTTTCTTAGGTTAGAAGTCTGGAATTTCTTCAATCTTTCATAATATCTGAAGTAAAAGACAAAATAAAACACAAATCCCCAACCAAAACACTGCTGAAAACCCTGCAACCTTGTTAGGTTCACAAAGTAAAATATTATTTTCAAACTTTCTGATTAATCTTTTTCCTCTCCTGTATGTTTAGTGATTCCACTTTTAGTTCTGCTATTTTTCTGTGTTCTATTATTTTATTTATTTTCCTCTTTATTTCTTCCTTTTTGTTTCTTGTATTTTTAGATTCTTCTGTGTCATTTGGTGCTGCTGAATCTCACACTGCTCTCACTTATATGCTTTAGTACTTATGTGCTTTATCTCTGTGGACTGTGCCCAGTAGATGTCAATCTATCTATTATTTTTCACATGTTTCACATGTTGATAATTTGTCAGGAGTTGAAATTCTCCATTCTATATTTAGAATTTTCTTTTGTTCAGTTGCTCTTCAATATAATCTGGTTAAGCTTAGAAAATTACAAATGGGGAAATTAAAAAGGTCAACGATATCTAGCTGCAGATTTGATTTTCAGGTCCTAAATTTTAAATTTTACAAATTTTATGTCACAACTCAATTGCTCTTCTTTTTGATTCTATGATTCTTACTCTTAGAATATAACAAAGTTGAGATCAGAATTATACCCTGAACCTTCTAGACCAAATTGAGATATTCTGACAGCAAGAACACACATTTTCAACATCCTGTTCAGCACATTAAGGGTTTGATAGCCAGAGGGAAAAATGATAAATGGTTTAGAGGTGAGTCTAGTTCCATCACTTAGTTTGGCCTTTGGCTTTTCACTAAAGTTTTTTTTTTTTTTAAGGGTATTTATTATAATAGACATATGTTTTTAATGTATAAATCAAGAGGGTGTGTGGTCTTGTTTATTCTTGATTAAAAAGCCTATGTCAAATAGGAATTATTTCAAAGTTGCAGTAATAATTGGAGCAATAAGATGGTAAGGGGTAATTAAAGGAAACAAAAAAGAATCTGGTGACCACATGTAGTTGCCTTCTCTTCCTTAATGAGTGTGCTGAAAGATGTCAGGATAAAAAACTATACCTATTGCAAGTACACAACTACATGCTAATGTGTCAGATTCAAGTCCAGATTTCCACAGTGACTACATTCAGAAATTTGCACCTTTAACAGTGTATGCTAACTGGCAATGTGCACGCTTCAGACCATGATAATTCCTGGCCATAATGACCCTGGTAGTACAACTCCTCATTTATCCCCTTATCCCCATATACATTTTGGATGGTAAGTATAGTTGCTTACCCTTCTCATTTTGAACTCTTGGACTACAAACCATAAATTACCCAGGTAATTGGTCATAAATTACAGCCATTTAATAACTTTCTATTTCAGCTGATTTGACTTGGAAAACTCAAACAATTGAGAAAGAAATTATCCTGGGGACAAACTGTTTTTATTATAAACAGTGTTGTTTTCTTCTTTCTGCAAAAATCTTCTTGGGTATATTGGCCAGCAAGCAAAAAGATCTGATTCTTTTGGTCAGTATTGAACAATTTGTGTCTTTGTGTCTTTTGAGAGTCGTTCATGGGTCTATTGTAGCATGTTAAAGTATCTGCTTCTCTGTCCTATTTTGTGCTTTACTGGCCAATCTCCATTAGTTTCAATAGTTTCTGTGCCTTTAAGAGGACAGTCTATGTGGATTATTTATGAGCACAGTGATGTGGTGGTAAGAACCATCTTCTATGTAGAGTTTAATTAATTTTAATTGCACTTAAAAATGTGCTTTGAGATATAATTTAAGGGAAAAAATAATATGATAGTTGGCCCATTGTTTCACTCACTGAGAAAATAAGATGTATAAACAAAAAAGTAATTCAAGAAAAATTTAAACCATGCTCTATGTATAGTATAGGAAATAAATGCTGTGAGAAAAGCAATAGTGAGTTATAAGCAGTAAGTTTGTACTTTTCCTGAGAGCCTTACAGAAAAGGTTGAAAGTAAACTGCCACAATACTTATGAGAAAGAAGTAGAGGAACCTTAATTTCTTCTTCAGAATAGAACATTTTACCTCTGACCAGTTACTATGGATCTCCTAAACTATGATGATTCCGATTAGTTATTCTGCTAATGACTAGAGCACATTTTTAACTGGGTTTTAACATTAATTTAATATTAAAAAATAAACTGTTAAGTATTCACCTAAACACTTACCAAGGCCAGCACATGCTTTGATTAGAAATGTTACAAGATTAATTATCTGACTCTTGAAGAATAAATATTTTTAGTGGAACTTAAAAGCTGTATTCTAAGACTTTAAATGTTGCCTTTTTCATAATCATGCTTTATTGCAGTATTTTGTGTGGAGAAAACCATGGTTCTTCTCTTAAATGTGTGAAGATAAAAATGAAGAGTCATTTGCTAGAGTCGTAAAGTAGATGGAGCTCAGACTTCAATGTTAGAAAGATCTTGATATAAATTCAGACTTTGTCTATATTAATGTATCCTTGAACAAGTTATTTTAACTCTTAAACTCACTTTTCCCATCTGTTAAGTGATAACTTATTACTTTGCAGAGTTTAAGAAAATTAAAATATGTTAGTGCTTGGAAAATAGTAAATGCTCTAAGAACTGTAGCTACTATAAAGCAACAGCAACAATAACAACAATAATAGCAAACCCTTTCAGAGTGCTCACTGTATTCTAGGTACTATTTTAAGAGCTTTACATGTGTTATTTAATCTTTATAGTGACTTTATGGGATATCTGTTGACCCCATTTTGAAGATAAGAGTTTAATAAAACTTTTAAACAAAGAGTTTAAAAGAACTTTTTCTATAGTTATTTGCCCCATTATGAAGCATAATATTAAAAGTATCAAAAACATGATACTAAAGGTTCTAAAGGTCTGCACTGTAAGCAACATAATTAAACATTTTAGAAAATGGTACCTATTAACAAGACTTAGAAACTCAAAAAGATTCTCAGTTCTTTCTCAGTCCATTCAGTACATGCTCTTTAAGAAGACTGATTTTTTCACATTTGTGGACATGTTTCAACCTCAATCGCTAAATTCCTTTGGTGAACTGTCTTTTTCTAGGTAGTACACCATTTGTCCCCATAACCTAACAATACCTGAAGCTAATTGTTATTAAAGAATTTGTTTAGAATTTTGAGGAGAGGCAAATAAAGTGACTATTTACTGATATTATGATTTGAAAATAATTTTATATTTTTATGGTCATTGTTATATACAAATGGCATTTAAACCCGTGGTCCAGTGCTTTTGTTTGCTTTTTTGTTACTTAAAATAAAATAATACAAAATCTAATTTAAAAATGAAGTCATAAGGCCATTAAGTAGTTGCCTTTTTCATTTTTTGTATTCTATTTTCTGTTGAAATAGCAGAATTAAAAACATTTACAAAGTCAGACTAGTATGCAATTAGCCAGGAGTTGGTTTAATTAGGTGATGATCACATTTTTTTTCTGTTCTTCAGAATCAATTTGTAGCCTAAAACATTTAAAATTTCTTACTGTAAAATTTATAAAAATTTTATTTTGGGGAACAGTTTGAGAAAGATTGGTACCAATTCTTCAAATATTTAGTAGAATTCACCAGTGAAGCTATCTTGCTCTGGACTTTTATTTTTTGGAAGGTTTATGATTATTTATTTTATCTTCTTATTAGTAATCCCATTGCTCATGGAAATTGAAAAACAATTACATTTGTAATATATATTTTTTAAAAATCTAGGAATAAATTTAATCAAGATGGCAGTGAAAGACTTGTATATTGAAAACTGCAAGATATTAATCAAAGAAATTAAAGAAGACACAAATAAATGGAAAGATATTCTGTGCTAGTTAAAGTGTCCATATTGCCCAAAGCAATATCTAGATTTAATGCAATCTGTATATAAATTCCAGTGACATTCTTCACAGAAATAGAATAAACATTCTTAAAATTTGCATGGAACTGTAATAGACCCCAAATAGCCAATGGAATCTTGGAAAGAAGAACAAAGCTGGAGGCATCATGCTATGGGATTTCAAACTATATTACAAAGCTATAGTGATAAAAACAGTATGGTATTGTCATAAAAACAGACACATAGATCAATGGAACAGAATAGAGAGCCCAGAAATCAACTCATGCATATATGGTCAACTAATTTACAACAAATGAGCCAAGAATGTATAATGAGAAAAGAATAATCTCTTCAGTAAATGTTATTGGGAAAATGGTATAGCGCATGCAAAAAATAATGAAGCTGGACCACTGTCATATACCATATGACAAATTAACTCAAAATGAATTAAGGGCTTGAATGTAAAAGTCCTAGAAGAAAACATAATCAATAAGCTCCTTGACATAGGTCTTGATGATTATTTTTTTGAACCAGACACCAAAAGCAAAGGCAAATGGGGCAACATTAAACAAAAAAGCTTCTTCACAGCAAAGGAAACTATAACAAATGAAAAGGCAAGCTACTGATTGGCAAAGATATTTGCAAATCATATATCTGATAAGGGGCTAACATCCAAAATATATATAACCCAATAGCAAAAAAACAAACAAACAAAAAACTAGCAATCTGATTAAAAAATGGGCAGAAGCTGCTGATATTTTCCAAAGAACACCAACAGGTCCAGGAAAAGATGCTCTACATCATTAATCATCAGGGAAATGCAAATCCAAACCACCATGAGATATCACCTCATACCAGTAAATTGCTATTATCAAAAAGACTAGAAATAACAGGTTTGACAAGGATGTGGAGAAAAGGGAACCCTTGTGCACTGTTGGTAGGATTGTAAATTGGTGCAGGCACTATGAAAAATAGTATGGAGGTTCTTCAAAAAATTAAAAATAGAGCTATCATATAATCCAACAATTTTACTACCCAGAAAACACTAACTTGAAACAAAAACACTAACTTGAAAGCTATGTGCACCCCATGTTCACAGCAGATTTATGTGGTAGCCAAGATATGAAAATGACCTAAGTATCCATTAATAGATTAATGGATATATATAGATTATATATAATTATAATTTATTTAATCGTAATTATATACATAATAAAA